>CM068386.1:60120606-61320606 GCA_034770075.1 Aralia elata | reverse complement strand
ATGTAAAGTCCATTTAGTAATTTTCCAACACCATATAAAACATTTTTATTATAAATAGAATAACTATTGTTCTTTATTATAATATCAAAACCATCCATATCCAATACAGAAATTGAAATAATGTTTCTAATGAGTGTCGGAACATAATAACAATTATTTAAACTAATGAACTTGCCCGAAGGCAGTGCTAAACAATAAGTCCCTACAGCTAATGCAGCAACCTTTGCTCCATTTCCCACTCGTAGGACGACTCCATCCTTATTCAGCTTTCTACTTCTGCTTAGTCCCTGCATATTATTACATATGTGAGAACTACAGCCGGTATCCAATACCCAAGTAGAATTTTGACTTTCAAAAAAATTAATTTCAATCATGAACAAACCTAGATCGGAAGTCGGAGCTTCTCCAAGCTTCTTTTGGCCCGCAAGATACTCCTTGCAGTTCCTCTTCCAGTGTCCCGACTTATTGTAATGGTAGCAAATTCATTTGCTATCTGGATCAGGTTTCTTTTTATCCTTTAGCTTCGCCTTGCCCTTAGCCTTCTTGTTTTTCTTCTTTTCAAAAGATACCTTGGGCCTCTTCCTTTTCTTGGAAGAATCATCCACAAGTAAGACTTGGTTCTTGTTAGATGAGAAGTGACCTTCAGCAGTTTTCAGCATGTTAAGTAACTCAGGCAAGCTGACGTCCAACTTATTTATGTGAAAATTCACAACAAAGTGTGAGGAGGTGTCCGGGAGTGACTGCAAGATCAAATCTTGACTTAACTCCCCATCCATCACGAACCCAAGTTGTCCAAGTTGTTCAATCAGATTGATCATTTTAAGGACATGAGTCTCAACAGCAGTGCCCTCGGTCATACGAGATCGGAAGAGCTCCTTAGATATCTGATATCTAGCAGTCCTACTTTGCTCACCATACAACTCTTTGAGGTGCAGCAATATAGTAGGAGCATCCATAGTTTCATGCTGACGCTGAAGCTCGTTACTCATGGATGCGAGCATGATGCATTGAGCCAAGATTGCATCATCTTGCCACTTTCTGAAAGTAGCAATCTCTTCCTCAGAGGCTGTTTCTGCAACACTTGCAGGGACTGGCGAATTTAGGACATAAGAAATCTTTTCAGCAGTGAGAACAATTCTCAGATTCCTTAACCAGTCCGTGTAATTCGGTCCGGTCAGTTTGTTAGCATCAAGTATGCTACGCAGTGATAGTGAGGTTGACATTTTTAAATTCTGCATGTGAAATAGACAACATTTTAGCATACATTCATTTAATTAATTACCAAAATAAATTAGGTCTTTATTTTAAATTGGTATCTCCCACTATTTTCATCAAACTATATTACCCTCATTATATAGTTCGGCAAATCTAATTAAAGGTTTGCTAGTGAGATTAAGGATCCCATTTCAAATGTTTATAGCCTTGTGTGTGCACAACAAACTATATATAAATAAATAGGTAGACAACTATTGTCAATTACATCACTATGTAACTCCTTGTATTTTGCCTCTTAGATTATAATGGTCAAGTGTGTGCACATCCGAACTAAAATAATCTAAGTTAAGTCCAACCTAGCACTTCCATATATGTGAAGAGAAAAAGACCGCCCTTGTGTGTGCACAACAAAGCAGTAATGTTCAATTCCTTAATAAGCATCAAATGTGATAAAACAACATCTTAAATATCTAATACCCGCCTTGTGTGTGCACAACAAACTCATATTAAATATTTAATACTCTATTGCTTTACCATGCAAGAAGGCGACGTTCGATATTCCTAATATCTTTGAACGCTTAGGACTTAATATGATTTCCTTGAGGGGTTTGTTATTAGTCTCATCTTGTTTAGCGCGCATGCACATATATATATAAAATACGCGTCATATTATTTTACATGCGAAGCATGTTGGATAATATATAATATATATATATATATAGTAAGCATGCACATATAGAATACTATATTCTACCCGGATTGATTATGGACTTTTATTCTAGTTTGGTTCACTAGAGCCACCAAGTGAACCAAAAGGTCAAACCTAGGGTGCAAGAATTAAATTTAAATATAACTATTACATTTAAACCCGGGCTCTAATACAAACGAGTCTTCAAGCGCTCATTGCTCCTTTGTCTCCAATTCTTCAAAAAATTAATTCTAACTAGTCCTATTACATAAACTATTTATAATAAATAGAAACCTTGATCAACAGTCAAGGGGAAGTACATAGGAGGGAGATAGAATTTACATTAAGAAAAAATTAGAGAAGACGAGGTACGCAGACCCCATTTATAAAAACCCATACATTCAAGCATCCACTAAAATAAATCCAATCACACATTGGTCAACAGTCCATAATCAATCCCTATTTATTATCATACATATCTCTATATGTATCAATAAATAACATTCATCCCATGAATAATAAAACCATTCCATATATACATTGATATCAATTAATGGGCAAAAGTTTTGCTAATATTTAGTTTTGAAACAAAATAAACTCTTTTATTTTAATCAAAAACCAAATCCAAATTAAACTCCTTTAATTTTAGCAATCTGAAATCCTATTCCAGATAAAATAAACTCTTTTATTTTAAACTTTTATCAATTAAATAAACCATTTATGTTAATTGAGAAAAACAAAAAAATTTCAAAGTCTGGACACCGGCGCGGTCGCGCTCCAATTTGAACTAGGAGCAGCGCGGCCGCGCTGCACCCCCAGAAACGTTTTCTGGGTTAGGGCGCGGCCGCGCTCCAGAATGAACTGGAAGCGGCGCGGCCGCGCCGCGACGCAGAATCGGAAAAAAAATTTCAGCCCAAAAATCCGATCGTATCGCATATCAATTCATACATGGAATCATCAAAATCAATAATTAACACAAGAATTAGTCTCTGATACCACTGTTAGGTTTGTATATAACGCAAGCACACAATCAAATTACATAAATAGGGCGGAAGCATGATAAAACGGATTTTAAAATTTTCATACAAACAATCACCATGATCTATCCTTGTGTTCAATTATCAATTAAACGAAAGAGAAAGAGAATAAGAATTATACCCTCGTAGAATAAAGCTTCCTCGGGTACAAGTTCAACTCCTAGTCCTTCGTGTTCTCCTCGAATGCTACGGTGTGATTCCTTCCTTTGATCAACGTTAGCCACCCAAGTGTTTGGCCTCTAGAGGTGATCCACCAAGGAAGAACAAGTATTCAAGAAGTTGGGTATTTGGCAAAACCATAGTTTCTATCTCTATAGAAATTGTAAGTACTCTCCACAATCTAATGCAAGAGTGTGTAACCCTAATCTATGATAAGACTCCTCTTATTTATAGATGTAGGAATAACCCTTCCCTAAACTATTTAGGATTAAGGTTTCAATTATAATTAAACTCCTTTAATTAATTATGCTCCTAATCCAATTAGAAATTTATGGGAGAGTACTTCTATTAATTAATTCCCAATCCCTATTAAGAATTAAATAATAGTAATAGTAATAATAATAATAAGACTCCTCTTATTAATTTATATTTAATATTTCTAAAATATTAAATAATAAATATTAAGCTATTTAATTTATTCTATCTCCATAGATTAAATTAAATACACTTAACTTATTATTATAATTATGTCATTTACTTCTTAAATAAATATTTTCCTTTTGCGGTGTGACCCTTTAGGTTCTCCATATTAAACCGGTTGTGAATAAATCAATTAGAACAATTCTAATCTTATTTAAATAAATAAATTAAACCATTTAATTCATTTAAATAAATAATATTTATTCTACAATAAGGGTAAGCCCCCTTAGCGATCAACGACTTTCCAGATAATATAGATTTTAACATTAATCATAAAAGAACCTTTCAGTGAATAATTACCGTACAATTCAATCCTTCTACCATACAATGTCCCAATTAAATATAAGATATGGATTTACTGTTAAGTCTTGTTTTATTTAATTATATGTATTTCGATTCCCAAATGCACAACTCTAAATAATGCAAATTAGAAACTCCTTTCTAATTTCATTCTGCCTTGGCCAAGGACTACTGAGTTATCATTTATCGAATCACATAGGACATTCACATCTTTTACTAGACGTGGTAGATTCTTTGTTGATCATTCACCTATCTCCATATATAACTTATTATACCCAATCATACCCTTTGTTATACCCCAAAGGTCTTAAGGGACATGTCAAAGTATAACTCATCATACACAAGATACTATGATGATCTCAACTCCAAGGATCACTTGTATTACTATTACTAAAGGAATTCCTATTAACAGGCAAGTAAAACTCCATTAGGTATTCCTTAGCGAGCCACGTTCAGTGAACTTATTCTCCAATAAGCACCTACATACTTGCTTTAGTGTCTCCACACAAATGATTATGAGATCAATCATCCTCTTCTTAAGAGCAAGCAACGTATGTACTAATCTATCCGAATTCACTAATCCCCTATTTAGTAATCCAACGATTAAGAACAATTTTAGTTTGTGAGCTATCTTGAATTTAGATCTCATTAGCATGATCTCCATCATGATTCTAAAAGCATTGCTCAAAACTATGGGTTTATCACATTTAATATAACAGCACTATGTAGATAATATAAAATGTCTTTTAAGAAAATCAATTCTTTTATTAATAAATGAATAAGATTACAGAGTATATGCTACATCATATCAAATATGATTGGCTTGTATGCATACTACTTTCACAATTCTGGGCAGAGGATATTTATTCTTTATTGTTACTTTATTCAATTCTCTGTAGTCAATACAGAGTCTTAATGAACCATCCTTCTTTTTAACAAAAAGTACTGGAGCAGCCCATGGAGACGTAGTTGGTCTAATATACTTCTTATCCAGAAGCTCCTGTAGTTGAATCATCAACTCTTTCATTTCCATTGGAGCCATTCTGTACGGTGCCTTTGAGATTGGTGTTGTGTCGGGTACCAACTCAATCACAAATTCCATTTCCCGGTCTGGGGGCAGACCTGGTAGTTCCTCTGGAAAAACATCAGTAAATTCGTTTACTACTGCAATCTGTTCTTTTTGTGTCTCTTTCTGTTGAGTATCTATCACGTATGCTAGATATCCCAAACATCCCTTTTTCAATGACTTCCTCGCTTGCATAGTTGTTAAACAATGAGATTGTATTGGTGATTTATTACCATAAAACACCACCTTAGGTTGCTTTATCGGTTTAATACTCACCAATTTCTTGTGGCAATCAATCAATGCCCCATGTTTATACAACCAATCCATTCCCAGGATGATATCAAACTCTCCCAGTTAAATTGGGATTAAGTCTACCATTAACTCACATCCTCCTATCTTAACACAATAATTCTTGTAGACATGCTCTACAGGAACGATTTCTTTATTCGCAATTTCAATGTTTAGATGCATATCCAAGTTTGATAAAGGCACATCTAAACACTTAGCAAAATCAGAAGATGCAAAAGAGCAGGATGCTCCAGAATCAAACAACACATAAACATTTATATTGTTGATTGGAACAATACCTGAAACCACCTCCTTTGATGTCATCGCATCTTTCGCCGTCATGTTGAAAGTTCTAGCAGTTGGCTTAATCGGAATGGTTGTACCTGTTGCAGGTGCTTTGTTGTTATTATTATTCTTAATATTACTTCCTCCCTCTGATCTTTTCTTGGGACAATTCTTGGCAAAATGGTTTTCTGATCCACAGATAAAACACCCCGAATTTTTCTTTGTACTTGTACAATTTGGAGAGATGTGACCTTCCTGTCCACATTTATAGCAGACTGATTTCCCTTTCATATATTTACCAGAATGATTTTTGCCATAATTCTTGCAGGCTTCTGTTTTTGATTTCATCTGATTTTGCTGAAACTTACCCGCATTTCCAAAGTTATTCCATTTTCTCTTCTTTGATCCCCCGCTTGTTCCTTCGGTTTTAATCGAGCCATCTATCTTTCCCTTGTTCTTCTTATTTTTGTTGTAACCCATGACTTCGTTTCCACCTTCAGCTATGATCGTTTTTTCAAGGATGGCACCGAATGATCCAATCTGCAGTACTGACAGTTTATTATAGATCCAGGGCCTTAAACCCAACTCAAAGTGTCTAGCCTTTCTTGCTTCGGTGTCTACCTGATGTGGAGTAAAACGAGCTAACTCGTTAAACTTTGCTGCATATTCTGACACCGACATATCATCTTGTTTCAGTTCTAGAAAATGAACTTCCATTAAACTCTGCATTCCCGGAGGAAAGTAATTTTCAAGGAAAATTTCTTTAAATTTTTCCCACGGTATTATCCCAGCACCTGCTCGGGCTTTGTTTGCTTCCCACCAAAAGTTAGCTTCCCCTTTTAGCATATATGCCGCAAATGCAGTTTTCTGTTCTTCACTTACTCTTGCTACCTCAAAAGCTTTTTCTATCTCCTGAATCCAGGACTGAGCTTCAATTGGTTCTTTAGCCCCTCTGAACTCTGGAGGTCCCGTACTTTTAAAATCTTTGAAACTAGCCATATGTGCCACTGGTGGTGGTACATTAGCCTGGGGTGGTTGATTTCTATTTTGGAAAGCCCCCATCATATATTCCATGAAATGATGCATAGGATTCTCTTGATTTTCATTTCTATCATCATTCAAATCATTACTGGACTCCTCGTCCCGATGTCTATTATGTGGCGGTCTACCACGACCTCTACCTCTACCTCTAGGCAGCATTCTCTGTTTAATAACAATTTAATTATTACCTTATTCTTATGGCTTTAAGACAGTAGAATAAATAACAAAACAACTATAAACATACACAACCAACATAGCTAATACCATTTATATATATTAAACATGTTTATATACAACCTGTAACTCACATCCGCTCTATCTTAGCTGACACCAGTCATACATATGATGTTACCCAAGTCTCCCAAAAAGAGTAATATACACAAAAATTGTACCCTGTAGTAGGAATATAACTCCTTACCGCTCCCAAAAGTGGATAACAACAGACCAGTACTAACATAACATATATACAATCATCTCAAAACCTGAAAACTATGTACAACAGACTCTCAAGCCTAACCAACTCAAAGCTGCCCCTGGCCCCCAGACAGGGATCCAATCCTCTCTATCTCAGATATGGAAATAACTCTAGCTCGAGAGATAGAATATGGAAGCTGTCCTGTCTCCTGCAGATAATTCGAGACTGTCGTCTGGACTCGCTGAATGGAGGTAGAGTATGCCCTCGACATCAATTCCATCCTTCTATTGCACTCTCTCAGCTTAGCTTCCAGAAACTGCATATACAGGTCGGAGGCTTCCTGACGCTGAATCCCCGCAGTCCTAATGTTATTAAGTCCGTGGTACTCAACCTGAAGCTCCTCCAGCTGCCCCTCCAAATTATGAATCCTAGCCTCTGCTGTTTGCAGACTAGTAGTTAGCTGAGTATTCTGGTCAGCTAAATACTGAATCAAATGCTCCATCTGTGCTAATGTTTCCTGCAAAACATGCTGCTGCTGAGTAGCATCCTCCTGAGCGTTGGTCTCTGGATCTATTACCTCAATAGGATCCTCCTCCCCATCAGTATCGGAGTCAATAATTAGAATCTCTGCATTAATTGGTATAGGAGCATTATGCTCCTCCACCTCCACTGGCTGTCCTATGACTCATGCCATCTACACACAACCAACAAAACTCAATTAATACTTAATAGACATCCTGGTCATAACATAAGACAGTTAACTAATATAATTAACAGTTAACAAATAGGTATTAATTATCTTTTATTAAAACCTATGATGAATCTCCATATTTCATCACTGAGTCGACTCTACATGAATCTAGGCTTAACAGCAGTCTTACTAGCCTAAAGTTATAACCCAAGGTTCCCTCTTAAGGTTTCTAACTTAAAGCTCTGATACCAACCTATGACGCCCCCAAATTCAGGTACTTGCAACCCTTATTTAGTGCTCACGATATCCAAAGCATAACCAAAATTAGATACCAAACTTATACAAAAGTTTTACATCAGAGTTTTAAATCCCAAGGTACGTAACCTTAACTACCTAACATGATAATTAAATATATACAAACATTTAGCTATCTATTACAGGGAGCAACAAATTTTAGTCTGCGGCCTTCCCTTTGCCTTTGTATCCTGCTGACCCTGTAGTATACTCCGGGTGCACTGAAAATATTTATAGACAAAGCAAGAATGAGCATAAAAGTGCTCAGCAAGTAATATACGATCATAATATATGAAAGAATAAATGTTTTCTGTGGAGTGTACTTTAATAGTAGAATGAGCTGTTAAGTAACATGAACTGAAACCAACTCATGATAACCATTATCAATAAAAAATATGTTGAGTGGTTATATAAACCATGAATAATAAATTTCAATTTTATTGAAAAGGTTCCAGGAAAAGTTTCTTTTGCGAACCGTCTGAACTTACGGGCACGATGGGTGATCAGCCCGATATGCCCTGCGTTGATCAACACTGCTGTTTGTGAACACCCATTGGGTTCACCCCTCACACTCATAGAGTGCTACAAGTCTGTACCGCCCTTGGAGCGGGTTTCAAAAATATATTCCCATATCAGGGACTGTTCATACTCAGACTAGAATTCAAACCATAATTAATATAGTTGAACAACAATAACATTTCAATATTTTAGAAATAAAAGAATAGAAATGTTATAAGTTTAGTCCTGCCCAAACAATTGGTTTGGACCCTCTGTAAACTGTTCATGTATATCAGATATCATTATAATATGCAAAGTAAAAGTCTCACCAACCTTGTGAAGCTGATTGGAATAAAAAGGATTTAATTCCTTTTTATCACTTTATGTATGAAAACATAAATTTACCTTAATATGCTCAAGTCAACTTACTTGATTAACTTAGGAAGAATTGGTGTTTAGATACTTGCCTGTTGTTTAGGTAATGATAAACTCTGCTAGTCCGACCTTGTGGATCCTACACATATATATTGATATATGAAGAAAGTTAACTATATGTTCTAGCGATCAAAATATTGGAGTTAATATCACATAAATATATTATGGATACATATAACACATTTTTCAAATACCTTATCCATACTATAGCCCAACCCTTTATTGACTAATTTTGGGTTCGATTAAGATAAAGGTATCTTATTATTCTATTACTAGAACATTTTAAAGAAAGTAGGTTGTTTATTTATAAACTCTAATTATTAGGAATTTTTGAGGTTTATAAGTCTAAAGTTTGAAAACTAGTCAATTAGTTTTCATTCTTGTTGTTTTTTGAAAACTTCTTATATTCTTTTCAAAAAACACTTATTCTATTACTCACGATAGTTATTAATCGTTTTAATAAACTTTGGCGCTATTTTAATTCATGAATGCCCCACAATTTTAGTTTATACACCACTTGTAATTTAAATACATGGGTATTTCATCCTTTTATATCTAACTTAGATATTCAAGGCGAACTCATAGCTCATTTTGTGTATTGGGCATAGTTATAGATAAAATAGGGAAACTATAGTTACCAAATCATTTTATAGATTCATTCTTATAGGTTAATGTGTTAAAAACCAACACACTTTAACACATTGTCAAAACAGTCCCCTAAACTCACTACACTCATACTTTCAATTCAATTATATAGAATTGTAAATTTAGTATAGATTTTATATACTTGTTTATTTAGAAAATTTTAAACTAAACTTTATGATTAAAATTCTCAAATTATATCATGAGGCTAAAATAGTTCACTCAAAACTGCTATGACAGTTATTTGTTGCCGCCTACTGCTGCCATTAGGCAGCAGCCCTTACCCCTGCTCCTTCTCTTGTGTAATTTCATTTCCTAGTTTCCTAGTTCACTCACCACAACTTTTGGTATGCTATAGGTGATGCAACTACGTATTAAAATGCTACAATAGCGGTAACAAATGTACAAGCTACGCGAACTAACTGGCTCATTAAAAATCACTCTGCTGGCTTTGCAGCGGTTGTTGATGTTAGCTCGTTGCACGCTGTACGCGACAGTTGCTGGGCACGAATAAGGTTGCGCACTGCTGCTACATTTCTGCTAGGGAGGTGCCCGCTGTGGCCTGTTGTGGTGATGGGCTATTGCTGGCCTTTGTTTGCTACTGCTGTGTCGCACACTGCTGCACACTGCTGTGCACGCAGCTGCTGCACACAGCAACCCCCCCTTTGCCGCGTAGCTAATTTGTAAAATTATAACTTTTAATACGTACGTCCGATAAAAATCACGTTCGAATATATTATAGACACTATAGTAGACTATTTTTTAAAAAATACTAGTCACTAATTTCGGGTCCGAAAATTAGTCCAAATCGCGCGTCAAAAATAGGCGCGCGCACTAAGTTTTTAAGTTTTCATTTTTCGTTTAAAACGCGTTTCGTCATGGTTTAACTCCATGAGGCTATTAAGTTAGTACTAGTTCGAATATACGAACTTAACTTGGATTTCGGCTTCGTCACATTTTGGGTTTTAAGCCAAAATGGCTCTTTTAAGCCATTACACGAATATGTCGCGTGCGGTATTGTTATGGACTGATTTCTAAGGGTTTGGTTTACGCTTTAATCCCATCTCCGCCACCCTTATTGCTCCGCACAACAACAACTAGTCTCCATGGCTCTATTTCAGTCCATAACACCCAATTTGCATCACAAAACATAAAAAGAATTCCTTTATACATAATCAAATCACAAAGCCAAATATAATAGAGCATGCCTTGACAGTATACTCTCCAAATTCCCATCATATCAATTGATTTACACTACCATCCACATATAAGTTAGTTAATTAACTAAATAACCAATATACTAACTTACTAACTTGGTATATGAATTCACTTTTGCAATACATACAAGTTTCTTTTTATTTTTCTAAAATCCCAACACATGATAGTACATATTAAGCATTTTAAGCATGTATTGGCATTAATTTCATATAACAGTTCTAAGCCTTCAAGGATATGCATGATTACTTCATGTTATTGCTATATAGCTTATACTCCTGGCTTAGAACACATAGATGCCAAACTTTACGCTTTTTAATCAAAACAGCCTATATCATGTAATAAACCTTCCACAGTTCATTTACAACTTTCATCAAGTACAAGACATAATCAAATAGATTTCTATCTCATTACTAACTCTCTCCAACCAATTTCAGTCCACATAGAAGTTTAAAAAAAACAAAATCTATTTACAAACCTAGTTGTTGAACTTCTTACCATAATTCTTAAAAACAAAGTTTTGTATTTCTATTACAATCTGTCATTTGGTTACCAACATAAGAAATCTTATTATATTAACATATGTTCTATCAATTGTTAACCCACCAAGCAAATAATAATTATATATTGATAGAAATCCTAATTGTACCATTTACTAACCAACACTGTCAAGAACTAAATCAAACTCGATATACTAATATCACCCAGAATTTAACAAGTTAACCAAATTTACTACATAGCAGAATAAGCTCCTTCATACCGAAAGAAGAAAAAAAATAAAATTAAAGTCTTAATCAGAAATCCCCAAATTGTAAAACTCATTTGAGATTAAAGCCCTAAACCCAAAGCTACAATTTTTAAATCCAATCACATAGTAAAATAGGTTCCACAATTACCGAATTGAACCTTTAATAACCAATACAAACTCAAACCCTACATCAGGAATTACCAAATTCGAATCTCAACTAACGAATTCGAGCATACCTGAAGCAAATTTTTGGTTCTAGTGCTCAGCAATTGCAAGCCCTTCCTTCTTCTTCCCACGCGAAACAGCCGAGCCCAATCTCAGGGGTTTCCAACCGAGTCTCCCTCTTCTTCCCCTTGTGTAAACCACCTTCTTTTTCAGTAGAAGCAAAGAATCTACTTATTATTTCTCCAAATCTCGCCAGCTCCTGCTTACCCAAATGAGTTATCAGCCTCCCCTCAACCTAGCTTTGGCCACCTCTTGCTTAGATCGGATGTATGAAAGAATAGATTTAAGGCTGCGTTTGGCTGGGTAGTGTTTCTTCTTTTCTTTTATTTTAAATCCCTCATGAGTATTATTGAATAAAATTACCCATTAAGTGAGGAATTAAAGCCCCCTTCACATAATCCAGTACACCTAATACCAATTAAGGGATTATATTATTTATCTTTAAGGTACACTATTAAAATAATTTATACTACTAAATTATTTTAATAACCTATAAGATAAAATATAATATTCTGCTCCTTAATTAAAGAGTCTCGATTTATATTAACCACTCATTAATCAAGCAGAGGGAATAACATAATTAACCTAGGGTTTAAATATTAAAATAATTTAATCCCTTAAATTATTTTAATAACCCATAAGATAATTAATAATATCGCTCCAATTATTCTAGGATTTCGTCCCACTAAATCTTAACTTGCAACCATATATAATATATACATATGTCACAATAACAACAAATAAAATAAAATAAAAAATTTATACCCATAATTCATATATGAAATCAGGCTAGAATAATTAAACCTGTTTTAAAAAAAAAACTTCAGGATTTTACAAGATTATTGTCGGAGCATATGTCTTCGTGGAAGGCTATTCCGAAGGAAAATGCTGTAAAGAAGGTTATGTTGAAGAATTTGGTGGAGGGGAAGGTTATGGGGAAGAGGCCTCGGGTGGCTGCTGATGAAGTGGTGCCTATTGAGAATATGAAGGCAACTTTAGTCTTTAAGTAGGATGCGTCTTGGCTGACTGCGGGGAATCCAGTGCCTTTGGAGGCATTTAAGGCATTTCACTTGCCTACAAATTCCAAAGTGTTGGGTGGTCGCCCGATGGAAGAGTTAGTGCACGAAGGTGTTAGGTACCTTGGGCGAGTAAGTCTTCTTTAGGCTTTTTGTAGTTGTTTTAATTTATTGTAATATGATATACCTGTTTATTGTACAATGTAATATTGTGTTTATCAAAATCTTATCGGGGGTTGAGGGGGGTTAGTCTGATGTAAGGGGTGAATTGAAAAAGGCCAATGATAAGTTAGTGGTTGCAGTGTAGAAGGCCCAAAGTTGGGAACAGAGGGTGAAGACACTAGAGAACAAGCTGCAGGATGCCGAAAGGAAATTAAAAGGTGCCCAGGGGCGGGAGGCTTCTTTGCAAACTTAAGTTGACTCGTAGAAGAGTCGGGTGGATATGTTGTTGTGGGAGAAGACGAGTTTATAGCTCCAGGTAGAAGAATTGGAGCACCAGAAGACTTCGGTGGAGTAATGATTGTCGTCGGAGATTTCTGTGGTGAAGAAGCTGATGGCTGATGTGGAGGAGTTGAGCGCATCGCCAGAGGAAGACGAAAGACTATCATTATTGAATACGCTGCTTCGGCAGAGTACCAGCATGATCTGCTACATGCTGCTATGGAGTAGTTTTCGGATAGTTAGTGTGCATGTCAGGAATATGGGAAAAAGGTCGGCTTAAATGTTGATGGTCTAGCTTTTAAGGAGTATGTTGCTTCTTTAAGGGCGAAGGCAGTTGATGAACTGGGCGTCAAAGAGGATGCCGGTGAAAGGGATGGTTCTTCTGGAGATGGTGTTGATGGTGACTGCAAAGCTGGTGGTAGAGATGTTGGGGAAACCATTGATGGTGGAGATGGAGTTGATGGTGGTGTTTAGTTTATTTTCTTTGTCGAATGTACTGTAGTGTCTTATGATATGTACTTTCTGATGTCTTGTATTTTCTTTATTTACCGTTGTATCACTGAAGGTGTAACACTATGGTTTTTATGAATAGTATTATGGTATTCCCTTTTGATCTTTGGATGTTGTGTTTATTGTTAGCTTGTATATGAGATGATAATTGTGAAGAACCATAAAATACTCGTACTTTGCATTGATTATAAAAGAGTATACAAAAGTTTGCTTAAAAAAGTTTCGAGAATAACTAGTTGTCTTTTTATTGAAAGAATAACGGAGGTGGATAGTGTTCCAAGTATTCTTTAACGGTTCTCCACTTATTCTCTTTAATTTGTACACACTTTTACCCAGGACTTCGGAGATGATGTATGGACCCTCCCACTTCAGCATGAGCTTTCCAGAGTGCTGAGGGTCAGATGCCTCGACTTCCTGAAGGATAGGTCTCTAAGATTGAAAGTTTGGCTTTTAACTTTAGTATTGTAATGTTTGGCAGTCCTTTATTTGTAGAATACATTACAACTGGTGGCTAGATCTCTCGTTTCAACGAGAATGTTTAGGTTAAGCAGTAGCCCTTTGGCGTTGTGTTGTTCATTGAAGTGTTAGACACAAAAGGATGGTGAGCCGATTTCTACGGGAATGATTGCTTCTGTGTCGTAGGCGAGTTTGAAGGGAGACTCGCCCATAAAGGACCTAGGGGTCATCCTGTAGTCCCATAAGACGTTAGGGAGTTCTTCGACCCATCTTCCTTTTGCATCATTTAGCCTTTTTTCTAGACCTGGAAGTAAGACTCTGTTTGTGACCTTTACCTAGCCGTTAACTTAGGGGTGTGCCACCGAAGAATTTTTGAGTTCTTCAGATGGTTGCCTTTTGTTGTTGTTGAAGAGTTGGCATTTCGGACATTTTTTGACGAACTGTTTTGCGTCTTCATGGATTGTGGGCTAAAAGTATCTCCGTCTGATGATTTTGTGAGGAAGTGATTTGCCCCCTATGTGATCACTGTAGATGCCTTCGTGGATTTCTCGGATGCAGCAGTTGGCCTTTGAGATATCGACGCACTTGAGCAGGGGTAATAGGTAAGATCTTCGGTAGAGATGGTCATTGATCATGCAGTATTTTGAAGATCTGTATTTAAGCCTTCAGGCTTCTGTTTTGTCTTTGGGGAGAGTGCCGCTTTGGAGAAAGGTAGTGATGGGGGTCATCCAGTTTGGTTGTTGGTTGATGTCCATGATTTCGGCTTTATCTATGCTTGGTTCTGCGAGAATTTCCACGTAGACTGAACCTTCAACCTTGGACTGGTCCGTTGATGCTAGCTTGGAGAGTGCATCGGCTATTTAATTTTTGTTTCTGACTATTCTTTGGAAAGTGAAGGTGCCGAAATTGCCAATCAACTGCTTGACAATGGAAAGGTACTTGATCATGTTGGGTTCTTTGGTGCCATATTCTTTGGAAACTTGTTTTACTACTAACTGGGAGTCATTGAAGGCTGAGAGGGTTGATGCTTGGAGGCTTGTAGCTAGCCGGAGTCCTGCTATGATTGTTTCGTATTCTCCTTCGTTATTGGTGGCTTTAAAGCTAAACCGAAGTGCTTGCTTAATTTTGAATCCATTCGGGCTTGTCAATATTATTCCTGCTCCGCTCTTTTTTGATGTCGAGGACCCATTGACGAAGAGTGTCCATCCTTGAGGTGGGGGTGGATTGAGTGATGTTACTTCGGGACTTTGAGGTGGTTCTTTTTCTTCTTCGAGAAACGTGCATCGGTGACGAAGTCTGCCAGTGCTTGGCCTTTGATGGTCTTGTGGGTAAGTACTCAATGTTGTATTGGCTTAGTTCTACGGACCATTTCACCAATCTTCCCGATGTGTCTGGCCGGTAAAGTATTTTCTTCAGGGGTTGATCGGTGATGACTTTGATGTTGCAGCCCTGGAAGTAGTGTCATAGTTTTTTGCTTGCCATGATAAGTGTGTATGCAAGCTTTTCTAGGTTCCGGTATCTTGTCTTTGAAAGTAGTATGCACACAAACCAATCATATTTGATATGATGTAGCATATACTTTGTAATCTTATTCATTTATTAATAAAAGTATTAAAGGCATTTTACTTTATCTACATGGTGCTGTTATTTAATATGTGATAAACCCATAGTTTTAAGCAATGCTTTTAGAATCATGATGGCGATCATGTTAATGAGATCTAAATTCTTAGAAAGCTTGAAACTAAAATTGTTCCTAATCGTTAGATTACTAAAAGGGGATTAGTGAATCCGGATAGATTAGTACATACGTTGCTTGCTCTTATGAAGAGGATGATTGATCTCATAATCATTTGTGTGGAGACACTAAAGCAAGTATGTAGGTGCTTATTGGAGAATAAGTTCACTGAACGTGACTCGCTAAGGAATACCTAACGGAGTTTTACTCACATGTCAATAAGAATTCCTCTAGTGATAGTAGTACAAGTGATCCTTGGACTTGAGATCATCACAGTATCTTGTGTATGATGAGGTATACTTTGAAATGTCCCTTAAGACCTTTAGGGTATATCAAAGGGTATGGTTGGGTATAATAAGTTGTACATGGAGATATGTGAATGATCAACAAAGAATCTATCACATCTAGTAAAAGATGAGAATGTCCTATGTGATTCGATAAATGATAACTCAGCAGTCCTTGGCCAAGGTGTTGTCCGATTTCACAATCAACAATTACGTGCAAGTATACACGATAAACAAGTAATAAAGTGATAAGAAAGAGTGTCGAACCCATAGGAAATCTCTGTTCAATAATTTTCAGCTACTAATACTATATCAATTCAATTTTATTTAAACAATCGCAATTTGTATATCAATTAAAACTATTTAACTTAAAAGTAATAATAAGAACTAACACAAAGGTTGAAATTCAGATTTTTAAAGCTTAAGACTATAATATCCCCAATTATGTAATATAATCAACTATCCAAATCATCCAATTATTAAATCCAATAGAGTTGTTAACAGGAATTCAAGTTATTTATAAGCCCTTTCCCAAGTGATCAAATAAAATATCTAACTCAATTAATTCTGTGATATTTCTATGCAAAACTAAAGAATTAAATTCATTAAGCACCAATTCCCAATAGTTACATGCAGCGAAGAGATATCCCTATTCACTTAATAACCCCAATTATTCATCCTATGCAAATAATTAAGAATACATGCTATCACATTCAGATCTAACCCTAAATTTTTGATGAGTGTGTTTTATACACACAAATTAGGTACTTTTGACCTTGATAACTTGTAAGTCTTTAGCTTTTTCGTTTGGTTTTTATGTATTTTTCCCTTATTGTTGAATTTTGTAGTTTTTTTTTTTTTGCTTTTATATGTTTTTGTATGCCTTTATGTATTTTTACGTTATTTTGTAGGAATTGAAATAAAAGCTCTGCGGATCAATGTTTAGTATTGCCACTTTTGCGTTTTCGACTTGAACTTGGCACAACAACCGCTTGTTTCCCAATTTCAACCTTGATCCAATCCGAATCTCTCAAAACTCAAAGAACAAAAGTTGTATATATTCTCCTCAGCTTTCTGGAACATCTTGAAGTATCCCATTTGAAGTTCGTATGAGAGAGTTATGATCATTTTACCATCGGATTTGGCATGCATTTTACACAGTAGCTGCTTCCAGGCCAATTTGAGCCTAGCTTCGGCCAGTTTCTGTCCGAACTCAAAGCATGAAAGTTATAGATCTACTTCTTAGCTTTCCATGGCCTCTTGAATCGCCTGAATCCGAGTTCGAACGAAAAAGTTATGGTCTTTTTATCAAACCGCGCCGGGGCGCGAATTTCAGGCTTATTTTGGCGCCGGGGCGAGCTCACCTGAGGCTATGTAGAATGTGCGATTTTTGGTCCAAAACAGGAGGCTAAGCTAGGGTTTCTTTATGTTCACTATATAACATCTCTTGGGGGGCTTGAAAATCAGCATCTAGGGAGTGTGGATGCTGCACATAAATATCAAATAGAAGAGAAATGGGCTGCAATACAAAGAATTTCCGGAAAAATCAAAGGACCAATTGAAGAAAGGAGTGCCAAATCAAGGAGGAAAACTAGAAATCATCAACCCTCAAACAAACAACATTGGAAAATCTTCAAAAATGGTTTTATTTCTAGTATTTCCTTCTTATTTTGTAATTCCAATATGATGATATATAGATCAAATTTGATGACTTATGTAACTCCTATGAACTATACTAGTTTTCTAAGATTTCAATGGAACCCAATACATAGTTTGAATTGCTTTCTCTCTCTTTGCTATTAATTACTCATTTGTGAGTTGTATATCATAATTTGTGCTTCATATCTTAATTGTCTAGCTAGTAATTACCGTGGGAACCTATTCACTTGAGAAACGGATTATAGTGTTGAGACCTTGTTATGATATCATGCGAAAGTTAAAGATTGTTGTGGGTGGTTAATAAAGATTTAGTGACGTGTATCTTGTTGATTTTCCTCAATGATTGGTAACTTGATAGTATTTAGGATAGAGATATATCTAAATACCGTGTACAACCAATGGAGAATCTATTCTTAATGACTTTCTATGTGAAAGTTGGTAATTGAAAGGGTGGTTAATGAGACTTAGCGACACGTGTCTTGCTAATTGTTCTTGAAATTGGTCTCTTAATAGTGTGTAGGATAGACATATACCTACATGTCGTATTAGGAAGATTCGAATTTGACCATCGAGAGAGGCTTATAAGTAACTTTGATTTCTCGGTTGACAATTCTATGTTGTTAATTAGTTTAAATGAGAGAGTTAGGATATTCAAATGAAGTGTTGGGAGAAATTGTGATCCTAGACTTGTTAATATTAGATTTCATTATCTTAACGCTTTCCGTATTTCTTTGATTATTTGTTATCTTCATTAGTATAAAACAAAAAAAATATTAACTAATTGTTTAAATAAGATTGAGATGATAAAAGGTTAATACTTAGAAAAGATTAGTAATAATTCATCGTGGGATCGATACTCTACTTACTATTTATTTCTTGTTGACCGCGTATACTTGCGCGTAATTGTTGTTATATAAATCGAACAACAACAATTTCATCTCTCGAATTCATCTAAAGTATCCCGCTAATTGTTGATCAGACAATCACTCAATAAACACAAAATATGATAGACAACTCAAGATGAAATAATAACTGGAATCAAATAGATAATTAATCCATAATCATAAAAGGTTCAATTGTAGCCCTAATTGTAAATTTAGTTCATACTGAAAATCGAAATCATAGATCCCAAATAAGTCATCACAATTAAATTACAAATCTAAGATAGAGGATAAGAAAAACTCAGTAAAAGTTCTTCACTCTTCAAGTCTCTAATCTGAATTCTTTGCGATGCTTTCTCTAGTCTCCAATCTCCAACTTCAGCTTTATATCTCAATCTTTGCATGAGTGTGTAACTATGAATGTATCATCTATATCCCTATTCCCATTTCTCTCTATCTCTTTTATAGTTTCTGAATCAAATCAATAGAAAGAATCTAATTCCAACTCAACTTCCCAAAATAACTGAATTACAATATTTTTTCCTTTCCGCGCAACTTCGCCCCGGCGAAGAAATTAAGCCTAAGAATCTTGCCCCAGCGAAGAATTTATGCCTTGAAAAGCTGGCCCAAACGAAGATCTACTGAGAAATTACCAAACTGCCACCAAACTTCTAGTTTTCCAATTTTCCCCATCGAAAGCCGCTTCCTACCAAATAATCACAAAAACAACTAGAAAGATACTAAAAACACTTAAGGATAGTAAAGAAATAAGCCAAAGATATATCTAATTCGTAGGTATAAAACTCACTTATCACAAGGCAGAATGAAATTAAAAATAAGTTTCTAATTTGCATTATTTAGAGTTGTGCATTTAGGAATCGAAATGCATATAATTAAATAAAATAAGACTTGACAGTAATTCCATGTCTTATATTTAATTGAGACATTGTGTAGTAGAAGGAATGAATTGTACGGTAACTCTTCACTGAAAGGTTCTTTTGTGATTAATGTTGAAATCTATATTATCTGGAAAGTCGTTGATCGCTAAGGGAGCTTATCCTTATTGTAGAATAAATGTTATTTATTTAAATGAATTAAATAGTTTTTTTTATTTAAATAAGATTAAAATTGTTCTAATTGATTTATTCACAACCGATTTAATATGGAGACCTAAAGGGTCACACCGCAAAAGAAAAATATTTATTTAAGAAGTAAATGACATAATTGTAATAATAAGTTAAGTGTATTTAATTTAGTCTATGGAAATAGAATAAATTAAATAGCTTAATATTTATTATTTAATATTTTAGAAATATTAAATATAAATTAATAAGAGGAGTCTTATTATTATTATTATTACTATTATTTAATTTCTAATAGGGATTGAGAATTAATTAATAGAAGTACTCTCTCATGAATTCCTAATTAGATTAGGAGTTTAATTTAATTAAAGGAGTTTAATTAGAATAGAAACTTTAATCCTAAATAGTTTAGGGGAGGATTTTCCTACGTCTATAAATAAGAGAAGTCTTATCATAGATTAGGGTTAGACACTCTTGCATTAGAATTGTGGAGAGTACTTACAATTTCTATAGAGATAGAAACTAGAGTTTTGCCAACACTCATCTTCTTGAACAAGTATTATTACTTGGTGGATCACCTCTAGAGGCCAAACACTTTAGTGGCTAACGTTAATCAAAGGAAGGAATTTAATCGGTGGAATTCAAAGAAAACGTGAAGGAATTGGAGTTGAACTTGTACCTGAGGAAGCTAGAATTCTACAAGGGTATAATTGTTATTCTCCATCTCTTTCGTTTAATTCATAATTGTGCATAAAGACAGATCATGGTGATAGTTTGTATAAAATTTTAAAATTTGATTTTATTACGCTTCCGCTCTATTTACCTAATTTGATTGCATGCTTGCATATTATACAAACTTAACAGTCTCTACCTCTCAAAGAATGTGGCTTACGTAGTAAACCGGTTTTTATATACCATTGTCTTCCCTTATTAGGGTTGCGCCAATGGTAGATGGGTATGCCGCCAATTAGAGATATAATGCTTCTTCGGGAAGGGCTTTGGAGAGAATTGGTGGTGATGAAAAGTACTTTTTAATTTGGTCAAAGGCAAGCTAACATTTCGAAGTCTATTTGAAAGTTGTAGCCTTTTGTGCCCCTTTGAGGATGTCGAAGAAGGGAAGACATCTTTCCGCTTTCTTTGACATGAATTTTCGGAGGGATGTCAGTCTGCTGGTGAGCTTCTAAACTTCTTTGTACTTCTTTGGGGCTTGCATTTCTAGGATTGCCTTGATTTTTTTAAGATTTACTTCAATGCCTCTTTGACTGGCCAAATATCCCAAAAATTTGTCTACGCCAAGTCCGAAGGTACATTTGGCAGGGTTGAGTCTCATGTTATTTTTTCTTAAATTGTTAAAGCATTCTTTGAGGTCTGATAGGTGTTGTTCTTTAGCCATACTTTTGATGATCATGTTGTCAACATATATTTCCATATTCCTGTCGATATGTGATGCGAAGACTTTGTTCATTCGTTGGTAGGTGGCTCTGGCATTTATGAGGACGAAAGGCATGACATTGTAGCCGTACACCGCCTGATGAGTGATGAATGAGGTTTTGGGGATATCATCTTTGGCCATTTTGATTTAGTTGTAGCCGGAGAAAGCGTCCATGAAGCTGAGGAGGATGTGACCTGAAGTGGCGTCAATTAGTTGGTCTATGCTGGGCAAAGGATAATGATCCTTTGGGCATGCTTTATTGAGGTCGGTGTAATCTATGCAGATGCGTTATTTTTCGTTAGTTTTTTTTAACCATGACTACATTTGCTAGCCATTCTGGGGACTCAATTTTGAAAATGAAGTCTGCTTTGAGAAGTTTGTCTATTTCTTGGTTGATGGCCAATTGTCTCTCTGGTGTGAACTGTCTGCGTTTCTATTTAACGAGTTTTCTTTTTGGATTTACATTCAGCTTGTGTACTACAACAAATTCCTTGACTCCTGGCATATCTTTGGGGGACCAGGGAAAATATGTCGGCGAACTCTCTAAGGATGGTGATGAGGTTTTGTGATAATATGCCTGTGAGTTCTGTCTTGATCTTGATAGTTTTTTCAGGGTCGCTTGGGATGATTTCTATCTGTTCAGTCTCTTCAGCAGGTTCAACGTTTAGGTGTGTCTTTCCTTCCTCGAAGGATTCTATTTGGATGTAGAGGGTTTTATTGGAGGTTTCTGGAGCTTTGGGTTCAGAGTTTGGGGTGTGTTCAATTTTTATCAAAGAGAGTGCGTGGCTGTAACACTTGTGGGATATATGTTGGTCACCGCGGACTTCTCCTACGCCGTTGGGTATGGGAAACTTCATTTTTATATGTGGTATAGAAGTAATGGCTTTGAGGCTTGCTAAGGTAGTACGAACTATGATGGCATTATAGGTTGAGTGGCCGTCGAACACAAAAAATTTCACCATGAGGGTGCTTTGGTAAGGTGTTATGCTGAAGATGACAGGTAGCGTGATGGTGCCTTTGATGGGACCTGGGTTGTTACCGAAGTCGTACAATAATGGGTCCTTACATGGTTTCATGGTTTCTTTGCCTGTTAACATTCTTTGGAGTGCATGGTTATACAGGATATCTACGAAACTCTCGTTGTCAATGAGAATTTGTTAGACATCTTGGTCTACAATGTCCAAGGTGACGACAAGGGCGCCGTCGCTGGAGGTGGTGGCTTGATGGTAGTCTTCATCAGAGAAAGTCATAATGTTGTTGGGATTTATTTTTTGTCTCTTTGGTTCTGAAAGGGATATGTGAAAGATGGAGTGGTATTATTTTTTCTCGTGTGCCTTCTCACTAGAGTTGGACCCGCCGATGACAACGCTGACCACCTTTTTTCCTGTGTTTGTATGGTTGGGTCCGGCTGGAGAGTCTTTTTTTATAAGGAACTGCTCAAGGTTACCCTTTTGACATGTTTTTCTAGGAAGGCTTTAAGTTGTCTTCACTCTTCGGTGTCGTGGTCGTTGTCTTCATTGTAGAGGCAGTATTTATCAGTTCTTCTTTTGGCTCTAGGGAACATCTTTGATGGTTTTTTGAAAAAAGGTTTGTTCTTGATCTCGTGGAGGATCTTTGTGCGATCTAAGTTCAGTAGGTTGTAGGTGGTGGAATCATGTTGTTTTCCTTTGAACATTCCCCCATCGATGGATCCTTTATCTTCGGGTCGGTTATTTCTTCAATCATTGTGGTGAGGGTTTAGTGCTCTGAAGGCTTCGTCTATGGTTATGTGTTGTTCGGCGAGTTTGTAGATGTCACTGGGTTTGGTGGACTCTTTGGAGATGATGTCTTTGATGAGGTCTTTGGAGGTCCGGAGATTGAGGCCTTGTACCAAGTGGGCTATGGCTTGCGCCACATTGAGTTTCTTCATAAGAGAGACTGCGTCACGGAAACGCTTTAGGTAGTCTCGAAAGGATTCATCTGGGCTTTGGCAGATTTACATATGTGAGGTCGTGGTTTTATCGGCTTCACAGTTACATTGGAAGCGGTAGGTAAAGCCTTCTTTAAGTTCGGCCCACAATTTGGTGGACCGGGGGGGGGGGAAAGTACCATGTTCTGGCGTTTTTCTTCAAGGTGGAGACGAAGAGTCTACACTAGATTGGTTTGGGGTGGCCGTGGACTTCCATAAGGTTTACATAGTAGTTCATGTGGTCATATGGGTCACCGATTTCGTTAAATGATTCCAGTGTAGGTATCTTAAGGTTGGGGTTTGTTGCGCTGATTTCTAATTCGATGGTTTGAAATTTAGATAGGTACACTTAGAAGAGGGTTGAATAAGTGTGGGAACAAACGATATCAAATTTTTGCAATTTAAGTAATCAGTCAAAAACTTCCTGTATGAAAATGCGGTATGCTATATTTATAAATTCAGCTTGCTGGATTACTAGTTTATCAGAACTAACAGAAAGTTGTTTGTTGATGCAGTTTTTAAATTAATTTACTTATACCAAATAAAGACTTGAGTTGAAATAAATAATTTTCTAATGAATTATATATGTCCAAGAGTTTAAATTATGCTTTACAATTTGAATTGGAGCATGCAATGGATAAATAAAGTAAAACGAAACAATCACAAATGTACATAGGATTTTTACGTGGTTCGGCCCCTAACCTATACTCTAGTGGCCTAATCCGCGTCCAATACCAATTAGTATTGGAGACACTTTTATTAATTAACTTGGTTTACAATTAAACCCATTTACAAGACAAGTTCTTACAACCTTTGAGTACTTATACTCCCCGAGCACCTTTGCTCCCCATGCACCTATGCACCCTTAAACACATATGTTTCCTTGAATTTGCTTGTAAAACTACTAATCTAACCGGGATTAGAAACAATAAACTAATCCCTTAGTCCATCAATTGATTTCAGATTATTTAAGAGATGACAAGAATATAAACCATGATTAAAGCAATAATTATATCAAAATTCAAGGCTCAACTAATATATAATGATCAAAGTGTAAGATAAGGATATCACCGATTAAGCTTAATGTTGAAAAGTTGAAATTAAATAAAACTTGATGAAGACCAGCAAGTTTGAGAACTCTTCACAAATAAATTATAAGCAGCCTCGTTTAGATAGTTTGTGAAAAAAGTATATTTTTTAGTGCGATTGTTGTTATTCTCATAACATGGTCTCAATTTGATATAGAAATTTCAGCCGTTAGAATACAAGACCAATTAGGAGAGATTTAAGTACTAACAGATTATCAAATGATTAGCTTTTGACCATTAGTCGTTTGTATATATCTTTGCCAGCAAGATTATTTAGAAAGATCAGCCAATCAAGAATGATTTTAATTGATCTAAAGATATGAACATTGATTTACTCAATCAATTAAATAATTTATGGAAAACTCAATCAGTTAATAAATTATGGAAAGCACAATCAATTAAATAATGGACAGCTCAATCTCAAGATATATGGTAACAAATTTTATAAGGAATCAAAATCTATTTTCAAATTAGTTCCTTTAATTATGGGAATGTTTCAAAATCAGTTTTTCAAAATTTAACTCCAATTAGTTAATATTTGATCCTTATTACTTTTGAAAGCTTAACTAATTAAATATTTCCATAATTAATTATATTACTTTCATAAATATATCCATGATACAATGCAAATCTTAGAGCCTTGATTAAGACATAATTAAAGCCAGGAGGATCTTACATTGATTTTCTAGAGACTCAATCCTATCTTCAAGCATTCATGTCTTCAATCCTTTTTAACTCAAGGCTTCAAGAAATCTTTTGTTGTCTCATCAAATCCTGAAATTGCATGAATAAATATTTAACTTAATTTATGAAAGTCATCATCAAAACTCAAGATTGAAATATGACCAAGTCAACATTTTTTCCCTTTTTGATGATGACAATACAATAACTATGGCTCCCCCTAAAACCATGCATATATTAAAATATTCTTGACATAATAAGATAAAAAGTTGTAATGTTAGTCAAGAAATATTCAATACAAAAGCAATTTAGTATTTATCTCTCTATCTAAATCTTGCAGCTAAAACATTATCAATACATCTTCCTGTATCAACCAGTTTAGCTTGTTGTATTCCTTTATGTACATGTCTTGACATTTTGTATCAGTTTAAATCCATATGTTTTCAACATGTTTTTCAATAACCTATTTCACAATTAAATCAGACAACCCAAACAAGTTATATCCATATGATTAAACAGATCATAATTTTTCTCCCCATTTATCATCAATCAAAAATAAAGGGAGGACCTTGAAAAAGGACATATACCCATAGTAGGAATCATGGTTACTTTTAAGTACTAATAGCGGCTGGCATATATGAATCAAAAAATCTTATCTGTTAACTCAAGTAATTAAAAGATTTAAATTTAAGCACTTTCTTAATTTATTTCTATAAAATCAGTTAATCACATGGATTCAATTAAACAATCATACCTTCATATTTAGTTAGATCAGTACCTTTATCATCGGATGTAAATTTAATTGACGTACTCATTGGTGTAGCCTTTGATTTAGATTTCTCAAATTCAAACCTTTTGAGCAACTCTTTTGTGTATTTGGTTTGATGTATATAAATACCCTCCTTTGTTTGCTTTATTTGGAGTCGCAGAAAATAATTAAGCTCTCTCATTAAGCTCATGTCAAACTCCTTATGCATACACTTAAAAACCACTCATAAAGAGAATTATTAGTAGCACCCAATATTATATCGTCTACATATATTTGCACAATGATAATATCTTTATTTTTATGCTTAATAAATAATGTAGAATCGATTTTACCTAGAGTGAAACCATTTGAAAGAAGATACTTACTTAACCTCTCGTACCAATCCGTTGGAGCTTGCTTGAGTCCATAGAGAGCCTTCTTAAGTTTGAATACATGATTTGGATACTTCTCATGCTCAAATCTGAGAGGCTGTTTCACGTACGTACACTTCTTCTTTTATATAACCGTTGAGAAACACACTATTTACGTCCATTTGGTGAAGCTTGAATTGCTTGTAGCAAGCAAAAGCTAGCAAAATTCGAATAGACTCCAAGCTTGTTACCAGAGCAAATGTTTCTTCGTAGTCAATCCCATCTTATTGGTTGTATCCTTGAGCTACCAACCTTACTTTGTTGTGAGTAATTATATCATGCTCATCAAGCTTATTCTTGAATACCCACTTCGTTCCAATGATTGAGACTTCTTTTGGAAGAGGAACTAATTCCCATACTTGGCATCATTCGAATTGTTGGAGACCCTCTTGCATTGCTAATAGTCAATTCTCATCGAGGATGGCTTCCTTAGCATTCTTTGGTTCAACTTGTGATAAGAACGCTAAAAAAAGCACATAAATTTTGTGCACCTCTCCTTGTAGTTATTCCTCTATTGATATCTCTAATGATATTCCCGAGAGGATGATTTTTGAGATACTTTGCAATTTTTAGCATTGTAGTGTTGTGTATGCACTCTTTCTGTAGGATAGAATCAGATTCAGTTGGTTCTTTATTACTCTAAAATGTTTCTGTCTCCTGTCCTTTCTGCTTGTCGAATCCAGTTTGCTGCTTTTGATTATTTAGTCTGCTGGATTGATCTGTTTGATACACTGGAGTTCTTGCAGTCTCTAAAATTCCTGCATCCGCATCACTATCTTTTGGAAGATCATTGTTAGTCTCATTAAAAGTTATATGGATAGATTCTTCAACATAATATTTATTAACATTAAACACACGATAAGCCTTACTATTTTGAGAATAACCAATAAAAATTCCTTTATAAGATCTAGCATCAAATTTTTCTAAACTACCATTTGTATTCAAGATAAAATATTTTGCACCAAATATTTTGAAATAACTTATGTTGGGGATTTTATTATTCAACAATTCATAAGGTGCTTTTAGAAGAATAGGACGAATCTCTATTAAGAACATAACAAGAAGTGTTTACCTTTTCGGCCCAAAATTTCTTTGGGAGCTTACTCTCTTGTAGTAATGTTTGAGTCATTTCTTGCAGTGTTCTATTCTTTCGCTTCACTACCCCATTTTGTTGAGGTGTCCTTGGTGCGGAGAATTCATGGCTAATTCCTTTTTTATCACAAAATGGAATAAAGTCTTTTTGGAATTCATCACCATAATCACTACTTATCCTTATGAGCTTGAGATTATACTTCGTCTCTAAGTTCTTCACAAGTCTTTCAAAATCTCTAAAAGCTTCATCTTTAGATCTAAGAAAAGTTACCCAAGTATATCTTATTTTGAGGAATGAAAGATGTTCTTACTTGTTTACCGAATTGACATGAAGTACATAAGCCTTTCTTTTAATAATTGATTTTTGGTAATCCTTTCACGAGGTTCTTTGTGGATAACTTTTTAATCAATCCATATGAACATGTCCCAACCTCTTGTGTCATAGATTTGCCTCATCTTGTATTGCCGATAAACATACATTTTCATCTTGTTGCTCAAAATATATTGTATATATATTTCCTTTTCTTTGTGCAACTAGAGTAGCATTGTTAGTACCATGAAAAATAGAGCATTTATCTTTTTCAAATTTTATTTGATGACCACTATTCATTAATTGACTTACGCTTATGAGATTAAATTCAAGGCTTTAGACAAGATGAACATTATTAATATTTATCTTATCACTGCCTATTTTACCTTTACCTATTATATCACAAGTTCGGTTGTCTCCAAATGTAACCGTTCTATTTTTCTTCTTGAGAGATAGCTCCAAGAATTTTGACTTTTCACCCATCATGTAATGAGAGCATCACCCATTTTTGATAAGGAACTTTTGCTTTGAGATGTACCTATAACAAAAATAATTCATCCTTTTGGTACCCATATCTTTTTGGGTCCTTTTGGGTTAGTCACATGCAAATCACTTTTCTTAATCCACACACTTTTAACTTTCAAATTCCTTTTATTTAATGAACAATTAAAATCTAAATGTTCCTTTAAGCCACATTTTTTACAAGTAGTGAAAGGAGAGCAATAGTTTAATTTAAAATGTGATCTAGATTTTAACATTTTTACATCATCTTTTTTATGTGTTGGATTATAACCAATTCCTTGTTTTTTAAAGTTAGGTCTTTGTTTACCCAACATGACAGTTAGGTTTTCTTCTTCTTCAACAAATTTAGCCAATGATGATTTAATAATTTTATTTCTTCTTGTAGTTCATTAGTTGAAGTGTTTTCAATATGTGTATTATCATTAAAAGTATCGATACAAATATCTCTCATTTCTATTTCTTTGGTTAATTTTTCAACTTCATTATTCAAATGATTAACCTTGTTGGAAAAAAATTTGTTGTGGTTTTCTAAAATGTCATTTCTATCCATTAAAATCTTTTCTTCTTGAGATGGTGTCTCCTGTCCAAATTCTTTATTTTCATCAAGCAATGTATCAACCTCGCCCATTAAAGTATTTACCAAATCTTTTAAGTATGTATTTTTTTCTCTTAATTTTGTGTTTTCTTGTTTTAAAAGATTATAATCAAAGTGGTTACCTCACTTGATTCATTGTCAATTCTTATGAAGCACAATTGAGCTATTTCATCGTTTTTATAAACTTCCACTTCAGACTCATCATCATCACTCCAAATAACACGGGCTTTGTTCTTTTTTTTGTCCTTGTAACTTGATTTGCCTTTATTCTTTAGTTGGAAGCAATCCTTTTTGAAGTGACTCGGGCGTCCACGTTCAAAACAAGCATCTTTATTTTGTTTTCCTTTGAACTTGTTTGAAGAATTAACATTATTTCTTTTGTTCTTCCTTTGTAGCAACCCTTTGAGCCTACTTGAGATCATTGTTATTTCCTCATCTGAATCGTCCTTTAGCTCTTCTTCATCACCTGCATTAAGAGCTAAAACCTTCTTTCAAAGAGTTTCCTCATCATCATTATATCTCTTTAATTGATGTTCAAATTCTTTTAATTTACCAAATAAAGTTAATATATCCATAAAAGAAATATTAGAAGAATCTTGAAGAGCTGTGACTTTAGAAACAAACCTCTTGGGCATAGCTCGAAGTAACTTACGGTTAATTTCACTTTGTAGAATTAATTTATCAAGTAGCTTTAAGGAGTTCATGAGTACAAGGAACCTTGCTTGTGCCTCCTTGATAGTTTCATCTTTCTCAAGCTTGAATATTTCATAATCATGCATGAGCATACTAAGCTTGACTTCTCTCACCTTTGATGTACATTCATGGCTAACTTTCAAGGTGTCTTATATCTCTATAGCCGTGTTTCATGACGATACTTTGTTAATCTTGAAATGCACTATGCCACTAAGGAGTGTATTCATTGCCTTAAAATCATAGAAGACCATGTAAGCCTCGGTTGAATCCATCTTTATCAAGATTTTTAGAGTACCATCATTTTTTCTTAGAATGACAGGACCATTCTCTGTGATCCACCATTCCCAAGGATCTCTTTTAAGATAGATCCTTATTCAAAACTTCCAGAAGTTGTAATTTTCAGCTTTGTATAACAATGAAGGTCTATTGGTTAATTAACCTTCTTGAATGTTGTTCCCAAATTATGTCATATCAGAATATTTCCCAACAAGTCACTTTTAAGACCAAGATAAGTAGAGTCTTACTCTACCAAATAAAATTCAGATAGGCAAACTTAGAAGGAAGGTTGAATAAGTGTGGGAACAAACGATATCAAATTTTTGTAATTTAACTAATCAGTCAAAAACTACCTGTATGAAAATGCGGTATAATGTATTTATGAATTCAGCTTGCTGGATCACTAGTTTATCAAAACTGATATAAAACGATGCAATTTTGTAAATTAATTTACTTATACCAAATAAAGACCTGAGTTGAAATAAATAATTTTTGATGAATTATATATGTTCAAGTGTTTAAATTATGCTTTACAATTTGAATTGGAGTATACAATCGATAAATAAAGTAAAACAAAACAATCACAAATATACACAAGATTTTTACGTGGTTTGGCCCATAACCTCTACTCTAGTGGCCTAATCTACGTCCAATACCAACTAGTATTAGAGATTCTTTTATTAATTAACTTGGTTTACAATTAAACCCATTTACAAGACAAGTTCTTACAACCTTTGAGTACTTATACTCCCCAAGCACATTTGCTCCCCGTGCACCTATGCACCTTTAAGCACCTATGTTTCCTTGAACTTGCTTGTAAAACCCCTAATTCAACCCGGATTAGAAACAATAGACTAATCCCTTAGTCCATCAATTGATTTCAGATTATTTAAGAGATGACAAGAATATAAACTATGATTAAAGCAATAATTATATCAAAATTCAAGGCTCAACTAATATGCAATGATCAAAGTGTAAGATAATGATATCACCGATTAAGCTTAATGTTGAAAAGTTGAAATTAAATAAAACTTGATGAAGACCAACAGCTTTGAGAACTTTTCACAAATAAATTATAAGCAGCCTCGTTTAGATAGTTTGTGAAGAAAGTATATTTTTTAGTGTGATTGTTGTTATTCTCATAACTTGGTCTTAATTTGATATAGACATTCCAGCCGTTAGAATACAAGACCAATTAGGAGAGATTTTAAGCACTAACAGATTATCAAATGATTAGCTTTTGACCACTAGCCATTTGTATATATATTTGTTAGCAAGATTATTTAGAAAGACTAGCCAATCAAGAATGATTTTAATTGATCTAAAGATATAAAAATTGATTTGCTCAATCAATTAAATAATTTATGGAAAACTCAATTAGTTAATAAATTATGGAAATCTCAATCAATTAAATAATGGACAGCCCAATCCCAAGATATAACAGATTTTATAAGGAATCAAAATTTGTTTTTAAATTAGTTCCTTTAATTATGGGAAGGTTTCAAAATCAGCTTTTCAAAATTTAACTACAATTAGTTAATATATGATCCTTATTAATTTTGACAGCTTAACTAATTAAATATTTTCATAATTAATTAAATTACTTTCATAAATATATCCATGATGCAATGCAAATCCTAGTAGGGGTGGCATTTTTTTCGATTTTTTGAGAGGGGTTTGTAGTTTTGGGTTGGCCTTTGCTAGCCATTTGGGAGCTTGGTATGTGGGTCCCGCGCGTTCACGGTGGCTGGGATTTAGAATGTGTCACAATAGGTGGCGTTCAAGATGGAGACGGAGGTTGGGTTAGCTCTAGAAGGCCCTCATTCTAACGTCAATGTTAACGTTTATCTTCGTCCAACCGGCTTCGGTCCTGCACAAAGGAAACAAACTGGTGACCCAACGTTTCCGCCGGGGGATGCTCTCCGGCGTGAGAGTAAGTACCAGGTATCTGTATGAAGAGATTGTCAACAATGGAGGTCTTTTAGAGCTAAGATGGGAGTGAATAGTGACTTACCTTTCATCTGGTACGGGAAGGGTTTATATATGGAGAGATTAGCGCCTAAGGGTCCTTTGGCGCCCAAGGGTGCCTGACCTTGTTATGTGCGTCATGCCACATGCTAGCTGGTGAGAGGTGACTGGTGAGATGGCTGGCACTAAGTCTTGACGTGACAAGCGTAAGGCTCTATGTTCTTGTTGTGCATTTAATGCGAGTCAGACATTGGTCGGACACTTGAGTTGTGATCTTTAGTTACGACCAATGATCGTGGGGCGAACTATTCGGACTTCGGTATCAAATTTATTGCCAAGTCCGAATGTGGTATATCCTAACATTAGGTCATCATATATATGCACATAAAAAGTGCACTATATATATATAGGAAAAATCTCTAAATCGAACCGGAAAAAACGAACCGGCTATAGCGACGGTTTTGTCCATCGTTATAGCCAGTGACGACGGTTTTTTTTACCTATTGCGGCGGACCGAACCGTCGCAGTAGGTGTGCGTCGTTTATCTAACCTATAGCGACGGACTAAACCGTCGCCAGTCTATCGCTAAAGCTGATTCGCGAACGAACCAGTTCGCTTGAGAGACAGACTCTCTATATATATGCTAAACTTGTTTCTTGAAAAGTAATATGAAGATTTTGATTTGATACAAATCTAATTGCAAAAAGTTACATATGTATGTGAGATTCATCCATTACTTCACAATCACCAATGCATATAGTACAGAAATTGTAGATGCTTATGCATATGCATGCCTAAAAAGGAAGAAGAAAAAAAATATATCTTAAAGTTGGGCGTTTAGCCGGAATTAGTCCTTTCTACCGCATCAATTTAATCAAAGTTTCGAAGATTTATAATGCATAAAATTAATTTGTTTTAAGAGATTTTTTTTTGATAATTTTTCGTGTAAATTTAGAATATTTACATGTAAATATGTTTTATATAATACTCCTTTTGTTCCAAATACATTAATGACTTTTGAAAGTCAATTTAAAATATTTTAAATAACTAAAAATAGAGATGATTCATTAAAAGTTATGAAATAATAAATCTTTCAATGAGTAAGAAAATTTAGATAGTTTACAATACAAATCATTGTACCGACTAAAATTAAAAGAATCCGTGTTCATTTTAAGTTTGAAAATATCTCAAGTTGACTTTAAAAAGTCAACAATGATCTTGTATCCCTACAAAAAAATGGCATTTTGTGATTGTTTAAATCCATCACATAAATTCCAAAAATCATCACGAAAGATTTTTGTGATGACTTTAACCATCACGGAGGCCGTTTTGTATACCCTTTATCATAAAAGCCTCTTTTGTGATGGTTACAATAATTGCATTAGTAGATAATCTATTGTGATTGTCAATGTCAAAGTCATTAAAAAAAAGACTTTAGGGATCAAAAGTAAGAACATGAATCTCTTTTTACGAACAATTTATTTCATATATTAATTGTATCAAATGATTCTTGTAGGATTTGAACTCTCCCCCCATTTGCAAACTAAATAACGAGTATTACCACTACACCAAAGGCCAAATCATGATTATAATTTTAAAACAAGATATAAAAGAAAACACATGTAAGTTGACTTACTAAACAAAATTAGTCCCACATAACATTTGGTGATTGCAATGACAGCCACAAATACTTTATAATGATAGTAAAATTAGTTATCACTGAGAGCCATCATATATTTTATTGTTTTGTGATGGCTTGAAAATTCCATCACAAAATACCATTTGTTGTAATTGCAAATAAAAGTCGTCACAAAAATCTATTTTTTTAATAATTTTCATGGTTGTCACAAAATATTATTTTTATTATTTTTTTCATCAGAATATTAGTAATAGCTAAAATGCAATCACGAAAATGGTATATCCATAAGTGATGACTTAGTGCGTCACAAAAAAAAATTTTATTTTGCGTGAAAATTTTGGTAATTGACATGACCATCACAATTATAATATATTGATGACAAAATTAGTCATCACTAAGAACCATCATATATATATATATATATATATATATATATATATATATATATATATATTATTTTGTGATTGCTCAAAAAGTCCATCACAAATTACTATCTTTTATAATTGTTTTTAAAAACCGTTACAAAGTTCCGTCATATATTCTTATTTTTCTAGTAGTGTATTTTTAAACGGAAATAGTATGTTATAAATATATACAAATAAAAATATAAATAAATAAGACCGCCTGCTAAAATTCCTGGTCACTAAATTCCCCCTCCAACAGTTAGGTCCATAAACCAAAAAGTTTTCTACATTTCTCTACATTTGAGTCGAATGCAACTATGCAACATAAATACAATTTCAACACTTGCACACATACATAAATACATCAACTAATGTACACATTTTGTGTGTGCGCATTTATCCATCTGAACACACAAAATTAAGATGAAACTCAGGCATGAAACCCCCCAAAATCCCTATTTACAGAAATGAAAGGCTTAGCATTATATTCAAATATACCCTCTACAAAATAAAACCGAAGATTTTCCTAACAAGAGCAGCCAAAATTAAATCAATCAAACAAAATTAAATATAGATATAATTTATAAATCCTTCCAATTTCTTAGAATGTGGCTAGATCATAAAATTTTAAAAAAAAATTAAAAAAATTAGGATCTACCTCTAATAATAAGAACAACGGTAGAACCGTACGTATAGAGATATAGCACCTGAAAATGAACACTAGAATTGTCTTACAGATAAACGAAAACCTCCACATATCTATCTGCAAGACAATTCCAGTGTGCAGTGTTTTTAAGCTTGTTCAACTTTTAAATTTTTCTGACGCTGCTAAATTACGCCTACTATTTCTCTTAGTTCTGACTTCTGAACATTGAACCTATCAAAGCCCTTATGTTACGTTTGGATTGAAGGAATGGAATGAAAAGTAGAATGATTAATTTCATTCTAGTTGGAATGAGTTATTCCATATGATCTCCCCCTTCAAGGAACCAAACATAATTTTTTTTATTCCAATCACAACCAAACACAATTTTTTTCATTTCATAGGAATGAATCATTCCATTCTCCTTCCTATTCCACCAATCCAAACGTAGCATTAGATTCCTGCGGGTTTTGTGTAGGGCTGACAAAATAGGTTAGAAACCACAAGTCAACCCAAAGTGTTTATACCTATTTGGGTCAGATGCCTATTTTATAAAATATGGGTTGGAGTGTTGGACTTGGACACTTGAACCTATATTTTAAGAGACAAATATGGATCTAAATTAGATAACTACTTTCAACCCATATATGTCAAATATGAGAACTAATAGACCGGAACAAGAGTTGAGGGCGCCTTGAGGCTGAACAGGTATGCTGGAAGTCTGTTTACGTTTGTACCCAATTGTCAAAGTGGGTGCATGTGTTGTATAAATTTTTGTCAAATTTTTCAGCCTTATTTTTTTTTCTCTTGCATATAACTAATAAATAATAGTACTCGTTTTAACAATTACACTTTATTTTATTTCTGTATTTTTTCTTTCAACATTTAGCAAAAATAAATATTGAATTAAAGAGAATGAGACTTTTATGCATTGAGTTGTTTCGACTTATTTTTATTTGGGGAAATGCACCTGGTGTCGTAGCTAATCGAGTAGCTCTAATCCAATGGACTTTTCACCAATTCCTATGATGCAACAAAAAGGAACAACAACTGGACCACAAACATTCCCTGTTTTCTCTTCCCTTTCCCCTCTGAATTCCCCTCTCTCCACTAAATCCAAATGACTTCTAAGCTATGTTTGTTTGCAAAAATTATATTTGGGATAAAATTATTAATTTCAAGTGTCTTGTTTGTTTGTAAACTTAGACTTGAGACTATTAGTCCATGGATGTATAACGACGGTTTTGGGATTATAATTCCGCTATAGATGTATAACGACGGTTTTAACTGTCGCTATACATCTACAGCGACACTTTTATTGTGGAAATAATATTTTTTGTTGTGGATTTAATAATTCCCTTAAATATTTGTCATTATCAAAAATGGAGAGATTATTGGGTCTCCACGTTTTGTGTAATTTTGATGATAACAAATAAAACTAGGAAAATAAGAAAAAGAATTGAATACACTAGAATCCTCTTTATAGAGTTTTAAATATTTCTTATCTCAATAAATGGTCTAAAAATTCTTATTCCAAACTTATTGAGTACATTTCAATTAACCTTGACAATTTATGCCAACTATTATGAAAATAAATTTATAGAGCAACATTTTCGAAGGCAAGAGAATTTATTCAAAAAATATTTTTCATAAATTATTTTTTTTTTATATAAAAGGACTAAAAGAACTTGAATAAAATTTCGAACGAACACATGGGTCACTTTTATGATACTTACTTTTTTAGCCACTCAAGCTACTCAAGCCATTTGTTTTATTTAGCTCACATGGGGTAGGAAAATGAAATGTTGAAGGAAGGAATTCCTTGTTTACCCAAGCATAATGAAAGAAAGAAGAGAAAAACAATGAGCATGTGCAAAATTTCAAAAACCAACATCACTTTCTCTCTCATGAAAATATCGGTTAAATACTTGAAATTGGTCAAATATTTATTCATCATCTTGACCATTAATTCAAACTTAATTAAATCAAAACTATTCAAAATAAATTGGAACAAAATAACCCTATGCTTGAAAAACTCTATGTTGGGGCATGATTTTGTGAGTTAGGGTGATTCGGTGGGCCACGTCACGTGGTAGAATATTTCAGTCAAGAGACTTGACATTCTAGAATGGCTACAATCGTAGTTGACTTGCATTGCTTTTATCCTATTTGACTTCCTATTATCGAGGAGATAAGATTCTATTCAGTTGGGAGTATTTGCAGTTATATTGATATAGGACTCTTAGTCCAATCGGGAAGATGTGATTAAGCTATAAATACACTGCCATAATTCAAGTTTCAGGTACAATTTACACAATTTACTCTGAGCACTAAAGCAATCAAATATCTCCATTATTGACATTTTTGGCATGTACTTATACTCACACCGGAGCTATCCCCCGGCGGTCCATGCCGTCAAGCTTCTCAGTGTGGTTGTTTGTTTCTTATGCAGGTTTTTCGTTCATTGTCCGGTGATTTGGCAAGTGGTCAGAATTAGACGTTAACATTGGTTCTAGAAGGAGGGCTCATTTTAGTGCTATTTTTTCAATCTCCTACTTACTAAATTGAAGGCATGACGAGTATAGGGAAGGCGGATTTTGACCAGGAGAGATCCTCGGTCAATCCGGCGGTGCAGATTCGAGGATCAGTCAAAGATAGGTTTGGGCCCAACAACCCCGTTGCGGACCCAGCACAGGCTCAGTCAGCTCCAGCTCGACGACAATTATTCTCTACAAGCCAAAAGACTCCCAATTCCCACAGCCGCAGGGCGGACAGTCAATCCCAAACGCGCACTCTCTAGGATTTGGAGTGACATGGACTGGACAAGCGGGAGGTAATTTGGATGTGGAAGATCTAGCAGGCAAAGGATGCTTTGGAGGCTCTTCTGCGCCTTCAACAGGAAGAACTGGATGCTCAATTGGTCGAACTCGAAGGGGAGAGAGAGATATCCTCGAGTCAGCACAGACATTGGGAGTTGATGAGTGTATTTTATATACACAAATTGGATACTTTTAGCCTTGATAATTTGTAAGTCTTTAGCTATTTCGTTTGGTTTTATGTGTTTTCATCTTATTATTGTGTAATGTAGTTTTATATTACTTTTATATGTTTTTGTATGCTTTTATGTGTTTTTACTTTGTTTTGTAGGAATTGAAATAAAGACCCCTTGGATCGATGCATTTTTGGCCTGAATCTAGCATTCCAGCTGCTTGTTTTTCAATTTCACCCATGATTCAATCCTAATCTCTCAAAACGCAAAGAATGAAAGTTGTAGATCTTTGTCTTAGCTTTCCAGAGCATCCAGAATCATCCAATTTGAAGTTCGTATGAGAGAGTTATGGTCATTTTACTATCGTATTTGACATGCATTTTACATAGTAGTTGCTTCGGGCTCCATTTGAGCCTTGCTCCGGCCATTATCTCGATGCGCTCCAGTTATGAAAGTTGTAGAGCTACTTCTTAGCTTTCCATAGCCTCCTTAATCACCTTAATACGAGTTCAGACAAAGAAGTTATGGCCATTTTACCTGAGCTCGCCGAGGCGGGAATTTCCTACACAAATTCCTCGCCGCAGCGAGTTCGCGCCGGGGCGAGAAAACTTAGGCCAAAATCCTCGCCGGGGCGAGCTAGCCTGTAGCAGAAAGCTAAAATGTGCGGGATTTTAGTCTATTTTGGTGTGCCTTAGGCATCCAGGGACTTATATCAGCTCTTGGAGGCACGAAATATAGGGAGATAGGAGATAGAAATCAGCAACTCTAGGGAGAGGAGGCTACACAATACATCAAATTAGATGGCCAAAGTGCTAAAATCAAGTTAAATCAAGCAAGGCTAAGGAGCTAAAGCATCAAAGATTGCAAAACCATGGAGGAGAAGCTAGGATTCATCATCAATCCATCAAACATCATATGAAAATCTACAAAAGTGGTTTTATCTCTAGTTTTCCCTTCTATTTTGTAATCCAACATGATGTATAAATTGAATATGATGTTATTTGTAGTTACCATGACCTAGAACTTGTTTTCTAAGATTTCAATGGAACCCAATATATAGTTTGAATTGAATGCTCTCTCTTTGATGTTGGTTAATTATTTGTGATTGAATATCATAATTTGTGCTTTATATATTAATTACCTAGCTAGTAATTACCTTGGGAACTTATATGGAATTAAGAGAGGAAGTATAGGTTGAGACCTTGTTATGATATCATGTGAAAATTAGATATTCCTATGGGTAATTTATGAAATTAAGTGACGTGTGTTTTATTTATTACCCTCATGAATGGATAATTTATTGTATTTAGGATAGACATATACCTAAATACCACATGTATCCTTTGGAGAATCCATGCTTAATGATTTCTATTGCGAAAGTTGATAATTGATAGGGTGATTAATGAGATTTGGTGACACGTGTCTTATTAATTATTCTTGATATTGGATTCTTGCTAGTGTGTAGAATAGAGATATATCTATACACCGCATTGGAAAATACGTATTTGACCATCGAGAGAGGCTTAGACATACTAGTTATTTCTCGAATAACAATTCTTGTGATTTAACTAGTTGAAAAGAGAGAGTTAGGACATTCAAATGAAGTGTTGGGGGAAATTGCAATCTTAGACTTGTTATTATTTGATTTCATTATATTAAAGCTTTCCATAGTTCTTTGATTATTTGTTATCTTCATTAATGCAAAACAACAAAAACAATTATCATTTGTTTAAATAAGATTGAGATGATAAAAGATTAGTATTTGGAAAAGACTAGTAACAATTTCTCGTGGGATCGATACTCTACTTACTCTTTATTACTTGTTGACCGCGCATACTTGCGCGTTAATTGTCATTATATTAATCGGACAACAGGAGTCAACGTCGCAGAGCCGATCCCAGTCATACCGTTCGAAAGGCTCTCTGGGAGGAAGGAGTAGACGTAGGCCATGCTCTAGGGAGAGTGACGTATGACGGGCGAGGTCTGAATAGCAGTAACGGGTGGCTGCCCTAGAGTATGTGCGGGATTGGCGTAGAGCATCCCCCCGAGGGAGAAACCTGATCCCGTCATGCAAAAGTTAATAGAGTTAGAGCAGAAGATAGCGACGGTAACCCAGGTGAACGAGATGCCAGCGATCCGAAGTCACCTTTTATACCTGAGATTAATTGAGTTTGGGTCGACCCGACCAAGAAGATGCTACCAATGGAGACTTACGACGGCACTGGTGACCCTTATGATCATACCCATACATATGGTCGTCTTATGCGCTACTATGATCACTCTGATGCCGCCCGGTGCCAAATGTTTGTCACTACTATGAAAAAAGGTGCTCGATTGTAGATGACCTCGCTGCCACCCAACTCCATCGGGTCTTGGCAGGAGCTGTGCGATACATTCCATGATCGGTTCGGCAGTAATTGGAGGAGAGGGAAGTTGACAGCTTCACTCATGCAGATTAAGCAGCAACAGAACGAGAGCTTGAGTCAGTATGTTAAGAGGTTCAGGGAGGCGGTTGGCACTGTAGCTGACCTTAACATACCTCAGGCCCTTGGGTTCTTCACTATGGGATTGGACACGGAGAAGTCGTGAAAGCTACTGAAAGACATTATGTTCAACCCTCCGAAGGACCTATCTGAAGCGTATGACAGGGCGGAGAACTTTATCGCCATTGACGAGGCTATGGGGAGTCTTAGACCCCAGACGCATACAACAGATAAACCCAGGGAGTGGGATATGAGTTACAATCCAAGGCCCGAGACGCAACCTAGGAAGGAGACCCGTAATGGTTCAGTAAGAAATGACCGACCTCCGTTCCCGAATCAGAGTGTTAACAGGGTCTACACACCCCTCAACACTAATCGGGCCAGGATATTGGAGGAAATAAGGGATAAGCCATTTTTTAAACCGTGTTCAGTCAATAATCATCCGATGAGAAGGGATCAGAGCCAGTACTGCCAATACCATCAGAATGTGAGGCACTCGACCGAGGCATACCGATAGTTGAAAAACTTGATCGAGAAGAATGCCCAGAACAGGGAGCTGATCCATTATGTTGTCGGACGGGAAGGTTCAGGAAAGAGGCAGTGGGATGCTAATCAGGAGCGTCGTAGGGATCGACAATCCTAACGGTGACAGGGTAGAAGCACCGAAACTCGTTGGACTCAATCCTAACGGTGTCCGAACAACTAGCAAGAAGGGATCGGCCTTATCCCGACACAGTTATTTCCTTTTCTGATGAGGACTATCCACCCGAATCGTTGGAACCACATGAGGGAGCGTTGGTGATTACTGCTCAGGTTGGGTAAGTGGACATGAGGAGAATTATGATTGACAACGACTCTTTGGTAGATGTCCTCTATACCCACGTTTATCAGAGGTTGTACTTGGAGGGTTGGAAGATGGAGCTAGGACATGAGGCTCCCCTTTACGGGTTTAGCAATGATCCGGTGAACATGGTTGGAACCATTAAGCTGTCGGTCACCTTCGACATAGCCCATCAGCAGGTGCAGATGGTTATCAAAGCTTTTGTAGTTCAAGTAGACTCGGCCTACAATGCTATATTGGGTCGGACGACGTTGGCGGCTTTACAGGCGGTGACTTCCATACCCCACTTTAAAATGAAATTCCCTACACCTAATAGGGTCAGAGAAGTCAAAGGAGATTTAGATATTGCTCGTTGGTGCTATCACAACACTTTGATCTCATTGGGAGTCAGGGTCAGCAAGTAGAGGCAAACAATGGCGATTGAGGTGGAGCCGTTTACTGAAGGTGCTACTGAACCCCTTGCTCTCCTCATTGAAGAAACGGAGGCCATGGAGCTGATCCCATTCGGAGAAGACAATCAAGATTGGGTCGGGGTTAAGGGAACCTTTTCGAACTGGTCTGGTAGAACTTCTTCGGGGATATGCAGGAATCTTTGCCTGGGTACTTAGCGACATGTCAGGTATTAACGAGTCCGTAGCGGTGCATAGGCTTTGCGTAGATCCTGCCCTGAAACCTGTTTGACAGAAGAAGAAAATCTTTACCCCGGAGTGATATTGATGATGAAGTAGCCAAGTTGTTAGCGACTGATTTTATTTTTGAGATTGACTATCCAAAATGGTTGGCAAATGTGGTGTTGGTCAGGAAACAAAACGAGAAGTGGAGGATGTGCATTGACTACACCGATCTAAATAAGGCCTGCCCAAAGGACTTTTACCCTTTACCGCATATAGAACAACTCATTGATGCCACTTCTGGGTATGCTTTGTTGAGCTTCTTGAATACCTTTTTGGGATATAATCAGATTTCAATGTGTAAGGAGGACATCCCGAAGACGGCTTTCATCACACACCGTGCGATCTACGCCTATAAGAAGATAACGTTTGGGTTGATCAATGCAGGGGCTACTTATCAACATATGATGAATAAGGTATTCAGAAAGCAGATCAACTACAATATGAAGGTGTATATGGACGACATGATCGTCAAGAGTGCTGCAGTTCGAGATCATTTAGATAATTTAGAGGAATGCTTCCAGACCATTCGGGATCATAATATATGCCTGAACCCGACCAAGTGTACTTTCGATCTCGGTTCGGGTAAGTTCCTCGGATATTTGGTCAGCAAATGGGGGATTGAGGCTAACCCAGAGAAGATTAAGGCCAACCCAGAGAAGATTAAGGTCATACTGGATATGAAGTCTCCACAGACTTTCAAAGACGTTCAGTAGTTGATAGGGAGGATAACCACGCTCATGAGTTTTATGTCTTGGTCGACAGAGCGGTGTCTTCCGTTCTTTAATACTCTGAAGGGGCCTAAGAATGAGAAGACCTTTTAATGGACTTCAGAATGTGAAGATGCGTTTTAAAGGATAAAAAAATATCTATCTTCGGCGCCATTGTTGATTAAGTCGGTCCCTTCGGAACCATTGTATCTTTATTTGGCAGCAAGTTCGTTGCGGTTGGAGCTGTTTTAGTAAGGGAGTCGAGTGGGACGCAGTTCTCGATTTATTATGTTAGCCATGCTCTTTAGGATGCTGAGACATGGTATCCGAATTTAGAAAAGTTCGCCTATACCTTGATCATAGCCAACCGTAAGCTTTGGCACTACTTTCAGGGTCGGATGGTGGTGGTGTACACGGATCAACCACTTAAGAAGGTGTTACATAAGTCGGATGCTTCGGGTCAGCTTGTTGCATGGGCAATGGAATTAAGCCAGTTTGCATTAGGATATCTTCCACGAACTGTTATAAAGAGCCAGGCATTAACCGATTTGTGGTGGAGTGTTTGTTCTCGGAACCAGATTCTCAAGATCAACCTAGTACAGAAGTAAGCTTGGTCACTGATGCTCAACCGATATAGTCCTTGTGGACCCCATATGTGGATGGATCTTCGACCTCGGATGTCAATGGGGTTGGGGTGATATTGACAAGCCCTGAAGGGTTTAAGGTTCAACAGGCCATCCGTTTTTGGTTCAAGGCCATGAAAAATGAAGCAGAGTATGAAGCGATTTTGGCTGGATTACGGTTGGCCAGAAGCTTGGAGGTTCAGCACCTGATTATATTCAGCTATTCGCAGTTAGTGGTTAAGCAAATTATGGGGGAATATGAGGCTAGGGGGCAAGGATGACAAAGTATTTGGCTGATGTCAAGGATCAACTCTATAACTTTAATTCTCATTCATTCCAGGGGTGGATTGGTCGAATAACACTATAGCTGATGCCTTGTCAAAGTTGGCTACGACAAAAGTGAGTACTTTTGGTGGATCGGTGTACTTGGAGTTTCTTGATGCTCCGAGCATCCAGAAGACCGAGGTCTTAGTGATCGAAAGATCGAATTGTTGGCTTACCTCGTACCTTGACTATCTTAGTGATGGGAAACTGCCTTCGGATCAGGTTTTGGCTAAGAAGATAAAACACAAAAGTTCTTACTTCTGCCTAGTCGATGGAGACCTTTACCGGTGGGCTTTTTCCTTTCCATTGTTAAAGTGTTTGGTGCCATCCGAAGCGGCTTATATCCTTCGGGAGGCTCATGAGGGTATCTGTGGAGATCATATGGGAGCTAACGCATTGGCTTACAAGGTGCTAAGGCAGGAGTACTATTGGCCGACTATGTTCCAGGAGGCTAAAAATTATGCGAAGAAGTGTGTCAAGTGCTAGTTGAACAGTCCTATTTCACATCAACCTCCCGAGGAGTTGGCTTCGGTTTTATCTTCAATCCCATTTGTAGTCTGGGGGATTGACATTTTGGGTCCATTACCGAAGGCGAAAGGTCAGTTAGCTTTCGTAGTGGTGGCTATTAACTACGTGACCAAGTGGGTAGAGGCCAAGCCTCTTCGGACAATTACTGAGCAGGATTGTCTATGGTTCTTTAAGGAGTCGGTGGTGTTCCTGTTTGGTATCCCAAGGGTTCTGATGTCAGATAATGGGCGTTAGTTTGTGGGTGCCAAGTTCGAGCAGTTCTTATCAGATCTGCATATCCAGCATCGGACGGTAACTATAGCGCATCCTCAGTCTAATGGTCAAGTGGAGGTGTTAAATCAAACCCTACTCAATGGTATCAAGAGAAGGTTGGATGAAGCCAAGGGTCGCTAGCCAAAAGAGTTACTTAGTGTTTTGTGGGCCTATCAGACTACTCATCGGACAACAACATGAGATTCACCTTTTCGGCTGGCTTATGGAACTGATGCCCTCATTCCAGTGGAGATCGAGTCTCCCTCTCTTCGGGTCAGTTAGTATAAAGAGTTGTACAATGATGAAGGTGTTTGGCTCAATCTGGATTTGCTAGAGGAGGTTCGAGATTCGGCATTGGTAAGGTTGGCTATCTATCAATGCAAGATTGCCCGACACTACAACTGGGGTGTCAAGCAAAGGCGGTTCGAGGTTGGCGATTTGGTGCTTGGGGAGGCTGAAGCTTCTACTCCTCAAAATATGGGAAAGCTTATGCCTAACTGGAGGGTCCTTACGAAGTTATTGGTGTCCAAAAGCCAGGTACATATCGGCTTCGGACTGTGAATGGAGTTAAAATAAAGAACACTTGGCATGCAGATCGACTTTAGAAGTACTATCAATAAGTTATTTCACTTTCATAATGATGTAATTTTGAAAAATAATTAATGAAGTTAGTTTTGTTAGACAGTTCATACTAACAAAAAAAATTGGTCCTTCAATACACGTTCACTCCAACCTCCATAACTCCTTCAATACACGTTCAAATTGGTCCATTTCGGACTCTATGGACTCCTAACTCATGGGGCTACAACATATCAAAAATTCAGAGCTACCCATTAATATTAACATGGTCAAATCTTAAGTCAAAACACAAAGTTCATACTCTGTTCTTCGAGTTCTTGACAAGTTTTACAAAAATCATTACTACGAACTCATTTTAACTCCTTTTTACTCCATTCCAACTGGGTTAGCTTCGTAACCCATGGAACTACAATATCATATCAACAAATAAAATTAAAAAACATTAAATCATAGCTTTACAGTCCTCTAAAATGGTCTGAATGTCCAAAGTCCATGTTTTGTCCATTGTTCTTGCTCCATTAAGCCAAGGTAAGGATTTCTTGTGTTTTTGTTCCACTTTGATGTTATTAATGGCTTACATAACCTCTTAACAACATTTACAAATAATCATAACAAACAAAAATACCAAAAATCGCCATAAATCCGACCCACAAGCTTAAGAGCTCAAAACTAAGAAAAACTTGAAAAACTTAACAAGAAATCGAATGGAAAGGATTTGATTGATTGTTTACCTCTGTAAATCCTTTCTAGATGCTAAAAAGCTTGGCTAGGCTTTGTTTTGAGGGTTTTTCTTGCTTGGATTCTCTTCTTCCTCCACCCGTGCCTTCTTCTTCTCCCTCCTTTCTTTTCCGGTGACTCTCTTCCCTTTTTCTGGCGACTTCCTCCTTCTTCCTTCTTCTTTCTTGCTGCAGATTTTTCCTCTCTCTCTCTCTATCTGCTGATGGAATGGTGTTGATGGAATGCAAGAGAGAAATGGAATGGTTTGAATGATTTAGGAGAAGTGGAGGAGTAAATTCGGGAGAATGAAGGGAGTGGGTTGGTTGCTCCATGAGACTTGCCGGCTAAGCTCTCCCTCCTTGCATTTGATTAGTCTAAAATTAGGGGTTGGTTCTCTCTTGGAGTAACAAGCCAAAATAAATACCCAAATACACGAAAATATATCCGAAAACTCTCATTTTTGTACCAAAATTGGTAAATAACTCTACCCAAAATTAAAATGGGTACTCCCATAAAATATTGGGATGGGTACAAATAATTGTTATGGGATTTGTCCAATTATTCGGAACACCCATATAATACATTTCGGATACGGATAAAATCACGTATCAGCTCAAATAAAATTTCTGACGCCTGAAAAAATTATCACTTCGCTCGCACGTATTTATGAAATTTATTAAAATCAAAAAAGACAAAAAAAATATTATGGCGTGAATAGTGCCTCGGGAAACGTGTCCCGGGAAACGTGTCCCGGGAAAAGTGATTTAGCGACGCTACACGAAATCAATTATTCACTTAAACAAAACTATAACACATAAAATTTCATACATTCACTTACCAGGTTGTCACACAACCTTTAAACATGCAACACAAAAGTAATATTAATAAAATATAATATATTCATTAATATTCAAAAATTCGAATTACAAGGCAAATCCAAAATTTCCGGTCGTTACAGATTGGGTATAATAAGTTGTATATGGAGATAGGTGAATGATCAACAAAGAATCTACCACATCTAGTAAAAGATGTGAATGTCCTATGTGATTCGATAAATGACATCTTAGTAGTCCTTGGCCAAGGCAGAATAAAATTAGAAAAGAGTTTCTAATTTGCATTATTTAGAGTTGTGCATTTGGGAATCGAAATACATATAATTAAATAAAATAAGACTTGACAGTAATTCCATGTCTTATATTTAATTGGGACATTGTATGGTAGAAGGATTGAATTGAACGGTAACTATTCACTCAAAGGTTCTTTTGTGATTAATGTTGAAATTTATATTATCTGAAAAGTCGTTGATCGCTAAGGGGGCTTACCCTTATTGTAGAATAAATATTATTTAATTAAATAATTTAAATAGTTTAATTTATTTATTTAAATAAAATTAGAATTGTTCTAATTGATTTATTCACAACCGGTTTAATATGAAGAACCTAAAGGGTCACACCGCAAAAGAAAAATATTTTTTTAAGAAGTAAATGACATAATTGTAATAATAAGTTAAGTGTATTTAATTTAATCTATGGAGATAGAATAAATTAAATAGCTTAATATTTATTATTTAATATTTTGGAAATATTAAATATAAATTTAATAAGAGGAGTCTTATTATTATTATTACTATTACTATTATTTAATTCCTAATATGGATTGAGAATTAATTAATAGAAGTACTTTCTCATTAATTCCTAATTAGATTAGGAGTTTACTTAGAATAAAAACCCTAATCCTAAATAGTTTAGGGAAGGGTTTTCCTACATCTATAAATAAGAGAAGTCTTATCATAGATTGTGTGACACCCCCAAATTCAGGTACTTAATTTTCACTGATTTGGTGTTCACTATAACATACATTCACATCTATCTACCCATAATTAAGAACAATTAAATAAACTTAAAGAAACATCTTCCCAAAATGGGTTACATCACCAAACTATTAAACAATCAAATCCCAGGTTATCTTAACCTTAATACATCAAATGCGGAATAAAACATAATTTAAACAAGTCTTTAATACAAATAAACATCAAGTGGATAATAAATCTTTTGCTACTTTGACATCTTGCCCTTGCCTTTACTCGTGGACGGCTCATCCTGCTTTTCTGGCTTAGCTGCAATGTTTAGTGCAAGAGTGATCAAACAATTGCTCACAAGTACGATAATAATAATATTTAAATGAAATGGATTTCAACTGAGGGATAATAACTTTCTGAATCTCAGTCAATAAATGATCAAAGTCTAAAAGCTCGTTAGAATATTTGATTCAAGGAAAAATAGATTTCAAGATTTAGAAATTATATCTGAGGGTCACAAGACCTCGAACTATGTCCTAGGTTAACAAATATTTCTACTGTAACCTTTAACAGTCATATAGACTATGGACCAACATCTCGTACTCAGGGGGATCAGCCCTTTGTACAATGTATTGTGCACAAATATTTTAACGCTGTCGCGTAAGTAATCCCCTATATTAGGGTTGTTCATCTCAGTTTATCGTCTGAATCCGTACCAAAAGAAACTTGGCTTGGAACAAGAATAGAAAATATCTAAGTCTTTGAAATCGCTCATCAACTAAGGACTAGATGAATCAATAAGAGTTTGCTAGTCTAATTCATCAATAGAGTTTGTTCAATAGAAACTATACTCGAAATTTGAATAACAAACAATGTTTGGAGTAAAGCTTAAGTACGTAACATGATAGTAACCTTGCTTGAATATCAATAAGCTAAGGCCAATAAGCTTGCTCAATATAAATAAACCTGCATTGAATAAATTAACAAGTTAAAAGGGAAAGAACAACTTGCTCAGCGTAAAAGTAATAAATTGAGATAAGGAACTTGCCTCAAGCGTAGATTACAAATTAAATATCTCACGATCCTTAAACAACCTATACATTTAATTATAAGATGTAACAAAATAAGTCACAAGACTAAAAGCATTCTAGGCTTGCTTTCTATCCCATTTTATTATAATATCTCATCAACAAGTACTAGTTTAACAACCATCTTGGAAATTCATTAGTCACTAAATACATTAATATAAGTTTTAAACTTGTTTATAGCATCATAGTAAAAGAACAAAGAAAAACAAAACTTTTAAAATTTTCAGTACTGTTCCCTCGCCGAGGCGAGGATTTACTGAAAAAATATCTCGTCGGGGCGAGACCTCGCCAGGGCGAGCTTTTCTTTAATAAAATTTCTCGCCGGGGCGAAGATTTACAGCACATTTTCCCGCCGGGGCGAGAGACTCGGCTGTCGTGTTCCCCAGCTCGCGAATCAGTGAAAACTTAGACCAATTTTAGCCAAATTTTCCGAATTCTACCATCCAGTACACAAACTAAATATACCCAGACATCCAATATGCTAGAAAATAATTACCCAACATGTTTTCTAAACATTTTAATCATTCTAACACATAAACAACCAATTTAAATCAAAAATAATCTCTGTTAAAACCAAATATTCAAGTTTTAACCATTCTCATGAAATTAAACTCTGTAAATTCATTTTTCAACCAATTAAAACCATTCTTCTTGCATTATTCTTGTTTTCCATCATATAATCATAAACAATTATTAATCACCGATTAATAACCAAATTGAATCATCAATTAAAATATGCCATACATGAAATAAAGTTCTGTAAAACTAAGAACTCAATTCTAAAGCATGTTTTCATGGATTAATACTTCTAAATTGATTATTAATCATCATATAATCATCTAACACGTGATTACTACCAATTACACCAAATAATTCATGTATTTAGCATATAAATTCATATACAGTGAAGTAGAAATCATATACAGAGAAGTAAAATAATAAGAATATAATGAAGAACAAAACTAAAAGAATTATACCTTCGAGCTATATATGATTCTTAGTTTAGCACTTCCCTTCCTTCTCTTTCTCAATTCTCTCTTTTCTCTCAACTCTCAATTTCACAGAGTTCTCTCTCAACTCTGTTCTTTTCTTTTTCTCAAGCTCTGTTCTTTCTCTTCTTTCTTTTCTTTTCTTAACTGACGTACTTTTTAAAAAAAATAAAACTGAAGCAAATAAAAACAAATAAAAATTGATACTTAATATAATAATAACGTATCATCAGTTATAAAATTTCAAAAGCCATAAGGCTTGTTTGGCAAATACTAAATAAAATAACCCATTATTCTAACTAAAGGTCTTAAGGCCTTGTTTGGTAAAACACAAATAAAATAACCCATTATTTCCAAACAAAGATCATAGGGCTTGTTTGGTAAAACTGAATTAAACACTTTCTCATTTATTTTAATAAATCATTATAACATATAGTTTTAAATGTCACACTTCTAATTTAATTGAACTTATTATTAAATAAATTCAATTAAACCTTACTAAATTAATAATTTCATTTAACAAATAACAACAATACCAAATAAATTCTCTTATTCAAATAAATCATTTATTCAAATAAACCTTTTCATCATCTAATTTAATTATTAAATTAAATTAGAATAACATAACAAATCACATTCAAACAACATTTAACATTATTAAACTTAATATATACCCATTTCACAAAAACTTAATAAATTATTTATTTAGCTCAATAAATTAATAAAAATATTTATATGACTCAATAAATATTTTTATTCAATCACAAAAATTGCATTCGTTACATCTTTCCCTCCTTAAAAGGATTCTGTCCCCAGAATCACAACGAAATTAAATCGTCCGTTACATTCTCCCCTCCTTACAAAGATTCTGTCCCCAGAATCGCAATATAAAGGTTAAACAAATAATTGAGGAAAATTTTGCATCATTTGCTCTTCGAGTTCCCACGTTGCTTCTTCAGCACTGTGGTTCCTCCAGATTACCTTAACAGAAGGTATCACTTTATTTCGAAGTACTTGCTCCTTCTTGTCCACTATCTGTACAGGAACCTCTTCATAAGACAAATCTTTCTCGAATTGTATCGGTTCATATTCTATGACATGTTTATAATCAGACTTCTACGGTCGTAGCACCGATATGTGGAATACATTATGAATGTGGTCTAACGCGGGAGGTAAAGCTACCTCATAAGCCACCTCGCCTATTCGTTTCAGCACTTTGAAGGGTCCAATAAACCGCGGACTGAGTTTATCCTTTTTACCAAATCTGATTTTTCCCTTCCAGAGAGATACTTTGAGAAACACAAAGCTCCCGACTTCAAATTCGCGATTTTGTCGGTGTTGATCAGCATACTTTTTCTGTCTGTCTTGAGCGGCTATCAGTCTGGCTCTTATTACCTTGACAATTTCAGCAATTTGTTGTACCAGCTCGGGTCCCAATAGTCGTCGTTCACCAACCTCATCCCAGCATAACGGAGTTCTGCATTTTCTGCCGTATAGTGCTTCATAAGGCGGCATGCCGATACTAGCGTGATGACTATTGTTGTAAGCAAACTCGACCAGAGGTAAATGATCATCCCAGTTGCCTTTAAAATCCATAACGCATGCTCGAAGCATATCCTCCAACGTTTGAATTGTTCTTTCGCTCTGGCCATCGGTTTGAGGATGGTAGGCTGTACTCATTCTTAACTGCGTTCCCAAACAAGCTTGCAAACTCCTCCAAAATTTCGATGTGAATCGTGGATCTCGATCTGATACTATTGATACTGGAACACCGTGCCTTGAGATAATCTCCTTGACGTATAATTTCGCCAGTTGATCCAAAGTAAATCTGATTTTGATCGACAAGAAATGCGCTGATTTCGTCAATCTGTCAACTATGACCCATATCGCGTCATACCCCTTCTGAGTAGTTGGAAGCCCTACCACAAAATCCATTGTGATATGCTCCCACTTCCATTCTGGTATCTCCAAGGGCTGTAGCAAACCACTTGGTCGTTGATGCTCCGCTTTGACTCTCTGACAAGTTAAACACTTCGCAACACATTCAGCAACCTCTCTTTTCATGTTTGGCCACCAAAAATATTGTCGAAGATCCTGGTACATTTTCGTACTCCCCGGGTGAATCGAAAATCTTGAACTATGAGCTTCGTTTAAAATCTCGTCTCTGATTGCCAATACTGACGGTACCCAAATTCTGCCTTCAAATCTCAGCAACCCTTCGGTATCGATTTTGTATTGAAGCTCTTCACCTTCAAGCACTCTTTTGCGTATATTAATACACTCCTCATCCTTGAGTTGCGCTTCCTTGACTTTGTCCACCAAAGTTGGTTGAGTTTCCATCTGGAACAGTTTTTCATTAGGCTCTGCCAAACCCTTCACCTCTAACTCCAATTTAGCCATTTCTGCCACGAGCTTCTCCTGAGCAGTTAACATAAACAGTTTATCCCGACCTTTTCTACTCAAAGCGTCGGCAACCACATTAGCCTTTCCCGGATGGTATAGAATTTCACAGTCATAGTCTTTGATTAATTCTATCCATCTTCTCTGCCGCATATTCAAATCCTTCTGTGTAAAAATATACTTCAGACTTTTATGGTCTGTATATATTTCACACTTCTCCCCATAGAGATAGTGCCTCCAGATTTTCAGAGCAAACACCACAGCTGCTAACTCCAAATCATGGGTCGGATATCCTTTTTCATAATCTTTTAGTTGGCGCGATGCATATGCAATAACCTTACCATTCTGCATCAACACACAACCAAGTCCCTTATGCGATGCATCACTGTACACCACAAAATTTCCTGTATCATCTGGTAAAGACAACACAGGTGCCGAACTTAGTCTCTTCTTTAGTTCTTGGAAACTCTCTTCACACTTCTCCGTCCAAACAAACTTCACTGATTTCCTTGTTAAATTCGTCAACGGAGTGGCGATCCTAGAGAAATCTTGAATGAAACGCCTGTAGTATCCTGCCAAACCTAGGAAACTCCTCACTTCTGACGGTGTCTTCGGCTGATCCCAGTTCATGACTGCTTCCACTTTCGCTGGATCCACTGAAATCCCGTCTTTATCAATAACATGCCCAAGGAATTGAACACGCTCTAACCAAAATTCGCATTTTGAAAATTTTGCATATAATTTCTCCTTCCTTAACGCCTCCAATGTCACCCTCAAATGCTCCACGTGTTCTTCTTGAGTTTTGGAGTAAACCAAAATGTCGTCTATGAATACCACCACAAACTTATCTAGAAATGGTTTGAACACCCTATTCATTAAATCCATGAATGTTGCAGGCGCATTCGTTAGACCAAATGACATAACCAAAAACTCATAGTGACCATATCTAGTTCGAAATGCCGTCTTTGGTATGTCTTCTCTTCTCACCTTTAACTGATGGTACCCACTTCGCAGATCTATCTTCGAAAAATATCTTGCTCCCTTCAATTGGTCAAACAAGTCATCGATTCTTGGCAACGGATACTTGTTTTTAATCGTGACCTTGTTCAACTCTCTATAATCAATGCAAAGACGCATTGATCCGTCTTTTTTCTTGACGAATAACACCGGCGGTCCCCACGGCGAAACGCTCGATTGAATATACTTTTTATCCAGCAATTCTTGTAATTGCACCATCAACTCCTTCATTTCTACCGGAGCCATTCTATATGGGGCTTTTGATATAGGGGCTGTACCCGGTGCTAAATCAATCACAAATTCGATTTCCCTATCTGGCGGTAATCCTGGCAAATCATCAGGAAACACGTCCGCAAAATCCCTAACTACCAGTATCTCCTTCAACTTTGCACCCACCTTTCGGGTATCAACTATGTAGGCTAGATATCCTACACATCCTTGTCTCAACATCTTTCTGGCCTGCATCATCGTCAGACAACTCGTTTGTCTAGGCGACTTGCTGCCATAAAACACTACCTTTGACGGAGTCATAAGGTTCACACACTTCTTCTGACAGTTAATAACTGCCCCATGGTTGAACAACCAATCCATTCCCAGAATGACATCAAACTCCCCAAGACGAATTGGGATCAAGTTTACTGTCATCATATGACCCTTAATATCTACCTGACAGTTCTTGTGGACAAACTTAACAGGAATCACTTCCCTATTCGCAATTTCTATATTCATGGGGTAATCTAATTCTTCCTGAGGTAACTCTAATTTCTTAGCAAAATCATCGGATATAAATGAGCAAGTAGCACCCGAGTCAAACAATACATAAGCATTAACATTATTGACTGGAATGATACCTGACACTACATCCTTTGACTGCACAGCATCCTGCACCGTCATGTTGAATGTTCGAGCGGTAGGTCGATTGGGCTGTGCCGGTCCTGTGATAGTAAGGTTGCCACCACCGCTGTTTCCTTTTCCTACACTGGCTCCACCTGTCATTGCTTTCTTAGGGCAGTCTCGGGCAAAATGATCCTTTGACTCGCAGATGAAACATGCGCCCTTCTTCGGATTAGGGCAATTTGGTGAAATATGACCCTCCTGCCCGCAGTTAAAGCATACCCTCTTACCCTTCAAACAAGCACCCATATGGCTCTTTCCACAGTTGCTGCACACCTCCATCTTCTTCTTCTGATTACCCTGCTGACTTCCCACAGAGTTACTATCATTCCATTTCCTCTTCTGGTTACTTCCCCCATGACTACCACTTGCCTTGTTTTCATTTTCATTCTTCTTCTTCCTCTGCTCCTGATTATACTTGGACAGAGCATCACTACCTCCTTCAGCGATTATTGCCTTTTCTAACACTGCCGCAAATGAGTTTAGTTGAAACAACGAAACTCGACTATATAACCAGGGCTTCAGTCCCTGCTCAAATCTCCTAGCCTTTCGTTCATCCGTGTTGACCTGATATGGCGCAAACCTTGCCAGCTCATTGAACTTTGCAGCATATTCAGGTACCGTCATGGTACCTTGCTTCAGCTCTAGAAACTGCACCTCCATCTGATTCTGAGCACTTGTTGGGAAATAGGTCTCGAAAAATATTTCCTTAAATCGTTCCCACGGAATAATCCCTTGGCCACCTCGAGTCTTGTTTGCCTGCCACCAGTAGCTGGCTTCTGATTTCAGCATAAAGGTTGCAAATGCCGTCTTCTGGTTCTCACTGACCCTGGTGACATCGAATACTTTCTCCATCTCCATGACCCAAGTCTGTGCTTCAATCGGATTCATGGAACCGTGAAACTCCGGAGGTCCAACAGCTTTGAAGTCTTTAAAGGTCGTAGCCTGAGCTTGGGGTTGATTAGCAAATGCTCCAGTTAATAAATTCACTAACTGTTGCATTGGGTTAGTGTTGGCTTTTTCGTTGTTTGTAGATCCCTCAGGAGTTTGTTGACGGGTGGTTGTCTTCTTGGCGGCATCTTACTGTTAAGAATTCGCGTTATTAGATTATTATTCAATTTCTTAAACATTTAAGTCTTAACTTAAACATTCATAAACAACACTTAACATACAGCACATCTGATAAACTTTCGCATTTTATTCATTACTGCTTCAAAACATAATAAAGATAACATCGTAGTTATTTACATCAAATCATCTATCCTGAAATCATAAAGTTCCAAGATTACATCATTATTCTATCCCATTATATAAGACTTGGATTTACAACTTATTAACTCATAAATTTTCATAATAACATAACTAATCATAATCTATGATGACATCCCACGGCGCACAGCTTCCTTGCGTTCCTGCTCCATAATACGAGTCACCATCCTTCGATCCACCATATCTGGATGACGATGAACTCGATCCTGAGCTCTATCTACCATGGTGTGAAAAATATACTCCATCTCATCAATCTTGGCCTTCTTTGACCGCACCTCACATTCAACACGATCTGCGCGGTTAGTCTCCCTCAACCAAGTAGTCTTAGCTCTCGCCCGCTTAGCTGACTCCTCTTTCAACTCATCTCGTACAATTTCATTTTTGGCTATCAGCTGTCCTCGTCGATACTCAGACTGTGCTAGCCTCTGCTCAGCCTCTGCAAGACGTGATGAAAGGTCTTGGATCTCAGCATCCTTCTGCTCCAGAGCGGCTTGACGCTCCACAACCTGTTCTTCTAACTCCTCAATCTCACTACTCTTCTGCTCCAAGGCAGTCTGTCGCTCCGCCAGCTGCCTCTCTAACTCCTCCACTCTGTCCTGTAACTCTATATTGCGATCATATACCTGCTCATACATCTGAACACCTAAGGAAGATAGTGATATCCCCTCAGGATCTCCCTCCTCCTCCTCGACCTCCTCAGGGTCGTCCTCAGGATCCTCCTCAGGGTCCTCCTCAGAATCAGTCGCAGGCTCATACTCATGACCTGTAACTGTAATCAATGGGGATGGCTCCCTCTGCACTAGCTGCTCATGAACTACGTGAATATCTCGGGGCTCCTCCTCCCTAGCCTGGCTGGGCTCTCCTCTATCAATCATCCTGACAACAAAATTTTAAGTTTTAATTACTAATCGATAATACTCGCGAGCACATAAGTTTGTTATCAAATAAGCACATAGCACATAATCGTTTTATTGTCTTTTATGAATTTCCGTAATTCATTCCTTAGAACTCGATAAGAGTTTATCACCTCTATATTCTCTATCTTCTAAAAGGCTACTACCCTAAGGTTTTCCCCACCTAAAGGTTCATAACCTACAGCTCTGATACCAACCTGTGACACCCCCAAATTCAGGTACTTAATTTCCACTGATTTGGTGTTCACTATAACATACATTCACATCTATCTACCCATAATTAAGAACAATTAAATAAACTTAAAGAAACATCTTCCCAAAATGGGTTACATCACCAAACTATTAAACAATCAAATCCCAGGTTATCTTAACCTTAATACATCAAATGCGGAATAAAACATAATTTAAACAAGTCTTTAATACAAATAAACATCAAGTGGATAATAAATCTTTTGCTACTTTGGCATCTTGCCCTTGCCTTTACTCGTGGACGGCTCATCCTACTTTTCTGGCTTAGCTACAATGTTTAGTGCAAGAGTGAGCAAACAATTGCTCACAAGTACGATAATAATAATATTTAAATGAAATGGATTTCAACTGAGGGATAATAACTTTCTGAATCTCAGTCAATAAATGATCAAAGTCTAAAAGCTCGTTAGAATATTTGATTCAAGGAAAAATAGATTTCAAGATTTAGAAATTATATCTGAGGGTCACAAGACCTTGAACTATGTCTTAGGTTAACAAATATTTCTACTGTAACCTTTAACAGTCATATAGACTATGGACCAACATCTCGTACTCAGGGGGATCAGCCCTTTGTACAATGTATTGTGCACAAACATTTTAACGCTGTCGCGTAAGTAATCCCCTATATTAGAGTTGTTCATCTCAGTTTATCGTCTGAATTCGTACCAAAAGAAACTTGGCTTGGAATAAGAATAGAAAATATCTAAGTCTTTGAAATCGCTCATCAACTAAGGACTAGCTGAATCAATAAGAGTTTGCTAGTCTAATTCATAAATAGAGTTTGTTCAATAGAAACTATACTCGAAATTTGAATAACAAACAATGTTTGGAGTAAAGCTTAAGTACGTAACATGATAGTAACCTTGCTTGAATATCAATAAGCTAAGGCCAATAAGCTTGCTCAATATAAATAAACTTGCATTGAATAAATTAACAAGTTAAAAGGGAAAGAACAACTTGCTCAACGTAAAAGTAATAAATTGAGATAAGGAACTTGCCTCAAGCGTAGATTACAAATTAAATATCTCACGATCCTTAAACAACCTATACATTTAACTATAAGATGTAACAAAATTAGTCACAAGACTAAAAGCATTCTAGGCTTGCTTTCTATCCCATTTTATTATAATATCTCATCAACAAGTACTAGTTTAACAACCATCTTGGCAATTCATTAGTCACTAAATACATTAATATAAGTTTTAAACTTGTTTATAGCATCATAGTAAAAGCACAAAGAAAATAAAAATTTTAAAAAATTTCAGTACTGTTCCCTCGCCGAGGCGAGGATTTACTGAAAAAATATCTCGCCGGGGCGAGACCTCGTCGGGGCGAGCTTTTCCTTAATAAAATTTCTCGCCGGGGCGAGACTTCGCCGGGGCGAAGATTTACAGCACATTTTTCTCGCCGGGGCGAGAGACTCGGCTGTCGTCTTCCCCAGCTCGCGAATCAGTGAAAACTTAAACCAATTTTGGCCAAATTTTTCGAATTCTACCATCCAGTACACAAACTAAATATACCCAGACATCCAATATGCTAGAAAATAATTACCCAACATGTTTTCTAAATATTTTAATCATTCTAACACATAAACAACCAATTTAAATCAAAAATAATCTCTGTTAAAATATTCAAGTTTTAACCATTCTCATGAAATTAAACTCTGTAAATTCATTTTTCAACCAATTAAAATCATTCTTCTTGCATTATTCTTGTTTTCCATCATATAATCATAAACAATTATTAATCACCGATTAATAACCAAATTGAATCATCAATTAAAATATGCCATACATGAAATAAAGTTCTGTAAAACTAAGAACTCAATTCTAAAGCATATTTTCATGGATTAATACTTCTAAATTGATTATTAATCATCATATAATCATCTAACACGTGATTACTACCAATTACACCAAATAATTATGTATTTAGCATATAAATTCATATACAGTGAAGTAGAAATCATATACAGAGAAGTAAAATAATAAGAATATAATGAAGAACAAAACTAAAAGAATTATACCTTCAAGCTATATATGATTCTTAGTTTAGCACTTCCCTTCCTTCTCTTTCTCAATTCTCTCTTTTCTCTCAACTCTCAATTTCACAGAGCTCTCTCTCAACTCTGTTCTTTTCTTTCTCTCAAGCTCTGTTCTTTCTCTTCTTTCTTTTCTTTTCTTAACTGACGTACTTTTTAAAAAAAAATAAAACTGAAGCAAATAAAAACAAATAAAAACTGATACTTAATATAATAATGTATCATCAGTTATAAAATTTCAAAAGTCATAAGGCTTGTTTGGAAAATACTAAATAAAATAACCCATTATTCTAACTAAAGGTCTTAAGGCCTTGTTTGGTAAAACACAAATAAAATAACCCATTATTTCCAAACAAAGATCATAGGGCCTTATTTGGTAAAACTGAATTAAACACTTTCTCATTTATTTTAATAAATCATTATAACATATAGTTTTAAATGTCACACTTCTAATTTAATTGAACTTATTATTAAATAAATTCAATTAAACCTTACTAAATTAATAATTTCATTTAACAAATAACAACAATACCAAATAAATTCTCTTATTCAAATAAATCATTTATTCAAATAAACCTTTTCATCATCTAATTTAATTATTAAATTAAATTAGAATAACATAACAAATCACATTCAAACAACATTTAACATTATTAAACTTAACATATACCCATTTCACAAAAACTTAATAAATTATTTATTTAGCTCAATAAATTAATAAAAATATTTATATAACTCAACAAATATTTTTATTCAATCATAAAAATTGCATTCGTTACAGATTGGGGTTACACACTCTTGCATAAGAATTGTGGAGAGTACTTATAATTTCTATAGAGATAGAAATTAGGGTTTTGCCAACACCCATCTTCTTGAACAAGTATTATTCCTTGGTGGATCACCTCTAGAGGCCAAACACTTGGGTGGCTACCATTGATCAAAGGAAGGAATTTAATCGGTAGAATTTCAAGGAGAACGCGAAGGAATTGGAGGTGAACTTGTACCTGAGGAAGCTAGAATTCTACAAGGATATAATTCTTATTCTCCATCTCTTTCGTTTAATTAATAATTGTGCATAAAGAAAGATCATGGTGATGGTTTGTATAAAAATTAAAATCTGATTTTATCGCGCTTCCGCTTTATTTATGTAATTTGATTGCATGTTCGCGTTATATACAAACCTAACAGCTCCTATTCCTTCTGCAGGTCGGATGTTAAGGATTCTACTTCAGTTTGGAGCTGTGCGACTTTGGCTTCCATTCCTCTCCTCTTTTTCGACATAGTGGTGACTTGGTTGATTAGTCGGCCGAAGGCCGCAAGAGCCTAAAATAAAAGAAGGGGGGATTAAATATTTTGCTTATACTATGGAAGAAATTAAATGCAAATAGGAGTTGAATGCTGCACTTACCCGACCCTGGTGGACAGTGGTGACGATGATAGCTCTTCGAGTTCGAGTACGTTGAACGTCTCGTCGTCTTCGGGAAGGACGAAGGCGTCGTAAAGCTCGTAAGAAAAGTTGAGGGGCATATCCTTAGGGAATACGGTGGTTGGAGACAAAGCTTTTGGTTGTGGATCGGAGAGGGAGTGGAGTTCGTCGGTTGCTTCATGAGAAGATGGTGGGCTTATTGCTATACATACCCGTTGGGGGGAAGGTTCGGTAGTGGTTTCTTCGGGTCTTGGTCGTTTGTCTTTGGGGGGTTCGGGGGTACTTTGTTGTGAGGGATTGGTGTCAATGGTTGGTTGGATAGGTTTGAGTGTGATGTTCTGTGGGGGATCGGCAGAAGGTGTTTTAGAGGATGTCTTCACCAGCCTCCGCTTTTTCTTTTTAAGTAAAGCCCTTTTCTCTTCGGTGGTCATCTCTAGGGTGCTTTGTTTTGTTGGGGCTTTCGTCGGCATTAGGATGGTGGATATGGGATTGATGGTGAGGGGTGGTTCGGTTTGGAGTTTAAGGTCGGAAGTTATTTTGGCAGTGGGTTTAGTGGAGGCTTCGGTTGGTTTGGCAGTTATTTTGATGATGGGTTCGGGTATGTCTTTGATCAGAATAATTTCAAGGGTCGGCTGGGAACCGATTTGTTTGGATAGTTGTAGTTTGAAGATTGTCACTGCAGTAGTAAGGAAGAATTAGTAAGGATCGGAGTTTAGAATATTTTGTATGCAATATGTGGAGATTAAGGCTAAAACTTATGTTTGCGGCTAAAAAGCCAGGACTAGTCGGATAGCAGATCTATTGCCCATTTTGTCATTAGTACCTTGGAATAAAATGTTTTTAACTCTTCGATTCGATCCCGGGGAAAGCTATCAAACACAAAAGAGGTTTTTGTGGGATTGGCCCAATTGGGTAGGAGATGGGTGTCGAGGCCTTTGATGAAAATCTAGTGTGAATGCCACCCTTTGTTGCTTGAGGGGGTCTTCATCCAGATGCGTCGATTTGGTTGCTTGTTTAGTTGATGGAACCCTGGTTCCTTGGATCGGCCCAGGGTGAACATGGCAAAAAAGAAGTCTAGCGAGGGTTAGACCCCGCATTCATGACAGAAGGCGATGAAGCATATGAGATGGATATATGAGTTCGACACTAGTTGTGCGAACCCAATTCCGACAAAGCAAAGAAAGGAGGAAATAAATTTGTGAAGGGGGAATCGAACCCTGTACCTCAATGTGTAAAGGGGGACGACGATCCATTCGCCCCTTGGGCGCCAGTACATCTTCTCCGATAAGTTGGGTGCTCGGAGTTCGTAGGCGTCGGAGATTTGATATTGTTGGCGGATGCTATATAGTTAATGGTTTTCTTCGTTGGATCGGGTGTTAATATGTATGTATGCTTTCTTTGATGAGTATTGGTCACAGATCTTCATCTCGATGGTTTCATCCTTGCCCAACATGGGCAATGAGGTGCTTACAGTAGCTGGAGAGGAGGCGACAGTGGTGGTCGTTTGGGTTTCTGGTATGACGTTTGTGGTAAGGGTTTGGTCGACGATAGAACTGGGTTGAATGGGATTGTTGTCTGACATTGTTAGGTTGTGAGGGCAGTAGGTTGTTGTGATTTAGCCGAAAAAAGTTGTTGAAATGGGGGAAAGGATTCGCAGTGGTGCTTGAGTTCTCTGTAAAGTTTTTTAATGTGTGGGTAGAAAATGGCGGTTTGTTTACTTAAGGGGAAAGGAGTTTTGAGGTAACAAGTAGTCAGTGCACATTTTCCCATATACAACATATGATCATAGTGGTGGGACCCAGTTTGGCACGTGGAGAGAGGGGGTGATGATTCGGATTTAATAACAGCAGTATATTACTTTTTGTACTCTCTTATTTTAAGTTTTTTATAATAAAAGAGTGGGGGCAATGTTGGGGCATGATTTGTGGGTCCGGGCGATTTGGTGGGCCACGCCACGTGGCAGTATATTCCAGTCAGGAGACTTGACATTCTATAATGGTTACAGTCCTAGTTAACTTGTATTGTTTTTATCTTATTTGACTTCCTGTTATCGAGGAGGTAGGATTCTATTTAGTTGGGAGTATTTGCAGTTATCTTGACATAGGACTCCTAGTCCAATCGGGGAGGTGTGATTAAGTTATAAATATACGACCATAATTCAGGTTTCAGGTACAATTTACACAATTTACTCTGAGCACTAAAGCAATCAAATACCTCCATTGTTGACGTTTCTGGCCTGTACTTATACTCACACCAGAGCTATCCCCCAGCGACCCCGGTCGTCAAGCTTCTCAGTGTGGTTGTTTGTTCCCTATGCAGGTTTTTCGTTCGTTGTCCGGTGATTCGGTGAGCGATCAGAATTAGACGTTAACACTATAAAATAAAATTCATTTGCTTCATTTCTACTTACCAATTCACAATCATATTTTCAAGCTAGAAACTGTCTCTTGCCTACATCTTCGAAGCTTGCTAACGTGCTCTTAAAATTCTCTAATTCATATTTGTGAAGAGGAAATTGGTCCGATTATTGAGATAAGTTTTTAATTAAGTCATTTATCATAAACTCATCTCTTAACTGTTTTCTATATTTATATATATTACATATAAATATTGTTATACAAGAAGATATACAAATATATTCATTCTATTTATATATCACGTAAAAGACATATCGCTATACAAAGGCCCTTCGATACATTGTTCATTTTCTTTTAAAGGAATCCCCTCGAAAATCAGTCTTAAAAGTTGTTTGGTGGTCAAGTAACGGATATAGTATGAAAACTAAAGTTAACTACCTTGTACTAGCTTTTCCTTAGTCATTAAGACTTAGGCTCTGCAAGAACAAGAAGTTATATTAAGTTTTCTTAAATATACCAAATATGTGATTAAATATTTGTGATAAGGCTAAAATTGAATATACTTGTTAAATATATATCTTGCAAGTGTTAGCTCATAATAATCAAATTAATTCATATACTTGCTATTTTACTTCTTATAAAAGTTAGTAAACTTTTATAATTGATCTTTAAATATTTATCTGCTTTAAAAAGAAAGTATTTTTTTTCTCTCATATAAAAGTTAGATTAACTTTTATATAAATTGAACTAAAACTCTATATTTGCTTAAAAAGAAGCATTTGTGTTATAAAGATATTTTCATCTTTATAAAACTACACTGAAATTTATATCTGTTTAACAAGAAGCATATTTCTCAAATATAAAAGTTATAGAAAACTTTTATACATTTGATTTTAAAATCCATATCTGCTTGACATAGAAGCACACTATTTATTTATAAAAGTTATTTAAACTTTTATAAACTTGCACTTAAAACAATATCTGCTTATTTAAGAAGCATAAAGATTATTTATAAAAATTATTGGACTTTTATAAAGACTGCATTGAATTATATATATCTGCTTATATGAAGAAACATATTTGAAAAACTCTTTTTTTATAAAAAGGTACTTGGTGTGAGTTAGTTTATTTTATATATATCTGTGAGAAAAAGGAAGTGATTCTAAAAGCAAAACCAGAGTCTTAGAGAGGTCAACAGGTAGTTGGGTCTCTAATGTACTTGTGATGTAAGGGACAAACTTCTTATTTCAAGACCAGTTGTGAAATAGAACTGAAGTCAGGAAACAGGTATAACTAAATTTGAGGAAGCAACGAGGAGCTATTGTCCAAGAAAACTTAGTTGTAGGATAAGTTGAAAGTTTGACTTTGAAAAACTTTGTAAAGGCTTCTCCGCCTGTAGAAGGAGTAAAAGTTTATTACTGGTAGTAATAGGATCCCAAGTCCTAGAGAGGAGCTTGGGACTAGACGTAGCAACATACCTGAGGTGTATGTTGTAAACTAGCTAAATATCTGTGTTTTGTGTGATTGATTATTGTCTCTTAACTCTTCCGCATTTTAATTAATCACATAACTGTTAATTGAATTTAAATAATTCAAAAAAGTCTAAGAAAATTTTAAATTGATAATAATCTATTCAACCCCCCTTTTAGATTATTATTGACCTTTCAATTTATACAGCAATAAGTGTCACTAAAATTTAAATTATCGTTGAAATAAGTGTAAAAATATCGCTAAATGAATATTTACTCTCGCATCATAAATATTGTTTTGGTATTATAATTGTCTAATTTACTATGAACCCTTGTAGGAAAAATCAGTATAGTAGATGTGACAACTAACAATTTTGGCTTTTCTTCCCCAAATATAAAATAATGTCTATCAGAAATTACGGATCGATGATTCACAGCCAAAGTTGGATGGGAGCCCTATCCATCTAACTGTGATCCAGCCATCCATTCTAAGATCCAAAAGTAGATAAAACTACCATCCGCGCAACTGTTATGCGGAGCCTGGCCCACTTAATACTCCCGCCCGCACAATAGTTGTGCGGATGATTTTGGTCATCCGCATAACTATTATGCAGATTGTATAGATTGTATTTGAATGGTAGGGTCACCATCCGTATAACAGTTACGTGAATGATGTATATCTCAGCCTTTAAATTTTGGAACAGACGACTGGATCACAGTTAGATAGGATTTCCTTCCAATTTTGGATCTGGATCATTCCCCTATATATATACACACACACATATATACACACAAATATATATATACACACACACATCAAAGTTATAAAGCCACAAGCAAAACTCTAGTACATAACCAGAACTTCATATAATATATAAAATCTATGAAATAATTGAGGACAAAATAAGAAGAATGGAAGAATTTGACTAGAAGATGTAACTGAATAGATCAATACTAATCATAACACTACTACTTTTGGCCAAACTACTATATATAAGATCTGCAAATCTTCAAAGTTTTTAAGAGGGTCATAGAATTATGTGACTTTTCATACTTGTTTCATATCAACACCCAATAGCTTTTAAGAAGTTGTCATATGGGCTTGAAGTCGGTAGCCTGAAGGACTGACGATTATGTTGATACTCGGTTACACGCAGCATATTAACAATACCCGGATTTGGAGTTGTTTCGTAAGACATAGAAGATGTATTCTGATCAACGAAAAGGTTACCCACCTGGTTTTAAAAATTAGGGGAACAAAATCAGATAATATTCAACGACAAGAAATAATATAAGTATTTAGAAGAGGAATACATGAGATGATGACTCATATTAGGAAAAATTAGTAAAAACAATACAAGTGCAAGATTCAAAAGCTAGACATGTCTCAAAATGTTTACACACGTGTATAGTATAGACGTCTAGAGTAAATTTCTTTGGCAGCTACATAAAGTAAATAAACAAAGAGCAAAATTTACGATTCCAAATCTTGATTAAATTATTTGAAAGCCACGTGCAATACTTCTTATTTTTCACATAAGGTGCTTTTTTTGGTGCAATGGAGGCCAGAAGGCCAAAAACACTAGAAATTAAAACATCTTACAATCATCGGCTAGTGAAACTAGGGTCTCAAGTGGAGGATTATCACTACAAACAACAATGATATAGGGATAGCAATTTGACATGTCCCAACGGTGATCCCTACTCCCCACCCCGAATGGGGTGGTGATTTTGACTGGGAATGGGGTCGGGGATGGTGAATCATCGAATAGCTATATGTGGAGATGGGGAGGGGTTGGTATTTGCTTCCCCAGCCCCGAACCCTCCCCCCTAAAAAAATAGTTATATATTAATTAAATTAATATCTATGTTTACATTAGTATAATATATGCCCTCATAGAAACACACATAGAGACAAACACACACACACACACACATATATATATATATATATATATATATATATTAATAGTTGAAAATTAGAGTTGTTAGGGATTCTAGAGAATTCCAGAATCATGATTGTACATGATATAATTATGGAATAAACTCTCTACTTTATATGGTATCACAACCATGGTTTTTTAAGTTTTTTTCCTTAGTCTCTTTTTAATTCTTTATCCTTCTTCTTTTCATTTTTTTTCCTTAAAAAAAGAAAGTATCATGAACAGTAACAACACTGTTCATCATGAACAGTGAAGACACTGCTCACTGGACCAGAAATCTGAGCCTCTACAACAAGTTTTTTTTACTCTCAGCTGTAATAGTGAGTTTTTCTTATGGTGTTTTGTTATCTACTTTGCTTTGAAATATGCATGTGGGGAGTACTTGGGTCGTGGGAATTTTTCGGTGATTTAATAACAAACTTTCGATGTTACTTTGCCTCGTGGGATTTACTTTACGATTGGATATATGAGACACTCGACACACTAATATATATTTTTTTGGGTTAGGTGTATGTGGTTACTGTTTAGTTGTGATCCTTAGTTGTAGTTTGTTGTTTGGGAAAGTTTAATACAAGATATTCCGAGCAAGATGTCAGCAGCACCCCAGCAGCACTTGAGTCCACTGTGAGCTAGAATTCTGGTACATCTTCATCTGACTCTCAACCGTCAACAAATGTTATAGAAGTACTATCTTCATTAACTTGTCTTACTGATAAGAAATTGGAAGGAGTTAGTAATTATCCGCAATGGAGGAAGATTATGAGGTTGGTCCTGATTAGGAGAGAACATGGTGATCACTTCACGATAGTAAACGTTTCCAATGAGGCATGAAAGATAGTTGATGCCAGAATTCTCTATCAGATGCTTAATTCCATGGACAGTCAGATTGTTAATTAGGTTGCTCATTGATACCATTAAAGAATTGTGGGAGTACTTGGCAGTGTTGTACTTGGGACAGAATAATCTTGCTCATATCTATGAGATCTCTCAAAACTTTTATAGGGTTCATCGAGATGGATGCTCACTTACACAGTTTTTTGCCAATTTTAAGAAGTACGAAGAATTAAATTCATTACTCCTTATTACAACAGATGTGACACAACTGCAAGCCCAACGTGAACAGTTGAAAGTAATGGGTTTCCTAGGTGCTCTTGGATCAGAATTTGAAACTGTTTGCTCCCAGATTCTTAGCAGCCTGACGGTACCATCTCTTATAGATACTTTTGCCCGAGTTTTACGTGTCTCCCGCTACCCCTACTATTGATACTTTCGATAAGTATGCTTTAGTCGTTTCCTACGGGCGAGGTACAAGTTGTAGTCGTTGATGAGTGGGTTTTATACCTATGATTTGGGTATTCTTGGCTTGATGATTTTTTAAGTTATTAAGTATTTTTAGTTCAACTTTATGCATTTTAGTGTTTTTATGTAGGAATTGAATTTTAAGGTGGAATGGTGTACAAAGCAGCAAAAGATGGATTATCAATCAAGAATATGCCGCTACACGCAGCATTTGGATGATGACGTTGGCAAACGTCGGCATTTGACACGGAGTTCGGCTCGGCAAATCAAAATCAGCACGATGAAGGACGGTGAAGCAGGTCACGTGCGCGAGCGGAATGGGAGCGGCAGGACCCAGCGCTGCGGCGCTGTGAGGCCAGCAAGTCGGCGCTAAAAGCCAGGGCTGCGGCTGGTTTGTGCGCGTGGACTTGGTTGATCGTGTGTGGTGCAATCCTACTCCAACTAGGACACTTTCTAAGTTGAGTTTGACTAGGGTTGGGCAATTAGAGGCTGTGTAAGGACTTATAAATATACTAAGAGATTAATAACATGGAGACACAGATCCATATACATCCATAATCACCAATAGACAACATTATTAGAGATTATTATCAGTTTGAGAAGGCTAGGGGTTTTGCCAGATATTGATGAATAATTCATAAGGAGCAAGGATTGAAGAGAATGGTGAAGATCAATTGTGACAGAGTTTCTTCTTTACTCTTAATCTTTTATACTTGTATTCTTAAGATGTTTTCTAGATGTGTTATGGGGATTCTTTCATTTATTATTATGAACTAATTCTTTTGTTAAGATTGCAATGGAACGTAATGGATAGTTTAGATTAATTTACTCTCTTTTGGTTACTTTGAATCTAGATGAATTGTTTATCATATTTTGTGCTTAATTTATAATTGTTTGATCAACAATTATTCGATAAATTCTAGATGAAATTAGAAAATGATTTCTATGATTAGATCTGAATATGATAACATGTGATCTTAATTATTCTAAGGATTGAATAGTTGGATTTGTGTATATGATAGGAATATACCTATATGCCGCATGTAACTGTGATGAGAATTGTTGCTTAATGAATTTAGTCTTTAATTATTTCACATAGGAATATAGTCGAGTAATTGGATTAGATATTTTTATTTAACTACTTGAAAAAGGGTTTTATAAGTATTTATTAATTCTCAGTTGACAATTCAATATAATTGAGTAATTAGAAATAGAGTGAAGGAGTTTAAATGAAATATTAGGAAAAATTGTAATCTTAGTCTTTTAATCTAGTGATAATCTTGTTAAGTAGTTGATTAATTTTATTAATTGAATTTGTAATCTAAATTTTGTTTGTTTAAATAAAACCGAATTGATTTAATATTAGTAGTTGGATTAATTGATTGTTAATTATCCTCGTGAGAACAATACTCTTCTTGTCATTATATTGCTAGTCGATCGCATATACTTGCGTGTATTTCCTAAGTAGTAAATTAGGCAAAAAAGTTTTTGGCGCCGTTGCCAGGAATAGTTTAATAATCATTGTTCCAATATTAATTTCCATCGATTTGGTCTTAGTTTAAACATTCTTTTTATTTTGTTTGATTGTTTCCTTTTTCAGACACTCTTGATCATGTATGCAAACACAATTAAAGGGGAAGAAGCCACTACCGTTCGTAGACGAGATCGAGAAGAGGTTCTGAAAGCCTAGGAGAAGACTGTTTCAGGAAGAAGAATTGCAAGTTCCAAAAACCATGGCTACACAAGAAGAACAGAAATCTCTAAAGGATTATGCAATACTGCAGGTTACAGAGATTCATTCAAGCATTCGAAGGCCAGCAATCTAGGTAAATACTTTCGAGATTAAGCCAGGAACAATTCAAATGATCCAGAACTCAGTTCAGTTTGGGGATTTGCCCAATGATGACCTAATGATCATCTGGTCAGTTTTTTAGAGATTTGTGACATGTTCAAATATAATGGAGTAACCAATGATGCGGTGAGACTTAAGACTCTTCCCTTTCATATTCCGTGATAAGACGAAGAGTTGGTTGCATTCATTACCAGTAGGATCTATCACTACGTGGAACGATTTGGCACAAAAGTTCTTAGCAAAGTTTTTTCCTCCAGCAAAAACAGTAAAGATAAGGAATGATATTACTTCATTTACACAGCAGGATTCTGAGTCTCTATGAGGCTTGGGAATGGTTCAAAGATTTGTTGCGGAGATGTCCTCATCATGGCATTCCAAAGTGGTTGCAAAAGCAGACTTTCTACAACGGGTTGTTCAGTGCAACTCGAACAAGCATAGACGCAGCTGAGGGAGGAGCATTAATGGGAAAGAACTTTGACGAAGCATATGATCTCTTGGAAATAATGGTTGCAAACAATTATCAATGGCCAACAGCAACGTTGAATCAACCAAAAGCAGCGGGTATACTTGAGCTTGATGCAGTTACTGCTTTGGCTGCATAGATCGTAACACTGTCAAAGAAGATAGACGTCATGGGAGCACAACCTATTTAGAAGGTGGCTTTAGTTTGCGAAATTTATGCGGGCAACCATCCAAGTAGCCAATGTGCCATTAGTTTAAAGTCGGTCCACTACACTGGTAGCAACAACAGGCAAGGCATGAATTCAAATACCTACAACCCTGGATTGAGGAATCATCCCAATTTTTCATGGAGCAACAATCAAGGTCCATCTTCAACTCTAAGATAGTTTCATCCACCAGGATTTCAAAATCAGAATAAACACCAACCGGAGAGGAAGTCAAACTTGAAGGAATTGATAAACAAATACATTGCTCACAATGATACGAGGATGAACAGCTTGGAAGCGAAATTTGGAAAATCAGGTGGGGCAATTAGCAAGTGCGATCAACAATCGTCCTCAAGGGGCTCTTCCAAGTGACACCGAGATCAACCCTAGGAGAGAGGGCCAAGAGTAGTGTAAGGCGATCACACTTCGGAGTGGTAAGGAGTTGCAGATAAATGCTAATGTTCCTACATTAAAGCCACACTTTGTTAGAGAAGAAGATACAGAAGAAAACAAGAGCGGAGAGAAGTATAAGGAAGAAAATCCAGTTTTGAACCATATTGGAGGCAAGCAAAGTTCAATGGTGCCTCCCGTGCCATTCCCACAACGTTTGAAAAATCAGATGCTGGAACAACAATTCTCAAAGTTTTTGGAAGTCTTTAAGAAATTGCATATTAACATTCCATTTGCCGAAACATTGGAGCATATGCCGAGGTATGTCAAGTTCATGAAGGAGATCTTATCAAAGAAACGAAGGCTAGGCAACTATGAGACTGTTGTGTTGACAGAGGAATGTAGTACAATTCTACAGAAAAAGCTACCAACAAAGCTGAAAGATCCTGAGAGTTTTACAATTCCATGCACTATAGGGCATCAGTTTGTGGGTAAAGCTTTATGTGATTTGGGTGCAAGCATTAACCTCATGCCATTGTCTATCTACGAGAAGTTGGGTTTGAAGGAAGCAAAGCTAACAAATGTCACCTTACAGCTGGCGGATAGGTCGATTACTTATCCGAGGGGAATAATAGAAGATGTTTTAGTTAAAGTGGATAAGTTCATATTTCCAGCCGATTTCGTGGTGCTTGACTGTGAGGAGGATCGAGAAATTCTACTTATTTTGGAACAACCATTCCTAGCTACAGGAAGAACGCTTATTGACGTGCAAAACGGAGAGCTCACTATGAGAGTTAATGATCAAGAAGTCAAGTTCAATGTGTTTAACACAATTAAGTTCCCAAATGATGTGGAAGAATGTTATCTGGTCAAGCAAGTTAAAAGGATGGTTCATGATGAGTCTATGAGTAGTCGTGGTTTAAAAATATCTGATGTTGATGATTGGTATGAAAGGAAGAAAACAATTGAAGGGAACGAACAATTTTTGAAGCCTTGTTTGGGTCGTGCAAGTGCTAATCAAGAGATCCCAAACACCCCAGTGGAGCCCGAGTAAAGAGTGCAAGAAGTCAAGCTGAAGACTATAAAACAAGCGCTGATTGGGAGGCAACCCAAGGGTTTCAAAATTAATAGATCTAGATTGCATGTTAATTAGTTTTAATTATTTTAATTCGTCAAGTAGTTATGCTTAATGGAATTAATAAATCAACGGTTCTGTTTATTTTCCATAGTTGCATTTAATTACATGTCAGTGTTAATATAGGTGTTATATTTGTTTTCAATTAATTTTTAGTAATTACGTAGTAATCACATGTTAATTATGTATCTTAGGTACCATGCAGCGAAAAACGGGTGAGCAAACGCCGCGTAGTCAACCACGAGCGCGAACATGCGATGACGTGTAGCAACATGCAGCGCAGCGCGCGCAGGACAGGCTAGCGCTGCAGCGCTACAAAGCAGCGCCGTAGTGCTGCCTATACAGGAGCCAAGCGCCGCAACGCTGAGGATTTTCAGTGTTTTTAAGGGCAGCAGATGGGCATTATGTTATCACATTTTCAAAATCTCTCTAAGTCAAACTCTCAAACTCTCTTTAATGCTCTCAACTCAATCATTCAAAGCACGTTCAAACGAACCTACACCAACCCGTTCATCGAAGATCACAAGTGAGGGGTATTAGGGCAAGGAAGTTTAAGGCAAATAGAGAAGGATTACTTGTTCATTGAGGAGGAATTTGGGAGCGCCCGCAAGGTGTTTGATAGATTGACCGAGAGAGGAGTTCAAGTGGTTTTTGGCTATCTACGCAAGATTTTTCATTCGTTCAAGCCTACATTCTCATCATACATGGCACCAAAGAGACAAAGGGCACAAGGTTCAAGCTCAAGGCCATCGGCACCTTATGACACAACACGTTTTGTGAGCGAGGTCGCGTCCGACCACTATCATAACATAGTAGTGGGTAAGACGCCAATTTCAGAACGTGGCCTTCGCCCAAATGAGTCTAGTAACAACATAGCGGCCATGATTGAGAGCCGAGGTTGGGGAAGGTTCACAGAGCAACCCAAGTCGGCCGTGGTATCAATTGTGCAAAAGTTCTATGTTAATGCTAAAGAGACAAAGGGGCGTGTTGTACAAGTACGGGGCAAGGCGGTTAGCTATGATAAGGCCACTATCAATGTATACTACTGAGTACCGGACATTACAGGGGATGATGAGTTTACAACATATATGAGGGACGAGATCGACTTGGAAGAGGTTATTAAGGCATTATGTCGGCCAGGGGCCGATTGGAAGTCCAAGGAGCATGAGGCGATTAGTTTCCTGAATAAGGAGCTTAGTCGATACGACAAAGCTTGGTACTACTTCATTTGTGCCAAGTTGATGCCGACAACTGACCTTAGTGATGTCATCCGCGATCGGGCCGTACTTTTATATGCCATTATCAAGGGGTTGTCTATTGATGTGGGATAGGTGATCCAGGACTCCATCACTCATGCTATTCAAGGGAGTTCCATTGTTGGCCTACCGCACCCGTCTCTTATTTGTGGTCGCTGCAAGAGGGCCAGGGTCAGATAGAGTAAGGAAGAGATCATCCAGCCACCGAAGGGGTTGATCGACCAGAGGATCATCGATAGGTTCTAGCAGTGGGACGGCGGTATCGCTAATCCGAACGGTGCAAGGTTTACACTGATGGATGAGGATAATGATGCTAAAGATACGGCGACTCCACCTCCAGCGACCTCGGGCTATCTTCAGTCTTCTTCAGATTATTTGATGGCGGAGGTGCGAGAGATCAGACATGACACTGGGGAGTTGAGGCGAGGCCAGAGTTTGTTGCAGCGGGAGTCACGGAGGCAATCCAGGCACATAGACAAGATGGCTCAGCAGATGACTTCGTTCATCGGATACTCTACTGAGTTCAACGCGTCACTGGCTCAGATGTTCGCCAGCTATGGTATCAACTCAGGGCTGACCCCGATCCAGTTTCCAGCGCCACCGATGATGCCCCAGTACGACTCAAATGATAATGAGGATGAGGATGCATGATCTCTACCCCAGGAAAGTCCTTTGGTTTTAATTTTTTCTGACATTGAGGACAATGTGTGTTTTAAGTTTGGGGGTATTGGTTATGTATGGATACTTGAGATACTTACTTTTATGTTGTTTTAATTATACATGTTGGATAATTGTTTTAATTAATGGTGCATTTTAGTTACAATTTCGAAAATTTTAGAATATTTAATTGAATCTGTGAAGGCCGAGGATAAGCTTGGTTGAAATTTGTGGATTAACTCAGGTAAATTTTTTTGACTCGTGCTTAGTTTAAGATTGAACTTAGTAGTTAGTTCTGTAGTAATTGTGATCCTTTTCATTCTTTTTAAAATTTGTATATCCAGCGGTTTAGTTAATTGTCCTTAGAGAAGTTTATATATTGAGTACTTATGAAAAATATTGTTGAAACTCTAGGCACTTATTTGAGCATCATTTTACTTGGTATCATGGAAGAGTAAGAATTAGACTGTTGTGTCTAGATCCAGTGCTGAGTCAGAATATAGAGCAATGGCTCACGCAACATGTGGACTAATATGGTTGAAACACTTGTTGAGCGAATTGGGGTTTAACAAGCTAGTACCTATGCAACTTTGGTGTTAATCAAGCAGCTCTTTACATTGCATCTAATCCAGTATTTCATGAGAGAACCAAACACATAGAAGTTGACTGTCATTTTATTCGTGAAAAGATACAAGAAGGGATTATATCCACCAATCATGTGAAGACCGACAATCAGCTTGCTATCGTGTTTATTAATTTTTTAGGGTCAGCTCGAATCACCTATATTTGTAACAAGTTGAGCATGACTGTTATCCATACTCCAACTTGAGGGGGAGTGTTAGGGATTCTAGAGGATTCAATAAGCATGATTGTACTTGATATGATTATGGAATAAACTCTCTACTTTACAGGAGTAGTAAACAAAACTGCTTTTTTTATAATTACTAATTTCATCATATATGCATTAAAGTATGATTCATTTGCATGTATATATTATTACAAATATGATTTAATAAGTGTTCTTTTCTTTTACAAACTCACAAAAAAATTAATCCCCATGGAGATGGTTGTCAAGTGCTAGTCCCGCGGAGAATGGGGCGGGTATAGAGAATTTTTATGTGGCCGGGGATGGGGTGGGATGTGTAATCTGCCCCCGCCCCCCCATTGCCATTCCTAGCTATATATAATATGCACCACCAGTACATTTGCACAGTCTCATGTACGTTGCGGCAAAAAGAGGTATTACCCGGTTGTCGACTTTTCAGCATTACATTACTAAATTTCAAAAATATGCAATTAGCCAATTGAACTAATTAAAATATATAAATTAGACCATTCTATCAAATTAATTGAACGGCCATCAAATTGGGTTGCATATTTTCGTACATGGAATTAAAAAAAAAAGAGTTTAATCCACGAATATACTGATTTGGGATCTTAGTTGGACACGATGGAACCTACTTGTGGCTTTAAAGGAGTTGCAACGGTTAAAATAAGAACCAAACTTAGGGTTTGCAAAATTGCATGTATTGGGAATCGATTGAAGCTTGATTTGTTGCAAAAATTTGGGGCTTTTGTTGGAGTATCGGTCCTTTACAGTTACGAACCAACCATTCCTCTTAATCACTACATCAAGTTCAAGATCGTCCATGATTGAAAACCCTAGAAATTGCTTCCAATCACCATTATGTGTAATTCCTAATCTATGATAAAATTAGGGCTTCTATTAAAGCCTTAATCGCATATTCATACTCAATCTATAAACACCCATTAACATAGATATATTTTATATGCATATATGGAAAGAGAAGAAAAACAGAAGAAACTAAAAGAATAATTTTTAAGTAAGATAACAAGAAGAAGAACCCAACTGAGAGGAAAAAGAATAAACTCAAAGATGGAGGAGGAACCTAGATGAAGAAGATCCAATATGAAAGATAAACCTAAATGAAGAAGAAGACCTAAGACGAAGGAGAAGAAATACAGATGCGAAGAACCCCAAGACGAAGGAGAAGAAAACTAAAAGTTTTGTTTGAATTCTTTTTTCTGTTTTTTCAAGCATTTTTTTTACTTTCCACATAAGCAATGTTTTAATTTTTTATGTTGCTACACAAACACGTAGGAAAATATTAGACGGTCGTCCAATTAATTTTATGGAATGGTCTAATTTATATATTTTAATTAGTTCAGTTGGCTAATTGCATATTTTAAAATTTTAGTGGTGTAATGCTGAAAATGTTACAACCACAGTGGGGTAAAACCCATTTTTGCCTACTAGGAAATATCAAGGTTAAAGCCTCATGCACACATTTTAAATTTTTTGGTAAGGACAATATAAAAGCCTTTGGAAGCCTATGAATTAGAAGTTGTATTTTAATTAGTTTCTTTAATTTGTATTTATCTTATTTAATTTGTATTATCTTATTAGAGTCCAAGTTAGGTTAGGAAAGTTGTCTAGGAGTATTATAAATAGTGATGTACTTCATTATTTTGATATATTGAATGATTATAATTGATTGAGTTTTGTGTGAGAATTATCTGTGAGATTTATCTTTTTGTCCCAAAATCCCCGTCCCCATCATTTTTGGTATCAGAGCCCAACCCCAAACCACCTTCTACCGCCCATACCTCTGTCCCAAAATCAGCATCTCCTCAGTTAAACCTAAATTTATTGTTCAGCCAATGTAAATCCATTCTATAGCAATCTATCATCTGCCTCTCACCAAAACTTTAATCAGCACAAGAAAACCAAACCTTACCCAAACACAGCCAGAATCAACCCCAATACAATATACATATACTAACTACAACCCCAATTTCAGCCAGAGACCTAGCCAAACACAACCCAAGTAGCAGCTCCCAAATCGCAGCCAACACAGGTGAAAAAAAAAAGAAGAGAGAAAGGTAGAAGAGAGAGAAAGAGAAGTAGAAAACGCCACCGCATAACCACCATCACCGCCACTGTGTCCAGCCGCCACCGTCCCCATTTTTTTTTGAAGAAAATTTTAAGCCATTAGCGTCTCAAGCTTGCTGCTCTCCTGGAAGCAGAAAATAATAAGGGAAGTAGAGAAACAAGAGAAACAGACCCGTAAAGAATAGAAAGAAAGAGATCAGATCTGCAAGTAATATCTTTTGTCAAATTACAGTTAGGTACCCCATAGTTTTATAGGTTTATAGTTTAGTCCCCTAAGTTTTTTAAAATCTTAAAATACCCACTAAAATTTTACATATCAGTCCCTGTAGTTTCATTTTCTTTCATTTCAGTCCCTGTAGTTTTATTTTCTTCCATTTCAGTCCCTGAAGTTTCATTAGTTTCAATTCAGCCCCTGTTTCTTTATACTTTCTGCACTTAAGCCCCTAGAGCAAGTTAAAAAAAATTGCAGGAACCATGGTAAATGCCAACGAAATCAACGCCAAGCTTGATAATTATATGTTACAACAAGATGAGCGTCTCAAAAGAATTGAAGATTCAATCACAACACTTACTACAAATGTTCAGGCTTCTATTACAGCACTTACAGTAAAAGTTGATGTACTCACGGAACGCATAGATAAGGGACAAGAAGATGCTCATAAGAATCGTGAAGACCCTATCCCGGATCTTAATCTTCTGAGACTACAGCAGCATGACCCTAATCCACGAGTTAATCCTCATGTTCCAGATCCTAGGATGAATGCAGTGGATAGAGGAGCAAAATTAGATGTTGGAGACTTCAATGGCGATAATGGTGTAAGTATGCAAAATCACAATCTAATTGAGATGCGCAACGGAAAATGGAAATTCAAATTTTTGCAACTTAACCATGAATCACCTTATGCATAGCTATTAATTGATGAAGATTAACAAGAGATAATACCTTTGATGATTCAACTCTTGAACCGCTACAAGATCTACTCCTCTCTTGATTTCTTCAAGCTCTTCCAATCTACAATCCTTTGTTGATTTCTTCAAGCTCCTCCAATCTTTGTTCCTTGGATTAAACACTAGCTACAAAGTGTATGTAGCACTCTAGAGGTAATCCACCAAGAACAATTATACAAGAAACAATATTTTGATTTCCTAGAAATCTTGGATGGCTAATCCCATTAATTTTATTCCTAACTCTTAAGAATAATAAGAACTCTTCATCAAGAACTCTTTCATTAGAATGGAGGCTAGCACTTCTCTAAGTGCAATAAATGCTAGGTTAGATGAATTAGGAAAACCCTAATTCAATTAGTATACTACCAAGAATAATACTTACATAATATGTAAGTAACATTATTCTCCTAACCCACATGTTTATGCAATTAAGCAACTAACACATGTTATTAGCTTAGCCCACCTTTTGCATTTAATTTAAATGATATTTACATTTCATTTAAATTAATTCTTAATCTAATTAAGAATTAAATGATAATAATAATAATAATAAGATTTCTCTTATTAATTTATAATTCAATATTTCTCCAAATATATCATTATAAATATTAAGCATTTCAATTTATTCAACTAATAAATTAAATACTTAATTTATTATCATTAAGCCAATTTCTTCTAATATAATATTATTCTTTTTGCGGTGTGACCCTTTAGGTTCAATATTATGCCGGTCGTAGAATAAATAAATTAGAACTATTCTAATATTATTTATAATAAATTAAACTCCTTTAATTCATATATAAATAAATAATATTTATTCTACATCATGAGGGACACCTTACGATAATGTATCATGACTATCCGTATAATATGAAATCAACGTTTAATCACATAGAACCTATTCAGCAGTAGTTACCGTACAATTCAATCCTTCTACCATACAATGTCCCGATTAAATATAAGACATGGAATTACTGACAAGTCTTATTTTATTTAATCATATGCATTTCGATTTAAAAAATGCACAACTCCGATTAATGTAAATTAGAAACTCCTTTCTAATTTTCATATAACCCTGGCCAGGGATTTTTTGAGCTGTCATTTATCAAATCGCATAGGACATTCTCTCCCTTTATCAGAAGTGGTAGATCCTTTGTCGATCATTCACCTACCTCCGTGTATACTTTATTATACCCGTACATACCCTATGACATACCCTAAGGTATTAAGGAATATGACAAAGTATAACTTAACATACACAAGGTACTATGATGATCTCAAGTCCAAGGATCACTTGTACAACTATCACTTAAGAACTTTCCTATTGACAGGTGAATAAAACTCCATTAGGGTTCTTTAAGCGAGCCACGTTCAGTGAACTTATTCTCTAATAAGCACCTACATACTTGCTTTAGTGTCTTCACACAAATGATTATGAGATCAATCATTATCTTCTAAAGATCAAGCATAGTATGTACTAATCTATCCGGATCAGTAATCCCAATATTAGTGATCCAACGATTAGGAACATTTTAGTTTTGAGCTTTCTTGAATTTAGATCTCACTAGCATGATCTCATCATGATTCTAAAAGCATTACTCGAAAATTATGGGTTCATCACATTTATTAATTCAACCAATTAACATGGATAAAATATGTCTTTTATTCTATTATTAATATTTGAATAAGATTACAAAGTAAATGCTTATTACATCAAATATAATTGGCTTGAGGGTATATTACTTTCAATCTCCCACTTGCACTAAAGCCAATCACCTTGGTATCTAATACCCATTTTATCGAAATGGCGATTGAATTGATCTTGCGATAATGCTTTAGTAAATGGATTTGCAATGTTGTTCTGGGAGTCCACTCTTTCTAAGGTGACATCTCCTCTTTCAATTATTTCTCTAATTAAATGAAATCGCCGCAACACGTGTTTGGATCTCTGATGAGACCTGGGTTCCTTAGCCTGTGCAACAGCTCCAGTGTTGTCACAATGAACCGGAACGGGTCCAATAATGCTAGGAACTATCCCGAGTTCAGAAATGAACTTCTTCATCCAAACAGCTTCCTTTGCAGCTTCACTTGCAGCTATATACTCTGCCTATGTCACTGAGTCAGCAACTGTTTGCTATTTGGAACTCTTCCAACTCACTGCTCCACCGTTCAAGGTAAATACATACCCTGACATGGATTTACTGTCATCTTGGTCAGTTTGAAAACTTGAGTCTGTAAAGCCCTCTAGTTTCAAATCAGACCCACCATATACTAGAAACACATCTTTAGTTCTTCTCAAGTACTTCAAGATGTTTTTCACAGCTTTCCAGTGTTCTTCTCCAGGATTAGACTGATATCTACTTGTTACACTAAGTGCATAAGCAACATCTGGTCTGGTACATATCATTCCATACATTATGGATCCTATTGCCGAAGCATAAGGTATTTGATTCATGCGTTCTCTCTCTTCAGGTGTCTTTGGAGACAATTTCTTAGAGAGATTTACTCCATGACTCATCGGTATGAGTCCTCTCTTGGAGTCTTGCATGCTAAACCTCTTTAGCATCGAATCAATGTATGCACCTTGGGTCAAGCCGAGCATCCTCTTTGATCTATCTCTATAGATCTTTATCCCCAATATGTAGGATGCTTCTCCCAAGTCCTTCATGGAGAAGTGTTTAGATAACCAAATTTTAACTGATTGTAGCATCGGTATGTCATTCCCTATAAGTAATATATCATCAACATATAATACCAGGAATGTCACAGCACTCCTACTAACTTTCTTGTACACACATGGTTCATCCTCATTTTTGATAAAATCAAACTCTTTGATTGTCTCATCAAAACGGATGTTCCAACTTCGAGAAGCTTGCTTCAATCCATAAATGGATCTTTGTAACTTACACACTTGATTTGTTCCAACCTTTGAAACAAAACCCTCTGGCTGTATCATATATACATCCTCATCTAGTTTCCCATTGAGGAAGGCCGTTTTCACGTCCATTTGCCAGATTTCGTAGTCATAGTAAGCTGCAATCGCAAGTAAAATCCGGATGGACTTGAGCATGGCTACTGGTGAGAAGGTTTCATCATAGTCAACTCCTTGTCTTTGTTTGAAACCTTTTGCAACCACTCTGGCCTTATAGGTCTCCACCTTACCATCTGCTCCAGTCTTTTTCTAAAGACCCATTTACACCCTATAGGCACAATGCCTTCAGGTGGAGTAACCAAAGTCCATACTTGGTTTTCATACATGGAGTCCATTTCGGATTTCATGGCTATTTGTCATTTCTCAGAGTGTTTACTACTCATAGTCTCATCGTATCTTACTGGATCATCATCAGTTATGATGCGTACCTCATCATCATCTTCTATGATGAGTGTATACCTTTTAGGTATTTTCGGCACTCTTCCAGATTTACGACTCGGTTGTGGTACAGAAGTTATATCTACTTGAACATGTTCATCCACTTGATCTGTAGTGATTTGTGGTTCTTGAATTTCTTCAAGATCTATTTTCCTCCCACTAGCCCCTTCAAGGATAAACTCCTTTTCCAAGAAGGTAGCGTGTTTGGCAACAAACACCTTTTGCTCGGTAGGATTATAGAAATAATATCCTAAACTTTCTTTAGGATACCCCACAAATTTGCATTTGTCAGATCTAGCCTCAAGTTTGTCACTTTGTAAATTCTTTACATAAGAGTTACAACCCCAAATCTTAACATGCTTAAGACTGGGTTTTCCTCCCTGTCCACAATCTCATATGGAGTCTTAGGGACGGATTTTGAGGGAATCTTGTTAAGTAGATATGCAGCCGTTTCTAGGGCATGACCCCAGAATGATATTGGAAGGTCGGTGAAACTCATCATGGACCGCACCATGTCTAACAAGGTACGATTCCTCCTTTCAGATACAACCATTTAATTGTGGCGTACCAGGAGGCGTCCATTGAGAGAGAATACCATTTTCTTTGAGATGATTAAGAAACTCATTGCTCAAGTATTCTCCTCCTCGATCTGATCGAAGAATCTTAACACTTTTGCCAGTTTGTTTCTCTACTTCACTTCTGAATTCTTTGAACTTTTCAAATGATTCGGATTTATATTTCATTAAATACACATATCCAAATCTTGAATGATCATCAGTGAATGTAATGAAATACGAATACCCTCCTCTAGCATCTGTTGTCATAGGTCCACATACATCTGTGTGTACCAACTCTAACAACCCTGTAACCCTCTCTCCATGTCCACTAAATGGAGATTTAGTCATTTTACCCATGAGACATGATTCACAAGTTGGATATGATTCAAAATCGAATGGTTCTAAAAGACCATCAATATGCAACTTGTTTAATCTTGTTTAATCTTGTTTCATTGATGTGACCGAGTCTACAGTGCCAAATGAAAGTATGATTTACTTCATCTCTTTTTCTTTTACAAGTTTGTTCAATTTGAAAAATATTTTCATGTAAGTCAAGTAAGTAAAGTCCATCAATTAATCTACCAGTTCCAAACAAAACATTATTATTATAAATAGAACAACCATTGTTCTTAAATATAACATCGAATCCTTCTTTGTCCAACATAGAAATAGATATAATGTTTCTGATGAGAACAGGTACATAATAACAATTTATTAAATTGATAGATTTTCCCGTAGGCAGTGCTAAACAATAAGTCCCCACAGCTAATGCAGCAACCTTTGCTCCATTTCCCACTCGTAGAGTTACTTCTCCCTTGTTTAGCCTTCTACTTCTGCTTATTCCCTGTAATGAATTGCATATGTGAGAACCACAAAAACCGGTATCTAATACCCAAGTAGAATTTTGACTTACAGAAAGATTTATTTCAATCATGAATAAACCTGTATCCGTAGCTGAAGCTTCAACAAGCTTTTTCTGCTTTGCCTCTGCAAGGTAATCCTTGCAGTTTCTCTTCCAATGTCCAGGCTTATTGCAGTGGAAGCAAACTCCTTTGCTATCCGCATTTGTTTTGTTCTTATTACCTTTATCAACTGTTTTTCCTTTTGCCTTCTTAGAATTTTTCTTCTTAGCAGAAGCTCCTTTGGGCCACTTCCTTTTCTTGGAAGCGTCACCTATTAGTAAGACTTGGTCTTTCTTGGATGGAAAGTGACTCTCTGCAGTTTTCAACATGTTAAGCAATTCAGGCAAGCTGACATCAAGCTTGTTTATGTGAAAATTCACAACAAATTGTGAGTAGGAGTCCGGGAGTGACTGCAAGATCAAATCTTGGCTCAACTCTCCATCCATTACAAAACCCAGTTGTCCCAATTGTTCAATCAAATTGATCATTTTGAGGACATGTGCCTGTACTGTAGGGCCATCGGTCATTCTAGATCGGAAGAGCTCCTTAGATATCTCATATCTTGCAGACCTACTTTGTTCACCATACAACTCTCTTGCAGGTGAAGCAATATAGCAGGTGCATCCATTTTCTCATGTTGACGTTGTAACTCGTTATACTCATGGATGCGAGCATGATGCATTGAGCTACCATAGCAATCATCTTGCCACTTTTTTAAAAGTAGCAATCTTCTTCCTCAGAGGCAGTTTCTGCAACAGATGCAGGAACAGGTGAATTAAGGACAATTAGATAATTTTTTCAGCGGTGAGAACAATTCTCAAATTCCTTAACCAATCCGTTGTAGTTCGGTCCGGTTAGTTTATTAGCATCCAATATGCCTCCGCAATGATAGTGAATGGGCCATTTGTAAAAATCTGTAAATGAATTTTTATTTAAACAACATTAGCATATATTCATTTTATTAATCACCAATTTAATATAGGACTTTATTAAAAGTGGTGTCCCTCCCACTATTTTATACAAACTATATGACCCTCCATATATAGTTTCGACAAATTTTCAAAAATCTGTTTAGTGAGTAAGGATCCTATTGACATAAATATGCAGCCTTGTGTGTGCACAACAAACCATATATTTATTCAAAGGGTAGACAACTCTTGTCAATTACATCAACTATGTAACTCCTTGTATTTTGCCTCTTAGATTATAATAGTCAAGTGTGTGCACATCTGAACTAAAATAATCCAAGTTAAGTTTCACCTAGCATTTTCATATAAGCGAATAGAAAAATATAGTCCTTGTGTGTGCACAACAAAACTAGTATTGTTCAATTCCTTATAAAACATTTTTAATGTAATAAAGCCAACATCTTAAAATTTTAATATGAATCTTGTGTGTGCACAACAAACTAATATTAAATAATTAATACTCTATTGCTTTATCATGCTAGAAGGCTACGTTTGATATTTTTGAAATACCTTTAAACGTATTCAACTTAATATTTTGTAATGAGGGTTTTGTTATTAATGGTCTCATCTTGTTTAGCGCGCATGCAAGTATATATATATAAATACGCGTCATATTAAACATTCATCAACATGAATAATAATATATTTAATATATATATTATAAGCATGCATTCATAGAATACTATATTCTATATGGGATGATTATGGACTTAATCTAATTTGATTCACTCGAGCCACCGAGTAACTCAATAGGTCAAACCTAGGGTGCAAGAATAAATTTGAATATAACTATTACATTCAACTCAGGCTTCATTACAAATGGTTCTTCAATGCTCTTGCTCTTCGGTTCCAATTTCTCTAGTAACTCTATTAAATCCTATTACATTCATTTTAACAAAATAGAAACCTTGATCAACAGTCAAGGGGAAGTACATAGGAGAGAGATAGAAATTACATTTAGAAATTTAGATAGGCGAGGTACGCAGACCCCATTATGAATAAAACCATTCATTCAAGCATCCATTCAAATTAAATCCAATCACATTGGTCAATAGTCCTTAATCATCCCCTATATATATCAACATATATAAATACCATTCATCTCATGAATAAATAAACCATTCAATATATATTGATATCATTTAATGGGCAATTGACTAGTAGAAATCCAAAATCCAATTAAAATAAACTCCTTTATTTTAATCTATTCCAAATTAATATAAACTCCTTTATAAAAATTTAGAATCTTTGTTCAAAATTGAAATCCAATATTAATTAAAATAAACTCCTTTATTTTAAACCAATTTCAAGTCTAAAATAAACATCTTTATTTTTCAACATTGAAATTTTAAAATTGGAAAATCAATTTTTTTTTTTTGAACAGTGCCCGGGCTGCCCGGTGAACAGTTCCGCTGCCCGGTGAACAGTTCCCGCTGCCCAATGAACAGTACCGGTGAACAGTGACGGTAAACAGTTTCCGGCTTGAACAGTGCCGGTGAACAGTTCCGGTGTGAACAGTGTCCGGCGGTGAACAGTGTCCGTTTGTTTTTTTTTTTTTTTTTGATTTTGATGTTTTTCCAAAAAACATAATTTCATACTAACAATTATACCCAAAAAATTGTTCTAAACACATATCAACATATATATGATTGATAAAATTAATAGTACGCATAAGGATGGCTCTTGATACCACTGTAAGTATGCAAAATCACAATCTAATTGAGATGCGCAACGGAAAATGGAAATTAAAATTTTTGCAACTTAACCATGAATCACCTTGTGCATAGCTATTAATTGATGAAGATTAACAAGAGATAATACCTTTGATGATTCAACTCTTGAACCGCTACAAGATTTACTCCTCTCTGATTTCTTCAAGCTCTTCCAATCTACAATCCTTTGTTGATTTCTTCAAGCTCCTCCAATCTTTGTTCCTTGGATTAAACACTAGCTACAAAGTGTATGTAGCACTCTAGAGGTAATCCACCAAGAACAATTATACAAGAAACAATATTTTGATTTCCTAGAAATCTTGGATGGCTAATCCCATTAATTTTATTCCTAACTCTTAAGAATAATAAGAACTCTTCATCAAGAACTCTTTCATTAGATGGAGGCTAGCACTTCTCTAAGTGCAATAAATGCTAGGTTAGATGAATTAGGAAAACCCTAATTCAATTAGTATACTACCAATAATAATACTTACCATAATATGTAAGTAAACATTATTCTCCTAACCCACATGTTTTGCATTTAAAGCAACTAACACATGTTATTAGCTTAGCCCACCTTTTGCATTTAATTTAAATGAATATTTAACATTTTCATTTAAATTAATTCTTAATCTAATTAAGAATTAAATGATAATAATAATAATAAGATTTCTCTTATTAATTTATAATTCAATATTTCTCCAAATATATCATTATAAATATTAAGCATTTCAATTTATTCAACTAATAAATTAAATACTTAATTTATTATCATTAAGCCAATTTCTTCTAATATAATATTATTCTTTTTGCGGTGTGACCCTTTAGGTTCAATATTATGCCGGTCGTAGAATAAATAAATTAGAACTATTCTAATATTATTTATAATGAATTAAACTCCTTTAATTCATATATAAATAAATAATATTTATTCTACATCATGAGGGACACCTTACGATAATGTATCATGACTATCCGTATAATATGAAATCAACGTTTAATCACATAAAACCTATTCAGCAGTAGTTTACCGTACAATTCAATCCTTCCTACCATACAATGTCCCGATTAAATATAAGACATGGAATTACTGACAAGTCTTATTTTATTTAATCATATGCATTTCGATTTTAAAAATGCACAACTCCGATTAATGTAAAATTAGAAACTCCTTTCTAATTTTCATATAACCCTGGCCAGGGATTTTTTGAGCTGTCATTTATCAAATCGCATAGGACATTCTCTCCCTTTATCAGAAGTGGTAGATCCTTTGTCGATCATTCACCTACCTCCGTGTATACTTTATTATACCCGTACATACCCTATGACATACCCTAAGGTATTAAGGAATATGACAAAGTATAACTTAACATACACAAGGTACTATGATGATCTCAAGTCCAAGGATCACTTGTACAACTATCACTTAAGAACTTTCCTATTGACAGGTGAATAAAACTCCATTATGGGTTTCTTTAAGCGAGCCACGTTCAGTGAACTTATTCTCTAATAAGCACCTACATACTTGCTTTAGTGTCTTCACACAAATGATTATGAGATCAATCATTATCTTCTAAAGATCAAGCATAGTATGTACTAATCTATCCGGATCAGTAATCCCAATATTAGTGATCCAACGATTAGGAACATTTTAGTTTTGAGCTTTCTTGAATTTAGATCTCACTAGCATGATCTCATCATGATTCTAAAAGCATTGCTCGAAAACTATGGGTTCATCACATTTATTAATTCAACCAATTAACATGGATAAAATATGCCTTTTATTCTATTATTAATATTTGAATAAGATTACAAAGTAAATGCTTATTACATCAAATATAATTGGCTTGAGGGCATATTACTTTCAAATGGTCCCGAAGCATTCTTCGATTGGATTCATAGTTTGGAGAGTTTCTTTCGTTGGTATGCATTATCCGATGAAAGGAAACTTTTCTTTGTTGAAGCGAAGTTGAAAGGAACAGCTCGTATTTGGTGGGATCAACATCAACGAAATTTATATACAACTGTGAGAAGATGGGAAGATATGAAAGCTGCATTAACACGACATTTTGTACCTTAGGATTATAAGCAGCGAGCATATTTGTAGTTAACTGAGCTGGTACAAGGAAGTAAATCTGTGACCGAGTATACTTCAATGTTCTACAGTTTGGTTACACGGTCTGAATTTCCTTGGGTTGAAGAAGTTTTAATCTCCATATACCGTCGAGGATTAAATTTGGAAATTGCAAGTGGTGTAGCTTCAGGTAAACTCTTGCTCTTGGATGATGCTGTTCAAGTTGCCACCCAAGTAGAGGATAATTTGAAAAGGAATTCTGTTATGCCTCCAATACAAGTCCAAACTCGGAGGGATCGTACTTTTGTGGAGCCTACTTTAAATAGGCTGGTGGAACGATCGTCAGCAAGCCCTTCAGCTACTACCAGGCCTAATCGTACCCCAAGTTCTTCTAATGCTAGCAACAACCATACGTCTAGATGCTATAACTGTTGTGGTTTTGGTCACATGTCTTTTGAGTGTCCTTCCCCGAAAATGAATGTTGCATCTTCTCCCTCTAGGCAACTTGCTATTGTTGACAAAGAGTGCGGGAAAACTGACTTAAACAAAGAGGTTTGTAAGCCAGTAGACGACGAATATGAGCCCGATGAGCAAGATTTAGAAGCTGATGCTCATTTGGAAGGATGTTTAGGTGTTCTTCGCCCTTTACTTTTTGCCTATAAACATAAAGATGATCCTAAAATCCATCGTGGGCGAATTTTTCAGACTAGAGTCATGTGTGCGGGATAGGTGTGCTCTCTTGTGATTGATACTGGGAGTTGTACGGATGTTATCTCTGAGGAAGCAGTTAAGAAACTTGGGCTAAAAGTTGAGCCACACCCGGAACCGTATGATGTTGCATGGATTTACCAATACAAAATTGCGGGTTACTCAGAGGTGTTTTGTTACATTTTCCGTTGGCAAGCTTAAGGATACCGTTAAGTGTGATGTTCTACCCCTTAAGGTTTGTCACATTATCTTAGGGCGTAAATGGCTATGGGATCGTCATACGCAACATGATGCTCGTGCTAATATTTATTCGATTATCAAGGGCAATACCAAATTCACTCTTGCGCTCTCGACATGCCAAATTTGAAGTTTACAAAGACTTCCTTGGTGATCCGACGTGATTGTTCTTGTGTTGATAACTCGACGGAGTCGAGTTTTTTTCAACGGAGGAGAAATGATGTAAGACGAGTCCGTGAAAGTTGGTTAGAACAATATAGGCTTTGGAAGCCTATAAATTAGAAGTTGTATTTTAATTAGTTTCTTTAATTTGTATTTATCTTATTTAATTTGTAGTTATCTTATTAGAGTCCAAGTTAGGTTAGGAAAGTTGTCTAGGAGTATTATAAATAGTGATGTACTTCATTATTTTGATACATTGAATGATTATAATTGATTGAGTTTTGTGTGAGAATTATCTTTGTGAGATTTATCCTTTTGTCCCAAAATCCCCATCCCCATCAAGAGGTATATGAAATGTATGTTTAAATAGATGTTCACGACACATGATATTGAAGATATACAAAAAAGCTAAGGAGATACCATTTGACAGCTGACGTCACTTTGGGCATAAGAAGTCATCTGCTTGTCCTCTTCATCCGAATTTTGTGTAGTTGTGCTCGGCACACTTTCTTGTTTCCTTTGGGTGCTCATCAAATGGGACATCTTCTCCTGCTTCCCCATTTGAAGTGCCTCACAGTGATGGGCCATTTCCCTGTAAGACACATCAGGTACAGTGCTCACAGATAATCTCCCAACTTGATGTGTTGTCTCTAAAACCTAGCACATAGTGAATAAGAATTCCAGTTCAAACAAGCACTTATACAATATCAATTACCAACTCAGTGTTCTTAGATACATATGATTGTGAAAAAGTATAATGTCTTGCTTAAGAGCTACTCAACTTGATGCATGAAAAACTTGTAAAAAAAGGTTTCAGTTTATGAAAGCTAGAAACTAGCATTGGTAATCTATCCCTATATCTAAAAGCACGACTTCTAATTTAATTTTAATTTGAAAACACGATGAGTTATGAGTTGACTCAGTTGGTACATGAATTCATTCATTCACAAATTTTAAAACTTGGTGAGTTGACTTGGTTGGCACATGGGTTCATTCATTAACTTATTCTCCCAAGAGATGTAAAATCCATTGCATCTCTGATATTAGGTTATAATAATTTAAATGTGTAAACATTATCTTAATTTGATTATACATGTGTGTAATTCTCTTTGATTAATTTGTTAGTTAGAATCAAGGGGACAAAAGCAACCTCCGAACACAATTAAACTCTCTCTCTCTCTCTGTATGTACTCATCAAATAATGTAAATTATCATTTGACAAAATTATGGAGTATTAAGTAATGTAGATTATCATTCTATTTGAAAAAAAATTTACAGTCTACTATAAAACAAAAGCAAGCATGGACGACATGTAAATAATTGTATCTTTTCATTTATATTACATATAGTTAAAAATTTAGAATTATAATATTTACATAAATTTATATGCTAATACTAAAACAGGCTCGTGTCTCGCACGAGTTCACTTACTAGTATTGTGTAATAATAAAGTAAGCCATTCGTCATCTGCAAAAAATAAAGAAAAAGTGCAATCTTATATGACAGTAAATATGATGAAGGACGTTTGCACATTGCAACTTAAACCAATTTCTACTCTAGAAGTTAACGCATTTTTTTTTTATGAAGGAGGAACCTGCAGACACTGTGCGCGTGACCCCAAGGAGATCATTGCATTTGCGGAGTATAGAACCTGTGATCTATGCCTTCAAAGGCGTTTATCACTAGGCTCACTAGTCACTACCACTTGAGCTAATCCCATGGGGTGTAAATCAAAAGGCCAATTATTATATGGCACAGTAATGTGTCTAAGCTTTCTCAGCTTGTCTTCATCATGAGACGTATTGTCCTTTCTGGTAAACTGCATGATCAACTTTCCCTATGATATAGAACTATTCAAAAATTCAATTTGGTCAAATTGGTAAAGACAATATGCTTCATTTCTGTGGACATTTCTATTGGGCTCAGAACAATATCACAGGGTCAAGGAATAAATACTCATTTCTATGTGTTACTCCGGACAAAAGCAAAGTGTTTTGAAATATAATAATCATGCTGTTATTGGTTTCAGTTGCTTTAATTTGTCATTTCTGAAAAGGAAAAACATTACCATCATTTTCAAAAGGTATGTTGTTCCTTGCTCAAGGCCAAGTTTGCTTTATTTTGTATGGTGATGAGTGGGTTTTATACCTATAAATTGAGTACTTTTGACTTGATGATTTGTGAGTTTTCGAGTATTATATATTCCTTTTTATGTGTTTTTATGTTTTATGTAGGAATTAAAGTTGGAAGCTATTGGGTTGCATTTTAGTTAAATTGGAGCTATATGGATGCATTTTTAGTCAAATTACAGTATATAGCAATTTTCAGCTTTTCGGCAATTTGACCTCTGAAGCTTCAATGGTGTTCTGAAAGACGTTAGAGTTTTAGAATGAGAAAGTGGTCTTCTTGAAGTTTGTAAAGGACTTCTCAAACTTTCCAGAAAGGTGTGGTTTGCAAAAATCCGAGTTCGTTTGGACCTCCAAACAATGTGTCAAAGTGAGCTGATCCGAACCTTGCTTGGATTAGATTCCTTTTTGGACCAGTTTACTTCAAATGGGCATAACTTAACCTTAAGAACTCCAAATGAGGTGATTCACAAGCCTAAATTCATCTACATTTCAAGGGCTACAACTTTCATGAAGAGACCAAGTCAAGATTCGGTCGTTATCTAATAGAAAAATAGCTCACAAGTTCCAGCATGAAAGCAGATTTTCCAGGTGCAGAATGTTGAGTGCCGCAGCGGCCATTTCTAGAGCCGCGACACTAGGGAGAGAGTCGTGGCACTTTGTTAGAGAGTCGGGGTGCTTGGGGCTTCAGCTAATGTGAATTTTGACGAAATTTGTATGTTTTTGACTTGGGATTAGACTGGGATGCCTACTTTCGATAGGTTTTAACTTGAGGTCTATAAATATTCATCAGGAGATATGATTTGGGGAGACTAACATCCACCTAACATATACCACACATCAAAGCTAGGGTTTCTCATCAGTTTCAAGGAGCAAGAAGGAGCGCAAGGATTGAAGGAAGAATTGGAGAACAAGGTTGCATGACATAGTTTTTGTTTTTTTATCTTCCTTTTATTTTTGTAATCTAAGATGTTACTTGGTTTATTGATGACGTTTTATTCCTATGCTATGACTTAGCTTTTTATTGAGATTGCAATTGAACCCAATGTTTAGTTTAAATTAATTTATTCTCGTTCTTGGTTATTGTTGATTATGTTTGAATTGTTTATCATGTTTTGTGCTTCATGAATGATTGTCTAGCTAGCAATTATTGTTATAACTTATATGAAATTGGACGACCGACTATAAGTTTAGATCTGAATATGATAACTTGTGATTAGTAATTCTTCCTCGGAATGAATGCTAATTTGTAGACGGGATATGAATATACCTGTAGACCACAAACAATGTGTTAAGAATGATACTTAATAAATTTATTATTATTATTTCTCATAGGAATATAGTGAAATTAATAATAATAGATATGCTATATAATTATTTGGAAAATGATTATATAAACTATTATTGATTCTCTGTTGGCAATTCTAAATAATCAATTTAATGATATTTAGACGAGACATTGGGGAAAATTGTAATCATATTTGTTAAATCTAATTTTTATCCTTGTTAGTAATTTAGTTTTAATTACTTAATTTGAAACCCTAAAATTCATTAGTTTAAATAAGATTGAATTATACAAGGTTAATACTTGGATTAATATTATTAGCATATTCCTCGTGGGATCGACACTCTACTTACTCTTTATTACTTGTTAACCACGTATACTTGCGTATAAATTGTGAATACCAATTGCAGACAACAAGTTTTTGGCGCCGTTGCCGGAGAATATTACTAATAAATTTTCTAATATTAATTTCAATCAATTTGGGCTTACTTTAAACATGTATTTTTTTCTGTTTTAATTTTTTTTCTTTACGAGGTACATCATGGCTGCTTATAATTGTCAATGGCCTTATGCGAGAATGACTCAGCCAACGGCCCGAGGGGAGACGAGCGTAGCGAAGAGGGAGGCAAAACGGCTTTTATATAGAAGCGAGCAATCCCCATTCAAAAGGATTCTATCTAGTCTGCCCATGTACTTACTACATTAGCTGCACAGATTGAGACACTTTCGAAGAAGCTTGATGCTTTAGGGGCGCAACCTATTCAAAGTGTAGCGGTGATTTGTGAAGTTTGTGCTGAAAACCATTTGAGTCATCAATGCGCCATCAGTTTCGAGTCGGTACAGTATGGTGGTAACTTCGACGACTATCCCAATAATTATCATCATAGTTGGGGGAATCATCCGGATTTTGTATGGAGCCATAATACGCAAGTTCAAACATTTGCTCCAAACCAAGCATACACTTCCGAATTTCAAAATCAAGCTCCTTACCAACAAGAAAATCAGTCAAACCTGGAGGAACGCATTTCCAAGTGCATAGCGTTGTATGAGGAGCGGATGAATGTGCGGATTCGAAATTTCGAGAACAAACTAGAACAGCTTATAAACGCCATTAACAATCGCCCTCAAGGTGAATTGCCAAGTGACATGGTTCCGGAAACTGATGGAATACCCATGCCAAGTGATGTGGATGCTGAAAAGGAGGAGACAAGTGGGGACAAGGAAAAGAAGGCAGGAGTAGATCTAGCCTTGAGTTTCAATGATGATAAGCCGATTTCGATAGTGCCCCCTATGCCTTCTCCACCAAAGTTCAAGGATCCCGGTAGCTTTGCAATCCCGTGCACAAATGGTAGTCATTCCGTAGGCATAGCTCTATGTGACATGGGAGCCAGCATAAATTTGGAGTCATGGTGGGATGAGAGAAGTGACCATGAGAAGATAAATGAAAATCTAGTTGTGCTTGAGAAGCTTCAACTCAATATTCCGTTCATAAACACAATGAAAAAAATGCCTAGTTACTTGAAGTTCATAAAGGAGATTCTATCTAAAAAGAACAAGTTAGGTGAATTTGAAACAATGGCCCTTACAGAAGCAAAGCCCTCAAAAGTTACATTGCTACTGATGGATGGAGGGTTCCTCAATTTTTGTAGGGGGATTGGATAGAGAAGTTGAAAAAGTCGGGTTGACGACTATAAACCAAGCGCTTTGATATAGTACCACCCTTACGCACCTATTCACGAAAAAGGTGGAGAAAACATGATGATGGCAGAAATCAGTTTCTTGACCCAATCCAATTTAGCCAGTTGTTGGGGCTACAAATTCAATATCCTGAAGAAGTGGTCCAAGTCCTTCCATAAAGCATTCCATGACCTCCACCACTCCACTCAAGCCCACTCAAGCCACTTCAACAACTATTTCCTGCTCTTTAGGAGTTTATTTCTGTTTGTTAGCTAAGAATACTCTGGATGTTTAGTATAAATACCCATATAACTTGTTTTAAAAAGGTAGATTGTCATCTTTAGGAGCTTTGTCCTCTCCATACGGACAAGTTTATTGGTTGTAATTGTGTTTAAGATTCTTGCACGAATTGCTGCCAATATAAGTTTTTATCTTTTTCACTCTATTATGCTCTTTAGCCCCAGCCCCTATCATTTTGGTATCAGAGCAGGCTGATCCATCATGGTTAACACTAGATCATCCAACCTCCAAAATGAACCCGCTAACCCAAACTCCAATCCACCAGCCAACCCAAATCCTGATTCCATTACCCAACAATTATTAGCTAATACTTCCAAATTTAACACCTTAGACTCTTTAGCAGCTGAAGTCGCAGCTCTCAAAGCCCCACTCGCAGAAAACAGTACCGGTGGATCCAACAAAGGAAGGCTCAAAGAAGTTCCCTTGGGACCACGTGATAAGGGAAGGACGACCTGGTCAGTGGGAGATGAGGATGACATAGACAATCCTTGGTGGTTTAGGAGTCCTTCACGGCGTCGTCATACGAAGTTGGAATTTCCAAAGTATGAAGGTGGAGATCCTCGTGGGTGGATCCTGCAAGTAGAAAAATATTTTTGATATTATCAGACTCTGGAGGAACTCAAAGTCGACATCACTGCCATGTATCTGGAAGGTGATGCTCTCGACTTATTCGCTTGGATTAACCGCGAGCGAACCTTGTTATACTGGGAGGAACTTGTCAAAGCGTTGCAGAAAAACTATGGCCCGACAGAGTTCCAAAATCCTGATGAACATCTCTACAGCATACGGCAAACTGGATCTGTTCAAGAATACCGTCAAGAATTCGCCAAGAGATCATCACGAGTCACAAATTGGCTAGACCATTGCTTATTGGGCGTATTTTTAAATGGATTGAAAGAGGAGCTAAAGGCTGATGTTAGGATTCATAAGCCCAGAACAGTCTACAAAGCCATGAGTTTAGCTCTTGAATTTGAGACCAAACTAGGCCCAAATCGCAGCACCAGAGGGCCTAATTAGACCACATCCAGCCGACCCACACTGTCCCAAACTTCATTCACACGAGTTCCACAACATCGCGATAACCCATATTCAACATCGGCTTCTCACGATCAACCACGCAGCAATTTTCCGGCCACCCAAGCGACGACCCAACCCTACAAGCCTGACCATGGGAAGCAGAAAGACATAACTGAATAGCCAAGGGCCTCTATTTCAAGTGTAACGAAAAATTTGCTCCGGGACACCAATGCAAACAAACGAGCTTCTCTCTAATGGAGATCACGGACGACGAACTTCCAACTGGCATAGATGAAGAAAATGTCGACGGCGGCGAACCACCAGCAGCAGACTTGGCTGAAATTTCGTTTCATGCTATCCAAGGCAAATTTTCAAGTACCGCGATGAAGCTTCTGGGTACTATCCGAGGACGCTAAGTTCTGATTTTGATTGATAGCGGATCAACCCATAATTTCATTTCAGAGAAGATGGTTAAAGAAGTTGCACTGCCTGTCCAAAATATTCTTTCTTTTGGAGTTTAAATTGGTAACGGGGACGTGATTAAATGCAATCGCCGGGATGTTACGGTACAGCTTCCTGGGTTGACGATCACCCAAGTTTACTACCCGTTCACAATTGGTGGTGCTGATCTGGTTCTGGGTATCAAATGGCTTGCCTCCTTAAATACAATACAAGCCAATTGGAACGAGATGTTCCTAATTTTTCATCTGAACGGCAAGGGATATAAACTCCAGGGAGTACCACACAAAACACAAGTAGAAGCCTCCTTTCAGTATTTTTCAACAGAGAGCGAAATATCAGGTACTAAGCCTATCCCAAATCCTGAAATTCAAAATTTACTTAACAATTTTGAATCTGTTTTTCAGGAACCCAATACCCTGCCTCCCTTTCGGACCCACACCCACAATATACTGTTACTCCCAAATTCAAACCCCCCCCCCCAAATATCAATCCTTATCGATATCCTTATTTTCAAAAATCTGAAATTGAAAATCAAGTTTCTTATTTATTACGTTCAGGATTTGTTCGACCTAGTACCAACCCTTTTGCCAGTCCAGTCCTTTTAGTCAAGAAAAAGGATGACACTTGGCGCATGTGTGTCGATTACCGAAGCCTCAACAAGATCACCATCCCTGATAAATACCCCATACCCAACATTAATGAGCTTTTCGATGAATTACACGGTGCCACTATTTTTTTTCAAAATTGACCTAAGATCTGGTTATCACCAAATACGCGTCTACCCTGCTGACATTCCCAAAACGGCTTTTCGAACCCATTCTGGCCATTACGAGTTTGTTGTCATGCCGTTTGATCTAACAAATGCCCCTTCTACCTTCCAATCTGCTATGAATGATCTTTTCAGACCCTATCTACGCAAATTTATCTTGGTGTTCTTTGATGACATCCTGGTCTACAACCAATCAGTCCAGCAACACCTTCACCATTTGCAAATCACCCTTCAACTTCTCAAGGACAACCAATTTTTTGCTAAAGCTTCTAAATGCTTGTTTGGCCAAACCCAAATCTCTTTTTTGGGTCACGTAGTATCAGTTAAGGGTGTTGCAGTAGACCCAGAGAAAATTCAAGCAGTTCTAGATTGGCCCATACCCACCAACGTGAAAGAGCTTCAAGGGTTCTTGGGACTGTAGACCGCAAGCAATGTGTTGAGAATAATACTTAATGAATTTATTATTATTATTTCTCATAGGAATATAGTGAAATTAATAATAATAGATATGCTATATAATTATTTGGAAAATGATTATATAAACTATTAGTGATTCTCTGTTGACAATTCTAAATAATCAATATAATGATATTTAGACGAGACATTTGGGGAAATTATAATCATAACTGTTAAATCTGATTTTTATCTTTGTTGATACAAAGTTAATACTTGGATTAATATTATTAGTATATTTCTCATGGGATCGACACTCTACATACTCTTTATTACTTGTTGATCACGTATACTTGCGTGTAAATTGTCAATACCAATTGCGGACAACATATGGCCTATGCTAAAAATATTTATGTTCAAGGAATTAACAGGCAAATTTTAGAGTTAGCATGCTACAATAATTTCAAATTTACTAGATTTGGTACTGAAGAATAATCAATTACGCAATGAAATATGTTTCCTAGTGTGTATAAATTATCAATTAATGTCATTTTCTCGTGGGATCGACACTCTACTTACTCTTTATTACTTGTTAACCACGTATACTTGCGTATAAATTGTGAATACCAATTGCAGACAACAAGTTTTTGGCGCCGTTGCCGGAGAATATTACTAATAAATTTTCTAATATTAATTTCAATCAATTTGGGCTTATTTTAAACATGTATTTTTTTCTGTTTTAATTTTTTTTCTTTACGAGGTTCATCATGGCTGCTTATAATTGTCAATGGCCTTATGCGAGAATGACTCAGCCAACGGCCCGAGGGGAGACGAGCGTAGCGAAGAGGGAGGCAAAACGGCTTTTATATAGAAGCGAGCAATCCCCATTCAAAAGGATTCTATCTAGTCTGCCCATGTACTTACTACATTAGCTGCACAGATTGAGACACTTTCGAAGAAGCTTGATGCTTTAGGGGCGCAACCTATTCAAAGTGTAGCGGTGATTTGTGAAGTTTGTGCTGGAAACCATTTGAGTCATCAATGCGCCATCAGTTTCGAGTCGGTACAGTATGGTGGTAACTTCGACGACTACCCCAACAATTATCATCATAGTTGGGGGAATCATCCGGATTTTGTATGGAGCCATAATACGCAAGTTCAAACATTTGCTCCAAACCAATCATACACTTCCGAATTTCAAAATCAAGCTCCTTACCAGCAAGAAAATCAGTCAAACTTGGAGGAACGTATTTCCAAGTGCATAGCGTTGTATGAGGAGCGGATGAATGTGCGGATTCGAAATTTCGAGAACAAACTAGAACAGCTTATAAACGCCATTAACAATAGCCCTCAAGGTGAATTGCCAAGTGACATGGTTCCGGAAACTGATAGAATACCCGTGCCAAGTGATGTGGATACTGAAAAGGAGGAGACAAGTGGGGACAAGGAAAAGAAGGCAGGAGTAGATCTAGCCTTGAGTTTCAATGATGATAAGTCGATTTCGATAGTGCCCCTTATGCCTTCTCCACCAAAGTTCAAGGATCCCGGTAGCTTTGCAATCCCGTGCACAAATGGTAGTCATTCCGTAGGTAGAGCTCTATGTGACATGGGAGCCATCATAAATTTGGAGTCATGGTGGGATGAGAGAAGTGACCATGAGAAGATAAATGAAAATCCAGTTGTGCTTGAGAAGCTTCAACTCAATATTCCGTTCATAAACACAATGAAAAAAAATGCCTAGTTACTTGAAGTTCATAAAGGAGATTCTATCTAAAAAGAACAAGTTAGGTGAATTTGAAACAATGGCCCTTACAGAGGCAAAGCCCTCAAAAGTTACATTGCTACTGATGGATGGAGGGTTCCTCAATTTTTGTAGGGGGATTGGATAGAGAAGTTGAAAAAGTCGGGTTGACGACTATAAACCAAACGCTTTGATATAGTACCACCCTTACGCACCTATTCACGAAAAAGGTGGAGAAAACATGATGATGGCAGAAATCAGTTTCTTGACCCAATCCAATTTAGCCAGTTGTTGGGGCTACAAATTCAATATCCTGAAGAAGTGGTCCAAGTCCTTCCATAAAGAATCCCATGACCTCCACCACTCCACTCAAGCCCACTCAAGCCACTTCAACAACTATTTCCTGCTCTTTAGGAGTTTATTTCTTTTTGTTAGCTAAGAATACTCTGGATGTTTAGTATAAATACCCATATAACTTGTTTTAAAAAGGTAGATTGTCATCTTTAGGAGCTTTGTCCTCTCCATACGGACAAGTTTATTGGTTGTAATTGTGTTTAAGATTCTTGCACGAATTGCTGCCAATATAAGTTTTTATCTTTTTCACTCTATTATGCTCTTTAGCCCCAGCCCCTATCATTTTGGTATCAGAGCAGGCTGATCCATCATGGTTAACACTAGATCATCCAACCTCCAAAAATGAACCCGCTAACCCAAACTCCAATCCACCAGCCAACCCAAATCCTGATTCCAGCTATTACTTCCAAATTGAACACCTTAGACTCTTTAGCAGCTGAAGTCGCAGCTCTCAAAGCCCCACTCGCAGAAAACAGTACCGGTGGATCCAACAAAGGAAAGCTCAAAGAAGTTCCCTTGGGACCACGTGATAAGGGAAGGACGACCTGGTCAGAGGGAGATGAGGATGACATAGACAATCCTTGGTGGTTTAGGAGTCCTTCACGGCGTCCTCATACGAAGATGGAATTTCCAAAGTATGAAGGTGGAGATCCTCGTGGGTGGATCCTAAAAGTAGAAAAATATTTTTGATATTATCAGACTCTAGAGGAACTCAAAGTCGACATCGCCACCATGTATCTGGAAGGTGATGCTCTCGACTTATTCGCTTGGATTAACCGCGACCGAACCTTGTTATACTGAGAGGAACTTGTCAAAGCGTTGCAGAAAAACTATGGCCCGACAGAGTTCCAAAATCCTGATGAACATCTCTGCAGCATACGACAAACTGGATCTGTTCAAGAGTACCGTCAAGAATTCGCCAAGAGATCATCACGAGTCACAAATTGGCCAGACCATTGCTTATTGGGCGTATTTTTAAATGAATTGAAAGAGGAGCTAAAGGCCGATGTTAGGATTCATAAGCCCAGAACAGTCTACAAAGCCATGAGTTTAGCTCTTGAATTTGAGACCAAACTAGGCCCAAATCGCAGCACCAGAGGGCCTAATTAGACCACATCCAGCCGACCCACACTGTCCCAAACTTCATTCACACGAGTTCCTCAACATCGCGATAACCCATATTCAACATCGGCTGCTCACGATCAACCACGCAGCAATTTTCCGGCCACCCAAGTAACGACCCAACCCTGCAAGCCTGACCATGGGAAGCGAAAAGACATAACCGAATAGCCAAGGGCCTCTATTTCAAGTGTAACGAAAAATTTGCTCCGGGACACCGATGCAAACAAACGAGCTTCTCTCTAATGGAGATCACGGACGACGAACTTCCAACTGGCATAGATGAAGAAAATGTCGACGGCGGCGAACCACCAGCAGCAGACTTGGCTGAAATTTCGTTTCATGCTATCCAAGGCAAATTTTCAAGTACCGCGATGAAGCTTCTGGGTACTATCCGAGGACGCTAAGTTCTGATTTTGATTGATAGCGGATCAACCCATAATTTCATTTCAGAGAAGATGGTTTAAAGAAGTTGCACTGCCTGTCCAAAATATTCTTTCTTTTGGAGTTTAAATTGGTAACGGGGACGTGATTAAATGCAATCGCCGGGATGTTACGGTACAGCTTCCTGGGTTGACGATCACCCAAGTTTACTACCCGTTCACAATTGGTGGTGCTGATCTGGTTCTGGGTATCAAATGGCTTGCCTCCTTAAATACAATACAAGCCAATTGGAACGAGATGTTCCTAATTTTTCATCTGAACGGCAAGGGATATAAACTCCAGGGAGTACCACACAAAACACAAGTAGAAGCCTCCTTTCAGTATTTTTCAACAGAGAGCGAAATATCAGGTACTAAGCCTATCCCAAATCCTGAAATTCAAAATTTACTTAACAATTTTGAATCTGTTTTTCAGGAACCCAATACCCTGCCTCCCTTTCGGACCCACACCCACAATATACTGTTACTCCCAAATTCAAACCCCCCCCCCCCAAATATCAATCCTTATCGATATCCTTATTTTCAAAAATCTGAAATTGAAAATCAAGTTTCTTATTTATTACGTTCAGGATTTGTTCGACCTAGTACCAACCCTTTTGCCAGTCCAGTCCTTTTAGTCAAGAAAAAGGATGACATTTGGCGCATGTGTGTCGATTATCGAAGCCTCAACAAGATCACCATCCCTGATAAATACCCCATACCCAACATTAATGAGCTTTTCGATGAATTACACGGTGCCACTATTTTTTTTCAAAATTGACCTAAGATCTGGTTATCACCAAATACGCGTCTACCCTGCTGACATTCCCAAAACGGTTTTTCGAACCCATTCTGGCCATTACGAGTTTGTTGTCATGCCGTTTGATCTAACAAATGCCCCTTCTACCTTCCAATCTACTATGAATGATCTTTTCAGACCCTATCTACGCAAATTTATCTTGGTGTTCTTTGATGACATCCTGGTCTACAACCAATCAGTCCAGCAACACCTTCACCATTTGCAAATCACCCTTCAACTTCTCAGGGACAGCCAATTTTTTGCTAAAGCTTCTAAATGCTTGTTTGGCCAAACCCAAATCTCTTTTTTGGGTCACGTAGTATCAGTTAAGGGTGTTGCAGTAGACCCAGAGAAAATTCAAGCAGTTCTAGATTGGCCCATACCCACCAACGTGAAAGAGCTTCAAGGGTTCTTGGGACTGTAGACCGCAAGCAATGTGTTGAGAATAATACTTAATGAATTTATTATTATTATTTCTCATAGGAATATAATGAAATTAATAATAATAGATATGCTATATAATTATTTGGAAAATGATTATATAAACTATTAGTGATTCTCTGTTGACAATTCTAAATAATCAATTTAATGATATTTAGACGAGACATTTGGGGAAATTATAATCATAACTGTTAAATCTGATTTTTATCTTTGTTGATACAAAGTTAATACTTGGATTAATATTATTAGTATATTTTCTCATGGGATCGACACTCTAACATACTCTTTATTACTTGTTGACCACGTTATAACTTGCGTGTAAATTGTCAATACCAATTGCGGACAACATATGGTCTATGCTAAAAATATTTATGTTCAAGGAATTAACAGGCAAATTTTAGAGTTGGCATGCTACAATAATTTCAAATTTACTAGATTTGGTACTTGAAGGAATAACCAATTACGCAATGAAATATGTTTTCCTAGTGTGTATAAATTATCAATTAAATGTCATTTCCTTGAGGGATGATTTACTTTTTTCCTAGTCTCTAACTAAAAGTAATGACAGCTAATTATCAAGCATGCAAAAACGTACAGATTCTAGGAGTTGATTGACACTCAACAGGTCAGGCATTTCGATGGCCATTTGTGTATTATGTTTAGCATGACTTTCAAAAGAATCCAGAAGGGAATCATTTACTGCGGAAACTGGAGAAGCCTGCACAATTGACACCAACCATATAAAGAACAAAAATAAAGTTAAGTTTGAAAGCTATTATAATTGAAAACAATTACCTCTTCCAAAGATTTGAGGCTACTAGCAGTAGACTGATATAGTTTTTGTTGGGTATCCGTGAAGGCTCCCTGAGGACACATATCATCAGGTATAAATCTATTTACCAACTGCTCCTTTATGGCGGATACTTCAGACTGCACACACAAAAAATAAAATAAATAGAAAAACCTTAAGGTCACCTTACTTTCAAATATTAGTTCTTCTATAATCGATTTTTATCACTCCTAAAGTTTGATATGTTAATATGAGGTTTACATCTGATAGATTTTCCAAACTCTTCACTATCACAGAAGCTAAGGATTCCTTAGTCTGGGCCTCGGTGAATTTTATTTCGGAAAGAGACTTCAAAGCAGTATTATCATCTTCCATAGATCCATAAATAATCTTGCGATGGCCAGATTCATTGTCAACCATCTGTAATTTGCATTCTTCTATCAAACACAGAAATGGATCAACCTGAGACAAATATAAAACCAAGATTAAGGTATACTAGCATAGATTTGACAAAGTAATCAGAAAATGAGAGGAATGAAAAGTACTGTAGTAAGAACGTAGTAATAACTAGCAGTCCCTCAGTCACAACAATCTAATGCAAAGAAATGTCAACGATCCCTACCAGTTTATTTGTAGTAGTAGCCTTGATGCAGGGAACAATAGTAGGGATATTGTATGCCTTCGACGAAAAGATAATCATGGAAGTTGCCAACATAAAGAGGGATCGGCGACGTGATGGTGGTAGTGCCCCTGCAGAAACAGTGGGAATGGACCATGAGCAGAATAATTGACTCCCCATTAACGTGAAGTCAATTTAAAATCTTCCACTATCCATCAATATAAAATACAAATTTAGAAAGCGAAGCAAGTCTTAAGCAAGTCCATATACTCCTTAAAAATATGTGTTTATGCATTCATTTATGAATTACGTAGAAGCATACTAACACATCTTGGCCTCCCATCAGCACTAATAAATGTCGAGTCCAAACTGAAGTAAAATAAAATGATTTTCTTGATTCTAAATGTGATGTCATTCGGACCATCTAATTTGATAGTTGCAGGAAAGTAAAGGAATTTAGTAATACAGATATTATCTTTTCTGTTAATTTAGATTAATAGTAAACAACTATGCAAGCCTAATTACTGATCTAGTATTGCAGATGCAGACCGCATAATACCGAAAAGAAGTCATACTGAGCAATGCAAGTTCATATAGATCTTTCACCAGTCTGCAGCATGTCCCTTATTAGTTGTTTGTGTGATGCATGTGTGTGTTCTTATAATTTAAAGGGATAAAGTTCAAAACCGAAAATCATTTACAGTTCATAGATGGAACCATGCTTACTCAGCAAACAAACAAACCAAACTTCTTCCATACCAGATCAAACTTTTCTTACTAAATTCAAGATTTAAGTCCTTTAAGAAAATGAGAAGCATCAGAATCCTAAAAACTTAAACAATCAGCATCAAATATAATGGAAAAAGTTTAAGAAATTAAACAATCATAAAAGAAACTCCATGAAAAGTAATCATATCTCTGTTTAGTTTGAGAAAAAGTCTAGAAAAACAGCCCGAGGCAAAGCCAATTCAAGAGAACATACCCCCATGAATCCTTTGATTCTTCTACTTTTATGTCTTCAGTTATGTAATTTTTAACTTATGACACCATATAAAATTGACTAGACTTGGGAAATATTGAAGTCTTTTAACATTTGATTCTTTCTTTCTAAGTAGCGTTATCATAAAACCAACCCCACTGTACCCCTCCTTTGTCCTTCAGTAGAAAGGGGTAAAATTTCAATTTTAGACCGAGAAGATGAACGAGAGCCCGTGGCACCTCTCTCCTATCGAAGTTCTGTTCAAAACATTCCATTTCAAAACTATAGATATGCTTAAATTCAAGCTTGTAGGATTACCTTCTTCAGCAAGAGAAATGCTTTGTAAGGAAAATGCCAGCTGAAAACTACGGACTAGAACCTCCCGGCTGGAATTCTGCAAAAGATGACAGTATATATTTAGAATGGCTGCGAAGCATGGAAAACAAGATATAGTAGTTCATACATAAATACAATCAACTGACAAACTTTTGGCAGAATTACGAAAACAAGTAGCATAGTTAGCAGTATTATCACAAATCTAGGAAACAGTAAATCAATGTGATCGACTACAAGATAGCAAAAAAAAAAAAAAACTATGCGGAAAGTACAAAATGTCTGTGGGTACTATATCTCTGTTGTCGATAAAATTTAAAAGCATAACAACATGTAGGAAGAGTAATTTATGTAGAACTGGGAGGTCAGAATAACACTACAGAGCCTTCAAAATGTTAGAGTGAATTTGTTAATCATATTTAACACCCATAAAACACTTACTTCTTTGCTATATGAGTCTGGAAACTTTAACTAGATATAAAGTAAAAAAAGAAACAGAAGCTAAATAGGAACAGTTTCCCTTTTCTCAACAGAATAGTGTTTTGGGAAATGTACAAGCCAGTTAATAAAAGCAGGTTCCCCTTTTTCCTAACAGAATATGATTTGGGAGATGCACAAGCCTTAACATGAGAACAGAAAGAGGATCTCAAGAAGTTGTAATCTGGGGCAGTATCATACTCATATTTCTTTCTACCAAAGTTCTTTGAAGAATCATCATGATATGCACTGGCAAAATTATTAGCAATATAAAACAAAGGGTTTGAGCAAATATTCCCTCCTTTCCCCACCCTCATCAGGACAGTACTATAGTTAACATATGACACACGGATTCTGAATCATGTGTATAGTCACCCTGAGGGGACACAGAGTTCAGGCAATGTTACCAATAAACATGGACACATGAATCTAGGAACTTGAAGTAGATGCTTAGTTAAATTTGGTAGAAGGTATTCAAGGTAATAAGAGCTGGATACCTTTCTAACAAATATTGTCAAGGTCAAAAATAAAAAAGACTTACTAGGGAGATGACAAGCCGTAGCACATGAACATAAAAGGATCTGACGTAGTTTTTGAAATCCTGGGGCAGTATCATACTCATATTTTTCTTAACAGAATTTATTAGGAAAAACAGTCATGGATAAAAATAGGACAAGAAGTTGTTGAAATTCTGGGGCAGTGTTATTACTCTTCTACTTAATATTTTTTCTTTAGGAAATCAATCAGGAAAAGCACTGGCAATGTTATTTTGCATTACCAAAAATAGACTTTCAGAAATCTTTCCCTCCTTTCCCCATCCTCATCATGAGAGAGGGACCAGAATATCACTTATATATGAAACAAAGTATTTGATTGATATTGCTGCAAAATTTACACATGGTACTCAGACTAGAGGTATATATTTTGAGACGCCTACACTAAGCATTTTTTATGATAAAAGAAAAGGCATACAAAAAATTTAACGTCAATAGCATGAAAAGGATTTTATATGACTCGAGTACAAATCAGGAAAAAACTGGAATGCAATTACAACAGCTTGTAACAAAATAAGGACAGCACAAGCAATGATGAGCAGGAAATGCTTTGCTTATGTACGAGATTACAAAAAACAACTTGAGAAGTGATAATCAAAAAATTTCAACTCCAAGTAAAGGTTCCAGTGGAACAAAAGGAAGGATAAACAAATCAAGACTTTCTTTCAACCGAACCAGGCTTACGGAAAGCATCTGGAACATAATTAATTTAAAAAAATGGAAGAAGCACAGTAAAACAAACTGAAATTTTGAAGGGGTGTAGATGATGCTATTATGCGGTGAACAATAATTTAAAATATTTTCCAAAGAAAGATAAACAGCAAATGACAAGACAGAAACTTCCACATAAGTAAGATTGTCATTCTTTTCTCTTTATTGGCGCAAAATAGATTATCATTCTTCTACTAGAAAGAAATTTGTTATAACAATAACAAAAATCAGCAATTACCTTGGCTCGAGAGAACAGTAAAACCAAGCTGTATGTGTGAGCAATTGCTTCATAGTTTTCGGGTACATTTGCAGGGGAAACTGACTGTAACCAAATGGATGAAAAGAGGAGTATAATCTGGTGGGTGCCAAGCCTCAGAGAGATCGCCTCCTTATGTTTAAAGAAAAAACAGATAAAAGTAAACAATTACACAACTTCATGAACTATACACAACTAGATATTTATGTAGATAAGAATTAAGAGGCATCATTTTTTGAGGAGACTTAAGGTATGATCCACCATGTAAAATGAGAAGAAACGAATCTATAATTAGTGATCATAATTAGGATGGAAGACCAAACTCCAGTATTTGTTCCACCTAGATGATAAACAGGTAAAGTCTAAAGTCTAAACACCAAGTGCGGCCTGGTTTTCATGTAGTATAGTAAGACCAGTTTAAATAATCTCACTAGCAGGTCTAGAAGATTACTTCCCAGTGAAAATGGGGAGTTCTAAGATGGTCGACAGTTCCAGTACTAACCACTTCCTTGTATAAATTGTCAGTAGAATCTCCATCTGCTGTTGGAGGAACATTGGGATTTCTTGAGCTATAAGCTTGACTATAAGTTGACCTAATTCTGCTCAGCATCCCACTGTTGTTGCTTCTCTGTTCCTCATTCAAAGTATTTGCTTTGTTTTCCAGATTAAAATTTGCCCTAGTAGAAGACTTTTCCTTTCTCAGCTTCTCAAAAAGGGCAGCTGAAGAAGAAAAGACAGAGACAGTTATTGAAAGTGTTCTAGAATAACTTTTGGGCTTCTGTGACTCTCCCATTGTTGTGTTTGGAAGAGGGCAAACTGAAGATGGCACAAGGACAACTGAAAAGACACGATGAGCTCCGACTCGTGTTTCATGGTCTGGATGAACCATAGCTGGGAGTAACTGATGGAATAAAGCCTCAGGGAATGCCTATGGAGAAAATTAATTTCATCTGTGAGATTGGATATTGGTAAAAGCAGAAAAAATTTCAGAAATAAGAAACTGAGATTTTGCCTTGTTTTGATATGACATATTCAGCAGAGAGGCAACAATTTGAGCAGTATGATAAACAGTAGAAATAGTGGTTCTTGCTATAACTGTAATAGTTGAGATGTTCTCCAACATTCCAGCCATAATATCATAAATTGGGCCGGCATCTCCAACCTATAATCATTGTAAACTCAATATCATAATTGTAAAAGAAACCTGAAAGGAAAACAAGAACTATAATCACCATATTCAGTTAAATATCCAGAGAACTTAAATTACTTAAATTGAATGAAACATAATTCAGTTTCATGAGCAATTCTGGCTCAAGATTCTGGTAAGTGGTTTGTGTAAAGTTCACTCAGAAAAGTAAGAACACGAAAGCAAGCTTAGATGATAATTCCACAAGGCATTCATCCACTGCTTCTCCAAAACTTTTGTTCCAATTGATTACATCGGCTCCTAGATTTGCGTCATCTAGTGAAATGTGTATGCTTTTCCGCAGATGTCTCATTATATCACCTACAGCACCAACTATAGCCACAGAAGGCTGAGCCTTTGTAATTTGAGAAAGGGAAGTGGTAAGCTTAACAATATCAAGCTGCATATCAGGTTCTTTAAGGACATTCTTGTGATCAAGATGCTTAACTAATATCGAAAGCAGAAAGTGTGTATTTTGCCCTGCAAAAAATCATATGAGGAAAGAAGCATCACAAGTCCGTCATCAAAGTGCAATTGCAAAACCAATGAAAGACGAGATTAATAGGATTACTGATGATAAGAAAAGGATTAGGCTTCCAAAATGAGAAACAAAAAATGAAAAGGTAAAATTAATACCAGAATCATCCATTAAAAACTGCAAGTCTTTCAGGACTGGTAAAGCAAGCCCATGTGCATCAGACCATAGATTGCCGTTATCAAAATAGCAGAATAAAGATTCTAGAATACGTCGCATGGTTGTAGCTTCTGTGGCTAGCTTGGCCATGTTATTGAGGGACACCTTGGACCAAAAGCAGGGGTTCTTAGCATCTTCCCTGTGAAAAGAAAATAAAAATCCTTTAAATGTTACATACAAGAACTACAGGAAAATGTAAATGAATCCTCTTTGCTCGGTAAAGATGAAAGGAAAATATAATCATCAAAAACTTGGTGTCAAAACATTACTCTGTCACATTTACTTCGCCTTTGTCATTCACTATCATTCTCCAAGAAGGAACCTTCATCAAGATATCTGGTGAAGAAGAAGTATGACCCTCAATTTTATGCACTTCTTGTACCCACCGGTTCTGGGTGGGGTCATGGGGCTCTTTAATTGAACTTCCATAATTTTCCAAGACCACTGAGACAATCTGATAATGAAAATATAAGTATTGAAAGAGCTTTAACTGAAATTGGTTTCAAATAGAAATAACATTAGCCAGCTTCAACAGTTCAACTGTAAAATCTATGTTACTACATATAAAGGAATTTTAGGTGTTCTAGTTTACAAAAAAGATTCAGCAGAAATGAATAGAGAGTAAGCTAGTATTCTGTACAGATTTTATTCTGTAGATAACTATTACTACGAAAAGCTATACATACATGATTCATTATTCACAGCACATACTTATTTACTTGTTGAAATTGCATAAATTAAATCTACTATAGAAAACAAATTTTCCATAGTTAAATCTACTTTCGAAATTAAATTCTGTTTGCATCTTCCAGCCAGTCAACTCCATAGTTGAATCTTTCAGAATAGCCATGTTAAAAATAAATAAGCAAATAAATAAAGTGGGAAAGAAAAAACTAAAAGCAATGGAGCCAGGTAGAAGTCTCAGACCAAAAGAGGATGCAACAACCAAATTTTGAAGGGTCAATATTGTTTTTAACTACATTTTCATTTAGGACAGAGCTTAGATCAGCAAGTGTGTTACTTTTATAATTTGATTGATCGCAAATATTTACGTTATTAACGCAAGGGTCATGCTCAAGATGTATGGGAGTGGGTAAAGTTGATGTCAGAATAACACAGGCCAACTGAGGCAAACACATTGACTGGCCTAGTGGCCTTTTGCACGATTGTTTCTATCTATAAAGCTGTTGTAAGATAAGGTATAGCCCACAGGAGCCTCCTCTTCGTAGTATCATTGAATACAATGGAAACCCTTGCCTTGAGTCTATTTTATTTATAGGTTACAAATATGAGTGGCACAGTATGAGGCATGTAGGATAGTTTGATGAGTTTAATGTTTATGAGTACCGGTTTTATGAGTACCATTTATTTAAAAAGTAGAGAATTCCATTCACAACCAAACCTAAATATACTAAGGAAATGGTCAAAGTGTAGTTAGCAACAAGTTATTGTCGTTATGATGATCTAGCAAACTGAAAGAGAAAAAGGGCAACAATACATCAAGCTAAGAACTATATTGAAAATTATATAAATTGCATTCAGCTTACATTATCAAACTCCACTGATATATAGGAATATTTACCCATGAGACAAACCTACAAAAAAAATGAAAACATAAATTAAGTACTAAAATATTTAGCAATAAATGCTTAGAAAAATTAATAATTGCAACAAAAATGGAAAAACTTGAGAAAGAAAAATATTAATTGTGAAGCTTTTATCATGAAATAGTGATGCTTCATCAGGATCCTATGAATTCTCATGATACTTCAACAAGCTAACACTAGAAAGTAACTGACGTACCGCATCAGTAACAGCTCACAAACATAATTATCTAGAAATTAAAATTTTCATTATGAAGACGAAAAGTCTTAAAGTAAAGTTATCTTAAGACACTAAAACTTTCTGGTTTAGTGGTCCTATCTGTCAATAGATCCTGATCCTCTAAAAAGAAAACTAAAATCTTATTTGGCTAGTTCGTTCACAATAGGCGGTTCGTAAAATCACAAAAAGTAATTCAAGATATGTCGAATCTACTGCAAGAGAACACTAACGGAAGATTCCCTTTATTTGGATGGTTTGATTAAAAAGCCATTGAGGTTTCTGAGTAGCACACCCTCTTTCCCTCTTGTTTCTATAACTACTGTGTCTTGTCAGTCTTGCCATGGACATTCTCATCAGCTTTCTCAAAATCTCAACTTCCTTGCCATGAAGTAGTAGAATTATAGGAGAAACCAAAAGGCATAAATGTAATAATTCCTTCATCTTACAGATGGATAATCATGCCTCAACCTTCAAAACATGATTGCACTGTCAATTGTCATTCAACCCAGTCACCGGGTTTATCTTTTTCTTACGACACCTTTGCATTTATTTATTTTTTTGTTGAAGGGTATTCAGATGTTAATATTATCCACTGCAGAATCTATCCCACCTTTGCCTCATCAATATAAAATATAATGGTCGTAAAAAAGAAGCCCCCATGTTCGCTCTCACAAAATCGAGCATTCTCATAGACTCCAATATTTTTAAACTTCTTCTATTAATACAAAAAAGTAATAATAAAACATACCTAAATCTAATAAACATCTTTCTTTTATATTATCTTTCCATCTTATGTAGAGCCCAAAATCATTAAAAAAAAATTACCGCCTATAAATTAGTGCAATATAATATTAATAACTATTAATATTATGAATCTAGATCATAATATATTTTGCTCTCTTCTCTTTTAATTATTCTCTATTTTATTAAGTACTACCTCCTTTCATGGTATAGTAATGTTTTCTTTTTTCATTTGAGGTCAATTGGTAAGTCGTTAATTATATAAAGAAAGTTCTTGCTAGCATTTTAATTCTGCATAATATATTGTTTTACAAATATATAAATATATAAAATATATATAACAGGTTTAATATATTTAAATCAACAAGTGCATATTTTTATTCATTATAACATATATTGTTACAGACAAAGTGTATATTATATTTTAAAAAGTGATATTTGTTCTCTATCAATTTCTTATTAAATTCGAAACGATGCGCATATGCCTCTTCAGAATATAAAACTTTATAACTTTATATAAAATAGTTTAAAATAGTAAATTAAAAGTTTAATATATATCGGTGAAAAACGATTCAAATGTATTCACAGTGCACACATAATTATCCAAAAAAGTCTTGTAATCCCAAAAATTAATATCTATATATAAAGATTGGAACAAGTCGTAATAAGTATCTTTTGATAACTCTTCAAGCACATATGACATAATAACATATATTGTTACAGATAAAGTATATATTATATATTAAAAAGTGATATTTGTCCTTTATCAATTTCTTATTAAATTTGAAACAATACTCATACGCCTCTTTAGAATATAAAACTTTATAATTTATATAAAATAGACTTTGGAACAAGACTTTGGACGCTTCTCATGTGGCTGAACTTTACTTTCATGAAATTGTGAAAATCCATGGAATTCCAAAGACAATTACATCTAATCGAGATTCAAAGTTTATGAGTCACTTTTGGCGCACACTTTGGAGGAAGCTTGGGACTACTCTCCAATTTATTTCTTCTCATCATCCTCAAACGGATGGTTAAGCTGAAGTTGTTAATAGAAGTTTGGGAAATTTATTGAGAAGTCTAGTTGAAAACAATCCTCGTCGATGGGATCTCTCATTAGTTCAAGCTGAATTTGCTTACAACCGGTCTTCAAGCCAAACAACCGGCAAGAGTTCTTTTGAAATTGTTTATGGTAAAAATCCTACAAGTTCTTTGGATTTAGCCCCTATTCCTGTCTTTTCACTTGAGTGGAGATGCCGAGTAACATGCTAAGTACATCAAGAAGCTTCATGAGCAAGTTCAAGAAAAAAATGTCAAACATAACAAGAAGTATCGAAGAATAGCTAACAAGCATTGCAAGCCAGCAGCATTTAAGTAAGGGGATTTGGTGTGGATTCATCTTCGGAAAGAAAGATTTCCTTGAGGACATCATGGAAAGCTAAAGCCTAGAGCTGATGGACCTTTCAAAGTGCTACAGAGGATTGGAGTAAATACATACAAAATTGAACTTCCGGGTGATTATGTCGGCAACTTTTAATGTAGCAGATCTTTCTCCTAAACATGAAGAGGTTGAGGGAGAAAACTCAGAGACGAGTTTATGCGCAACAAAAGCGTATGATAACGAAGCAGCCCAAAGTAACAAGTCCATAGCCCCAAAGGTCCAAAAGCCCAAGAGAAATTAAAAAGAAGAGCCAAGCCAGTATAGCCAATGCTAGATATCAGGAAGAACAGTTGACAGTTAACATTTTGGATGAACTTTGAAGAATAAACTGGAACGATCTAAAAAGAGTTAGAAAGCGTGCCCTGTATGGTTGGAAAGATCTAGAAATCTACTTTTCAACACAAAACAGTGCTTTATTTGCTAATTTCTACAAGAAGTTATTGCTGTTTTACCACAGTAGGTTTAGGCCGACTGTTTACTCAGGAATCCATGTTTTGATGAGTTTGAACCTTGTTTTTGGGTGATATTTTCTACACATTTCAAGGCCTCTTTCGGAGTACCAAAGCTACTTGAGAAGCGTCATTAGTATTGAGTTAAAGTCCTTTTATTTTTCTTGTTTTGGTTATTGAAAAGTCTATTCTTGAAACTTGAGTTCTTTATTCCTATAGCTAGAGGGATGTTCTAGCTCTATATATATGGTGTTTTCAGATTGTTTGAGGGAAGTTATTAATTGAATGAAATTTTGGTGGATTCCATAGAGTGGCGAGTTATAAATCTTTGATTGTTCAGTTGTGTTAACTCCTACTTCTCCAATATTTTCTGGCGTAAAAAGTCACAATTTCTTAGTAGTGACTACAGATCTCACGCCCCTATCTAGGCACCAAGTCCAATAAAGAATTGACTGAGAAAATTGTCTTCAAAGGAGGACACATAAAATCTAACCCTACAAGTGCACCACTTAGGAAAAGGGAGATCAAACTTATGTATATATATAGTAAAGAAAGATATGATAGCTGGTGCGAGCTTTGTGGAGTTTCCGATTACATTGTTATATAAGAAAGTTAGTAAATTGTTTCTAGCCAATGATAGAATCAAAACAATGGGAATAGAGTTTGCATGCACAATTGCCTGCCAGAAATATATATCATAAGGCTGGATATTTGTTTCCATTTTCTGGCAAAACTATTTATTTGCTTTTCAATCTTAGTGCTAGAGTAAAATCTGAAACTTAGAGAGAAGATCAAAGAACAGGGGTGAGATTTAATATCAAATCTATCCATTTTTTTTCTTTTTTTCAATAATTGAAAATTTGATCGAAGACTCAGACTAGGGGGATCATGAATAATGTACCATTGAAGAAAGGGCTTGCAGTCCAGCTGCACGAAGATTCTTTGCCCTCTCATCATCCCCAGCTTCTTGAGCTAGCTGACAGAGTTTTGGAATAAATACTTCTAAGTTAAACATATAGGTTCCATCTTTCTGCAAAAATAATCATATTCAAATAAGATAAGTTTCATTTAAGCAGAAAAAATCTATATATAAGTGTGGGAATTGTTGATTAACTCCTGAAACCAAATAACAATAACCTGATTATTTACAAAGTCGAAAAGAGTCTCGCATCCTATTATTAGGATCTCATCCTGGCTAGTCTGATCCAGCAGAGTGTGAATAATACTTAGCAAGCTATTTGCAAATAAAGGCCTGTCATAGATTCAAAGGTTATAATTTAAATATGAATGTCAATGCATAAGTGAACAGCATTTACTCATCAAAAAGTATAACTTGCGTTAATAGGGATGTATGAAGTCTCCTGCATAACAAGTAAAAAAAACTAAATGCACTTCATTTACTTATTAGGGAAAAAGAATTCATTTATGCACAATTATTTGTTTTGGTAATCTGTTTCATTTTTTTCTAGTGGTTTGTGGATTGTTGGACCTACCTTGCTTTGCTTAAAGTACTGACCACTAACATCCATATCAACAGTCCGACTCCAAGGGAAAAAAGTAATGAGTTATTCTTTGCAACGATATGCTGTTTTCAAGGTTGAAGAGTGATGAGGACATCCTTAGCTCGAAAACCCATGACAAAACCCAAGAGGACCCATTGCATTTGCCACTTGGACCCGTTACGAGAGCTCGAGCTAAACGATTCAAAGAAGGACTTAATGGGATGATTCATGAACTATGGAACGAGGTTGGATCAAGTACAGAGGTTATGGAGTTGGAGTCCAAGCATATGAAGACCATGAACATGTTGCAAATGGAAGTGGCGAACCAGAAAACACAAAAAAATCAGTTTGCATGAAACTGGAGTCCCCGCCCCGGCGCGAGTTTGCAGTTCATTTCTCGTGCCCCGGCGCCGACCAATTGGTTTCTAGCCCCGGCGCAAATTCTAGGCCAAAAAATGGCGTCCCGGCGCGAGCCCCGCCCCAGGGCAAAAATGCAGTTCATTTTTGGCGCCCCGGCGCCAACCCCCTGTATTAGTTTGCAGATTTTGACTTTCTTGGATTGCGGGATTCCTTCCCCAAAACAGGGCTTTTGCTTATTTTCAGTTCCTTGTTTTCTGAATGATGCTTTCCAGTAATTGCTAGGGTTTGTGTGATTCTAGATTGTTCTCTAGCTTAATATAAATAGGATCATTGTTGTAATGAACTATAACTTGAATTTTCAGAATTGTCAATATTATTGTGAGTTTGTTTCTCTACTTGTGGTTTTTTGAAGGATTTCTACGTATTCCTTAGTTTTCTTGAGAGATTCATAATTGACTTATCATACAACCATTCATAGTTGTGTGTGGCGTCTTCTACCACATCAATCGTCGATTGTACCAAGATTATCGCTTCAATATAAGCGAGGGGTCGAGGTGTCGTTGGTGTTCATCCTACACAGAATTCATTTGCAAGCAATTGCACCAAGATTACCGTCTACATATAGGCGAAGGGTTAAGGTGTTGTAAGCTATCCATCCTATCAACTTGTTAGAAACGATCCGGGCGACGACCACCTCAAGCAAGCGTGCCGTGGAGTCATATCATTTGGTATCAAAGCTAAATTTCCTATCAAGTTACTTATCTTTACTTTTATTGTTGAATTATAGTCAAAAAAAAAATGCAGAAAATTATTGTTGTTAGTATTGGGATTTCATGTGGAAAGTCATATTTGGCGATCGTGAAGTATTGTTGGTACTCGTATTCATAACGACTATTGTGTCTTGATAAGTTCTTATTGGATTGAATTTGGATAATTGAGGTATTACTTTGTGAATTCAAAAAGAACCTATTAGAGAGAATTACGAGCGGAAAAAGGCAAGAGTAGTGAGATTATTAGAGGGTAAAAGCCTATTTGTGTGATACACGAGCGTTTCATAAATTGTGAAATACATTGTTTGAGCGAAACACGTAAGGGAGTGGTGAGGAACTTGTTTTCTACTAACCTTTGTTTTGCAGAGAATATGTCTAACTCAAGGCAATTGAAAATGAACCTTCTACATCGAATTTTGACCCAAAACTCATGATGAAAGCTATAATGAAAGAATTTTTCAGGCAGTTAGGGATGGCTATGGAGCAGGTGCATGATCGCATCGATCAGTTAAGTGACACTCGAGGGGAACAAACTCAAAACCCTCCGGGTGGACGTCCGAAAGGAAGAACACATCAAAGGAAAGCTAGGCAAAAGGAGACAAATTACTATGATGAAAGATTTAGCGAGGAAGAGGATCGAGAAACTGGTTTTATCCCTAGAAGGCAAGTTGCAAGGGATAGAGGCGGTCGAAATCGAGAGGACAACAATCTCGATAGCATTAAAATGAAAATTCCCACATTCCAAGGAAGGAGTGATCCCGAAGCATACTTAGAGTGGGAGAAGAAAATGGAGTGGATATTTGATTGTCATAACTACTCGGATCTCAAGAAGGTTAGAATTGTCGCTACAGAATTTTCAGATTATGCGGTTACTTGGTGGGATCAATTGATGACCAGCCGAAGGAGGTGTAGAGAGCGTCCAATAGAGACTTGGGCAGAGATGAAAGCTGTAATGAAAAAGAGGTTCGTGCCAAGCCACTACTATCGAGATCTGTTTCGAAATTTGCAAAACGTGAAACAGGGAAGTAAGAGTGTGGAGGACTACTTCAAGGAAATGGAAATGTTAACGTCAAGGGCTGACATCGACGAGGATATTGAGGCAACTATGGCCCGATTTTCAGCAGGGTTAAATTGGAAAATTGCAGATTTGGTGGAGCGTCAACACTATGTGGTATTGGAAGATATGGTGCACATAGCTATCAAAATAGAGAAACAACTTAAGAGGAGAGGTGGCCAGCGAACTAATCCTACCACAGGCACATCATGGAAGTCCAATAATGTGAAACGCGAGGACAAGCCAACTGTTTTCAAACCAAAGACAGAAATCAAGCAAGGAGCGACTACTCAGGGATTGCAAGGTAAAACCAATCAACCTTCTACTAGTCGTAATCGAGATATTGTATGCTTTAAATGTCAAGGCAGGGGACATATTGCAAATCAATGCCCAAATCAAAGAACTATGTTATTGCTTGATAATGGCGAAGTGGAAACCGAGGAAGAAGATAGTGACAATGACTCTATGCCACCATTGGAGGAAGATAGAGAGGTTGCTATGTATGGTGAAGTGTTAGTTACACGAAGAATGCTTAGTACACAGGTGAAGGAAGAAAGTAGTGAATAAAGAGAAAACCTGTTTCATACTAGATGCATGGTGAATGGCAAAATCTGTTGTGTCGTGATTGATGGCAGGAGTTGCACGAATGTAGCGAGCATTACTATGGTGGAGAAACTAGGACTCACAACATCAAAACATCCTCATCCGTATAGATTGCAATGGCTTAATGACAGCGGCGACATCAAAGTTACTAAGCAAGTGCCGGTATCATTTACAATTGGGAAATATGTTGATGAGATTTTGTATGATGTAGTTCCTATGCAGGCAGGTCACTTACTACTTGGGAGACCTTGGCAGTTCGATCGGCGAGTAAAACACGATGGGTTTACTAATGAGTATTCTTTTGTTCATAATCAAAAGAAAGTTACCTTGTGTCCTATGTCACCAAAACAGGTGCATGAAGATCAAATGCATTTACAGAAAGACCACGAAAACAAAAAAACAAAAGAGAGAGAAAAAAAGAAAGGAGAAGAGAGAAAAACAAACATTTTTGCAAAAATAGGTGATGTGAGGCGAGCTTTGGATTCTAAAAAGTCAATGATTATACTTCGGTATAAGGAGGCACTTTTGAATACTAACGCTAATAATCCTTCTTTGCCTAGTGTTGTTTCTGCTCTTTTACAGGATTATCACGATGTATTTCCCGAAGAACTTCCACAGGGATTACCACCAATTCGGGGAATTGAGCATCAAATTGACTTTGTCCCTGGTGCTACCATTCCAAACCGTCCAGCGTACCGAAGCAATCCCGAGGAGACGAAGGAATTGCAGAAGCAAGTTGACGAGCTAATGGATAAGGGGTTCGTGAGGGAAAGCATGAGTCCTTGTGCGGTTCCAGTTATCTTAGTGCCTAAAAATGATGGGAAGTAGCGTATGTGCATTGACTGTCGAGCGGTAAATAACATCACGGTAAAGTATCGACATCCCATTCCGAGATTAGATGATATGTTAGATGAATTGCATAGATCATGTATATTTTCTAAAACTGATTTAAAAAGTGGGTATCATCAGATTCGAATGCATGAGGGAGATGAATGAAAAACTGCTTTTAAAACAAAATATGGGTTATATGAGTGGTTAGTCTTACCTTTTGGTTTAACTAATGCTCCTAGCACGTTCATGAGATTAATGAACCATGTTTTGCGTTCCTTCATTGGAAAATTTGTAGTTGTCTATTTTGATAATATTTTAATCTACAGCAAAGATTTAGGTGAGCATACATTGCATATAAAATCTGTCTTAGATGTGCTTCGAAAGGAAAAATTGTATGCCAATATGGACAAATGCACATTTTGTACGGATCGAGTTGTATTTCTTGGCTTTGTTGTCAGTGTGCATGGAGTACAGGTTGACACAGAGAAGATACGTGCAATCCGAGAATGGCCAACTCCTACGAATGTCAGTCAAGTTCGTAGCTTTCATGGACTTGCAAGTTTCTACAGACGGTTTGTAAGAAATTTCAATGAAGTCACAGCACCACTTACCGAAGTAATCAAGAAGAGTGTGGAATTCAAGCGGGGTGATTCACAGGAAAAGGCGTTTAAATTGATTAAAGAAAAATTAACTAACGCTCCTTTACTTGTATTGCCTAATTTTGCTAAAACCTTTGAAATTGAATGTGATGCTTTAGGTTTAGGAATTGGAGCTATGCTGATGCAAGAAGGAAAACCAGTGGCATATTTCAGCGAGAAATTGAGTGGAGCAACTTTAAACTATCCTACTTATGACAAGGAGTTATATGCATTGGTTCGATCGTTGGAGACGTGGCAACATTACCTGTGGCCTAAAGAGTTCGTGATTCATACGGATCATGAATCGTTGAAATATTTGAAAGGCCAACACAAGTTGAACAAGAGACATGCACGATGGATGGAGTTCATCGAGACATTTTCACATGTCATTCGATATAAGCAAGGTAAGGAGAATGTTGTTGCAGATGCTCTCTCAAGAAGGTATGTGTTGTTAAATACTCTTGACACCAAATTACTTGGTTTTGAGCAAATCAAAGAGTTATATGCTAATGACCATGAATCTTGTGAGGAGTTTAAAACTTGTGAAAAGAATGTTGTAGGTAAATACTTTAAGGTGGATGGATTTTTGTTTCATGAGAACCGATTATGTATACCTGCAAGTTCTTTACGTGAGTTGTTGGTTCGAGAATCACATGGGGGTGGTTTAATGGGGCATTTTGGTGTTGATAAGACTTTATCTGTTATAAAAGAACATTTTTATTGGCCCCATATGAGACGAGATGTGGAAAGAATTTGAGAAAGATGCATTACCTGTCGGCAAGCTAAGTCTCATGTTCAACCCCACGGGTTATACACACCATTGTCTATATCGAGTGAACCCTGGATTGATTTGTTTATGGACTTTGTGTTAGGTTTACCTAGATCTAAGCATGGTCATGATTCTATATTTGTGGTCGTGGATAGGTTTTCGAAAATGACACATTTTATTCCATGTCATAAAATTGATGATGCGTCTCATGTTGTTGATTTATTCTTTAGAGATATTGTGCGTTTGCATGGCATGCCCCGAACCATTGTTTCGGATAGAGATGCTAAGTACTTGAGCTATTTTCGGAAGACGTTGTGGTGTAAATTAGGAACTAAACTGTTGTTTTCAACTACTTGTCATCCACAGACGGTCAAACTGAAGTAGTTAATAGGACTTTATCGGCATTATTAAGGGCTATCATTAAAAAGAATATTAAGCTTTGGGAAGAATGTCTACCACATGTTGAGTTTGCTTATAATAGATCTGTCCACTCTGCTACTAAATTCTCACCTTTTGAAATTGTGTATTGCTTTAATCCTTTAACACCATTGGATTTATCACCATTACCTATTTCCGAGTATACTAACATGGATGGCAAAAACAAAGCTGATTTTATTAAGCAGATACATGAGAAGACAAGACTCAACATTGAGAAGAGGACGGACCAATATGCCAGACAGGCCAACAAGGGTCGACGTCAAGTAATCTTCGAACCCGGGGATTGGGTGTGGCTACACCTGCGTAAGGAAAGGTTTCCTGCTCAAAGACGTTCGAAATTACTTCCAAGAGGAGATGGACCATTTCAAGTGCTTGAACGCATTAATGACAATGCTTACAAATTAGATTTACCCGGTGAGTATACTGTTAGTGCAACTTTCAATGTTTCTAATCTAAGCCTGTTTGATGTAGGTGACAATTTGAAGACAAATCCTTTTCAAGAGGAGAGGTATGCTGAGGACATTCTTAGCTCGGAAACCCATGACAAAACCCAAGAGGACCCGTTGCATTTGCCACTTGGACCCGTTACGAGAACTCGAGCTAAACGATTCATGAAACTGGAGTCCCCGCCCTGACGTGAGTTTGCAGTTCATTTCTCACGCCCCGGCGCCGACCAATTGGTTTCCCGCCTGATGGACTCCACGGCACGCTTGCGTGAGGTGGTCGTCGCCCGGATCGTTTCTAGCAAAGTTGAACGGTGGATTGCTCGCAACACCTTAACCCCTGCCTATATGTAGACGGTAATCTTGGTACAATTGCTCGCCTTCAGAAATCTGCGTTGAATGGACACCAACGACACCTTGACCCCTCGCTTATATGTAAGCGGTAATCTCGGTACAATCGACGATTAGTGCGGTAGAAGACGCCACACACAACTATGTATTGTTGTATGATAAGTCAAAATTGAATCTTAAAGAAAAACTAGAAATAACCTAGGAATTCTTCAAAGAACCAAAAGTAGAGAATAATCTCACAAATAATTGTATTGAATAAATCTGATTGAAGTATACCAAGTACATCATCTATGTCCCCTATTTATACTACTCAAAAGTAATTCTAATCCTAATAGGAATTATAAAATCAACTGGAAACACAATCCTAGCTTAACAAATTAATTTGGAAACCAAATCCTAACTAATAAACAATAAGGAAACTAAATCCTACTTATCAAACATTCTAATTACATTAGGAATCTAAAACATGCTGAAAATACCCTAATAATTAAGGAAATCCGCGTCCAAATTTGAATTAGAAATCTGAAGCCTTACTCCATTTGGAATTAGAAATCCATTAATTATTAGGAACCCATTAATCCGTGGAGAACAAAATCAGCTAGTTGTCTACTTGGAAATCGCGTGGCCCACATGATATAAGAAGCTAATATGTTAAATCCTGAATATGCTAGGAAACCTGTGTGATTGGCTGATTAGAATTGGAATGTCCGTTGCCCGCATGCGAATTTGCTAGAATGTAAATTGCCACATGAATTGATTAAAATTGGCATTGAATTGAACTCCATTTTAAGCATCTTTGAATAAACTTCAGCCCAAATATTTAAAATCGCTTGATAAATCCCTGGGACTTGAGTTGAGTTATTAAGGTTTGATGTGAGCCTGATCAGGATTGTATCATTCCCCTCCTCTTGAAAAGGATTTGTCCTCAAATCTGGCATCCTCTCCTCTTGAAAAGAATTTACCCACAAATCTGATCCTACATGAAAACAAATTAAGTTAGTAGCATCAAACAAATCATAATCACAATTCTCACTTTGCGCATAACATATAAAAGCAATATCAATATCACAAGTAAGAATATGAAAATAATTATCAAAAACTCCAACTCCTGCAAGGAACACTTCGTCGTCTGACAACTTCCCCGAATCAACATGAACAACTTGTAAACATCTCTTTCCAAGCAAGGCTCGAATCGAAATAGCATCCTGCAAGCTCCTCGTAACACAACTTGGAAACTTAAACTTTCGAACTCCCCTAATCAAGAACCCGTCCACATCAACACGATACTTTTCCACACGTAGACCAAATACTTCCACAATGTTAACTACATTAAAACAAACTAAATTAGCAACTATAGCAAAAATGCAATCAAAATTTCTACCTAAAAAATCAAATGTATATATAATAAAATAAACGTAAATAAAACTATGAAAAGCTCTATATCACCCTGGATCAAAACTCAGTATGTAGAACTCTTCACATTGCAGCAACTTCCATTCACGAATTCCTGGATCAAAAATCAACATGATGATCTCGTCCGTCCGTAAATATATCCATTGACGAATTCCCGGATCAAAGGACAATCTAGTGAATCCGTCCACCCGTAACATCAAACACTCCACTGCACCTAGGTCAAATACCCATCTTTGCAATCTTGCACATCGTATATGAATTCCTGGATTAAACATAAAACCAAACAAACCAACAAGTTCCTTTTGTTTAATCACAAAGAAATCAACTAATTCAAATTCACATGCATAGTTTACTAGAACAATATTCAAAACACTTCCCCGTAGACTCTCAATGCATTGTTCGAATGGATTTACCCAACGATCCATGCTTTTCTCCTCAATGAGTAAGAATCCATCTCGAATCTGCAAAGCAAAATTAACCTTTCTCTTTCCATCGACATTAACAAATTTAAAATCACGTAATATCATCAATGAAATAAAAAGGTCACTTCCAATTTCATAAGATGAAAACTTAATAGCATGTTGACGATGATCACAAACAAACTCAACAAGTTCTAAAGAATTTTCCCAAGCATTGACAAAAATAGGAATATCATCAAAACAAATATGAACAAATTTTTCCATGAATGAATGCAAAATATGATTTAATTTGAAAATATTTATTGCACTAGTTAATCCAAATGATTTAACTAGACATGAATATAAACCATATCTCACTCCAATCCGATGATAAACACTTTTCAAATCAAAACCAAATGATAGTAATTCCTTCCCATCCAAGACAACATTCTCAAAATCATGCAATGATAATAACTCTAATGAAAAGAAATTACCAAATGATAGCAAATCATACAATGAAGATTTCTCAACTGACAAATCATGATCACTACCATTATCAATTAACGACATGTCATGTAAAGATTGATTAACATGAAAACTCAACTCATTACATGTATAAGAAAACCTCGATTGAATTTCATGCAAGTAAGAACATTGAAATCGAGAATACCCACAAAAATCACTAGAATAAATTATACAAAGATATGCACTTTGACAATGAGAATTTACTAAATGATAGTAGGAATATTGACAATGAGAATATAACGCATGCTCATAAACTAACTCGACAAATATCAAATATCCTCCATAGTTTATGATGAAGACGATTTTACCCTCAAAATAGCCAAACACAAATTTATCCATGGAAGCTTGCAAAACATGTTTTAAATAACTCATGAAAATACTAGATGCATTAGTTAATCTAACAGAGATAACTATCCACCTATACACGTCACATGTTAACACAATTTTCCATTTATCACTTTCACTCATGCTAAATTGACTAGGTATTGTCATCACATGGTCATTATCAACAAATGCAGATAAAACACAAGTACTATGCAATTTATCAAACATATTATCTAAGTAAAGAAAATAATAACGATACTTGTTTACCAATTCGAAATCAACGAACAAGCTCGGCATTCTATCTTCCTTATGTACTATGATCTCATGAATAGCACATGCACTAACGCTTTCTCCCACGATACCCGCCTCGATGAAGTTAAACTCCATCAACTCTCCAACCCGCCTTGGTAACTCCGTCGTCTCCTCGGGAATACTACAAGCTGGCTGATATGGAATGATAGCTCGGGGTATGTCATCAACAACCTGTACAAGAGAAACAACAGAACTAGACGAAGAAGAGTTAATCTGGTTAGTATTCAAAAGCGCCATCTTGTACGAATGTACAGTTATTGGCTTTTCAAAATACAACTCACTTTCTAACTCACTCTCCTCTCTTTTTTCACTCTTACTCTCCACTGTTTCTTTCTCTCGTTTATTTTCACTCTCATTCTTTTTATTCTCTCGTTTCTTTTCATTCTCTTTTTTACACTTTTCTTGTTCACACTCAACCTTTTTTTCAATTTCTTTTTCACTTTCTTTTTGTCGTTTACTTTCACTTGTATTTTCTTCCTCGGGATCACAGACTTCATCTCGAACATTAGAATCTAACAACTCTCCTTGGACCACATATTCTATTATTTCTTCTTCCATCTGCCTCGATTGATCTTGTTCCTTTTGCGCCTGTCGGGCGTTTTGTAGTTGCTTCGCCATCTCTCTAAATGATCCCATGACTTCTTTTTTTTCCTTGGAAAATACTGGTTCCCTATACACCTTAGAAGTTTCTCGTGACTTTCTCCAATGTGAATCCTCATGCCTTGGAACCCTCTTTTCATCCTCCCAAGTTAATCGCATTGAAGGTTGCTCTTTATGTCTTGCAGATGCATATCCATTCCTCCTGCTAGGCTGTACCGGGGCATATCGCTTTCTCATCACGGTTTTTAACTCTTTCCATGTATCGATCGGATGCTCTCCACATCTTCTCCTTTCACGTTCAAATTGAGCCCACCATGTAGCTGCATGACCGGAAAAATCTTGAACTGCAAGTTTGAACTTCTTGTACTCGGAATAATTATGATAGTCAAACTCTCGTTCCTTCCTTTTCTCCCAACTCAAATAAGCTTCTGAATCCGCTCTACCTTGAAAAGATCTCTTTTGCCACTCATAATTATTTTCACAATTATATCCATACATGATTGCTGCAAAACAAAGGTTAGTAGATAAAGAAAATTTTTCTCACACACTCCCTTACGTGTTTCGCTCAACAATGTATCACACAATTATGAAAACACTCGTGTATCACACAATTAGACTTTTACCCTCAATTGTGCTCACCATTCTTGCCTTTTACCACTCAAATTCCCTCTAATAGGTTCTTTTTGAATTCACCAAACAATATCACAGTTTATCTATCAATTCAACAAGAACTTATCACAAAACAAATATAGCAAGTGTGACATATGATAACCAATATAAAATTCACAATCGCCAAATTATGCCCTTCTCGAATGAATTCTTCAATACTCACGAAACTTTTGAACCCAATCAATTGAAACAAATAATAATAATAATAATCTTTTTTTTTACTCACGATTTTTTTTTTCACCAATCCTTTTTTTTTTCACGAATCTCACTTTTTTTTTCTTTTTTTTTGAACTTTTTTTTTTCAATATATATTCAAACACGAAAAATAAAGGATAAGTAACTCGCTAGGAACTTAGCTTTGATACCAAATGATGGACTCCACGGCACGCTTGCGTGAGGTGGTCGTCGCCCGGATCGTTTCTAGCAAAGTTGAACGGTGGATTGCTCGCAACACCTTAACCCCTGCCTATATGTAGACGGTAATCTTGGTACAATTGCTCGCCTTCAGAAATCTGCGTTGAATGGACACCAACGACACCTTGACCCCTCGCTTATATGTAAGCGGTAATCTCGGTACAATCGACGATTAGTGCGGTAGAAGACGCCACACACAACTATGTATTGTTGTATGATAAGTCAAAATTGAATCTTAAAGAAAAACTAGAAATAACCTAGGAATTCTTCAAAGAACCAAAAGTAGAGAATAATCTCACAAATAATTGTATTGAATAAATCTGATTGAAGTATACCAAGTACATCATCTATGTCCCCTATTTATACTACTCAAAAGTAATTCTAATCCTAATAGGAATTATAAAATCAACTGGAAACACAATCCTAGCTTAACAAATTAATTTGGAAACCAAATCCTAACTAATAAACAATAAGGAAACTAAATCCTACTTATCAAACATTCTAATTACATTAGGAATCTAAAACATGCTGAAAATACCCTAATAATTAAGGAAATCCGCGTCCAAATTTGAATTAGAAATCTGAAGCCTTACTCCATTTGGAATTAGAAATCCATTAATTATTAGGAACCCATTAATCCGTGGAGAACAAAATCAGCTAGTTGTCTACTTGGAAATCGCGTGGCCCACATGATATAAGAAGCTAATATGTTAAATCCTGAATATGCTAGGAAACCTGTGTGATTGGCTGATTAGAATTGGAATGTCCGTTGCCCGCATGCGAATTTGCTAGAATGTAAATTGCCACATGAATTGATTAAAATTGGCATTGAATTGAACTCCATTTTAAGCATCTTTGAATAAACTTCAGCCCAAATATTTAAAATCGCTTGATAAATCCCTGGGACTTGAGTTGAGTTATTAAGGTTTGATGTGAGCCTGATCAGGATTGTATCACCGCCCCGGCGCAAATTCTAGGCCAGAAAATGGCGCCCCGGCGCGAAAATGTAGTTCATTTTTGGCGCCAACCCCCTGTATCAGTTTGCAGATTTTGACTTTCTTGGATTGCGGTATTCCTTTCCCAAAACAGGGCTTTTGCTTATTTTCAGTTCCTTGTTTTCTGAATGATGTTTTCCAGTAATTGCTAAGATTTGTGTGATTCTAGATTGTTCTCTAGCTTAGTATAAATAGGATCATTGTTGTAATGAACTATAACTTGAATTTTCAGAATTGTCAATATTATTGTGAGTTTGTTTCTCTACTTGTGGTTCTTTGAAGGATTTCTACGTATTCCTTAGTTTTCTTGAGAGATTCATAATTGACTTATCATACAACCATTCATAGTTATGTGTGGCGTCTTCTACCGCATCAATCGTCGATTGTACCAAAATTACCGCTTCAATATAAGCGAGGGGTCGAGGTGTCGTTGGTGTTCATCCTACGCAGAATTCATTTGCAAGCAATTGTACCAAGATTACCGTCTACATATAGGCGAGGGGTTAAGGTGTTGTAAGCTATCCATCCTATCAACTTGTTAGAAACGATCCGGGCGACGACCACCTCACGCAAGCGTGTCGTGGAGTCTATCAAAGAGAGACTACAGAATTAAATTAGGTTGTTTACACTTCTTTAAGGTCAAAAGACTACTTAGAGGAAGAATACATAACGAATTGGAAAAATACTTAATTTAGTCAACATTTATGCTTTTGTCACTTGTCTTGTGCAATTAATCTAGTTTAGATAATGATGGTGCTTAGCCATCTTCTGGCACTAGTACTCATGGTCAGAATTTGTATCGCAGAGGATGCTTTCATAAGATCACTTTTCAGGTCATTTTTATGTCAAAATATTTAATTTAGCTCAGCATACATATAGAACCAAGGTTTAAAATTGGGTGTCCCCACGTTTAAAATGACTAGCTACTAAAAAACATAGATTGCACCTAGCATTTTAAGAATATGAAAAGTTTCAACTTTACCAACGCAGGATATACGTGATCACAGTAGTTATGTCCTCAAGTAATACACAAACAACATTGGGCACAAATATAAATGAAAACTAAATAATTGAAACTGAGTCAGAATGAATGAACTTACAGTTGCTCCTTGCAAGAAATTAACAACTTCTTGTATATATACATGACAACTTTTGCGGATTGGAAATTTTCGGTTCTCAATTCCTTGTAGCAGCGTTGCTCAAGTGAGTTTGAGATCTGGAAATCGGATAATAAAGTTTGGTTTATTTAAGAAAAAATTGATGAATATTGTTGCTCATAAGCTTTTTCTTAAGAGATTAGTTAACTGGATACTTGACTGGTTTTCAAAAAATGTGGTTATTGTAAAGGAGAACCATCACATAAAATGGAAGAACTTCTTGAAGTTAGATGTAAATACTTCTAAGTTGATGCAAGACAATTCTTGCTTAACAAGGAGAAAAAATAAAAATACAAAACTATTCATATACTAGATAACGAACCGAATTCAATGATTACCCAAGAGAACAAGGTAAAATTACTTAAAAGAAAAATACGCCATGAAGTTGCAGCTATAATTTTCTCTCTACGACGTGCCCAAAAAGAATATTTTAAAATTTTAAAATAAAAAATAAATAAAACTTTCTTGATTTGAGTTACAACAATATGTATAATGCCCACCATGTTATTAGCAATCACTACCTGAATTCTACCGTTCATAGACAAGTAAGCCTTTTTAAACATAATATCAGGGTCATGAGCAGTCTTATATAACTGGAAGAAACAAAAAATTTGGTAATACGACCTGTGGGCCTGTGATGAAACAATAGCATGTGAACATTTTTTTTCTATTTACGAAACTAATAATTAAGGATTTTCGATTGATTGGCAACGTACATACTCCACCACTGTATTGTGACAATAGATATGCTCCTGGACAACAAATCAGAATTTCCCTTCCAAGCTGAAAATACTGCTGAAAGACCCAATTCTAGTTATATGACTCATATCTACGCAGATCAACCATCATTAATCATCAATCAACTGACTTTTGACAGATGAGTAGATTGCACCTCCTCTTATGTTATAAAGACTAGTACACGTGACACACATTTACATGTGTGAATATTTTCTTAAAAATAAAAATATTAAATAATTAGAAAGAGAATTGTGGGATAAGGGAAGTTGCATTTAGTTAAAACTACATCAAATAACATAAAGGTGTGAAAAAAAATGACACCAAAAGTAACTGCCAACCATGCCCTCCCACTTTATATAATAGATGTTGTCCAAGAGTGATCAAAGCGAAGCTGAAGATACATGGAAAAGAGAAACCTTGAAGAGCGCATGGCACAAGGACCATTACGAACAGAAGGTTCGAATCACACAGAAAGAGTTCAGAATGCTTGAAAGATTCTAAGAAATATGTCTGGAACAAAGATTCAAGTTCTTGTTGACCAGTAAATTTGAAAACGATAAATGAACACCAACATCAATCATTGCAGTTTTGATTAGTAATAGTATGCATGATTAAAACAGTCCCCATTTCTTTCTCTCTTTTTTTTGGATGAGTCTTTTTATGTGCACAAAATTTTTTTACCTTTGGGATGCGGAAAGGGTTTTTTGAAGCATATTCACATAGATTTCCAATCATCCGGACATTTGGCTCTTGATCCTATAAATTTAAAACAAGATAAAAATTAAGAACATGCAATATATAACAAAGTGCATGTTGCGCAAAACAAGATACTTGACTGTTGACGGAATGAAAACATAGAATCATAGATATACCTGAGCTTTGTTCAAACAATAAAGAATTTTTATTTCAAATACATCATGCTCTCTAGATGACACCACATTACTAAAGAACCACATAATAAGTTGCTCAATGTGAAGATACAGAGTGTAGAATCCAAAATGATATGTTAAATAAACGTGATCAAGACAACAGTTGAACATTCTTATTCAAGGATGACTGCTTACTTTGAAGGAGAATGATATTTTGAAGAAACAAAGGATTATTAAAAACACGGACAAGAATAAGTGGTTGGCTGAACTTGCTAGAAAGATAAATTTCCTAAAAATGAACAAGTTGATTTAACTCCACTAATTTTGTTAGTATAGATATCTTGAAACCATACTTCAGCCTAAAGATGAATGGAACAGGGTAGTATTCCCTAAAAGCACATGGGTTATACTTTTGAAAAATCATATTTTAAAATTACTAATACAATAGATCTGAATCAAATCCCCAAACAAAGCAACATTAAGCTATATTGTGGGGTTATTCTCCAGACTAAACTAGGAGATGATGAAATACAGAACTGCACGAATTGGCAAAACAGATGATGTATACTCAGTTTTATTGGGCTGAAGGCCATCAAGCTAAATCTTTTGCAATAGCAACCGTTATTGAAAAACAAGACTCTTGTTACATGCTCATAAGTTAAACAAATATGTGTAGCTTATCATGAGTATCGAAGAAGTTTTATGTACCATTATTTTCACATCTTAAACAAAATTCATTTCTTAAAATTTCCATAAGCTAAAGTATCTATACTTTCCTAACAACACCAAATCACCAATATGTAATCAACTTCTGACATCTCGAAGAAAAACAATTTAGACCTTTTATATTGATAGAACAGACCGCATACCATTCATCATGAAATTGAATACATGATTGTTATTCAATCTCTCTCATTATTACAGTAGAACGTCTAACTAAGGAACACAAATGAATCTGAGACTTCTATTTCTTTACATAAAATAATCCACTAAACTTTTGTTCCAGATAAGGAAATGTAGTATAAATGTATAAACATTCACACAGCTGAACTCTTTCTATACTTCTTCTGTTGCCTTCTTTATATAAATCATAAAAGAAAAGGACAAGAAAAGCTTTCATGCTGACCAATTTTGGCTGCATGACAAGGATATTAACGGTAAAGAAACTAGTCATGATCAGTATGATGTCCAAGTCATGATCAGTATGATGTCCTCCAAGGAACATCCTAACAGGCATAAGCATTAAACTCAATAAATGTTATTAGCCACTAAATTTTTGACTCACAGGACACTATATAAATTCAATTATACGAACTACAAAATATTGATTTTTGATGGTAGGAAATGTGGACTGGTAGATATCCTTTAAAACTAGATTCGACGCATATAATACTTTAGATTTCCACTAAAGTTACTGCCAGATACAGAAATTGTAATTATAAATATCATAATCTTGATAGTTTCCATCATAGAAGTAAAATATGAAAATGATGAATAAATAAAACTAATAGCCTATTATTCCATATTTACTTACTCCAAGGTTGAAAATCCCTCGCAAAGTTTCTAGTCTACTTTATACGAAAAAAATGATTAAAACAAAAAGTAATCTTACTAATAGAAGGGAAAAAAAGATACAAGACCAAATATGATAAGTTACTTGCTTAGATAAAATTAAAAGATATGTCATATATAAGCCTTAGATGCATCAATAAAGATTAAGAAATGCAATAATATTTTGCTTGATTGATCAAAATGGATATAAAATCTCAATATTACCCTTCTAAAATTCATTGGAAAGATTAAAGAGAAACAAATTACTCCCTCCGTCCGACTTTCCTAATTGACTTTTTATGATCAAATTGACCATATTTAGAATCAAAAATTATTTTTAAGTTTATTAGATATAGGCACAAAATTATTATCCTAAGAAAGTACATGGAATATACTATCAAAGTCTAACTTATTTGATTTCAAAATTTTAATACATTAAAATTATTTTTAAGTTTATTAGATATAGGCACAAAATTATTATCATAAAAAAGTACATCGAATATACTATCAAAGTCTTAACTTATTTGATTTCAAAATTTTTAATACATTAAAATTATTTTTAAGTTTATTAGATATAGGCACAAAATTATTTTCATAAGAAAGTACATCAAATATACTATCAAAGTCTAACTTATTTGATTTCAAAATTTTTAATACATTTATTTAATTATTAATCTTAAAATTGGTCACTTTGACCTTAAAAAGTCGGACAGAGGGAGTAGTATATAAGGTAGAGATAATATGAAAAACTAAGACATTGATGCTTCCTTGAAATCTACAAGTGTTTGATATAAAGGAATAAATTTCACCCTCTAAAAAGATTGATAAAAAGGAATGGAGGGAGTATGTAATCTATAAGCCTTAAATGCATCAGTAAATGTACTTGGTGTGTAATGAGCATTAAGCACAATATAAACTTTGTAACCAAAATACGAAGAAATCTCTAGAAGCAACTCAAAACCAAACAATTAAGCTAACCTGGAACCGAGGAAAAATGTCCGAAATCAGCTTCTTGTACCTCTTTACAGGCTGCCTAGACCTTGGCCGCATTGAGGGGCAGAATACACAAAAACTGCCACATACTGGCAAAACTTGCCTCGAAACTACCCCAGAAACAACACTCATTTTCTATATACTATTACTTTTGTACAATTCACAACAACAACAAAAATCCTAATTAATTCCTTTCGGGTAAAAAAAAATAAAAAAATTAATGCCTCCTTTCCCTTTTTGATCTCTGTGATTCTTCTAAACCCCAGAATGAGAAGGGAAATATCAAATTACAGCTCTCAAAATTAAATGGGTATATTTCGTTTTCCGTCCCCAGCCTGCAAATCAAAAGTTTTAAGCTCACTCAATCTCAAAATTCCAATAAAATCGATACAATAATCAACATTTCAAAGGAAATGAGTCAATAAATATAGTATCATCATGAAATTTAGCATAAAAAATCGTGAAATTTGGCATAAATATTGCATGAGCTTATATTTGTATAATTAATGTAAATGAATGTTTTGTAATGTAGACAATTACCTTCAGATCGATGCCTGTAAGAGCAGACCGGAAGGCTGGTAGCCTGTCAAAAATCTCCAATTATGTTCAGAATCTCTAGAATTCCTCCCACGCTGCCTAGGCAGAGAAAAAACGGATAAAACCGAATAATCAAACAAAATAATGGCACCGAATCTATTTTTTTAAAACCAAATTCGGTTATTTAGTTATTCAGATATATTGAGTTATAACCTTCTTATATTTTAGTTTTTGGTTTAGGCCGATTAATCAAATTAAAAACTTAAAAAAATAAAATACTTTTTTAATTAAAATTTGACAGACTTCGTCATATAAATTATGTGAAATTATTAAACTACTTTATGAATTATTATGATTGTGAATTGTGATTAAATATTATTTAAAAATTTTAATGTGAAATTTTTTGTTTTGTAAAATTAAGTTCATATTTCAATTATTAACCAAATAATCGAATAGTATAATTCGGTTATTCGGGTTTCGATTATCGATTATTCGGTTAGTACATATTTCGGATACTTGTTCGGATAGTAAAATTGTATAAAATTCGGTATTCGATTATAACCGAATAGACAATTTGGTTCGATTATAATCGAATATTCACCTTGATCCTGCCTACAACTTATGACTCTTTCTCTCTCTAACGACCATTTTTTTCTCTCTCTCTCTAAAATCTATAATATAAAACAGGGCGGCTTCAACATCAACACTCCAATTCAAATTAAATGGTTCAGATTTCATCAACATTCATCCAACTTAATCTAATGACTCAAAATACATTTGAGATCTTCCAATTTTAATCTAATGGCTGACATTTCATCCCGCCCAAATCAAACTCACCCCTTACCCCTCCGTTGACTGAGAAAGAAAGAGAATCTACCGACTCCTTCTTTTCCTCTAAACCCTTATCGGCTTCGCTGCAATCTCCGCCTCCGCTTCCTCTTCCGTTCGACTCCTCCTCTCCTCTCATTGTTCAATCTCCGCCTTCGCTTCCTCTTCCGTTCGACTCCTCCTCTCTTCTCACTGTTCAATCGCCTCCTCGAAGGGTTTAAGAAACTTCAAATTCCACAATCAGTGGTGCCTAATTCTTCAGCAGCAACGGCTACCCCTTTCTCGCTAAGCTATATACTAATTTCCTCAAGTCTCCTCAATTACTGTATTTCTCCAATTTTATTTGAGTTTTTTTTTATCAAAAATAGTTAATTTTTGTGCATATTATTCGCCAAGGTACTATCTGGTAGGTTTGCAACTTTTTTCACCAATTCGCTACTACTTCTAGTTGTCCCATTTTCACACTATTTTTTGGTAATTTAGAGTTATCTGGTATGGTGCATATAAACTGTTTAGTGAAATGCTCCAATGAAGAGATATACTATTGAGTATTTTGTAGCTCTTCATCTTCTGATCATAATGAGTAGAAAAAGTTACTTTATTTTGACATTTCAATTTGTTTCCTTATTGTTGCATCTCTTGACCAAAGATTACAACTATGATCACAAGTTTTTACCGTCTATTCCAAGATAATGATCGCAAACAATTAAAAAGAATTCGAGAAACAAAGCAAACGATTCCTGCGCGTATTTGGAAACGCCCCCTACCCAAGGTTTTGCTTTCATTTACTAATCTCTGTTCTCTTAAATATCTTCCTGTAGAATATTGGTCTTATTTTACTTAGTGGAGCTTTGTTTTGTAATCTTTAGGTCAATTAGAACAGGCCCATGTTTATCCAAAGTTTCTGCATTCTTATGCAACTTCTTTTAAGAGGGCATTTGGAGGTAATTTTAACTTTTTCCAGTTTATATTATTTATGTTTTTATGTTTAGCTCTTGCAATAATTAAAGAGGAAAAATAACATAACACAATTAGTAGTGTTTGGTATGTTCAAATTCAACTGTTGAGATAACATGACATTGTACCTACTAAAAAAATGCTATGTAAGAATCAGCGATCTCATAATACATGAAAGTTAACCGAGTTTAATTTCTTTTACATTTTTTGCATTCCTGCCACCTAAATGGATTAAGTTTTCTGATTGCTATTGTTATTAATTCAATTACCAGCTCCTTGGTCAACTTGGCTGGCTCCATTGTTATTAATTCCTTTTGTCAGCTTTTTTATAGTAGTGAGTTGGTTACTCCGTCACTCAGTTTCCAAGCAGGCTTCTCCAAAATACTAGAATCCCAAGGATAAAATTAGTACTTTGCCTTTACTACTCAATCTGATTACATCTGGTCACATAATTCCTATTTGTGATTGATTTGCATCTCAGGTAAGATCCTCTGCACAAATAAACTCTACGATACTTTATGAGACTTTCTTATTCATTATTAATGGATATGTTTGTAAAGGTTCGACAACCGCCGGTGACGGCGGTGAGATTTCGGTAACTGCCTGGGTCTTTTCTTCCTCTTTCTAAATCTTCAAGTATTTTCATTTCAATTTGTTTTCTTATTGCTGCATCTTAGTTTAGTTTTTATTCAAATTTATAGTTGCTTCAATTTTCTTGATTCGACTCCTCTTCCTTTTGTTTTTGACGTATGCAATTTGAAATCGAAAGGTCTCAAATTTAACAAAACCAGTAGCAGTTAACATTCCTAACTTAGCAATCCTTATTCGTCTTACTAAACTGATTAGATAACTGATCAAAATTCTCATCATCGGCTTTCCTTAAATGCACTACATTAATTCATTGCTCTAGTTCTCCTAAATGCAAGTCTATATGATCTGATTTTTTTTTAATTTTTTTTATTTCTTTTCTTTTTTTAATCTTAAAATAATAAACAAACATAAATCTGCAAACATAACTACTCATGCAATGTAACTATCATGTTAATGCTATATGATCCACCCCTAAACTCAAAGTGAACAATGTCCTCATTGTTTATAAGATAAAGAAACACTACTAGAAAATCGCCCTATAGCGACGGTCGCCGACGGTCGCTATAGGTGGAAAGACCGTCGCTATAGCCTATAGCGACGGTCGTCGACCGTCGCTATAGAACCCGTCGCTAATACCTATAGCGACGGTCACACATATCTATACCGACGGTCCGACCGTCGCTACAAGGATAGTAAAAACGCGCTTGCAGGGTTTAACCGACGGTCAATGCATATATATAGCGACGGTCCTGACCGTCGCTATAGTGGCTTTGGGGCAAATGTCTTTGAGATATAGCGACGGTCCCCGACCGTCGCTATATGTAATTAATGGCGCAAATAGTTTGGTTCTATAGCGACGGTCTCGACCGTTGCTATATGATTTTTTGGCGCGAATGTTTGTTCTCTATAGCGACGGCCCCGACCGTCGCTATTTCAATTACAGTTTTTTTAAATATTAGCTGTCATTATTCTGCAATATTTATTTATTTCTTTTACCCATCAAAAAGCATATTTACAGTCAAACCATGCCATACAATTTGAATACAACATTTTCAACTAAAAGAACAAAACAAAAAAAAATTATCATTGAAAATTACGAATTAAAGTATATAATGTCACCTACATATACATTACTATCCAAAATAGCGTTACTATATATCAAAACAGTACATAGCTAGTAACGCAAATTAATAACATGTCACAGGTCCTCTATAGGATTGTTCGATCCAGTAATATCATCATTATCTCCTTCTGTCGATCGATCCTACAAATTAATTACCAAATGAACTTGTTAATTCATACAAAGAGGGTGATAGAGCAACAATTTTACATATAGGTGAGAGTGAAAAAGCAATACCTGATTGTTGGACTGACCATTCGGAACTGACGAATTCTTGAGCATTTCTGCAATGACCAATTGCAATTCATCTACTTTCCTTGCAGTGTCATCTCCTTTGTCCCGCACCACTTTCAACTCAGCTTTCAATTCTTGATTCTCACGATGTACATCATCATTTGTTTCACGAGGCCCCCAAGTGTTTGTAGCCATAGCACCAACTCCACCTTGTCGGAGTCTACCATGTCGCTCCGGCCCAAGCACCTGTGCAAGAATATCATTTCGCCCGGTAGATAGTGCAAAACTGCTTCCGCCAGCCGCTGCCTGAGTCTCCTTTAACTCAATAATTTTTTCCTGTGAAAAAATAAATTATTATATTCAACTTAAAAATTAATATAAAGCACAGATTACCCAAGATTACCCAAGATAAAACATAATACACAGTGAATTAGCATAACCAACTTAAGCCAAGACAAGAGGACCAAACCAAACCACACAAAAGAAGTTAACAAACCAGTGAGTATTTGATGCATCATCAGAAAAATGAAAGACCAGCTCATCTTACCGGCAAAGTCTTACTAATAACAGTAATAACTATATCAGAGATTCAACAATTAAAATGTTTTAGCACACTGAAAATAATTAGTTTGAGAGGACAACATTAATATACCGGAAGGGCAGATTTATTATTCATGTGTTTTAGACAAGGTTACTTTATACCAAAAGAAAAGTTTGACAGAACTGCATTTTCGATATAACAGAGAGCAATAAAGATTAACAGCTAAAGAGTCCACCAAGAAACATGGGGAAAAATGAGGAATAAAACTTGGGCATGAATTTTGGGACAAACAATCTATGGTTTTCACACAAATTAATTGCCTAACATATTAATTCACTTCTTTTTCAATATGCACTTGGAAATTCATTATCTCACCCGGCTAGGTTTCTAATGATAAAGGTAGATTACTAGTACTAGTATAACAAAGAAAAGGTTGGAAACCATACAGTACCATGTAAAACTTGGAAGATATATAATAAACAAAACTAATAAAGAAAAGCTTCCATTAACCAGTCTTTTGCAAGCATGTCTGTGAAATTGAACTAATGCTCACAACCCTAGAAACAGCATATTGTAATTTGTAGTACATGTTATTTAAAGAAACAACAGATCTCCCATATAAAAAAAAAGGTTCACTCTCAAAGCCTAGTGAAAAGATTAAGATAATCTTTTAATATACCATTTCCCATTAATTTTTAACAAAGCAAAGATATTTCCCAACCTTACCAAAAAACATTAAACTCAAGCTCCATCTTTCTTAAGTAAGCATGAATTGGTATGAACATAATAGAATGAGAGTGTAAGCTAACAGTAACTAGAAAGAACAAACAGAATAGGGCAAGGGACTAATGCAAATCTAGAGGTCATTTTATGCCATTAAAATGACTTGAAAAATTACACTTCTTACACTATGTGCAGTGCAGGTCAGCACTTTTGGTTTTTGACCCCAAACATTCAAACTTAGAACTAGTGGTATGCAACATAGGCATATTAAAGATGAAAACTTAAAGCAGCTAGATTTGTTCCACAAATTGATTTGTTTTTTCAAATACAAAAAGTACATTCGTCTTTGTGGATCTACAATGCAGGATCAAAAATATTTAGTCTTTAAGATGCATAAACTAATACAGCTGAATACAACTAAAGCTTCGAAATATAACGAACAGCAATAGAAACCCAACTAAGCGATTATTAAATAATGCAAGTCTTTCGAACAAAATTAGAAAATGATATAGCAGTTCTACATACCACAATCGATGATTGATAAATACATACCACATTCAAGGATGCTCCCGGTAGAATTGACTTATCACTTCGCGTGTGGGACACTATATACATATCGGCTCGATCTATCTCTTTATTATTTATTTTGGACTACAAATAATATACATATTAGTACATAATTCAGGAAATACTCTATTTATATAAGTCAAATATTGAAATAATATCAAATATTACCAATTCATGCTTCTTTTTCGGAATCGATCTAGTCCCCAAAGTATGACCTACCAATAATTTTTTCCGATTCTCTCTATTTTTGGTTGCTATTTTCTGCATTGCATGCATTTATAGATTAATAATAATATATAACAATAACTAAGAACTTATAATACATAAAATAAGAATAAACACAACCTCTGCATTATCAGTTAGCCAAAAATCAACCAACACAGCACATTGATTAGGATTTACTCGATCATTGTTGATAGTATTCGCTATAGATGTGGCACGGTCACCAGGCACAAAATTTTTAGTCTTTAAGTTAGACTTTTAATCTCTCCACCTATTGTTCATGATAGCCATCAGTTTTCTTTTAGCATTGGGGTGATATGTGGTAAACCGTTTCTACAACAAACAAATTTACGCACATATTAATTTACCTTCATATTAAAGTGCTTACAGTTAAATTCTATAAATTGCAATGATTAATAACCTGGATTTCACCCCAAGCCCTCTTCAGGTTAGCTTCTGTCATATTGGACCATGTTGAAGTACATATTGGGAAAAATTCTCCATTCCGAGCAAGACACCCTAGAAAGGTTGTTAACTTATTGGCGTCTCCCCCAACAGGTTGACCATTTGAATCGTAAATTACTGTCTTGGGTGCATCAGTATATGACCATATGTTTGATCCCATTGTTGGTCCACGCTTCTTCTTAGGTTGAGAATTGAAGTAAACAAAACTGAAAATGCGAAGGACCGATAATTGGAAATGCTAGCAATTACATATGCAGGGAAAGCTAATGAGGAGCTAAAACCTTTGTAAATACACAAAACTAAAGCAAAGACATAGTGCATAATATGGCATGTTAATATTTAGTAAATTGTTTGTTCAAACAGTTGGGAATTGAAACAGTTTGTATATGATGTTCCATATAATGTTGGTTACAAGCAGCGTATCAAAGAAAATGTACAGAGAAAATTATCAAATGATAGTTTTGGCCTTATAACCTTTTTGGATAAATGAAAGTATATTGCAAGCATAGCTCTCTCTGTAAAAGAAATGGGTTTAATTTTAGTCCCAGGAAACAATAATTAATTACTAATATGCATGATTAAAGCCACAACAGAATTAATACCTTGTACTTTGCTTGTATCATCACAAATAAGTCCACCAATAACACAAGACTTCCTTAACACTAGCATCAATATTTAAGCTTTTGACAACTCATGGAGGGACAACTCCCCTCCACCAAATATGATTCAAGAACTGATTGTGATTAGAATGTACACTAGCAGGAAAGGATTGAACAAGGAATTGAATAACATAGATTGTATTAGAGGTGTTTACGGGGGGGGGGGGGGGGCGGAGATTATTTTCTATCACCTCATGGTTCATGCAATAACAATGAAGATGAAGAAGTTCCATTTATAATCTGGCCACCATGGAGGCACAAGATGCTTAGTTAGATTCATATAAACCCTCTCATGCAAGGTATTTTCATTAACAATATTACATCTCGCACAAGTAACTATCTCACACATTTATCTCTCATTGATTAAAAACTTTTCTTTTAAAACCAACCAAATGAATACTTTGTATTCCAAATACTAGATTGATTGAGCTTGCTTATGAAAACTGCAGGCATTCTTTGCATTAAGACACACATTCACTGGGAAACTAGATTATCACAAATTAAAATCACCTAATGTAATAGTCAGGAAACCAATACAACAGATGCCAAAATATCCAAAAACTAAAACTAAAACAGACGAGGCCACAAAACCATCAAACATTGTTAGACAATCCAATATCCTTTCAACTGGACCGTGAAAACAATCTGATTTCTCAATAAACATTACTGATAATAATGAGTTTTGCATTGAAGCATTAAAAGTGAAGACTGAAAGAAAACAGAAATCACAGCTCTACTCAATAAGTAATTCATGCTCTATAATTGCAATCTAACCATGAAAGTTATAAGGGGTACTCTACAACCGAAAAATGTGAGATGAAATTTTCTCACAAGAGGTCTGTTGCCCTATATATCCAGCATTCTTGTGATTGACACTGGAAAAAAAACACTAAATTGGCTTTATTGTACCAATCACAAGAATTGTTTACAATATTGTAGGATGAAGTAATTCTTGTGATAAACCAGACAAAGTTTTTAAAATGTCTGCAGAAATTCTTACATTACCAACCTAACCAGATAATTTACTACAAGATGTTGAAAACCTGAGTTTCCAAGAGAAGCAAGAGAAGAGTAATGCATCTACTGTAGCTATAGAATCATCCAACGAAAATTTTCATCAAGGAAAAAAAAAGGAAAAAAAAAGTACAACACCTACCTTATTTTGCAATAATGTCAAATCTAATTACAAATACAAGCAACCAAACAGATCTATAGGTTTCCAACATCGCTAACAGATAGTTTCCAACATTGAAAAGCATGTTTGGTCATTCATTATGCTGATTTACACATTTTTTTGGACATAACAAATGTTACCTTCAGCATTCTCATGAATCTCATTATCATCATGTTCATCGGCATGGATCTCATTATCATCATGTTCATTAATTTCCGGGACATTGGAACAGCTAGCACGAGATCTGGATGATCTATTAGAAGCCATTAAAGCAACCTGAAAAAGTGAAAGAAATATTCAAGTCAATAGTACTAGAATCCAGTATTGGACACAAGAATGTCGATTAAAGCGTACATAATTTATACTTTATTCAAATACCAAACAACCGACATTTTAGCAACAATAACCAAAACATAATGACATATTGCACAAAGGGTATAAAGAATCCAAATATAAATATCATGGAGTTGGTAGCATGAAATAATATGAAGTACAACTAACATTACCAAACAATGGTGGTATAAAGAAATGATTGAGTGAGTTGGGGTTATAAATGGCTGATTACATACAAAGTTGCAGTTATACTGGCAACTTTACTGGCAAGCTTCAAATCAAATATTTTGCAATATAACATTGGTAAACATTCTTACAAAAAAGTTGCAGTTATACATAGTGTAAATTTAGCCTTCTTCCTCATCTTCATCTTCCTCACTATCACCCTCCTCCTCTTCATCTTTGAGACCCTCATCTTCGTCTTCGTCTTCGGCTCCATTCTCATCTTCATCTTCATCAACAATATGTTCAATCATTCGTCTTTTGGAACGAGAAGTATCAATTTGAGATCGTGTCTTCCGCCCACTTCTAAATCTTTTTCATCCATTTTCAACTAATTCAGCATCAACGTCATTCCTAACCCAATTTATGTTTTCAATATCGACTTCTACAACTGGAGTGATGAAATCTTCATTGGAATTGGGTAACTCGTCACTATCAGAATCTACTTCAGCATCTTCACATAAATCTCTCGGTTTTGTTCGTATAACCACACGCCAATTGTTATCCCTTTGATCATCAACATAAAATATTTGTTGAACCTGAGATGGCATTACAAACGGCTCATCAGTCGAACCAAACTTTTGAGAATTTACAAGCGTGAAACCATATTCATCACTTTTGACCCCTCTATCACGTGCTAAACTGTCATACCACTTGCACTTGAATAGAACAACCTTGCCAGTTCCATAATAATTCAATTCAACAACATCTTCCAAAATACCAAAGTATTCAACTACATCTTCCCTAGGATTTAAGTCTCTAGCAGAGGAATATCCACGAGTAGTTGCTCCCACATATACCCCACTATTTTGGGTTCTCCTCTTACTCTCACAACTTGTAGTATGGAATCGATACCCATTAACCAAATAACCATCTCCTCTCCTGCCTATCAAATTTGGGCCAAATGCAAGAGCTTTTAATTCCTTAGAAGCACCATTATTCACGGTTTCCATCTACAAAATGGTAGCGATATAAAAAAATCCCATCAATTAAGTATTAATAACCATTGTAAAAGTATTCATGAAATTACGTTCACATATTGTAGTACTTACATAATTCTTAAACCATTCAGGAAATTCATTTTTCCTAGCATTGTCAATTTCCCTTGGAGTCGGTTTTTGCTTACGCTTTCCACGTCGTAACATATACGAATCTTGCCAAATACTACAAAGAAAAATAAATTATTTTTTGTTATAGATATATAACAAAAGTACTTAATATTTTGAACAATAGATTTTCATTTTCATTTACTCACCTTAGACATGTCTCAACCTCTGTACAATTAAATAGTATATACAGGTGTGCACTCTTAACATCATCGCCACATAGTGAATAATCTTTTGGGGCATTAAGAAATCGACCTATGTTTCTGAATACGGAGAGAGTTGATTCACCTTGTTCGTATCCAGATTCATTTCTTCCAACTCGATTCCATGTAGCATTATTCTGACTCAAATATCTTGAGCAAAATGTAACACATTCTTCGGCAATATACCCTTCTACGATTGACCCTTCTGGACGACTTCTGTTACGAATATACCCTTTTAACTTGCCCATATATCTTTCAAAAGCCCACATTTGTCGATATTTCACATTTCCAGCTATTCTCGCCTCTTCAGCAAGGTGAACACACAAATGTATCATTATATCAAAGAAAGCAGGAGGAAAGACCATCTCAAGCTTGCAAAGTATTAACGGGATTTTCTTGTTCAACCGTTCATAATCTTCCGATGTGTTATAATTGGAACATAATTCTTTAAAGTAGTTACAAAGTTCAATTATCGTTGAACATACATGTCGAGGTAAGTTGGTACCTCATATTGCTACTGGAAGTAATTGTTGCATTAAAATATGGCAATCATGGCTTTTAAGACCTGAGATCTTACCCCCCTTCAAATTGACATAACGTGAAATATTTGAAGCATATCCATCAGGTACCTTAACATTTTTCAGCACTTGCAAGAAATCATGTCTTTCTTTCTTAGACATTGTGTAGCTTGCAGCCGGCAAAAGGTATTTTGAATCGCTTGCTTGCACGGGTCTTGGATGGAGCTCTCTTCTTATACCCATTTCCATCAAATCCAATCGTGCTTTTAAGTTATCTTTTGTCTTCCCTTGCACACTCAACAATGTCCCAATCAAGCTATCACAAATGTTTTTGGCAATGTGCATTCCATCTAGATTGTGGCGCAACAAAAGTATCTTCCAATATGGCAATTCAAAAAAAATTGATTTCTTCCTCCAATTATGTTTCGAGTCATGGGGAATGGTCTTCGTGCTGGTGAGTGTCTTTCCAAAAGTGACATTAATGGCATTAACTTGTTCAAGAATATCAGATCCTGATGGCACCACTGGAGCTTCACTATGGTCACGTTCTCCGTTAAATCTCCTTTTATCAAACCTATAACTATGACCCGACTCCAAAAAACAACGATGCCCGATATAACATTCTTTACTTTGCAGTCTACGAGAACGAGTGCTCATTTGACATGATGGACAAGCCAACTTACCTTTAGTGCTCCAACTAGACAACATAGCAAGAGCTGGAAAATCACTAATTGTCCACAACAGTGCAGCACGCATTTGGAACTTTGTACCGGTACATGCATCATACGTCTCAACCCCATTACTCCATAGTATCTTCAACTCCTCAATTAAAGGTTGCATGTACACATTAATATAATTACATGGAGAGTTTGGTCCAGGTATTAACAACGGCATGATAAAATACTCCTGCTTCATACACATCCATGGTGGTAAGTTATAGACAACAACTGTCACTGGCCATATACTATACGGTGACCCATGGGTAAAGGGACTCATGCCATCAGTGGATAAGCCGAGCCTTACATTTCGATGTTCTTGAGAGAATGTAGGGTACATTGTATCCAAATGCTTCCAAGATGCAGAGTCAGCTGGATGGCGATTCACTCCATCTTTCCGCCGCTTTACATGATGCCACGTCATGTATTTTGCAGTTTCTACAGACATAAATAGCCTCTGCAATCTCGGAATTAACGGCAAATAACGTAATTGCTTAACAGCTACTTTGCTCCTCTTAGCATTTGTATTTCTTTGTGCCCTCTCTGGTACAACCATCTCATTCTGCTTCCACCTTAATGCTTTGCAAACTGTACAAGACTCTAATTTTTCATTCTCCCTCCAAAAAAGCATACAATCATTCTCGCATGCATCAATTTTCTCATAACCAAACCCCAAATTTCCAACCATTTTCTTCATTTCATAAAAATTATCAGGCAAGTTTGCAAATGCTGAAAATGATGACTTGAACTTACGGAGCAAACCATCAAAGGACACATCAGTCCATTTGCTAACATTTTTATGATTGAAAAGCCATACAATGAATGAAAGGACAGTCTCAGTTTCACATCCAGGATATAAAGGTTGATTGGCCTCTGACATGTACTTTTGATATTTTGTAGCTTCGGCTGACGATTCCATACCACGATCCCTAAATATATCATTTAACATCTCAAGCATTCGATGATTATCTTCGGATTGTGGTTCGTCGTGAACATCATCATTGCTCACATCCCTGACAATCTCATCTTCCCCTTGATGCACCCAATTCGTGTAGCCAAACATAAATCCATCACAGATCAAATGTTCACGAATAGTAGCTCGAATCTGGTATCGACCATTCACACAATTCTTACATGGACAAGGAATTCTTCCTGATACCATGCCCACTTTTTTGAAACTAAAGTCCAAAAATATTTCTACGCCTACAAGATATTCTCTAGAATATCTTGGTAATTCCATCCACCTCTTATCCATAATATTATGTCCCTAATTCAAATTGAACAACCATATGAATGATATTGCGTCCAGAAATCAATCGTAATTGACTATAGTTGAAGACAAATCATAATTGTTTAAAAATAATATAATAATCAAATTAAATATACTAAGAAGAGGAGGAATTAAGTTTGTTTTAGAAAAAAAAATCTATATTCAATGACCATACCAAATTATAGTACCTACTAGTGTACATTGAGCAGATGCATTGGATGGGGAGAAGTAAGATTATTATGGTATAAAAAGACCAAAAACTATATAATTATGGCACATGAATTTTAAGACAAAATGAATTTATTAACCAACTAAATCGGCTTAGAGAGTTTTGTACATATTTCAAAGCTTCAAGAATTGATCTTTCCATGTACCAATCTAAATTGATAACAAAGGCCAAAGGGTTCATAAAATTTCTTACCGAACATAACTATAAACTTCAAAAATCTACGTAAACTCTTTTTATCAAAGATATTCAATTCAATTTATGGTTAGCAACAACATCACAAGAAGAGCCTCTAATCACGGGTTGAAGGTAGGTTGATTTGATCTCCTACTAAATAAGGAGAGTAAATTAAAATAAAATAAAAGACATCGTATGGTTTAATCAAACTCACTAATATTGCTCAAGAATTCATTCTCCATTCATTCCATTCCATTCCATTCCATTCCAAATCCAATTTTATTTTTATTCCAGCCATGCAAACCAGACTCACCATTAAAATGAGATGTCTAACTGCATGATGACAGTAGCTAAGGAGATATTGGAAAAAGTAAAGGATATGAACCTCCAACTAAGGAAACTTGGTGGTGCAATTAGAATCTACTGTCTAGGCTATTTCCTAAGTAGACATGATGGAAAGGATAAAAGAAAGAGGAAAATATATTATGGAGGCTATTTTTCTGGGTTTTTTTCTCCTTTCTTTTCTGTTTCTGCTCTCACATATGGAATTCATTTTCAGCCTAGCTCAACTAGTTTGAGATAAAAGGCATTCTAAAGTAGAGCAGAGTAAAATATACTTCCATATAAATTACAACAGATTACCACAAAAAGATGTACACTACCTGCTTGCAAGGAACTCCCTTTAATGTTTCAACCAGCCTAGGCCTAAATATGGGACGACTTGTATCTCGGTGCCCACAACAGAAGGATGAATTATCTCCGCATGTGAAAACCTGCACGAATAATTAGAAACCAGAGCAACAACTTCACTAATAGCTTACATGTACTGCATTTCTTGATGTCTAATACAGTCAGATGAAGTAATACCAAGGTCACATAACAAGGAGTGAAAACTACATAAGCTCCATAGGAAATACTTATCACGTATTATGAATGTAAATACAACTCTCTCACTAAGAAACCTGGAGGCTATATCGAAGACAAAGTAATTTCTTCAACTTATCAGATACATACATAACAATGTTATAGATGGTAGAGCATTTAAAAAGGAAAATAGAAAAACTATATTCATAAAAACCAAAACAAAAAAGGGTAGAACAAAACTGTACATATGTATTGATGGGTCAATCAATCGGAGTTGGTAAACATAAAACAAGGCATCATAAAACAAGGTTTAACCTGTTGCCTAATGAGTGACAAAAATAAAGGGAAATAGGGAATCACCTCCAATCGTACGATTCACTTGTCGACGACGCACACACTACCAGATGAGAAAGAACGACCGACGGGCCAATTCGACTGGAAGGGACGTTCGACTGTGTTCTTGTGAGAAATGAGAGAGGAAGGGTGAGAAAGGATAGAGAAAAAATGACTAATAGAGGGCTGAGTCGAAGGGAATTAAGAGAAAGGGCGACTGATTTGGGGGAAACCAGGGAGGGAATTAGGATAAAATAATTTTGGGGGAAATAATGTTAGTAGTGATTTGGGGGAAACCGGGGAGGGGATTTTGCACGCGAGCCCTAAAAAAACCTCTATACCGACGGCCACTGTAGGATCCTCGCTATAGGCTGTCTTCAAAGGACTATAACGACGGCCAGCACTCGACCGTCGCTATAGATAGCCTATAGCGACGGTCCATCTCCGACCGTCGCTATATTGCGTCGCTATAGATCGAATTTCTAGTAGTGAAATGAAAACTGAGGACTTCCCTGATCGGTCAAGCGTCGTGCTCGACCTCGACCTCTGCAACATTTGAGTTTGATGGTGGATAAGCTGGCAATGGCCGAGGCTCGGGAAACTGCACTGGAGCGGCATTCGGATTCATTCTTGTAAACTATTCTGCCAATGCTGAATTGAAACTCGTTTGATAAGCGAACATGTGATCTGACGTTCCACCAACCTTCTATTCCGTCTCTCTAGTTGTTTAGTCCGTTCGTCAATGTGCAATTGTAAATTTCAGAACTGAGTACTAAACCGTACCTTAGGTTGCGAGCTAGAAGTCGTTGGTGGATCATGTTCCTCTTCGTCATCGAAATGAGGGTGAATGATAAAGCCTACTCCACGCGGATGCAACTCACCTCCTTCCCAGACCTTGTAACGCGCGATCAAACCATGATCTAGAATGAGCAAGGGTTCCTGTACCACCTTATCGGCTCCCCATCTAACGAGCATGATAACACAAGCCATATATAAGGGATGGATGTGGCAAACCTCCCTGAATGCTTCCCCTCAAGCACCTTCGAATAGACTGTTTAATGATACTTCCCACATTGATCGGGAAATATTTCACAATTACATATAACAATGTAGCCTTTTCTTTCGGTACATCGCTGATATGCTGAGATGGCATGAGTTTAGCACAAAGGAATGCATACCAAATTTTGCCATAACGGCTCAAATCCTTGCTATGGAAGAACGTAGCACCCCTTGGACCTTTTGACGTCCAGGTAGAACCAGACTTGCATAAATCTGATACAACATGCTCATAGTCTTAATTTTCTCTAATAAACTGTGTGTACTGGCATTGTTCTGGTGGTCTCAAATTATAAAACTCATTAATTATAGGACCACAGAAAGATACTGTTTTTCCCTGAACCAGGGCTCGATATGGTGCCCTATCCTCGGCGTTAGTGTAAAATTCCTAGACAATTGCTACAACTGGCGGGTCTGGATAGTCTGTGAAGGTATCCCAACCTCTTTCAATTATTTGATTAGCCATATCACCATCTAGCAACTCGTCAGGCCGGAGACCGCGCTTGGGAGTTAGAGTTTTACCCACTAAGTATGTATCAAATTTCTTGGCCGCCTCGACACTAACGAATTTCCTATGGTCATATGCTGGTGTTGGTGTCGACGAAGAACGATCACCTCATTGCCATTTAGGTGCCATATTCAACTAACCAAGCTTATGTAACAAACTATCAAAACTTGGTTGAACCAACTGTAACGATCGGGAATTTTAGATTTCCTTGTAACCCGAGTTATGTATGAATAAAATGAATATTTATTTTTATTTATATTTATCTGTGTTACGTGCTTAGAGTTGTGTTGCAGCTTAGAAAATGTGCATATGTTAAATTTTATGTGTTGTTGTGCCGTTGGAGTGAATAAATCGATTTTGTGAAAATTCGTAAAATCACTATTCACAGGCACGTTTCCCGATGCACTATTCACGAGCACTATTCACGCCCGAATATTTTTGCGTCTCTTTCGATTTCTATTAATTTTGTTAAGGCGTGTATGCGAAGAAATAATTTTTCCAAGTGACGGGAATTTTATTGGAGCTGATACGTGATTTAATCCGTATCCGAAATGTATTATATGAGTGTTCCGAATAATTGGACAAATCCCATAATAATTATTTTTACGCGTCCCAATATTTTATGGGAGTACCCATTTTAATTTTGGGCAGGGTTATTTACCAAATTTGGTACAAAAGTGAGAGTATTCGGGTATATTTATCTGTATATTCGAATTAATTGGAGAGGCAATTAAGCCTCAACCAATTAGGAGAGGCTAGGTGTGGCAATGAACCAATGGGAAATTGCTAGGAGGCTTCATGCGGCAAGGTGTTGTGCCATACAAAACACAATACATTGAATTTTTAACTTCACAAACATTCTCCTCAAAGAAGAAACCCACCGAGCTCGGGTATTACACCCTCCCATTTCCCCGAAGCCTCAATCCCCTCAACTCATTCCTCTCAAGCCATTCCCAAGTCTGCAATTCTTTCATTCCTTATTGCTATCAGAATAGAGAATACAGAGATAGAAAGAGAAAGAAGAAAATTTAAAGAAGAAGAAGAAGGAAGCTACGGGAAGAAGAAGGGAAGAAGAAGAAGACGCGCGGGAGCTAGAGGAAGGAGAAAAAGAATCCTAGTAGCTTCCATAGCACCCTTAGAAGTAAGAGTAAGAGGTAAAATCATCTTTCCTCTATTGTTCAAGTTTTTGAGTTTTTGAAGCTTTCTTGATGGATTTTGCGTTTCTGGAAATTTTTGGTTGTTATTGTTGGTTGTGGTTGCTTAATATTGTTACTGTTAGGTTTGTATATTGCGCGAACATGCAATCAAATTACATAAATAGAGCGGAAGCGCGATAAAACGGATTTTAAAATTTTATACAAACCATCACCATGATCGATCAATGTGCTCAATTAACGATATAAACGAAAGAGAAAGAGAATAAGAATTATACCCTCGTAGAACAAAGCTTCCTCGGGTACAAGTTCAACTCCTAGTCCTTCGTGTTCTCCTCGAATGCTACGGTGTGATTCCTTCCTTTGATCAACGTTAGCCACCCAAGTGTTTGGCCTCTAGAGGTGATCCACCAAGGAAGAACAAGTATTCAAGAAGTTGGGTATTTGGCAAAACCCTATTTTCTATCTCTATAGAAATTGTAAGTACTCTTCACAATCTAATGCAAGAGTGTGTAACTCTAATCTATGATAAGACCCCTCTTATTTATAGATGTAGGAATAACCCTTCCCTAAACTATTTAGGATTAGGGTTTGTATTATAATTAAACTCCTTTAATTAATAATGCTCCTAATCCAATTAGGAATCCATGGGAGAGTACTTCTATTAATTAATTCCCAATCTCTATTAGGAATCAAATAATAGTAAAAGTAATAATAATAATAAGACTCCTCTTATTAATTTATATTTAATATTTTCAAAATATTAAATAATAAATATTAAGCTATTTAATTTATTCTATCTCCATAGAGTAAATTAAATACACTTAACGTATTATTACAATTATGCCATTTACTTCTTAAATAAATATTTTTCTTTTGCGGTGTGACCCTTTAGGTTCTCCATATTAAACCGGTTGTGAATAAATCAATTAGAACAATTCTAATCTTATTTAAATAAATAAATTAAACTATTTAATTCATTTAAATAAATAATATTTATTCTACAATAAGGGTAAGGCCCCTTAGCGATCAACGACTTTCCAGATAATATAGATTTCAACATCAATCATAAAAGAACCTTTGAGTAAATAGTTACCGTACAATTCAATCCTTCTACCATACAATGTCCCAATTAAATATAAGACATGGATTTACTGTCAAGTCTTATTTTATTTAATTATATGTATTTCGATTCCCAAATGCACAACTCTAATTAATGCAAATTAGAAACTCCTTTCTAATTTCATTCTGCCTTGGCCAAGGACTACTGAGTTATCATTTATCGAATCACATAGGACATACACATCTTTTACTAGACGAGGTAGATTCTTTGTTGATCATTCACCTATCTCCATGTATAACTAATTATACCCAATCATACCCTTTGATATACCCACAAGGTCTTAAGGGACATGTCAAAGTATAACTCATCATACACAAGATACTATGATGATCTCAAGTCCAAGGATCACTTGTACTACTATCACTAGAGGAATTCCTATTGACAGGCGAGTAAAACTCCATTAGGTATTCCTTAGCGAGCCACGTTCAGTGAACTTATTCTCCAATAAGCACCTACATACTTGCTTTAGTGTCTCCACACAAATGATTATGAGATCAATCATCCTCTTCCTAAGAGCAAGCAACGTATGTACTAATCTATCCGAATTCACTAATCCCCAATTTAGTAATCCAACGATTAGGAACAATTTTAGTTTATGAGCTATCTAGAATTTAGATCTCATTAGCATGATCACCATCATGATTCTAAAAGCATTGCTCAAAACTATGGGTTTATCACATTTAATATAACAGCACTATGTAGATAATATAAAATGCCTTTTGAGAAAATCAATTCTTTATTAATAAATGAATAAGATTACAAAGTATATGCTACATCATATCAAATATGATTGGCTTGTGTGCATACTACTTTCAGTTACCAAGACACCTTTTAAGCTATTAATACTATTAAAGTGTAACAAAAACGAAGAGAAATCTGAACCTTGGCTTAAAGGATGAACTATGGACATTTTTGGACTTTTGGACCTTCGGACTGTTAGAGGACTGTAAAGAGTTGATGATGTGATTATTTTGATTGTTTGTTGTTATATTATTGTACTTCCATGAGTTGTGAAGATAACCTATTGGAATGAACCAAAAAGATGCTAAAACGAAGTCACAGTTATGATTTGAGTAAAATGCATCATGACTGCAAAAAACAGAGTATGCAGTTTATGTTTTGGCTTAAGATTTGGTCATGTTAGCATTTATGGGTCGTCCTATATTTTTGATATGTTGTAGCCCCGTGTCTTACGAATCCATAGAGTCCGTAACGGACCAAATTGATCGAGTATAGAGGGAGATATAGGAGCTGGAGCGGACGGAGGTCTTGACCTCGCGGTTCTGCAACTGCAGAACCTAGGCTACTGCATGGTGCTTGTGACGCCCCCAAATTCGGGTCTCCAAATACCCGGATCTGGTCATCACGATCCAATACAAACATTCACCTCTGACAACATATGGTAACTAAAATGCGGAATATAATAAACATACGTTGGTCATTACAAGGTGTTACTAGTCCCAGAATACGATTAACCTTAAACATTTACACAATCCATACCCTAAATAGCTATCAGGGTTTAAATTACATTAACAGTAATTAACTAACTCATGAATCTAAAGTCTGCTACGAGAAGTCTATCATTTCATCTTTTCTTTCCCTTTGTTCTTCCCTGACGTCTCGGGTTTAGCTGCAATGAAGTCATGATATAGCAAGAATGAGCAACGAGTTTGCCCAGCAAGTTTAAAGTGCAACAATAAAGATATATCATGATGAGGGGATATTAAAAGGATCTCAACAATAGAATAATCAGAAGCAAGAATATTAAATGCTTTTAGAACAATTGATAGTCAAAAAGACTTTGAACGATAACTTCCAGAGGAGTCAATAGCTGGTTGACCCTCTGGTTACTGGCTACAGAATAACGTACTTGAGGGGATCAGCCTCGCGTACCCTATGTATATGCATAACATTTAATTCTGCTATTTGTACCTTATATACGGTACGTGGGGTACTCCCCTATAAATAAAGGGGTGTTCATACAGTCTAAGAATCCTTACCATTGATTGGTTCAGATAGCTTTTATAAATTCTCACATATTTGTCTGACCGAACAAGGGTTCAGACTTAACCATGAATGGTTTATAAATTCCTGAATTTAAATATACGAATTTCAAATGCACGAGTGCGAATGTCAATAAATATACAGATGTGGAATAATTTTGAAAGTAATTAGACCACTTAAGGCATGCTTGGAGATAAGAACTCAAGCTTAAAGAATAACTTGCAACAGTATATATATACCTTTTTGCACGAATTAGAAATAGTGCATAAGGCTTAGAAATTTGTTCAATGTAAAAGTTGAGTAAAGAAGAACTTGCAATAATGTAAGAAGTTTAGGGTTAAGAACTTGCCTGTTTGCTCAGCTACAGATAAATTCTAGCTTTACTTAATTGATCTTGGATAACCTATCAGTTGGTAATGTCGGTTTATCCATTAGCATTGCATAACTATACTCTCTTATGCAATTTATTTAGCAGATAAACAATTTACCGCATACATTTAATTACTACATAGCCATCAGCTAAACAAAATTTAATTTAATGGCCTCTAGCTATTATTTAAAATAACCAATAGTTAATCATGGTTACCTATCATTTGGGTACCCTTCTAGACGTGGGTTAAAATTTCTTATTTATTAGTTATACAATAATTAATAAATTTAATCATGATTTGATAACAACTAAATAGTAGTTGATCTCTTACTTAATCTTTTATTTACTTAATTACTATTCACCTTAAGGGCAATTGAGTAATTATTACACTTGGTTCTTTATTCAACAATGATTAAACATTCAAAGTATTAATTCTACACGCACTTAATTATTATTAAATATTTATTGAATAATTATTGAGTGCTTATTATCTTTATTTATTAAGTTGCCATAGATAATCTTATTAGTCTCACTCATACTTAATCATTATTTCATTAATGATTAAGTAATTATTATTCTCATTAGCTCTAATCATACCTAATTATTATTAGTTAATAATTAGATATTATCTTTATTTAGTACTATATGATAAAGAATAAATAACCATTTATTAACTTTCCTATACCTTATAATAATTCAATGGTTACTATCTTTATTTGTTATTAATGGGTAAATAATTATTTATGAGTTTTTACTTATACTTAATTATTATTTAAAATTAAATAATAATTAAATATTTATTAACCTTATTTATTATTTATGGTAAATAATTATTAACCTTACTTATATCTAATTATTATTAAATAATAATTAAATATTTATTAACTTTATTTATTATTTATGAATAAATAATAAATAATTATTAACTTTACTTATACTTATCTATTATTTAAATAATAGTTAAATATTTATTACCTTTATTTATTATTTATGGATAAATAATAAATAATTATTTATCAACCTTGTTCATACCTATTTAATAATGGTTGAACAATAATCAAACGTTCATTAGCTTTATTTATTATTTATGGATAAATAATTTATCTATTAGTTTTATTCATACTTTATCATTTAATAGTAGTTAAACAATAATCAATTATTTATTAGCTTTATTTATTATTTAAGGGTAAATAATAAATAATTAAATTATTAACTTTATTCATATTTAAATATTAATAATTAATTATTTATTATGATTATTTATTATTACTGATAAATCATAAATAATCATTTTATAAATTTTCATTTCCATACTAACCAAGAATTATTACTTGAAATATTATTTGAAGCCTTTAAGATAGCATTTTGGTTACTAGAAAATGCACAGTTAGCATCATCATCATTTATACAGGACTTTATCATCCTTTAGTATTATTGAACCAATGATGGTAATACTGTAACTACTAATGGCTGTTATCCAGCTTTTTAAACAAAATTTTTGGGCATAAAATTAGTATGTTAACCAAATCAACCAAAGCACCAACGCAAGGCTACTAGTGATCGACACCGAAACGCCCAGGCGAGCTCGCTTGGCCTCTCGGCACCGAAGTGCCCAGGCGCGGCTGCCGCCCGTTGCACGGACACACCCACGAGCTAAGGCCCTTACACGCCAATTTGGTTCCAGCAAAGTTGTTTGATGACCAACATATACAAACACATGGCCATCCAACAAACACAAGACTCACAGTTTGCTGAACATTCATTTAACTAAGAAGGAAGAAAACTAATTACTGGTTTGTTCAGGCATTAACACAAACAGCTAGTGGGCTTACTAAGATTCGATCGTTTAGCCTAAATCTTGTACAAATTCATGATGCCAGAACCTCTTAGGGTCCTTAAATTACAGATTCACAATACCATTCAATATTATATACATCCCAACCAAACACAGAAGGAAGGTAAAAATAAAAATAAAAATTTAAACCAACATTGGCCGCTCACTGTTATACCTTGGCTGTGATCGAACGACTGTCTTCCTCCTCCTCCCACAATACAACACCCAGTCGGACATCCGCCGCCGATGGTTCCCTTGATCCCTCCCCTTTGCTGCGACTGCCTTCTTCGTTGAAAATAAAAAAAAATATTTAACAGCTTCGTTTAGGGTTTGGGGGAAAAAGGGTTTCAATTTATAGGAGAACATTTACCCAACTTACTGGGTAATGCCCTAGCCAGTCAAATTAATGACCGACGGTAGGAGGTGTGGGCCTATGGCTGCCTGCAGACCCTCACAGCCCCCTATATGCCGTCCAATCGCCTCGGTTGATGCTCCTTGACTTAGCCCCTTGGTCCGACCGATTGGCGCTCGGTTGCCCACCTCGAACCCTCCATTAACCTACCGGTCGTCGAGTCCCTCTCTCAGCCCAACAGCCAGTCTCTACACACTATCGCCGGCGCACGGCTTGGTGTGACCTTCTCCCCTGCACCTGTCTTGTTTTCGCCTGATTGATTGAGGGGTTTGCCTTCTTCTTGCTCGGTTAGCCTCAATTGCACCCTCGATTGACCTTTCCCCCCAATTAATCTACCGATTTCCCAAACCCACAAGAAACGGACCGACCCGAGTGGACTTTGCCCCGCCCGCTGGAAATAAATTTGGGCTTATCCCAATGGTTGGGCCGGCTGAAATAGAAAGGAGAGATGGCCCAATGGGAAAATAAGGAGATTTTGGGCTCAACTAAAATTGGTTCGGCCCAGCAGGGAATGGAAAAGGAGTTTTGGCCCAATCAAATTTAGAAAGAACTTGGGCCAGTCTAATTAAGAGGAAAATGACCCAATTAAATGAACCACCTTGTATTACTAATATTTTAAATTAATAACTACATCAATTAATTAATTGTTTTAAAATATTTACTCTAACCATAGTTCTTTATTCGAATTATTTAATTCGATAATGATAGGATTATTTATTTAATCCTTCCAAGTTTTCTTGCTAATAAATTCGTAGGGTTGACTCACTAGTTTATCCGGACTATTAGTGAGTCCCCTTAATGCAAGGAAATTTTATTGGACTATATAATTATATAATTTAAATAATAATGTTTACACGGATCCAATTAAATCCGGAAAAATTATATAAAATGAATTTCATTTGTCAAAATAAATTGTACAATGTTTTGAAAATTCCTGGACATTACATCCTCTCCCCCTTATAAAAATTCCGTCCTCGGAATTTCAATCTAAGGTTACTCAAATAACTGGGGGTAATTTGCTCTCATCTTTTCTTCAAGTTCCCACGTGGCTTCTTCTACCGCGTGGTTTCTCCAGAGAACTTTCACTGAGTGAATGATTTTATTCCTCAACTTCTGCTCTTTTCTATCCAGTATTTGAACAGGAATCTCCTCGTACGATAAATCTCTTTTGACTTGAATTGGTTCATAGGAGATAACATGTTTGTAATCTGGCTTATACAAACGCAACACTGATACATGAAACACGTTGTGAATGTGCTCAAGTTCAGGAGGTAATGCTACCTCGTACGCCACCTCGCCTATTTTCCTCAATATTTCAAAAGGTCCTATGAACCTAGGGCTCAATTTGCCCTTCTTCCCAAAACGGATCTTCCCTTTCCAGGGAGATACCTTCAGAAACACAAAGCTACCAACTTCAAAGTCTCGTTTCTGACGGTGTAAGTCGGCATACTTCTTCTGACGATCCTGGGCTGCTACTAACCGTTGTCTTATTACTTTAATGATTTCCACGGTTTGTTGTACCAATTCTGGTCCCAACAACCTCCGTTCACCAACTTCATCCCAACACAATGGCGTTCGACACTTTCTTCCGTATAGCGCTTCGTACGGTGGCATACCAATACTAGCATGGTAACTATTATTGTAGGCGAACTCTACTAGTGGCAAGTGATCGTCCCAGCTACCACTTAAGTCCATCACAACTGCCCGGAGTATGTCCTCTAGAGTCTGAATTGTTCGCTCACTCTGACCATCCGTTTGAGGATGATATACCGTACTCATTCTTAACTGTGTTCCCAGTCTCTCCTATAGGCTTCTCCAAAAATTTGACGTGAAGCGCGGATCTCTGTCAGACACAATAGATACCGACACTCCATGTCGTGATACTATTTCCTTCACGTAAAGTTTCGCCAGTTGTTCCAATTTGTACCTGATCTTGATCGGTAGAAAATGGGCAGACTTGGTCAAACGATCTACGATCACCCAGATGGCGTCTAGACCCTTCTGGGTTGTCGGGAGTCCTACCACGAAATCCATAGTAATGTGCTCCCACTTCCACTCGGGAATCTCTAATGGTTGCAACAATCCGCTCGGCCGTTGGTGCTCTGCCTTGATCCTTTGACACGTTAGACATCGGTTGACGAATTCTGCAACTTCCCCTTTCAAATGCGGCCACCAATAATGTTGCCGAAGATCTTGATACATCTTGGTGCTACCCGGATGTACCGAAAATCTCGTATTATGGGCCTCCTGTAAAATTTCTTCCCTTAAGTCTGGTACATAGGGTATCCAGATCCTTCCCTCGAATCTCAGCAATCCTGCGCTGTCAACCTTGTACTTCAATGCTTTTCCCTCCAATAATTGTTTCTTGATGTCAATGCATTCTCCATCAAATTCTTGAGCCTCCTGTATCTTATCCAGTAGAGTCGGACCTGCCGTTATGGTACACAATTTTTCGTCCGTCTCCATCGGATACTTAACCTCCAGTTCCAGGCGTTCAAAGTCCCGTATCAATTCCTCCTGGACTGTCAGCTGCATCAATTTCACCTTGCCCTTTCTACTCAAGGCATCAGCCACTACATTCGCTTTGCCTGGATGGTACAGAATTTCACAGTCATAGTCCTTGATCAATTCTAACCATCGGCGCTGCCTCATGTTCAGCTCCTTTTGAGTGAAGATATATTTCAGACTTTTGTGATCTGTATATATCTCGCACTTTTCCCCGTATAGGTAGTGCCTCCAAATCTTCAAGGCAAAAACTACAGCTGCTAACTCCAAGTCATGAGTTGGGTAACCCTTCTCATAGTCCTTCAGTTGACGTGATGCGTACGCCACGACCTTGCCGTGTTGCATCAGTACACAGCCAAGACCTTTGTGTGACGCATCGCTATACACTACAAAACCCCCAGTGTTGTCTGGTAAGGTCAACACTGGTGCTTGGCTAAGTCTCCTCTTCAACTCCATGAAACTCTCCTCACATTTTTTCGACCAAACGAACTTAACTGTTTTCCTGGTGAGATTGGTCAATGGCGATGCTATCTTGGAAAAATCCTGTATGAACCTTCGATAGTATCCCGCTAATCCCAAGAAACTCCGGATCTCTGTTGGCGTCTTCGGCTGTTCCCAGTTGATAACTGCTTTTACTTTTGCTGGGTCCACCGAAACACCATTCTTGTCTATGACATGACCCAGAAACTGCACTCTCTGCAACCAAAACTCACACTTAGAAAACTTTGCATACAATTTCTCCCTCCTGAGAGCTTCTAATACAATCTTTAAATGTTCAGCATGCTCCTCCTCTGTTTCTGAATACACCAAGATGTCATCGATGAATACAACTACGAACTTGTCCAAGTACTGTTTGAACACTCTGTTCATCATATCCATGAATGCTGCTGGTGCATTCGTCAATCCAAAAGACATTACCAGAAACTCGAAGTGCCCGTAACGAGTTCTGAATGCAGTCTTCGGGATATCTTCTTGCCTCACCTTCAGCTGATGATAGCCCGTTCTCAAGTCGATTTTCGAAAAGTATTTCGCTCCCTTAAGTTGATCAAATAGGTCGTCAATCCTAGGAAGCGGATACCTATTCTTAATCGTAACTTTGTTCAACTCTCGGTAGTCGATACAAAGTCGCATAGAACCATCTTTCTTCTTTACAAACAGAACTGACGCTCCCCATGGGGACACACTCGGTCTGATATATCCTTTATCTAACAGTTCTTGCAATTGAACCATTAGCTCCTTCATTTCTACCGGTGCCATGCGATACGGCGCCTGCGATATTAGTGCGGCTCCCGGCACCAAGTCAATTACAAATTCTACCTCTTTTATCCGGCGGTAATCCCGGAATTTCATCTGGAAAGACATCTGTGAATTCCCTTACGATAGGTATCTGACTTGGTTCGCCCTCGACTCGACGAGTATCAACTACATGAGCCAAATAACCTATACAACCCTTCTTCAGAAATCTCTTAGCTTGCATCATCGTCAGACAACAAGATTGTCTCGGCGATTTACTACCATAGAATACTACCTTCGACTTATTAGAAGTCTTCAGGTGTACACACTTCTTCTTACAGTCGATGACTGCTCCGTGAATCGATAACCAATCCATTCCAAGGATCACATCGAACTCCCCCAAATGAATCGGTATCAAATCCACGCTGAGCTTAAATCCTCGCAATTCGGCACAACAATTCCTATGAATGCATTCTACGGGGATAATTTCCTTATTTGCTACTTCTACATTCATAAGGTGTTCTAACTTTTCACGAGATAAGTCTAACATTTTAGCAATTCTTCGGAAACAAAAGAGCAGGTAGCACCCGAATCGAATAACACAAGCATTTATATCATTGATTGGGATGATACCTGACACCATGTCCTTGGACCCCACGGCATCCTTCCTTGTGACCATCATGGCTTTTCTGATCTTGGTTGTGCTTTGTCAACGCTTCATTTCCTCCTCGGCAACGATTGCTTCCTTAAGTAACGTAGGAAATGTGTTGATCTGCAAAACCACAACCTTACTATACGCCCAGGGCTTCAACCCTTGATCAAATCTCTTCGCTCGCCTAGCTCCGGTGTCCACTTGGTGTGGATCAAACCTAGCTAGTTTGTTAAACTTCGTTGCGTACTCTGCTACTGACATATCATCTTGCTTCAGATCCAAGAACTTTATCTCCATACTTGCCTGCGTGCTTTCTAGAAAGTAATTTTTTTGAAAAAAACAGCTCCTTAAAACGAGTCCACGCAGTCGCGCCTTCCCCAGCTCGGCTTCTATTCGCCTTCCACCAATAATTTGACTCACCCTTCCTCATGAAAGTGGAAAACGAAGTCTTCTGTTCCTCAGTCACTCTTGCGACCTTGAAAACTTTCTCCATTTCTTCTACCCATGTCTGGGCTTCACTCGAATCCATATTCCCACGAAACTCCGGTGGTCCTAGTAATTTGAAACCCGTAAAGTTCGTCATGTGATTTCATGGCCAAACAACCGCAATGGCTGGTCTGCCTTGCATCGTTTCCTCTAACAAGTTCACAAAGGTCCTCTTGGGGTCAGTCTGACCCTCCTCGTTATTCACTGACTCTTCCACCCTCGTGTATCGGGGTTGTCTCCTTGACGGCATTGTTTGTTCTAAACAAAACCTTACATAAATCCTTCTTGTTTTACACATCGTGCAAAATTCTACTGATGTTATCATTTAAGAGTCAAGGCACAAATCGATCACAATCAATCATGTAATAATAATACCACATTTATATTCATACACCCCTTAGTGTGTCAAACACTTATAATTCCGGCATATTCCTATAAATGTTAACTATCCCATTAAGACACAAAAGATGGGATTAATAAGAACTCCATTCCCCTAGATCTGAAAAGTGGGGATGTATCATCCTCATATCAACTTAAGGCACCTTTAGTAAATACTAATAAGCTCATCTTAGTACCTCGTACTACTTACATCATATAGCATTCCTGATATCCACTTATCTCTCTGTTACTAACAACAAGATGGGATTCACATAACTACTCCACAACTTACACAAAATTGGGACTTATAACAGATATACTGCTAGCTGTACAAAAACTGAGATTCACATTTCTTACATGCATAGGTATACTAGTACATATACATTGACTACTATTCTTCATTCATTATGACTCACAAAGGTCTTATAACTCTCAGACTTAACCTTTCTTTCTTTCATTTCCTCCACCTATTCCTTATATCGGCTCCAATTGATCCTCCTTAGGGATTTCTATTATCTCATCATTCAGTTCCATCTCTAGATACTTTTTTCCAGATCAGACACTAAATCTACCCTTGGTTCATTTATTATAATCTCTCCGTTGTCTTTCCTTTCTAATCATCAAAACAATCTAAATTGCCATCAGTCATCTCTTAATTTTTTTATTTTTTTTTTTGCATATAAAATCATTCATCTTAATACTCTCAACTTTTGCTTAACAACTCTATATGAGTTCATTACCTTTGTCTCACCTGGCATTCCACCATAAAGCTTAATAACTTGACTAACACTTCAAAATATCGATATATTCATTATTTATCGAATTAATCATTTCCTTCTTGCAAATCTTAACCTAACAGATTCTAAGGTACCCTCTCTTCATCACAAAGAAACTCTATACCACATCACTCCAATATCTTATCTAATGAATAGCCACAAAAATTGATCAATAGCCACAGACTTGATCAATAGCATCAAATGATTAATCTAATTACCTCAAATATCTATAACTCCAGCTTACAATGGATCGTCCATACTTAATGGTCTTCACTTTACCATATTATCTCATCAATACACATTCCTCAAATTATCCACAAGCTTAATAATACCAACGTATGATCCAAATCCTCAATTTTAAGATCATAATAAATTTTTACCCAAAAATAACTCTATATGAGTTCTATCCCCTTCTACTCCTCTATATTCTCTCAAGTTATAGCCTAAGGACTCTTTCTCCTAAGGGTTATAACCTATAGCTCTGATACCAACCTGTGACGCCCCCAAATTCGGGTCTCCAAATACCCGGATCTGGTCATCACGATCCAATACAAACATTCACCTCTGACAACATATGGTAACTAAAATGCGGAATATAATAAACATACGTTGGTCATTACAAGGTGTTACTAGTCCCAGAATACGATTAACCTTAAACATTTACACAATCCATACCCTAAATAGCTATCAGGGTTTAAATTACATTAACAGTAATTAACTAACTCATGAATCTAAAGTCTGCTACGAGAAGTCTATCATTTCATCTTTTCTTTCCCTTTGTTCTTCCCTGACGTCTCGGGTTTAGCTGCAATGAAGTCATGATATAGCAAGAATGAGCAACGAGTTTGCCCAGCAAGTTTTAAAGTGCAACAATAAAGATATATCATGATGAGGGGATATTAAAAGGATCTCAACAATAGAATAATCAGAAGCAAGAATATTAAATGCTTTTAGAACAATTGATAGTCAAAAAGACTTTGAACGATAACTTCCAGAGGAGTCAATAGCTGGTTGACCCTCTGGTTACTGGCTACAGAATAACGTACTTGAGGGGATCAGCCTCGCGTACCCTATGGATATGCATAACATTTAATTCTGCTATTTGTACCTTATATACGGTACGTGGGGTACTCCCCTATAAATAAAGGGGTGTTCATACAGTCTAAGAATCCTTACCATTGATTGGTTCAGATAGCTTTTATAAATTCTCACATATTTGTCTGACCGAACAAGGGTTCAGACTTAACTATGAATGGTTTATAAATTCCTGAATTTAAATATACGAATTTCAAATGCACGAGTGCGAATGTCAATAAATATACAGATGTGGAATAATTTTGAAAGTAATTAGACCACTTAAGGCATGCTTGGAGATAAAAAACTCAAGCTTAAAGAATAACTTGCAACAGTATATATATATATACCTTTTTGCACGAATTAGAAATAGTGCATAAGGCTTAGAAATTTGCTCAATGTAAAAGTTGAGTAAAGAAGAACTTGCAATAATGTAAGAAGTTTAGGGTTAAGAACTTGCCTGTTTGCTCAGCTACAGATAAATTCTAGCTTTACTTAATTGATCTTGGATAACCTATCAGTTGGTAATGTCGGTTTATCCATTAGCATTGCATAACTATACTCTCTTATGCAATTTATTTAGCAGATAAACAATTCACCGCATACATTTAATTACTACATAGCCATCAGCTAAACAAAATTTAATTTAATGGCCTCTAGCTATTATTTAAAATAACCAATAGTTAATCATGGTTACCTATCATTTGGGTACCCTTCTAGACGTGGGTTAAAATTTCTTATTTATTAGTTATACAATAATTAATAAATTTAATCATGATTTGATAACAACTAAATAGTAGTTGATCTCTTACTTAATCTTTTATTTACTTAATTACTATTCACCTTAAGGGCAATTGAGTAATTATTACACTTGGTTCTTTATTCAACAATGATTAAACATTCAAAGTATTAATTCTACACGCACTTAATTATTATTAAATATTTATTGAATAATTATTGAGTGCTTATTATCTTTATTTATTAAGTGCCATAGATAATCTTATTAGTCTCACTCATACTTAATCATTATTTCATTAATGATTAAGTAATTATTATTCTCATTAGCTCTAATCATACCTAATTATTATTAGTTAATAATTAGATATTATCTTTATTTAGTACTATATGATAAAGAATAAATAACCATTTTATTAACTTTCCTATACCTTATAATAATTCAATGGTTACTATCTTTATTTGTTATTAATGGGTAAATAATTATTTATGAGTTTTACTTATACTTAATTATTATTTAAAATTAAATAATAATTAAATATTTATTAACCTTATTTATTATTTATGGTAAATAATTATTAACCTTACTTATATCTAATTATTATTAAATAATAATTAAATATTTATTAACTTTATTTATTATTTATGAATAAATAATAAATAATTATTAACTTTACTTATACTTATCTATTATTTAAATAATAGTTAAATATTTATTACCTTTATTTATTATTTTATGGATAAATAATAAATAATTATTTATCAACCTTGTTCATACCTATTTAATAATGGTTGAACAATAATTCAAACGTTCATTAGCTTTATTTATTATTTATGGATAAATAATTTATCTATTAGTTTTATTCATACTTTATCATTTAATAGTAGTTAAACAATAATCAATTATTTATTAGCTTTATTTATTATTTAAGGGTAAATAATAAATAATTAAATTATTAACTTTATTCATATTTAAATATTAATAATTAATTATTTATTATGATTATTTATTATTACTGATAAATCATAAATAATCATTTTATAAATTTTCATTTCCATACTAACCAAGAATTATTACTTGAAATATTATTTGAAGCCTTTAAGATAGCATTTTGGTTACTAGAAAATGCACAGTTAGCATCATCATCATTTATACAGGACTTTATCATCCTTTAGTATTATTGAACCAATGATGGTAATACTGTAACTACTAATGGCTGTTATCCAGCTTTTTAAACAAAATTTTTGGGCATAGAATTAGTATGTTAACCAAATCAACCAAAGCACCAACGCAAGGCTACTAGTGATCGACACCGAAACGCCCAGGCGAGCTCGCTTGGCCTCTCGGCACCGAAGTGCCCAGGCGCGGCTGCCGCCCGTTGCACGGACACACCCACGAGCTAAGGCCCTTACACGCCAATTTGGTTCCAGCAAAGTTGTTTGATGACCAACATATACAAACACATGGCCATCCAACAAACACAAGACTCACAGTTTGCTGAACATTCATTTAACTAAGAAGGAAGAAAACTAATTACTGGTTTGTTCAGGCATTAACACAAACAGCTAGTGGGCTTACTAAGATTCGATCGTTTAGCCTAAATCTTGTACAAATTCATGATGCCAGAACCTCTTAGGGTCCTTAAATTACAGATTCACAATACCATTCAATATTATATACATCCCAACCAAACACATAAGGAAGGTAAAAATAAAAATAAAAATTTAAACCAACATTGGCCGCTCACTGTTATACCTTGGCTGTGATCGAACGGCTGTCTTCCTCCTCCTCCCACAATACAACACCCAGTCGGACATCCGCCGCCGATGGTTCCCTTGATCCCTCCCCTTTGCTGCGACTGCCTTCTTCGTTGAAAATAAAAAAAAATATTTAACAGCTTCGTTTAGGGTTTGGGGGAAAAGGGTTTCAATTTATAGGAGAACATTTACCTAACTTACTGGGTAATGCCCTAGCCAGTCAAATTAATGACCAACGGTAGGAGGTGTGGGCCTATGGCCGCCTGCAGACCCTCACAGCCCCCCTCTATGCCGTCCAATCGCCTCGGTTGATGCTCCTTGACTTTGCCCCTTGGTCCGACCGATTGGCGCTCGGTTGCCCACCTCGAACCCTCCATTAACCTACCGGTCGTCGAGTCCCTCTCTCAGCCTAACAGCCAGTCTCTACACACTATCGCCGGCGCACGGCTTGGTGTGACCTTCTCCCCTGCACCTGTCTTATTTTCGCCTGATTGATTGAGGGGTTTGCCTTCTTCTTGCTCGGTTAGCCTCAATTGCACCCTCGATTGACCTTTCCCCCCAATTAATCTACCGATTTCCCAAACCCACAAGAAACGGACCGACCCGAGTGGACTTTGCCCCGCCCGCTGGAAATAAATTTGGGCTTATCCCAATGGTTGGGCCGGCTGAAATAGAAAGGAGAGATGGCCCAATGGGAAAATAAGGAGATTTTGGGCTCAACTAAAATTGGTTCGGCCCAGCAGGGAATGGAAAGGAGTTTTGGCCCAATCAAATTTAGAAAGAACTTGGGCCAGTCTAATTAAGAGGAAAATGACCCAATTAAATGAACCACCTTGTATTACTAATATTTTAAATTAATAACTACATCAATTAATTAATTGTTTTAAAATATTTACTCTAACCATAGTTCTTTATTCGAATTATTTAATTCGATAATGATAGGATTATTTATTTAATCCTTCCAAGTTTTCTTGCTAATAAATTCGTAGGGTTGACTCACTAGTTTATCCGGACTATTAGTGAGTCCCCTTAATGCAAGGAAATTTTATTGGACTATATAATTATATAATTTAAATAATAATGTTTACACGGATCCAATTAAATCCGGAAAAATTATATAAAATGAATTTCATTTGTCAAAATAAATTGTACAATGTTTTGAAAATTCCTGGACATTACAGTGTTATTCCGCGCCTGGTCCGGGGCGGGTTAGGCTGGACCGGGTCGGGTCAGGCGGGGTCGGACCTAGTGAATTTTTTCCGCGAGTCCAAAACTTATATTTTTGTACAAAATGATTAGACACGCTTATTAATTGTACCCTATTAATCATTAAAGACTTAGTGAATTTATAAAGCGGAATTCATTAATTGAATTACAAATCCCATTTGGTTTTCAGGGGGCGCTGCCCCCTTACACCCCTGCCAGCTCACCGGTGAGTTGGGCAGCCGCTCGTTCACCGGGGAGCGAGACCCCCGACTGGGTAGTCGTAGTGGCAATCAATGTATTTTGATGATGTGATGACTGTATTGAACCTAGTCCTTACGTGACTAATATTTATGACGATTTTAATGAATTGTAGGATATTATTTTTGAAGGACGATTAACGTCTAGATTTTAACGCACGCGCAAGGCAAGTTCCTTACTCAACCATTATTTAATTGTGCGAGTTTTCCTTAACTCATTTATCTATCGAGCAAGTCTCCTATCTTATTCAAGTTATTATTGTGCAAGCTTACTTACCCTACTCAAAATTATATTCGAGCAAATATTATTTATTGAGCAAGGTTATTGAGTTTCTTGACTTCGTTCAAAGTTACTTATCAATTTAGCAATTATTGTGCTAGTATTCATACTTTTATTCAAGTATTAGAATGAAAGCCCATTTCATGCAATGTTATATATTGTGTGATTCCAAAGATTATGAATTGTTATTCATTCAAGATATTATTAATGCTATTATGCATGTTGTTGAACCTTAAAGTTCTTTATTCCATAAACTGTTTGAAAGCTATGTCAAAGCTAATTGTTCCAGCTAGACACTTATTGATTTGTTTATTGAAGTGAGGTTAAGTCCTCCAACTATTATTGTTGTTAAGTAAAACTGTCCGATCAAATTGTTTTGGTTCGGACTCCCATATAAAGCTGAGAAGAACAACCCTCATAGCAGGGGAAATTATATAAACGTCGGGGAGCCGACATGCGCATAAATGGAAAATGTAAGGCTTATGCATGACGTCAGGTACCTTAGGCTGATCGCCTATTGTCCCAGTTTTGTGGATTATCGGATGAATTTCCAGTAATTCTAGATAGAGTTCGGTGCCTTGGTGCTCACTCAGTATTGATTAGTCCCTTTCTTTGGGAAACTTTGAAATCCTTGGATACTTCAGAAATCCTTCGGTTCATAGCAACCACTATAACAGTGGTAAAAGAAGTTGTTTATTTCCTTGAGTTAGCTAAATTTTTACTCCTGTGAGCTAAAGTCATTCATGTGATTATTCACTGCTATTATACTTGTGGGGCAAATTTGTTGCTCACCCTTGCTTTCTTTAAAACATTTCAGTTAGTGCGGCACGTGGCGAGAGCTCAGGAAAAGATAAGGGAAAGGGGAAAGCTACTGATTAGTTGTATTTTGTTATTCTAGAATTACTGTTTGTATTAAGACTTATTTATTGACATTATGTATTAAGACATATTTACCCTTATCTATTATGTTGTGTTTTGTAGTAGTCGTGGTTTCGAGACTTGGGACATGATTATTTATGTTATATCAATGTAAATATTCTTTTATTCAGCTATGAGTTATCGATTGTATTATGCTTGTATTAGATAGTGATGAACCAGGTCCGTGGCTCAGGTGACGCGGATCTGGGGGCGTCACAGGTTGGTATCAGAGCCTTAGGTTATAAACCTTTAGAGAGAGGCCTTTAGGCTATAACCTTAGGACGTGTATAGAGAATAAGAGTAGACAAAACTCCTGTAGAGTTTTACGTGATGAAGACTTGTCTTAGAGAGTGTAATGTTATGAAATTCATTCATGACAATGAACTTATATTTTGTTGAAGGATACTAATAGCAGTTTGCTTGTTTTTGGTTGTGCTTGTAGGATGTCAAACACAGGAGAACCTAGTAGAGTCACAAAAGAGGAGCCACGTGACATCCATGTGGTATCCGAGACACTCCTGGTGGTTGAGCCTACTCTAGCTACTGTCCCTGCTGAAGAGGAACCCGAGTTGGAGTCTGACCCAGAGGAGGACCCAGAAGAGGAATTGGAGGAGGTGTCCCCTGTTGACACCACATTTTTGATGGAGATGTTGGAAGAACGTACCGATCGCATTCTCGATCAAGCAAATAGGATCAATGAGTTGGAGAGTGAAGCCCGAGAGCAACGGGCCAGGATTCAGGGACTAGAAGGCGAGGTCCAGGAGGGTAAGAACCGAATCCAGGAATTAGAGACGGATGTGCAAGGGCAACTAGGGGCCTCCACACAGTTGGCAGTCATGCTGCATCACCTCTTGGCGAGGAATGCAGAATTGGCAGGAAAGCTGGAGCAGTCTGAGCTTCGGGGAGTTAATTTGCAAATGGATAGTGAGATCCTGAAGAACCAGTTAGGTAGGGAGGTGGCAAACCGTGTCCGGATCAAGGAACAACGGGATGATGCCGTAGAACGAGTTGACGACCTAGAGGGTAAAGTGAGGAGGGGTAAGAGAAAGATGAACCGAATGGGATATGCTTTCCACTCGGCGATGGGCAGGTGGATAGATGGTGTATACCACTACCCAGCTGAAGAGGGACAGACTCGTCATACCCTGAGTCGAGACTTGATGATCCATATGGGTCATATGGAGTATGGCAATGCTGTGGAGCGCGGTATGCTCGGATAGGTTGCTTAACTTATGTGCCTAGTTGTATGTAATCTTGTATATGTTAATCCCAACATTTTGCTACATGTGTGGGATAGTATTGTAAGACTATAACTGTTGTGCATATCTAAGGGGAGTATGTCGGTGAACCCCTCACCATTTTGTTGTATCAAGAAACGTTTGATGACATCTATAGTAGTACGCTATAGTATGGTCATGTATGTTGTAACAGCTGGTAGCACTGAATGCAATTGTCATTACTATATATGTTGTTTTCTTGTAGTACTCATGATGGATATTCCTGTTGGTGGTTTTCACAACCTATAAACTCGCGCAAGTATACGCGGCCTAACAAGTAGTATAGAAAAAGTCGAGTGTCGAACCCACGAGGACAAAGTACTAAGTAGTAGCTCAAGTATTAAAATTGTATCTCAACGGTATTATTTAAACAGGTGAATAAGAGTTGTGTGTTGTAATCTATTAGATAAAAACAGTTAAATAAGGAAGCGAGTTGTATCAAAGATGACAAGTTAGGATTACAACTCCCCTAATGCCTCACCTAATATTCCTAACTCTCCATTTAACTAACAAATCATAAGAATGGCCAACCGAGAACACAAGGTACACATAAGCCTCTTCCGATGGTCAAATGCATATCCCTTAGCTAGATAAATCACAATATTCCTATGGTGAAAATAACTAGACTAAGGGTCATTAATATTAATCTCAATGGTTACACAGGGCAAATAGACATATTCCTATTCTATCATGCAATTTGTGCACTCATTCCTTTGGGCAATGGTCATAACAAGTGTTGTTGTACTTAAGGAAAGGTATAACATCAATTTTCCAATATCAGTTAATACCTAAATCAATTCCTATCTCAAGCAATTGATTAATAAGCATGAAATACAACAATCCATTCATAACATGATTCATTATATAAATATGAGAGAAATTCATATTACGCTAATCATTATGTTACATTGCAATCCTAGAAATGTAATTAGTTCATAACTATAGAACTAATTAACACAGTCATGCTGTTCAACATAATTAAAATTACACGAATGGATGACAGAATTTGAAGAGAGAAAACTCCTGCGCAGAAGTGTTCTTGCTTCCAGCTGCCTCCTTGTGTAGCTGCCTCCTTTTCTCTCTAGGTTGCTAAGTCTCTCTCTAAGTTGTCTGATAGCTTCCTTAAATGAGCCGCAACTAGGTCATTTTAGGAAGGCCAGGTGTCTGGGAACCGGGGTTCACGCTGCGGTGTGGGCCTTGCGCCTTATTTTGGCGCTGCGGCGTGAGTCCCGTGCTTGGCCAAGGATGGCTCGCTGCAGCGCCAAACATGAAGGATTGGCTCCGCTGCAGCGTGAGCTCTGTGCATTTGGAAGGGGCGGTTCGCTGTAGCACCATACCATGAAGGAATGGTGTCGCTGCAACGTGAACTCCGTGTATTTGGCCAAGGGCCGCTCGCTGCAGCGTGACTCCTAGGCTTGGTCTTGGTGCTACGGCGCGGGCCTCGTGTCTTTAGCCATCCAGGGGTCTTTTTCCCCTTTTAGCATCAAAAGAAAACACAACCCACCTGAAAAGCAATAAAGCATAAGATAGCAGAAAACACATAACTTTACGCTAGGAGATAATATAATCAAGCAATTTCTTAAGTGATTAGGAACCCGATTCGCAGGTATGAACCCCGCTCATCAAATACCCCCAAACTTAAGCTTTTGCTTGTCCCTAAGCAAACAAAAATATTTAAATAAAAATAAATAAAATTAAAACTCCAGCCTCAAGCTTAGGCTAAAAGTGATCTGAACTACTATATACCTGCATTGTGGCCTCAAGGGTCAGAATTACAATTTCAAGGTAGAAACAAACTCATTGATAAAATCTAGCTCAAAACTCTAGCGTAGACTGCTACTGATCCAAATCTGTGTGTGTGTGAATACCAACTGTTATAACCGTTTACATCTCAAACACAAACACAATTGCAAAAATGAAATTGTTGACTCCATCACTCATGCTACATCAAGCATTCAGAACAAGACATCAAGTGTAAGAACAGATCAACATGCATTAAAATGTGAACAACAAAACTCAGTGAGACTTGTGTAGAAGTTTAATTACATTAGGCTATGCAGAGTTACTCCTGTAACGAGCTTTAGAACAATGACTCCCAAGCTCGAAAGCTTTAGGGCATTAGGTGTGAAACACCCTCAAGAATTTAGTAACTCGAGTAACAAAGGCCACGTAATTAGACTTGAGTCAAACTAGTTTATTTATTGCCAACGCATTAATCCTAATCTCAAGAATGACCGTGCAGTGCCTGAATACCTTTGGCTCTTCAAAGTTACCTGTGTAACGAGTGTTTGATCAAGGACTCCCAAGTCAGGTGACTTTAGGGCAATGGGTGTGAAAACACCCCAAAGGATCTACTAACTCAAGTAACAAAGGCCACGTAAATAGGCGTGGTCAACTGGGGATTAGTGTTAATTAATGTCTATTTTTTTTTTCATAACATATATTTTCGAACTTGCCAACGAATCTGTCTGTTTCTTACAATCATTGATTCACATACGATAGAACGAGATAATCACAACAATTTCCATAGCAAATAACCACTTAGGCTCGGTCGAAAAAAAAATAGTTCTAACATTTGGTATGTGCGCGATAGAATAGATAGGATCAACAACAGTGCTAACTAAACAAAATGATCTAAGACTCTATCTCTAAATGTTTAACATCATTGACAAAATAATACCACAATCATATCACTGGCCACAATCAAAAATTTCTTTTCATTTACCCCAAGATAACTATAGCACAAAATAGGGCAATGAAAACCTATGAAAGTCCCAAAAGATGGGTAAAAATCAAAACTAGAAGAACACCATAGGTTACTCATGCATTCGTATATTCATGCAGATAAAACCAGAAAATAGGCATCCATAGATAATAACTAATAAACCCGTAAGTTCTAAATAAACCAACTATGCAGATCCAACATGAAAATATCCAAAATAAACCATCCTAACTACCACAGTTCAAACATGCCATAACTCATAAATAAATAAATAACTAAATAAAAATCAGCTAAAAACTCCCCCAAACTTGAACTGGCCAATGCCCTCAATGGCTGGAATGTGCTAGTGGTGCTGGTGGTGCTGGTGGCACATCCTCCGCAGTATCGCCCTCTGCATCACCCTCATCCCCCTCCTCGTCCTCGGCCTGATCGCCCTCTGGCAGAGATGGAGGCGGGTACGGTGCAAAGACAGGAGGCTCAGGAAACTGGTACGACATGGAGTCCACGTCATCACCTCCTGAGGCTGCATAGATGCTGGCCACCGTGTTGGCAAACTCAGCATGATACTGTGCAAATATGTTCTGCCTCTGGGCAATAGTGTCCTGTCTGCGGCTGAACGAGCCCATCCTGCTGTTGATTGTGTCTATCTTTTGGTGCATGAGGTCCATTGATGCCATCAGCGTAACAAGTGGACCAGCAGAGGTGGAGCCAAGATCTGGAGTCTGGGTAGAAGTCTCACCCTCTATAGTAAGGGGCTGATCAGGACCTGGCAAGTATCCCTCGCCACACTCATGAGAAATGCCCCCGGGCCAAACAGTAAACCTCTGAAGGACATGGTGATCGATGACTGACATGGGTGCCTGAGTTGGGTCATCCGGTCCCCACTGAACTTTGGTCCGCTTGCAGAGGCGGGTGATGAGAGAAGGGTGCGGGAGGCCTGAACCAATGTTACTCTTTATGGCCTTTCTGATGGACTCCTGAATGATCACCCCAATGTCAACGTCCAGCCCAGTAATGATGGCAAATAGAAGCACAGCCCGTTCACGGGTGACATCGCTGAGGTGACGAGTAGGCATGATATTGGAGCAGATGAAGGCATACCAGGCCTTCCCATAGCGGTTGAGGGCTGGCTGCGGGAAACTGGTCTTCTCCCCCTGAAACTCATTCACCTTCCAGGCTGTGCCTGGCTGACAGAGCCGCATAATGATCTCATCCTGGCTGTAGCTGCGGTAGCCCCGCTCCTAGAAATCCTTGCCTCCAAAGTTGGGCAAGTCAAACACATCATTGATGGTCTTGCTATCAAACTTCACCAACTTGCCCCTGACAGTGACCTTGACTGGCCCCTCAGCACTAGCATTGGCATAAAATTCACGAACCACGGAAATTACTGCAGATTCGGGTGGCTTAGTGAAATGGATCCACTTCCTTTTCATAATCATCTCAGTTAATTTTCCATCCTTATTGAGGTCCGGCCTAAACCCACGCTCAGGCAGAAGGTTTCTCTTAGCAAAGGACTTGTTATAACGATTCCACGCCTCAACACTTACGAATTTTGATTGGTCCCATTGTGAGGCCGGTGATGATGAGGAACCTCCTATGCTAAGGCGTTGACGCTTCGGTGCCATGGCAAAATTCGAGCAACAATTTAACCCAAGTGAAATTGCGAGTCCAACAACAAAAACCACAAGTATCCCGATGCAAGGTAGTTACAAGTCACAATGCAAGCCAAAATCAGTGCCAATGCAGAACTTAATCAATGGTCGGCTATTCAAGTTCCAAATTAAACCCAAAACTGAACCAAGATGCTACTCAGGAAATTTATCAAACACTAGGCGTGCATGGCATAAAACTAATTGGTGACAATCGGAGACAATATGTAAGATGAGATGTGATGAATCCCCCAATCAAACCCACATCAATGCTTTGTGCGATGAGGCCAAGGATCCGGCTTCGACAATGCTTGGAGCAATTGGAGTTGAGAGAGAGGTATGGCTATGGCTAGGGCTTGGTGCTGGCGGTTATGGCTGGGATGTGATGTAAATGCCGACCTTCCAGGTCTTTTAAAAAACAAAATTTCGCTGTTCGCACTGCGGCGTGAGATGTTATACGTGAACTCACACTGCGGCGTGAATTCCTTATGCCTGATAATAGCGCCTCACTGCAGCGTGAACCATAGGCAAAGTTGGTCACGCTGCAGCCCAACTCTCCAGTAGCTTCAAGGGTGTTGACGCTGCAGCGTGGATTGGCGCCGCTGTAGCGTGAACACTTGGCTTGGAATAGTAACGGAGGTCGCGCTGCGGCGTGAAGACTGCATTGTAAACTCATGTTGCGGCGTGAGTTCCTTATGCCTGATAAATCCGGCTCGCTGCAGCGTGAGCCATAGGCAAATTTGGCCTCGCTGCAGTGCAATTCTCCAGTAGCATCAAGGCCTGGTGTTGCTGCGGCGTGAAGAATGGAGTCAAGCCTCACGCTGCAGCGTGAGTCTCAGCTTTGCTCAAAAATTAAATGCAGCTCCTGCATTAACACAAGGAAGCCTGTTAGCAATTTCAACCAAAATTTTTGCAGACTAAAATAGCATGCCAATTCATAGAGTATATGTACTCTAAAGAACGGACACTAACTACCATGAATCAACACTTAGCACAAATGCCAGACTCATGGACCCAATTTTTTTTTCTAATTATGAAACTGTACTATCATACTATTTACACTCGCAATATGCAACCGCAATTCTAACACATGTAAGACTACAGACTACAGAAATTAATCTAGATCCTATAAAAACTGAAATCAGACTTACACTAACGCAAGCACGACTAGTAGCTATACGAACTTTAAATTATAAACAATAAAACTATTGAAATGAAACAGAAAGCATAAAAAGTATAGAAATCGATACTCGGGTGGGGTTGCCTCCCCACCAAGCGCTTGTTTTATAGTCGTCGGCTTGACTATCTGCCCGGTTCATACCGGGTCACCAAGGGTGATTGAAGTCATTTGGCGGCCGACTTCGCCGCCCGAGTAATGCTTCAATCGCTGACCGTTCACCTTGAACGTTCTATCAGAGCCAAGATCCTCCACCTCAATTGCTCCATGAGGATATACCTTAGCTATTGTGAAAGGTCCTGACCATCGGGACTTCAATTTCCCAGGAAATAACTTCAGACGGGAGTTAAAGAGGAGCACTTTCTGCCCCGGTTCAAATTCTCTCACAACAATCTTCTTGTCATGCCACCGTTTCGTCTTTTCCTTATACAACTTAGCGTTTTCATACGCTTGGAGACGGAACTCGTTTGACTCATTCAACTGTAGCAGCCTTTTTTCACCAGCTGCATCCATATCGAAGTTTAGCTTTCGAATTGCCCAATAGGCATTGTGCTCCAACTCGACTGGGAGATGGCATGCTTTACCATATACAAGCCTATACAGAGACATTCTGATAGGCGTTTTGTAGGCATTGCGGTACGCCCATAATGCATCATCTAGCTTTTTGGACCAGTCCTTGCGGTTAGGGTTCACTATCTTTTCCAAGATCCGTTTAACCTCCCTATTGGACGCCTCCGCTTGACCACTAGTTTGTGGGTGGTAAGCGGTGGCTATCTTATGGGAAACCCCATATTTTGCAAGAAGGGCTTCAAAGTATTTGTTGCAGAAGTGCGTGCCCTCGTCACTAATGATGGCCCGAGGTGTGCCAAACCGAGTGAAAATGTTCTTTCTCAGAAAGTTCAACACAACCTTAGCATCATTAGTAGGCGGAGCAACAACTTCCACCCACTTGGAGACATAGTCCACAACGACTAAAATGTACAGGTTATTGTAGGAGGATGGAAATGAACCCATAAAGTCTATTCCCCAGACATCAAATAACTCAACCTCAAGGATGTTTTGCAGTGGCATTTCATGCCTCCTCGAAATGGTTCCTACCCTTTGGCAATTATCGCATCGCGATACATAGGAGTGAGCGTCCTTAAACAGGGTTGGCCAGTAGAAACCAGATTGAAGCACCTTTGCTACAGTTCGTTGCCCCCCAAAGTGCCCTCCATAATTAGATGAATGACAATGGTGGAGCACACCCTCAATCTCTCCTTCAGGCAGACACCATCTCAAAATCTGGTATGCACATAGTTTGAACAAGAACGGCTCGTCCCAGAGATACTGCCTAGCATCATGCAGGAATTTCTTCCTCTGGTGATAGTTGATGTCAGGCGGTAGCACATCACAAGCAACATAATTAGCCAATTCTGCAAACCATGGTGCCACACTCTTAACCTCATATAACTGTTCATCCGGGAAGAAATCATCGATATCAAGCTCATTTTCTTTCGAGTTATTTGGATTCTCCAATCTCGATAGGTGATCCGCTACTTGGTTTTTAGTTCCCTTTTTATCACGAATCTCCAAATCGAATTCTTGGAGGAGAAGAACCCAACGAATCAACCTCGGCTTTGCTTCTTTCTTTGAGATTAGATATTTGATCGCCGAATGGTCCGTATACACAATGACTTTAGTTCTGATAAGATATGGACGGAACTTGTCAAAGGCATATACTACTGCCAAAAGCTCTTTCTCGATGGTTGTGTAATTAAGCTGAGCATCTGTCAAGGTTTTACTGGCGTAGTAAATAGTGTGAAACACCTTATCTCTCCACTGTCCCAACACTGCCCCTATAGCATAATCGCTGGCGTCGCACATGAGTTCAAAAGGCAATGTCCAGTTAGGAACCACTACAATAGGAGCTGAGATGAGTCTCTTTTTCAACAGATTAAAAGCTTCTAGGTAGGCCTCATCAATCGTGAAAGGCATGTCCTTTTCCAATAAGCTACACAACAGCTTGGTGATTTTAGAGAAGTCCTTGATGAACCGCCTATAAAATCCTGCGTGCCCTAGAAAACTCCTAACTCCTTTCACTGATGAAGGCGGAGGTAGATTATCAATAATGTCAACCTTTGCTCTGTCTACTTCAATCCCACTAACAGATACTCTGTGTCCCAGAATAATCCCTTCTCTAACCATGAAGTGACATTTCTCCCAATTCAGAACCAGGTTCGTCTCAACACATCTTTTTAGAACTGCGGTTAAATTTTGTAGACAAGCGTCAAAAGAACTCCCGAAAACAGAGAAATCATCCATAACACTTCAAGTGTATGTTCCACCATGTCAGAAAAGATAAACATCATGCAACGCTGAAATGTGGCAGGAGCGTTACATAACCCGAAGGACATTTTCCGGAAGGCAAAGGTCCCATATGGACATGTAAAGGTTGTTTTCTCCTGATCATCGGGTGCTATAGCAATTTGATTGTAACCCGAGTATCCATCCAGAAGACAGTAGAATTCATGCCCAGCGAGTCTATCAAGCATTTGGTCAATGAATGGCAGAGGAAAGTGATCCTTGCAAGTAGACAGTCAAGCATTTGAACATATTTGATCTCGGGGCTGCTTCCAACCACTAAACATGCTCAAGTTGAAAGGGATCGTCAATATTACATGCTCCAATCAAAGTGGCCTCAAGCGAGTCAGGAAAACAATTTTCATAGAATATTTCTCGCACAGCTTCTTCAACAACATCGATTCGGAAACAATCATCAGAGGCACTGGGATACTTCATGGACTTAAAGACATTGAATGTTACTTCCTGGTCTTGTACTCTCATAGTGAGTTCCCCCTTCTGTACATCTACCAATGTCCTGCCTGTTGCTAGGAATGGTCTACCCAAAATGATAGGTACTTCCCTATCCTCCTCGCAATCCAGAATAATAAAATCAACAGGGAATATGAACTTGTCCACTTTGACGAGCACATCTTCTACTATACCCTTAGGATGAGTAATGGATCTATCGGCCAGCTGCAAAGTCACACTGGTAGACTTTACCTCATTCAGCCCCAACTTCTTGTAGATAGAAAGGGGCATCAAATTAATGCTAGCTCCTAAGTCACATAGGGCTTTTCCGATAAACTGATCCCCAATAGTGTATGGGATAGTGAAACTCCCAGGGTCTTTCAGCTTGGCTAGAAGCTTGCTTTGAAGGATCGCACTACATTCTTAAGTAAGTGCCACTGTCTCATAGTCCCCCATTTTCCTCTTCTTGGACAAGATGTCCTTCATGAATTTCACATAGCTGGGCATTTTCTCCAATGCCTCAGCAAAAGGAATATTGATGTGAAGCTTCTTGAAAATTTCTAAGAACTTTGAGAATTGCTTCTCAAGCTTTTGCTTCTGAAGGCGCTGGGGAAATGGTAGCTGTTGAGCTGCATGACTTGGCTTACTAACAGTTGGGGTTGGTATTGTGGATTTTTCCTGCACATTCTTTTCTCCCCCAGACTTGTCACAATCGAGCTCCACATTTCCCTCCTTCTCAACAACTTTCTCCTGATGCACTGATGAGGTTTCTCCTTCAGTTTCATTCAATATGGTTCCACTTCGAAGGGTGACTGCCTTGCACTGCTCTTTGCCCTCCCGTTTTAGGTTGACATCCGTGTCACTTGGTAATGTGCCTACAGGTCGGCTATTCAAAGCAGTTGTCAACTGTCCCAATTGGACTTCCAGATTCCGGATTGCTGCCTCTTGACTGAGGCTCCTTGTTTCATTCTGAGCAATATATCTCGAGAGGAGATCTTCCACACTAGGTTTCCTATCCTGTGGAGGTGGGTAAGATCCTTGAGAATGTTGCTGATTCTGAGATTAAAATTCAGGAGGATGCACATAAGGTGGCCTGGTGGTAGAGGGTTGGGCTTGGGTGTTGTTATTGTTACTCCATAAGAAATTTGGGTGATTTCTTAGTCCAGGATGGTAGTGTGTGGGGAGATTGGAATTTTGTTGTCGCCCGTAGTTAGAGACATACTGAACTGATTCCGAGCTAATGGGACATTGTTCAGTCGGGTGACTTCCCACACACAAATCACATGACACAATGACACTCTGCACCGGCAGCTTCCCCATGGCCTGAATTTGCTTAACAAGGCTGTCGACATGTGCAGATAGTGCAGTTACTGTGTCAATCTCATACATACCGGCCACTTTACTCGGCATTTTCCTCTCCGTTGGCCATTGATAGTTGTTTGCTGACATAATTTCCAATAGCGCATAAGCCTGATCATATGTCCTCCCCATAAATGCTCCTCCAGATGCAGCATTAATACTTGCTCTCGTCTGCCCTGATACCCCGTTATAGAAAGTCTCCACTAATGGCCAGTTCGGCAGGCTGTGGTACGGACACTTTCTTAACAGGTCCTTGTATCTTTCCCATGCTTCATACATAGTCTCAGCATCTAATTGTGAGAAAGACATAATGTTATTTCTAAGCATGACAGTTTTCGCTGGCGGGAAAAACTTTGCCACGAATTTCTGGGCCAAATCAGCCCATGTGGTAATTGAGCCCGAGGGAAGTGAGTTCAACCAACTCTTAACCTTATCCCGTAGGGTAAAAGGGAACAGTCTGAGCCTGATTGCATCTTCGGTCACTCCTTGGTATTTGAAGGTGTCACATATCTCCACAAAGTTGACCACATGATCATTAGGGTCATCATGCGGCAACCCCCCAAACTGTAAATTGTTTTGGATCATTTGAATCGTGCCTGGCTTAATTTCAAAGCTATTAGCTTCAATAGCGGGCCGTTGGATACTGACATGTAGAGTTGTGACACGCGGCATTGCATACTCCTGCAAAGTTTTCTGAATTTCCTCGGCCATTATAGCTGGAGTAGGTATTTCCCTAGCTCTCTCTCTTCTCCTTCGTCTGAAAGTTCTGTCCACCTCAGGGTCAAGAGGTATTAAATCCTGATTCCTGCGAGGTGGCATACACAGTCTAGAGTACCTGAGAGAAAGATTAAACAGATAAATCAGTCTAAATTAAGATCGTTTTGAAGTAGTATTAATATTGAAAAACAAATAATACTAAGTCCCCGACAACGGTGCCAAAAACGTGTTGGTGGTTTTCACAACCTATAAACTCGCGCAAGTATACGCGGCCTAACAAGTAGTATAGAAAAAGTCGAGTGTCGAACCCACGAGGACAAAATACTAAGTGGTAGCTCAAGTATTAAAATTGTATCTCAACGGTCTTATTTAAACAGGTGAATAAGAGTTGTGTGTTGTAATCTATTAGATAAAAATAGTTAAATAAGGAAGCGAGTTGTATCAAAGATGACAAGCTAGGATTACAACTCCCCTAATGCCTCACCTAATATTCCTAACTCTCCATTTAACTAACAAATCATAAGAATGGCCAACCGAGAACATAAGGTACACATAAGCCTCTTCCGATGGTCAATTGCATATCCCTTAGCTAGATAAATCACAATATTCCTATGGTGAAAATAACTAGACTAAGGGTCATTAATATTAATCTCAATGGTTACACAGGGCAAATAGACATATTCCTATTCTATCATGCAATTTGTGCACTCATTCCTTTGGGCAATGGTCATAACAAGTGTTGTTGTACTTAAGGAAAGGTATAACAACAATTTTCCAATATCAGTTAATACCTAAATCAATTCCTATCTTAAGCAATTGATTAATAAGCATGAAATACAACAATCCATTCATAACATGATTCATTATATAAATATGAGAGAAATTCATATTACGCTAATCATTAGGTTACATTGCAATCCTAGAAATGTAATTAGTTCATAACTATAGAACTAATTAACACAGTCATGCTGTTTAACATAATTAAAATTACAGGAATGGATGACAGAATTTGAAGAGAGAAAACTCTTGCGCGGAAGTGTTCTTGCTTCCAGCTGCCTCCTTGTGTAGTGATAAGTAGGTTTTATACCTACTTATTGGATACTATTTTACTTCATTTGTTGCTTAACTTGTAGCTTCATAGTATGTTTTCATGCATTTTTCCCTTTCTTTCGGTATTGTTTCACTAATTGCATTCTATGACTTTTGCACGGTTTTTGGTAATTTTGACACGAGTTTTGTTGCAATTGTTGTTTGGGAGCTTAATGAATTTTTGTTGCTTGTGCAGGACACGAGAATCGAGAATTCAGGCTACAGCAGTACAGCAGCAGACTGGCAGCCTGCGCAGCTGCGCCCAGCTTGGCCTTGTGGCCGGCGCAGCTGCGCCCCTCCTGTTCCTGCCCTGCCCCCCGGCGCAGCTGCGCCCCTTTTGCAAAGGGTGCCGGCGCAGCTGCGCTTGTAGCCAGCCAGCCAGCCATGCAGACACGTTCCAGCCAACGAAGCAACACTTCCATAAAATCATGCAATGCCAGATTTTGAGGTTTTAGTGGAGCAAAACTTTATTAGTGGGAATCAGAATAAGTCAATAGAAGACAAATTGAGCATGTATTATAACCAATTAGAGACTTCAATTTTGGAGAGTTCCTCCTCCACGAAAAATAGAGAGTTTACTGCATTATTAGATAGAAAATAAAAACACTCCAGCTGAGCTTCAATTTTGCTTGGGAACTGAAGAATGGAGCTATATGGATTCTGAATTGAAGCTTGGGAGCAAGAAATCAAGAATTAACACAAACTTGGAAAATCACCAGAAGTTGCAGAAACGGAAGAACGAAAACAGGGAGCTTTAATATTTTCTGTTTTTGAGTAATTTTTCCTATTTTGTAATTATGATGATGAACCAATTGTGTATGATGAATTCTATTATTATTATTATGAACTAAGTTTAATTCTTGGGATTATAATGGATCTTTTGCTTAACTGAAAATTGAAGTGCTTCCTTATTATTGCTAGTTGGTTATGAAATAAATGTCTAGCATAATTTATACTTAATGTTTAATTGCTTGATCACCAATTACCATGCTAATTTATATGGAATTGAGAAAGGAAGTATAAATTGAGATCTGATTATGCTAGCATATGTTCATAATATTTACACTCCTCGTGAAGTTATGATTCGTGCTTAGGATAGGGATATACCGAAGTACCATATGTGGCCAATTGAGAACTTGTTCGTAAACCCTCTTGATTATAATTCACATAGAGATATAGTGCGTTAGTCATCTAGGGTGTTCACATTCATTCTATCAATTGTGGATTTAGTGTGATATGAATATGGTACATTGAGAAATGGTCATATTTTACATTCGTGTTCTTGACCAACATTCCATAATAATCAATTAGCAACAATAGGAAGCATGGAAATCTAAGTTTGCATTACGTGAAATTATAATCCCAAGCCCATAAAATCTGTATTTATACAATCATAATTTGTTCTATTTGTTCATTTAGTAATCATTGGATAATTTTATCATTGTAACCAATTGTTTAAAAAGACCGAAATAATTATAAAATCGGTGTTTGTAGTCATAAATGAAATTCTATTCCTCGTGGGATCGATACTTTACCTACTTTATATTGCTTGTGGATCACGTGCACTTGCGTGTATGAGTCGTATTTGTTATACATACAAATATCCCAACATGTAGTTGCCTCCTTTTCTCTCTAAGTTGCTAAGTCTCTCTCTAAGTTGTCTGATAGCTTCCTTAAATGAGCCGCAACTAGGTCATTTTAGGAAGGCCAGGTGTCTGGGAACCGGGGCTCACGCTGCGGCGTGGGCCTTGCGCCTTGTTTTGCCGCTGCGACGTGAGCCCCGTGCTTGGCCAAGGATGGCTCGCTGCAGCGCCAAACATGAAGGATTGGCTCCGCTGCAGCGTGAGCTCCGTGCATTTGGAAGGGGCGGTTCGCTGCAGCGCCATACCATGAAGGAATGGTGTCGCTGTAGCGTGAACTCCGTGTATTTGGCCAAGGGCCGCTCGCTGCAGCATGGCTCCTAGGCTTGGTCTTGGTGTTGCGGCGCGGGCCTCGTGTCATTAGCCATCCAGGGGTCTTTTTCCCCTTTTAGCATCAAAAGAAAAACACAACCCACCTGAAAAGTAATAAAGCATAAGATAGCAGAAAACACATAACTTTACGCTAGGAGATAATATAATCAAGTAATTTCTTAAGTGATTAGGAACCCGATTCGCAGGTATGAATCCCGCTCATCAATTCCTCCTAGTATAATGAAATGATGACATTAAGCTTTCTTACGTTAAGCAGAGAATGCCACCCAGACGTAACATACCAGCCCCACCACCAACACCCTAGGGATCGGTTAATAATGAAGGAGTCCCGGTGGACCCCATGCAGCGGTTAGTGGATATACTAGAGAGAATGACCCAAGGGAGAAATATGGGACCCGTGGATCCCCATCCCCCGGTAGCACCCATAACAAATTTCAAAGACTTCAAGAGCATTGGACCCCCAGAGTTCAAGGGAACGACTGATCCGATTGAAGCCCAGTCTTGGGTGAAAGAAATAGAGAAGGCTTTCAACATCGCACGCGTGGGGGATGACCAGAAAATGACATTCGCCACCTATATGATGAAAGGAGAAGCAAATTATTGGTGGGAGGCTAACCAACAACGAGCAGTCGAAGGAGTGATACCATGGGACAAGTTCAAGGAGTTATTTTTTGAGAATTATTTTCCAAAGAGCATGGAAAGGCAAATGGTGGTGAAATTCCTAGAGCTGAAGCAGGGAGACATGTCGGTGGCTCAGTACGCCACCAAATTCAATGAACTTGCACGTTTTTCATTGCTTCAAGTAAGTACTGAAGAGCTGAAGACGCAAAGGTTCGAACAAGGGCTGAAACCCTGGTTGTATAACAAGGTAGCCGTTCTCCAGATCAAGACTTTTAATGCACTATTGGAAAAAGCCATCATCGCCGAAGGAGGGATTGAAGCCCTGAATCAACTCAAAAAGAATAAGAAGAGTGGAGGAGACTATCGTGGTGGTGGCAGTAGTGGTGGAAGCAATTCGGGAAAGAGAAAATGGGACGGTGGTAACAACAACAACAACAATACCAACACTAATCAGGCAGGGAATAGTCAGGGAGGATTTAAGAAGAAGATTGAAGCGTGTTTGAAATGTGGGAAAAATCACAAGGGTGAGTGCTAGAAGGGACGTAATGTCTGCTACAACTGCAACCAGGAAGGGCTATAGCAACGCATTGTCCAAACCCAAAGAAGAACCGTGGATGTTATTCTTGTGGATTAATGGAGCATCAGTTTAGAGACTGCCCGAAGAAAGGAAGCAGTGGTGGAAGCGGCAATCGAGGAGGAGGCAGCAAACTAATGATTGGAGGTCCGACTCCGTCAAACCGCACCCCTGCCCGAACATTCAACATGACCGTCCGAGATGCAGTGATTGCTAAAGACGTGGTGTTAGGTATTATCCCAATCAATAATATAAATGCTTGTGTATTATTTGATTCGGGTGCGACTTATTATTTTGTGTCAGAAAATTTTGCTAAACGGTTAAATTTACCCCAAGAGCGGTTAGAAAAACCTGTGAACATAGAAATTGCTAACGAAGAGGTAATCCCCGTAGAGTGCATATACCGTAAATGTTGTGCTGAAATTAGGGGTCATAACCTAAACGTAGGTTTGATCCCGATTAAATTAGGAGAGTTCGACGTGATATTAGGAATGGACTGGTTGTACAATCATGGGCGATTATTGACTGTCAGAAGAAAAGTGTGAGCCTTCAGACCCTAAATCGGTCGAGGGCAGTGTTTAATGGTAGCGCATCGTTGAGAAGTTCTTGTCGTCTTACGACGATGCAGGCTCGGAAGTTGTTAAAGAAAGGATGTGTAGGCTATTTAGCCTATATTCTAGATACAAAGAAAGAAGGTGTGGATCTTAAAAATATACCAGTAGTGAGGGAGTTTTCAGATGTGTTTCCAAGCGATTTACCAGGTCTTCTGCCAGACAGGGAAATTGAATTTGCGATAGACTTAGTGTCGGGGACTGCACCAATTTCGAAGGCTCCGTATCGTATGGCGCTAGTAGAGATGAAAGAATTGTTGATACAACTTCAAGAACTGCTGGACAATGGGTATATTCAGCTAAGTGTGTCCCCATGGCGAGCACCAGTTTTGTTTGTCAAGAAGAAGGACGGATCAATGAGACTCTGCATCGACTACCGGGAGCTGAACAAAGCAACGATCAAGAATAAGTACCCATTGCCAAGAATCGATGACCTGTTTGATCAACTAAAGGGACCCAGACACTTCTCGAAGATAGATTTTAGGACCGGATATCATTAGCTAAAAGTAAGGAAGGAAGATGTACCTAAAACTGCGTTTCAGACAAGATATGGTCACTACGAGTTTTTGGTTATGTCTTTCGGTTTGACTAACGCGCCAGCAACTTTCATGGACTTGATGAACTGGATTCTGAAGCCGTACTTAGGTAAGTTCATAGTAGTTTTCATCGATGACATTTTGATTTATTCAAAGACCGAAGAAGAGCACGCCGATCATCTGAACGAAGTACTAGAGACACTGAGAAGGGAAAAGCTTGTTGTCCAAAATAAGTATTGACAATTTACACGCAAGTATACGTGGTCAACAAGTAATAAAGAGTAAGTAGAGTATCGTTCCCACGAGAAAATAAGTTAATATTAATCAATTATTAATTTCTAATTAATTAATCCAATTTAAACTATGAATAATATTTGAGAATTAAAATTAAAATTAACTAAGACTAACCACTAAATTAATTAATCACAAGAAAAATGCAGATTTAAAAGCTTAAGATTACAACTTCCCTTAGTATTTCATTTAAACCAATACACTTCCTATTTAAGTAATTAATTACAATGAATCACTAACCAAGAATTCTTTATAGTATTCACGTGCTTCTCCCGATAGACACATATGAATAAATCCTTATAAATCTAACAATTAAAGCAATAGAACTATAAGGAACACCCTAACTAATTAACCCACTATATTCCTATGTGAATTATGTTAATTAGGGTTTCAAGCTCAAATTCTTTCAATGACTGCAAACGACATATAGGTATATTCCTATCCTATATGCTAATCATATTAACCTTATTCAGATTATATGAACATATGCTATCATATCAAGATCAAAATCTATACTCCATCTTCCAATTTTGTATAAATTATCCCGGTAATTGTTGATCAGATAATTAATCAATAAGAACAAGATATGATAAATAATTCAAAAATAATTAACTTGAATTAAATAGAAAGCATCAATCTAAATTACATACTAAGTTCTGTTGCAATCTTAATTGAAAGTTTAGTTCATAGCAATTAAGGAAAACATCATCCAAATTATAAATAAAAACATCCCAGAAATTACAAAAATTAAAGATAAAAGAAAGGGATAGAAGAAACTATAAAGCCGCTCCCAATCTCTGTCTTGATCTCTTCAAACTCTGCAAATCTCCTTCATGTTCTACTCGTTGTTTCTCTCCAATCTCTTGTTGTTACGTTCTCTAAGTGCTCTCCAATTGATCTTCTTAAAAAGCTCTCCTTCAGAATCCTTTTTGGCTTAGAAATCTTTCTTTCCAATTAATTTTCACTTTCCTCGCTGGCCAAATCTGATGTTGGGCGTCATTACGCCGAGTTTAGTACAAATCTGGGCGTCATTACGCCACTCTGAGACACCATATTTATAAAAATGCCATTCTCGAATTTTAAATGATTTTTTTCTCCCAAAATGACATATATGTCCTTCCTGCTCCATCCTACAATAAATAAACATAAAAACAAATAAAACAACTCTAAAAATTACTTAAAGATAACAATTATTAAGCCTAATAATATCCCATTCGTAGGTATAAAACCCACTCATCAAATACCCCCAAACTTAAACAATTGCTTGTCCTCAAGCAAAATAATAAGAACAACTATAGCAACTAATTCTAAATAGCAACTCACACGACTCGAGCAATGAACTAATACAAATTTGCGTAATAGCCTCAAAGATTTCCTTTATTGATAACTCAAGAATTTTTTTTTTGAAAACATGCAAAGCCTAAATTTCAACTTAATTATCAATTCCACAACTACTCATGATCCTTCAAGTGCGTGTATGCATCCAAATGTTCAAACTAGTCATGACTCAGATAAGACCATATAAACAAATACTCATAAAAGATTTTCAAAATTAACTCTAAAAACCTTCTTATCATATCAATCTCCGCTAATAAAGACAAAACATAAAATTAAGAGGAACAAAAGAATATTTTATTTAGCACGTTCGAACCATTCCCAAGTATTTTAAAACACAATTTTTCTTTCCTTTTTAGTGAGTCCATCTCACTTCCCATTGAACGAGTGCGTTTTACGCTCCATCTCGTTTTCTCTCACACGAGTGTGTTTTACGCTCCTTCTCGTGCCTATGTTTATGGGTGAGTGCGTTTTACGCTCCATCTCAACCCACCATATGATTCATCATTCTAACTCAGGAAGGTTTCATAATTTTCAAAATTTTTAAAAACCCAAGATTTCCCCCAAACTTATGTTAACGCCTAAATTTCACTTCAATTGATGCTCAAATAAGATTTCTAGAGTTTCAATGATATCTTTCACAAGTATTCAACCAAAATTTTTTCCTTAAGACACAACTAGCTAAACAAATGGATATGTGCTTTGAAGTTCAAAAAGACCACAAACAGTGTAAAACCAACTCATAAGTCAAAATATAAACTAAGCATGCTTCTCAATTTTCCATGAGCTAAAAAAATTAATTACAATTTTTTTCTTATCCTTGGCCATAATCAAATTCAAATCAAACTATTACTCACCTATCCTACAAACATACTAACTAAAATGCAAATTTAATAACAAAATACATTCAAGTACCAAATAAAACAAAAAATAAAAACACACTCCCAAACTTAAACTAGACATTGTCCTCAATAGCTAAGATAGAAAAAAGTAAAGCAAAGGACTTCCCTGAAAATCACTGATTGGCCACTTTAGCGTCCTCATTATCCGCTAAATTTGGAGCATATTCCATATATTTGCTATTTAGTACCTAAAGACAATTGACATAACTAAGTAAAATGCAATTAAATGAAAACTAAACAACTAAACTGCAATAAACAAAATAAATAAATAAATAATAAAAATAAAAATAACACTTAGGTTGCCTCCCAAGAAGCGCTTGTTTTAAAGTCGTCAGCCCGACTACTTCCTCTTCTCTCAATCTGGTACAATCACAAAAATTGTCATTGCATGCCTCCTCTTAGTCTTTTCTTTGAATTCCTTGGCATCATCGTACGTTTTCAAACCCCTAAACTTATCTTCATCCATTAGCAAAAAATAACTCTCATCAATCGATTCAACTTTTCCTACATCCTTGACGACATCAATCCGGAAGCACTCCTCACGATCATATGGAAGCTTGATTGTCTTGACCACCTTGAATGTAACCTTTTCTTCTTGTGACCCATTCTTGAACCTTTTCTTTTTAGATTCATTAACATCTTCCACATCATCGTGTGACCTTTTTAGTTTTCCTCCCCCAGCCTTATATAGCTCCTCACCATTTCGACATGGAATTGCATTATCATGCTCCACGCTTTCTCTTCTTGGATTTAACTCTGTATCGCTTGGAAAAGTATTGAGAGGACGATTTTTAAGTGCATTGGCAAGCTGTTCTACTTGATTCTCGAGATTTTGAAGTGCCACTTGTTGATTATTCATCGTCATCTCATACTGTTCTATGAAATTGGTAAGGCGTTCCTCTAAATTCATCACCTCTTGCTGTGGTGGAGGTGGATACAAGAATTCTGGTGGGTATGATGGACTTGGAGTATAAAATTGATCTTGATTATCATAGCTCCACGAAAAGTCTTGGTGATCCTGCCAACTTGGATGATAGAGATTTGGGTTGGTACTTGGCTGCTGTTGATAGTAGACATTTTGAATGGATTGACTCCCAAGAGCGTCAACTATACTTGTAAGCGCTGTTATCTGGGCTGATAATGTTGTAAACACATCAACGTCGCTTATCATTGTCGCACTTGGTTGTGTTGTCGCACTTGGTTGTGTCATTCCCTCATACGACCATTGATAATTAAATGCAGCCATGGTACCTGAAAAGGTAGTAAATCAGAAAAAAAACATTTAAATTAAGATTAAATTGATTGAAATTAATAATGACAAAATATTAAGTTAATTCCCTGGCAACGGCGCCAAAAACTTGTTGTCCAAAATAAGTATTGACAATTTACACGCAAGTATACGTGGTCAACAAGTAATAAAGAGTAAGTAGAGTATCGTTCCCACGAGGAAATAAGTTAATATTAATCAATTATTAATTTCTAATTAATTAATCCAATTTAAACTATGAATAATATTTGAGAATTAAAATTAAAATTAACTAAGACTAACCACTAAATTAATTAATCACACGAAAAATGCAGATTTAAAAGCTTAAGATTACAACTTCCCTTAGTATTTCATTTAAACCAATACACTTCCTATTTAAGTAATTAATTACAATGAATCGCTAACCAAGAATTCTTTATAGTATTCACGTGCTTCTCCCGATAGACACATATGAATAAATCCTTATAAATCTAACAATTAAAGCAATAGAACTACAAGGAACACCCTAACTAATTAACCCACTATATTCCTATGTGAATTATGTTAATTAGGGTTTCAAGCTCAAATTCTTTCAATGGCTGCAAAAGACATATAGGTATATTCCTATCCTATATGCTAATCATATTAACCTTATTCAGATTATATGAACATATGCTATCATATCAAGATCTAAATCTATACTCCATCTTCCAATTTTGTATAAATTATCCCGGTAATTGTTGATCAGACAATTAATCAATAAGAACAAGATATGATAAATAATTCAAAAATAATTAACTTAAATTAAATAGAAAGCATCAATCTAAATTACATACTAAGTTATGTTGCAATCTTAATTGAAAGTTAAGTTCATAGCAATTAAGGAAAACATCATCCAAATTATAAATAAAAACATCCCAGAAATTACAAAAATTAAAGATAAAAGAAAGGGATAGAAGAAACTATAAAGCCGCTCCCAATCTATGTCTTGATCTCTTCAAACTATGCAAATCTCCTTCGTGTTCTACTCGTTGTTTCTCTCTAATCTCTTGTTGTTACGTTCTCTAAGTGCTCTCCAATTGATCTTCTTAAAAAGCTCTCCTTTAGAATCCTTTTTGGCTTAGAAATCTTTCTTTCCAATTAATTTTCACTTTCCTCGCTGGCCAAATCTGTTGTTGGGCGTCATTACGCCGAGTTTAGTACAAATCTGGGCGTCATTACGCCACTCTGAGACACCATATTTACAAAAATGCCATTCTCAAATTTTAAATGATTTTCTTCTCCCAAAATGACATATATGTCCTTCCTGCTCCATCCTACAATAAATAAACATAAAAACAAATAAAACAACTCTAAAAATTACTTAAAGATAACAATTATTAAGTCTAATAATACCCCATTCGTAGGTATAAAACCCACTCATCAAAGCTATTCACGAAATTTTCCAAGTGCGAATTCTGGATGGAAAAGATGCAATGTTTAGGGCATATGATCGACAAAGATGGTATCTCAGTGGATCCTGCGAAGGTGGAGGCAGTTAGTAACTGGGAACAACCGAAGATGCCGACAGAAGTACGAAGTTTCTTAGGGTTAGCCGAGTACTATCGGAGGTTTATCCAAGATTTTTCTAAGATAGCAACCCCGTTGACCAATCTAACGAGGAAGACAGTGAAGTTTGTGTGGTCTAAAAAGTGCGAAGACAGTTTTCAGGAGTTGAAGAAGAGGTTAAGCGAGGCACCTGTATTGTCCTTGCCAGATGATACGAGAGGTTTTGTAGTGTATAGTGATGCATCACACAAGGGTCTTGGTTGTATGTTAATGCAACATGACAAGGTCATTGCATATGCGTCACGGCAGTTGAAGGACTACGAGAAGCGATACCCTACCCATGACTTGGAACTAGCAGCTGTTATTTTTGCATTGAAGATTTGGAGACATTACCTTTATAGGGAGAAATGTGAGATATACACGAACCATAAGAGCCTGAAATATATTTTCACACAAAAGGAGCTAAACAAGCGACAGAGGAGGTGGGTGGAATTAATCAAGGATTACGACTGCAAAATTCTTTATCACTCAGGGAAAGCAAATGTAGTAGCAGACGCATTGAGTAGAAAGGGGAACGAGAAATTATTTATGCTGACTACTCATGAGGAGCTGATACGAGAAATGGCGAGACTGGAGATCGAAGTAAAAAGTGCGACAGAGGCAGCAGAGAAGTTATTCGTAATTGAAACTCGTCCGACATTACTCGACAAAGTGAAAGAATCACAGGAAAAGGATGAAGAGTGTGAAAGAATACGGGAGAGGATCGCAGGAAATGAGGAAGAGAAATTTCGGATGGATAAGGATAGTATTTTGAGATACGAAGAGCGAGTGTGGGTGCTAGCCGTGACTGAATTAAGAGAAGAAATTTTATATGAAGCTCATAATTCAGCATATTCTATCCACCCAGGAAGCATGAAAATGTACCGGGATCTTCGTCAATATTTTTGGTGGCCCAACATGAAGCGAGACGTAGCAGGGTACGTCAGTAAGTGTCTCACCAGTCAGCAAGTCAAAGTGGAACATCAAAGACCGAGTGGGTTACTTAAATCACTGAATATACCAGAGTGGAAATGGGAGCATATCACTATGGACTTCGTGGTGGGACTTCCAGTTACACAAAAGGGTTGTGATGCCATTTGGGTTATCGTAGACCGATTGACAAAATCAGCACACTTTCTACTGATAAAAATTCGATTCAATTTGAACCAGTTAGCCAAGTTGTACATAAAGGAAATTGTTCCGCGACATGGAGTGCCAGTGTCAATTGTCTCAGATCGAGATCCGCGCTTCACGTCAAATTTTTGGAAGAGCTTGCAAGAGAGAATGGGAACGCAGTTGCGACTAAGTACAACTTACCATCCTCAAACTGACGGACAGAGCGAGCGAACAATACAGACACTAGAAGATATGCTTAGAGCTTGTGTGATGGATTTCAAAGGGAATTGGGATGACCACTTACCACTCGTGGAATTCGCTTATAACAATAGCTATCATGCAAGTATCGGTATGCCGCCGTATGAAGCCCTCTACGAAAGGAAGGGCAGAACACTGTTAAGTTGGGATGAGGTCGGTGAACGACGACTACTAGGACCAGAGTTAGTGCAGCATACAGCTGAAGTGGTCAAGGTGATCAGGGCAAGACTAGTTGCAGCCTAAGACCGACAAAAGAAGTATGCAGATCAACATCGCCAGACGAGAGACTTCGATGTCGGTAGCTACGTGTTTCTGAAAGTGTCTCCCTGGAAAGGGAAGATACGTTTTGGGAAGAAGGGAAAGTTGAGCCCAAGGTTCGTAGGACCGTTCAAAGTATTGAGAAGAGTGGGTGAAGTGGCGTATGAGGTAGCCTTGCCTCCTGAACTGGAGCATGTCCACAATGTGTTTCACGTCTCAGTGTTATGACCATACAAGCCCGATTACAAGCACGTGATATTCTATGAGCTCGTTCAAATAGAGAAGGATCTTACGTACGAAGAAATTCCTATTCAGATAATTGATAGGAAAGAGCAAGTATTAAGAAATAAGGTTATATCTTCTGTAAAAGTAGTTTGGCGAAACCACAATACCGAAGAGGCTACATGGGAATTGCAAGATAAGATGAAGGAGAATTACCCTCAACTTTTTGTTTAACCTTGTACGGTGATTCTGGGGACAGAATCCTTATAAGGGGGAGAATGTAACGATCGAGAATTTTAGATTTCCTTGCAACCCGAGTTATGTATGAATAAAATGAATATTTATTTTTATTTATATTTATCTGTGTTACGTGCTTAGAGTTGTGTTGCAGCTTAGAAAATGTGCATATGTTAAATTTTATGTGTTGTTGTGCCGTTGGAGTGAATAAATCGATTTTGTGAAAATTCGTAAAATCACTATTCACAAGGCACGTTTCCCGAGGCACTATTCACGAGTACTATTCACGCCCAAATATTTTTGCGTCTCTTTCAATTTCTATTAATTTTGTTAAGGCGTGTATGCGAAGAAATAATTTTTCCAAGTGGCGGGAATTTTATTGGAGCTGATACGTGATTTAATCTGTATCCGAAATGTATTATATGAGTGTTCTGAATAGTTGGAAAAATCCCATAATAATTATTTTTACGCGTCCCAATATTTTATGGGAGTACCCATTTTAATTTTGGGTAGGGTTATTTACCAAATTTGGTACAAAAGTGGGAGTATTCGGGTATATTTATCTGTATATTCGGATTAATTGGAGAGGTAATTAAGCCTCAACCAATTAGGAGAGGCCAGGTGTGGCAATGGACCAATGGGAAATCGCCAGGAGGCTTCATGCGACAAGGTGTTGTGCCATACAAAATACAATACATTGAATTTTTAACTTCACAAACATTCTCCTCAAAGAAGAAACCCACCAAGCTCGGGTATTACACTGATGAGTAGGTTTTAACCTACGAGTTTGCTATGTCTTTGGCTTATTCTTTACTTGTTTTCTAAGTGTTTTTGGTATCTTTTACTTGTTTTCATATTGCTTTTGTAGGTCATGGTTGGCTGCGGATTCAAAAGAAGAAAATTGGCTGGGTGCAGGGCAACCTCGCCGGGGCGAGAAGTCGTGCTTTATTTTTCTCGCCGGGGCGGAAGCTGGCCGGGGCGAGAGATTTGTATCGGAACTTCTCGCCGGGGCGAGAATGTTGCTGATGGAAAATTTAAGTTTGCTAACATTCAGTTATTTTGGAAAGGTTGAAGTGATTAAGGATTCTTGCTATTATTCTGATTGGGAGACTAAAGGAAGATATAAATAGGAGATAACACATTGGATAAAGAGAGATACAACATAGAGATTGAATTTCTAGAGTTGAATGAGGAGATTGAAGATCAAGTCAAGCATCGTGAGGAATTCAGATTGGAGTGCTAGAGATTATATTGAGTTTTCTTTTAATCTTTTATCTCTGATTTGTAATTACTTATGATGACTTATTTTGGTATTCTAGTTTTAATTGTCAGTATGAACTAAACCATTAGTTAAGGCTACGATTGTACCAGTTATGTTTATGAATTAATTATCTATTTAATTCCGGTTATTCAATTGATGGGAGTTGTCTACTTATTCTATACTTATTGATTTAATTGTTTGGCAGACAATTAGCATATTATTCTGGATGAATTCGGGAGATACAATCTAGGGTTAGAACTGGATAAGATAGCATGTATTCTTAATTATTTGCATGTGTTGAATAATTAGGATTGTGAAGTGAATAGGGATATCTCTTTGCTGCATGTAACAATTGGAAATTGAAGCTTAATGAATTTAATCCGTTAGTTTTGCATAGGAATATCGCAGAGTTAATTGGATTAGATAGATTTATTTGATCACTTAGAAAAGGGCTTATAAATATAATTGAATTTCTGTTAACAACTCCAATGAAGTGAATAATTGGAATGTATAGATAGATTGGTTTATGATAAATAACTGGGGATATTGTAGTCTTAATCATAATAAATATGAATTTCAACCTTTGTGATAGTTGTTGGTGTTAGTATTTATTTACTTAGTATCAATCAAAAATTCAAATTGCAATTGTTTAATAGAATAGGCATAATTTAGATTGACAGTTGGAGATTTAAACATAGTAATTCCTGTGGGTTCGACACTTTTTCTTATCACTTTATTACTTGTTGATCGTGTATACTTGCACGTAATTGCTGATTGTGAAATTGGGCAACAAGTTTTTGGCGCCGTTGCCGGGGATTATTTGTGTTTACAATTTTTAATTTCAGTTTAATTAAGTCTGTTCTAATTAAGCAAACTTATTTTTCTTTTATTTTTTTGTTCAGGTGTCTTTTGATTCGTTTATGCAAACGCGATCAAAATAACCGGAACTCGTGCAGTGTGAGGATTATCTTGAGAAAAAGCTACGTCAGTTGAGAAAATTCTGTCAGGAAACAATTGAGAAAGAGAATATGGCTAACGAAGAACATAAATCATTGAGGGACTATGCTATGCCTAAGATAGACGAGATCAAATCGAGCATCACGAGACCAGTCATCACTGCTAATTCCTTCGAGATTAAGTCGAGAACAATTCATATGCTTCAGAATGCGGTACAGTTTGGGGGTTTAGCTAACGATGATCCGAATGAACACTTGGTTAGCTTTTTAGAGATCCGTGATACATTCAAATATCCCAATGTGTCAGATGATGCAGTGAGATTACGTCTGTTTCCGTTCACACTAAGAGATAAGGCAAAGAGTTGGTTGCATTCACTTTTGCCAGGATCCATCACAACTTGGGATGATCTAGCTCAGAAATTTTTAGCGAAATTCTTCCCGCCAGCTAAGTCGGCTAAGTTGAGAAACGAGATTTCTACATTTGGGCAACAGCATGGAGAGTCACTATACGAGGCTTGGGAAAGGTTCAAGGAGTTATTGAGGAAATGTCCACATCATGGGCTACCCAAGTGGCTACAAGTTCAGACATTCTACAATGGGTTGAATAATGACACTCGAACATGCATTGATGCAGCTGCGGGAGGGGCACTTATGGATAAAAATTTTGAGGAAGCTTTCACTTTGTTAGAGACTATGGCTACAAATAACTATCAATGGCCGACTTCCAGAATGAATCAACAAAAGGTAGCGGGAGTTTTGGAAGTAGATGCGGTCACGACACTAACAGCTCAGATGGCAGCCATGTCTAAGAAGATTAAAGCTTTGGCAGAATCGAAAGTCCAAAAAGTAGCCTATGTGTGTGAGCTATGTGCAGGTCCACATCCGACGGAGTATTGTGCCATTAATCCGGAATCGGTACAGTATTTGGGGAGTTATAACAGACCGCAACAACCATATCAGAATGTTTATAATCCGGGGTGGAAGAATCATCCGGGTTTCTCTTGGAGCAATAACACTCAGGTTCAAAATCCCGTTCCACGATCACAGAATCCCCCAGGTTTTCAGAACCAAGCTCCACAACATGCAGAAAGAAAGCCGAGTTTAGAAGAATTGTTGGCAAGGTTTATCACGGCATCTGAGAAAAGAATGAATGATCAAGATAAGCTTTTAACTCAGGTAGATATGAATGTGAAAAGCCAGGCAGTGTCAATTAGGAACTTGGAAAATCAGCTGGGACAGTTGGCTCATGTCATGAACAATCGACCACAAGGAGCACTTCCAAGCGATACAGAGATTAACCCAAGAACGGATGGAAAAGAACATTGCAAGTCTGTCACTTTAAGGAGTGGAAAAGAGCTGCCTGATACGGTTAAAGGAAATTCTAAACTAGAAATAGTTGTGGAGAATGAAGATGAGGAAGCCCCGGTGAAAAGTAAGGTGAATGAATCAGAAAAGGTGAAGGATACAGGTTCGGAGGCAAAATCAAAGGAACTCAAGCCAGATAGTGTAGTGCCTTCCGTACCATTCCCCCAAAGATTTCAGAAAGCTAAGTTAGATAAGCAATTCTCCAGATTCTTAGATGTTTTCAAGAAACTGCACATTAACATACCATTTGCAGAGGCCCTGGAATAGATGCCCAGTTATGCAAAGTTCATGAAGGAGGTTTTGTCAAAGAAGAGAAAATTGGGTGATTTCGAGACGGTGGCATTAACCGAGGAATGCAGTGCAATTTTGCAGAACAAATTGCCACCCAAATTAAAGGATCCAGGAAGCTTCAATATTCCATGTGTAATTGGTAACCAGTTCTCTGGAAGGGCATTGCGTGACTTAGGAGCTAGCATCAATTTAATGCCGTTATCAGTTTACACTCAGCTTGGGCTAAAGGCACCAAAATCGACAAACATCAGCTTGCAGTTGGCAGACAGGTCAGTAACATATTCGAGGGGTATTGTGGAAGATATCTTGGTTAAGGTGGATAAATTCATCTTCCCAGTTGACTTCGTCATTTTGGATTACGAAGAGGATAAAGAAATCCCCATCATATTAGGTCGTCCATTCTTAGCAACAGGGAGAACGTTGATAGATGTACAAAAAGGTGAATTGACAATGAGAGTTCAAGATCAGGAAGTCACCTTCAATGTGTTTAAATCGATGAAATTCCCTAAGGAAGGCGAGGAATGCTTACGGATAGACCTGCTGGATGAAATCGTGCATGAGCGAACTAGTGTAAGTTATTGTGAAGATCCATTAGAAGCTGCCCTGGTTGGGATAGACACTTTTGATGATTGTGATGAGTGGGATTATGTCAAGGTTTTAGACTCATTACCTATTTCTCGGAAATTCAGCAGGCAATTTGATATACTTGACCGGCCAGAAGAAGGAGAAAAGAGGTCCAAACCGTCAGTGGAAGAACCACCTATGCTTGAACTCAAACCTCTTCCCTCTCACCTAAGGTATGCTTACTTGGGAGATTCTGACACGCTACCAGTAATAGTTTCTGCTCATTTGAATGAATCTCAAGAAGAAAAACTGTTAAGGGTTTTGCGTGAGTATAAAACAGCAATAGGGTGGACAATAGCAGACATCAAGGGAATCAGTCCGTCATTTTGCATGCATAAAATTCTGCTTGAAGAAGGAGCAAAATCGGTTATTGAGCAACAAAGAAGATTGAATCCGATCATGAAGGGTGTAGTGAAGAAGGAAATCATCAAGTGGTTAGATGCCGGTATTATCTATCCGATTTCAGACAGTTCGTGGGTGAGTCCTGTACAGTGTGTTCCTAAAAAGGGGGGGATGACAGTGATTGAAAACGAGAATAATGAACTCATTCCTACTAGAACAGTTACAGGTTGGCGAGTGTGTATGGATTACCGCAAGTTGAACAAAGCTACTCGCAAGGATCACTTCCCACTGCCATTTATTAATCAGATGTTGGATAGGTTATCCGGTCATCAGTTTTACTGCCTGCTTGACGGTTACTCAGGATATAACCAGATAGTCATAGCTCCGGAGGGCCAAGAGAAAACGACTTTCACATGCCCTTATGGAACATTTGCATTCCGGAGAATGTCTTTCGGGTTATGTAATGCACCGGCTACATTCCAGCGATGCATGATGGCTATCTTCTCGGATATGGTTGAGCAGAATTTGGAGGAATTCATGGATGACTTTTCTGTGTTCGGTAACAGTTTTGATTTGTTTCTTAGCAATCTCATCTTAGTATTGAAGCATTGTGTGGAGACAAATCTGGTTCTTAATTGGGAAAAATGCCACTTTATGGTGCAAGAAGGGATTATTCTGGGGCATAAAGTGTCCGAAGCAGGCTTAGAGGTGGATAGAGCAAAGATTGAAACCATTGAAAAGTTACCACCACCGACATCGGTGAAAGGCGTTAGAAGTTTTCTCGGACATGCAGGATTCTACCGTCGATTCATCAAGGACTTCTCAAAAATTTCAAAACCATTGTGTTCACTCCTTGAGAAAGATGTTCCCTTCAAGATGGATCAAGCTTGCATCGAAGCCTTTGAAGTGCTGAAACAGAAATTAGTCACAGCCCCGATCATAATTGCTCCGGATTGGACTTTACCTTTTGAGTTGATATGTGACGGAAGTGATCATGCAGTGGGAGCTGTGTTGGGTCAGCGAAGGGACAAGATTTTTCACACCATCTACTACTCAAGTAAGACACTCACGGAAGCTCAATTGAATTATACTACTACAGAGAAAGAGTTGCTTTCAGTAGTATTTGCCTTTGACAAATTTTGAGCATATCTGATTGGAACCAAGGTGATAGTCTACACTGATCATTCAGCCATCAAGTACTTGATTGCAAAGAAGGATGCCAAACCAAGGTTGATTCGATGGGTCCTCTTGTTGCAAGAATTTGACTTAGAGATTCGAGATAGGAAAGGTACGGAGAATCAAGTGGTTGATCATCTTTCAAGGTTATAGAATCCCGACATTCAGAAAAAGAATGATGTGGTAATCAATGAGTCATTTCCTGATGAGCAGTTATTTCGTATCAACACCGAAGTACCTTGGTATGCTGATTACGTGAATTTCCTAGTCAGTAATGTTCTTCCGCAAGATTTCACTTCTCAGCAAAGAAAGAAATTTCTCCATGATGTCAAGCAGTACTTCTGGGATGAGCCATTCCTCTTCAAAACGTGTGCGGATCAAATGATACGATGTTGAGTGCCTCAGGAAGAAATGGAGAGCATATTGACTTGTTGCCATTCGTCAGAGTATGGAGGACATTATGGGGGAGAAAGAACTGCAGCAAAAGTGTTACAATCAGGATTTTTTTGGCCTTCGTTGTTCAAAGATGCCCATCTTTTTGTTCTAAAGTGCGATAGATGTCAAAGGGTTGGCAACATTTCGAAGCGGCACGAAATGCCTCTCAACACTATCCTTGAAGTTGAACTCTTCGATGTATGGGGCATTGACTTTATGGGGCCATTTCCTTCGTCATTCAACAATCAATACATACTTTTGGCTGTGGATTATGTATCAAAATGGGTTGAAGCATCTGCATTACCCACAAATGATGCCAAAGTGGTTCTACGGTTCTTGCAGAAACATATTTTTACTTGATTCGGTACACCAAGAGCCATAATCAGTGATGAAGGTACCCATTTTTGCAATAAGCAGTTCACCAAGTTGTTAGCTAAATATGGAGTCAACCACAGGATTGCTACGGCTTATCACCCCAAAATGAATGGCCAAGCGGAGGTGTCGAATCGTGAAGTTAAGCAAATTCTAGAGAAAGTGGTGAACCCATCTCGTAAGGATTGGGCGATGAAATTAGACGATGCTTTATGGGCGTATCGCACGGCCTATAAGAATCCCATTGGAATGTCGCCGTATCGCATGGTCTATGGAAAAGCGTGTCATTTACCGGTCGAACTTGAACACAATGCGTATTGGGCAATTCAGAAATTGAACTTTGATCTCCAAGCATCTGGCGAGAAAAGGTTGCTTCAATTGAATGAGATGGAGGAGTTTCGTCACCACGCCTATGAGAATGCTAAGTTGTATAAAGAAAAAGTCAAGATGTGGCATGACAAACGGATAGTTGATCGGAAATTCGAACCGGGACAAGCTGTACTATTGTTCAACTCCAGGCTGCGGTTATTTCCTGGGAAGTTGAAGTCTAGGTGGTCCGGGCCTTTCATTGTCACTGCTGTAGCTCCCACGGGGTAATTGACATCGAAGAACCAAACTTAAAGCGCACATTCAAGGTTAATGGTCAGCGACTCAAACATTATTGGGGAGGCGATGTGGATCGATAAGTATCAGTGATTCATCTATATTCTCTCGATCAAACTGATGACTGAAACCGCAGAGGAAGTCGGGCTGACGACTATAAACCAAGCGCTTGATGGGAGGCAACCCAATCATGTTATTTTATTGCTTTCATAGATTTAGTATATTTCCTAAGTTGTTTTTGTTAGTAGTAGGAGTTTAAGTTATTTTTGTTTGAATTAGTTCTTCAAATCCTTCTTGGTTGAACTCATTTCTAATGTTATTCTTTGGAACAGGGATAAAGTCTACGGGAATACATTGGAAGAAGAGACATACTAATTGGGATGGTACCAAGTGAAGACAAGAGGATCAAGCAGGAAAAGAAATTTTTTTCAAGACAGAGGATTCTCGCCCCGGCGAGAAAAATATACTAGGGATTCTCGCCCCGGCGAGAACCTCTCTGCCAAAACTCGCCCCAGCCTGAATTTTTCTCGCCCCAGCCCATTCCTCTCTGTCCATTCTCGCCCCGACGAGATTCATAAGTATAAACTTCTCGCCCCGGCGAGAATCGCGAATTTCTGTTTTTTAAAAAACCGATCCCAATTCGATTTATAACATTCCTACACCCATGCAACTTCTCCAAACTCTTATTTATAACTCTCTAATACCAACCAAATCTTCTTCTATCTAATTTCTCTTCTAATTTCCTTCCAATTTGTTTCCATATTCGGATTCCTACACAAACCTTAATACACTCCTCTTTAAAATCAAACCCTAACTTCATTCTAAACCATCTCTCATTCAATAGGAGGCATACTCTGTTGTTTTCACAATCTTCATCCGCTTCATCATTGCATGCACGAGTTTTAGGGTTTACATTCAATTTAAGGAGCAAATCAATCAGTTCACCCACGCAACATGTTGGTCGATTTCGCAATCAATAAAACACGCGCAAGTATACGCGGTCCACAAGTAATATAAGATAAGTAAAGTGTCGAACCCACGAGGAATTATGTTAAATAATTACCAAATATCAATCGCATGTAAAATCAATACAATTTAAACAATGACAATATGGTTTGTGTTTGTTGTTGATTAAAACTAAAATAAGGGAAATTTAGAAAACAAGGTTTTACTAACACGGATAAAGTTCAAGATAAAAAGGTCTAAGATTACAATATCCCCCAACTCTTCATTTAAACATCATACTCTCTCTTGTTTGGTAAATTAGAACATAAGAATTGCTATCCGAGAAATCACAAGTATATATAAGCCTCTCTCGATGGTCGAATACGTATTTCCTATTGTGGTGTATAGATATATTTCTATTCTATACACAAGCAAGAATCCCATATCAAGAACAATTAATAAGACACATGTCACGTAAAATCCCATTATTAACCATTCTATTAATTACCAACTTTCACAATAGAAATCATTAAGCATGATTCTCAAATGGATACATGTGGTATTTAGGTATATGTCTATCCTAAATACAATCAAATTATCAACCCTCAAGAATAATACATAAGACTCACGTCACATAATCTCATACATTATCCATAAAGAACCTCTAATTTTCACATGAATTCATAACTAGGTCTCAACTTATACTTCCTCTCTCAATTCCATATAAGTTACCAAAGTAATTACGGGCCAAGCAATTAATCCTTAATCAAAGGTTATAAACTCCAATTCACAAAATGCCTAATTACCATTCAAAAGAGAGCATTCAATTTAAGCTACAAGTTGGGTTCCATTGCAATCTTAGAATGAAGAGTTTAGCTCATATTTAATCTCAATAACATCATAAACTGATTATAGTACATGGTTTGGAATAACAAAGTAAGAATAAAGAACTACAACAAATGAAGATACACCCCTTTTGTGATGATATTCCCGAATTAGTGAGATGTAGTTCTTCTTGAGTTGCTCTTGCTTCCTATTTCGTGCTCCAAGCCTCTTTGGTTGATGAAATTCTGATAATCTTTCCTTTAGCTCCTTTGTTCTTCTTCTTTTTCTCTCAAACCCTAGCCTCCAAATTGTGTAGCAAAAACTCAATAATTCAATCTCCACTCCCTGGATGGCTACTAATCCCCCTGCTCTCTCTCCTTCCCATCCCGAATTTGCTCCACTGAAACTCCACTACCAGCAGATGTGACAAACGCCAGCCATATTTCTTGTCCCGACCTATCGCCCCGGCGACAAAAATGCATTGTGAAGAGTCGCCCCGGTGATATAATTTGCCTTCGTTACGTCGCCCCGGCGCTGAAAATGGCTCTAAGGTTGTCGCCCCGACGATGGAGCTTACTGCTGGTCCTTGACATTTTCTTCCAAAAGTTCCACAATTTTCTACCTAGTGTCGCTTCCTGTACAATAATGAAATAACTAGTGAAATGGTGCTATAAATGCTTAAAGATAGCCGAGAATTGGGCCTAGAAAATATCTAATTCGTAGGTATAAAACCCACTCATCAAATACCCCCTAACTTAAGACTTTGCTTGTCCTCAAGCAAAACAAAGGAAATGAACAACACACAATGCCACAAGTATTTGAATGCAAATGCAAGAGTTCTACGCTAGAGCAGTCAGGATAAGGATATTCAGCCTCAACATTTAAAAACAAGTCCAGAACAACCTCTTAACCAAATGATTATCAGAAATGAAACCCACAACGATTTCGCTAAATGTTTAACCCTTAAGTGTGTGTGTGGTAGGACTGTTAGAGCACGCACTGATTACAATTCAATCCAAGAACTACATTGCTCAAAAGAAGATAAAACAGTTAATAGCCAAGCTGTTAGCAGCTGTCATGCTCACTAGCCTCTATTTTCACATACCATTAAGCTGGATTCTATAACTATCACCGAGTGCGTTTTACGCTCCATCTCGATTATATTTTATTAACATCTAGACTTGTGCAATGTCTATCTTCATTAGGCTTTTCAATGTCATCCATGTAGCAAACTTTCCACCGACGATTCCCAAACCAGATGGTTTTAGGGCATCAAGCGTAGAAACGCTCCAACGGGCTTACTTGTTCGAATGACAAAGGCCACAAAGACAAACTAGTCAAGATTTGCTCATATCTGTCTATATTTCATTTTCAATTATAACCAGCATTCAAGACAGACATCGAAGCAGTAAATAAGCATAAATATGTATAATTTATGTTTTTTTTTTTCTATCTTTTAATGAGCAACAGTTCCAACGAGTTGAATATAAAATCTCACGTAACCACAACAATACCATGTGCATTAGGAACTCCAAGGGTTAAAAATTCAAGAGAAATAGGCACGAGTTAGCATTTCTAATATAGCAATTCAGATCCAAGGTGCATAAGACATTAAAACAGTGATTACCAAGTCATCATCGGCTTTCCTTAAATACACTGCTCATAGGTTTCTAAATGCAGATCTACATAGATTATGAATATGTTCAATGATCATCAATCAATGACATTAAAAGAAATAAGCATTCATAGCAAGAAAAGTCATTTTGATGATATTTCACATGATTATTTTCAATAAAAACCATCATTCAAAAACTGTCTTTAAACTTGAAAACCTGCATACTACTAACTATAACTACCATGCTAAAGCATTAAACCAACTGAAACCAACTAAAGTACAAGGAACGACTACTAAATAGCAAAAAGCAAAACCAATAGCAAAACCACCCCCAAACTTAAAATGGACAATGTCCTCATTGTCTAAAGAGTGCAAAATGTAAAACTGAGGACTCCCCTGATCATGGTTGGTTGATATCCTCAACCTCAGCATCAGATGGTGGATAGGGGGGAAGTGGCTGGGGCACGGGGAATGGGATAGGTGGTCCTCCAGGATTCAGCCTTGCGAACTGATCAGCCAGAACTGCATTGAAGCTCGTGGTGTAGTTGAATATGTGCTCCTGCCTCTCTGCAAGTCGTTGGTTCTGTCGTACCGGCAGCATTTGCATATCTCTGAGCTGACTGCTGACACGAGATCTCGGCTGAGAGCTGGAATCTGTAGGTGAAGCAGGGGCATCCACTGGATCTGCCTGGGGCTGAATAATAAATCCTCGACCCCGCGGGTGCGACTCTGCCTGGGCCCAAACTGAGTATCTGGAGATCAGCCGATGGTCCAAAACCAGCAGTGGCTGCTGAACAATCTCATCCTCGGTCCACTGAACACCTGCAGCCCTGCACAATCCGCAGATAAGAGATGGGTGTGGTAACCCGCCATGCACATTACTCCTCAGGATCCTGCGGATGTTACCCTCAATGATGCGACCCACGTCGATCGTGTAGTCCATGACTATAGAATACAATAGGGCAACCCTGTCCTTTGTAACATCGCTAACATGAACTGTGGGCATCAGCTTAGCGCATAGAAAAGCATACCAAATCTTACCATACAGGCTTAACTCCTTGCTATGAAAGAATGTACCCCCTCTGTTGCCCTTAGCAACCCACGTGGTGTCCGGTCTGCACAAGTCGGCCAGAATTCTGTCATAGTCGGGTGAGGATCGCAGAAACTCAGTATACTGGCACACAGTAGGAGCGTCCAATGTATAGTAGTCATTAATAGTCTGGGCGCTGAATGGTACGGTCCTGCCCCGTACAATTACAGTATATGGTGGCGAGTCCTTTGCATTAGCATAAAACTCCTGGACAATGGCTATCACGGCTGCCTCGGGCTGCTCAATAAAAGTGTCCCACTCTCTCTCAGTAATCTGATCGCCCATCTCTCCATCCACTCTCCAACTAGGACGCAGGCCACGCTCGGGCGTCAGAGCCTTACCCACTATGAAGGTGTCAAATCGCTCAGCGGCCTCAGCACTGACAAACTTACTGTGATCAAAAGCCCGTGCCTGTGGTGCTGAAGAACCCTCACCCCTGAACCTTTTTGGCGGCATGACTGATCAATACTTGGTGCAAACAACCACAAACAAAAACTTCCCCCAAACTGGATTCCAACTAATTTTCAGTTTCACTGCAACAAACCAATTCCAGCAATATATATATATATACCATCACCCGATTGAGCCAACACAAACTCAATCGGTCCCAACAAATGAATAATACAGTGTAATCTCATAGCCTCAGTTTATAGCAGTTGAAAAATACCCAATGCAGACACAAAATACCCCAGATTGATATCCAATACATGCAAAAGCCCACCTCACAGAGTACAAAGGTATCACAGAGTACAAAGGTTGCAAATTTTCAACAATTGCAAAAATAATTCTCACTGAAGACCCAAGTATTGATGATCATGAACTAAAACTCAGAAGCAATTAACACCAAAGATCACACTGGCAATTTAATCCCAACCTCACGATAGAGCAGTTACAAGTGGTTCAACCAATTGCAGGTAATGAAAAATTCCAACTAAAATTTAATTTGGTCCAATTCAACCTCACTGACTACTATAGATGCAAGGTCAATAATCAATAAACAACAGCAATTCGTACCCAGCTCAACAATGACATACCTTGGATGATTTTAGTGAGCAAAACCGTAAAAGATAAACCCTAGCTTGAATTCCCCAATTACCTCATGAAATTCCAAAATTTTCGGTTGAAACTTGTGTTGGTGGTGCGAAATCCGACTGTAATGGGTTGAAATTGGTTGTGGGTTAGTGTGGCATGTGTTACGAATGGATTGAGAGGGGAAACCGAGCTTGGGACGGAATGAATGGAAGAGAAAATGCACACAGCGATTCTGCAGAATTGGGGTTTTTAAAAACTGGATTCCGTGTCTATCGCCGGGGCGATAGAATATACTGTGTTTTTACCGCCGGGGCGACAGAGTCGCTGGGGCGAGGGAAAATGAGACTGAATTGTCGCCGGGGCGCAAGAGTCGCTGGGGCGATACAATTGGCTTATGAGTTGTCGCCGGGGCGACGGACCCTACTGCATCACCAAACTTGTGTTCTTCTAAATCTGACCCAAAACCCAACTTAACACTACCAACCTGTATTAAGCAACATTGTACACATATTCAGAATAGCCAGCTCAAAAATTCAACAGTTAAAGCACAATGAGGCATAACTTTTCTAACCAAAGTGCCAAAATGGAAAATTAAGAAACATAAGAATACACACTTATCAAACTGAAATGTAACAACCAAATGTAAAGGATACGGATAAGGATAATGGGTTGCCTCCCATCCAGCGCGTAGTTTAAAGTCCTCGGCCCGACTCCACATCCATTCAAGGCTAATCGGCTAAAGTGATCGAGGTCTTCTGGCGAGCGAAGCCGCCACCCCAATAATGCTTAAGGCGTTGCCCGTTAACTTTGAATGTCACTTCCGGATTATCACCATAGACTTCAACAGCTCCGTGTGGGAATGCGTGCTTGACAGTGAAAGGACCCGACCAACGCGATTTGAGCTTTCCGGGAAAAAGCCTCAATCTAGAGTTGTACAGCAATACTGCTTGGCCAGGCTCGAATTTTCTGTCAACAATCTTCTTATCATGCCACCTCTTTACCTTTTCCTTGTACAATTTTGAATTTTCATAAGCTTGCAGTCGGAACTCATCAAGTTCATTGAGCTGAAGAAGCCTTTTCTCGCCTGCAGCTGTGAGGTCAAAATTCAACTTTCTAATGGCCCAGAACGCTTTGTGCTCGAGTTCAACCGGGAGATGGCATGCCTTGCCATAAACAAGCTGGTATGGTGACATACCAATGGGTGTTTTAAAAGCCGTTCTGTACGCCCACAGTGCATCATCCAGCTTTGTTGACCAATCTTTTCTTATGGGGTTGACGATCTTTTCCAGGATTTTCTTCACTTCTCTGTTGGAAACCTCCGCTTGTCCATTGGTCTGGGGGTGATAAGCAGTAGCAATTCTATGAGTGACCCCATATTTTCCCAAAAGGGCAGCAAAATGTTTTATTGCAGAAGTGACTCCCTTCATCACTAATCATAGCCCTCGGAGTACCGAATCTTGTGAAGATATTCTTTTGAAGGAATTTCAGCACTACCTTGGAATCATTAGTGGGAAATGCAGCTGCCTCCACCCATTTAGATACATAATCTACTGCCAAGAGAATGTATAGATTGTTGAAAGAGGGTGGGAATGGCCCCATAAAGTCTATACCCCAAACATCAAAGACTTCAACCTCCAGGATCATGTTTAAAGGCATTTCGTGCCTTTTGGAGATGTTCCCCATCCGTTGACATCTATCACATTTTAGCACAAACTGATGAGCATCCTTGAACAAAGTTGGCCAAAAGAACCCTGCTTGCAACACCTTAGTGGCTGTTTTCTCACCTCCGTAGTGTCCTCCATATAACGAATCATGACAGTGATGGAGAATGCTCTCGACCTCGCTCTGTGGAACACACCTTCGAATCATTTGGTCCACACAATGCTTGAACAAATAGGGCTCATCCCACATATACCTATTAACGTCATGAAGAAACTTTTTCTTTTGCTGCCACGACAAGTCCGGTGGGAGTGTGTTACTAACCAAATAGTTAGCAAAATCAGCATACCAAGGTATTTCGCCTTGAACCACAAACAGCTGTTCATCCGGGAAAGATTCATTTATTAGAACTTTGTCTTCCTTATCAAGACCCGGATTTTCCAATCTAGATAGATGGTCGGCTACTTGGTTTTCAGTTCCCTTTCTGTCCCGAATCTCCAAGTCAAACTCCTGCAGCAATAAGATCCATCGAATCAATCGCGGTTTAGCATCTTTCTTGGCAATGAGATACCGAATAGCTGAATGATCCGTGAATACAACCACCCTTGTTCCAATCAAGTAAGATCGAAACTTGTCAAATGCATAAACTACTGCAAGCAACTCCTTCTCGGTAGTGGTGTAATTGAGCTGTGCATCAGTTAAGGTTTTGCTGGCGTAGTAAATAGCATGAAAAACCTTCTCCTTGCGCTGTCCCAAAACAGCTCCAACTGCATAATCACTGGCATCATACATCAATTCGAAGGGTTTTGACCAATCCGGAGCAATGATCACTGGTGCAGGGGTTAATTTCTTCTTTAGAAGCTCAAAAGCAATCAAGCACTCTTCATCAAACTTGAATGGCACATCTTTTTCTAGTAGACTGCATAAAGGCTTTGTGATCTTAGAAAAATCCTTAATGAATCTTCGGTAAAACCCTGCATGTCCCAGAAAACTACGAATGCCCTTCACTGAGGTTGGTGGAGGTAAATTTTCAATTGTTTCAAGTTTTGCTCTATCTACCTCAAGACCCTTTGATGACACTTTATGCCCAAGTATTATCCCCTCTTGCACCATGAAGTGACATTTTTCCCAGTTTAGCACTAGATTAGTTTCCACACATCTCTTCAGTATTAGAACTAGATTTTCCAAGCAGTTGTCAAATGAATCACCAAACACTGAGAAGTCATCCATGAAAACTTCCACATTGCGTTCTACCAAATCTGAGAAAATAGCCATCATGCACCTTTGAAAAGTGGCCGGTGCATTACACAATCCGAATGAGACCCTTCTAAAAGCAAAAGTACCGAATGGGCATGTGAAGGTAGTCTTTTCTTGATCTTCTGGAGCAATAGCAATCTTATTATATCCCGAATATCCATCCAACAAGCAATAGTACTCATGTCCAGCTAGTCTATCCAACATTTGATCAATGAAGGGTAATGGAAAATGATCCTTTCGAGTTGCTTTGTTAAGTCTCCTGTAATCCATGCACACCCTCCAACCAGTTACTGTTCTTGTTGGAATCAATTCATTATTCTCATTGGCTACAACTGTCATGCCTCCTTTCTTGGGTACACACTGAACTGGGCTCACCCACGCACTGTCAGAGATAGGATAAATTATTCCAGCATCTAACCACTTCAAAATCTCTTTCTTTACCACCTCCTTCATGATTGGGTTGAGTCTCCTCTGATGTTCCACAGTGGGTTTACTATCATCCTCCATTAAGATTTTGTGCATACAGTAAGATGGGCTTATTCCCTTGATGTCGGCGATGGTCCATCCAATAGCAGATTTGTACTCTCTAAGAACCCGCAACAGCTTGCTTTCCTGAAATTCGTTAAGCACAGATGCAATAATAACAGGTAAAGTAGCTGAATCACCTAAATATGCATACCTGAGATGGTTAGGCAAGGGCTTTAGCTCAAGTGATGGAGGTGTCTCAAGTGATGGTTTCAACCGATCTGTAGCATTCTCAGCATGTTCAAGAGATTCAAACGGAATTTGAAACTTGCTCCCCCGTGGCACTGTATCCAAAATCTGTAGATATTCAACCAAATCTGGATCTTCTATGTCAAACTCTCCCAGAATTGCAGTCTCTAATGGATCATTGTTTAACACATTCAAAAACTCGTCATTCACAGCTTGCTCGATAACATCCACTTGAAAACATTCTTCCTCATCCGAAGGGAATTTCATGGCCTTAAATACATTGAAGGTCACTTCTTGATCCTGAACCCTCATAATGAGCTCTCCCTTTTGCACATCGATTAAAGTTCTTCCAGTGGCTAAAAATGGTCTCCCCAGAATAATAGGAATGTTTTTATCTTCCTCATAATCTAAGATGATAAAATCAGCCGGGAAGATGAATTTATCCACCTTGACAAGAATGTCTTCAACAATTCCCCTTGGGTATGTAACCGACCTATCGGCAAGCTGAAGAGAAATGTTTGTAGGCTTTGGTGCAGGCAATCCCAACTGAGTATACACGGATAATGGCATAAGATTAATACTAGCACCCAAGTCACACAAACATTTGTTGAAAGAAAGGCTACCAATAGTACACGGTATAGTGAAGCTGCCTGGATCTTTCAACTTGGGAGGTAGCTTTCTTTGCAGCACGGCACTACATTCTTCTGTCAAAGCCACCGTCTCAAAGTCATTTAGCCTTTTCTTCCTAGATAGGATTCCTTTCATAAATTTGGCATAGCTAGGCATCTGTTCTAAGGCCTCTGCAAAAGGAATGTTAATTTGTAACTTCTTGAAGACCTCCAGGAATTTGGCAAACTGTTTATCCAACTTTTGCTTCTGCAATCTCTGAGGGAAAGGTACTGGTGGATACACTTTTGGAGTAGGCTCAACACTAGGTTTATCTGTGGTATCTTTCTGCCCTGACTCAGGTGGTACACTGCTGTCCATTTCCTTAGAAAAATCCGCATTAGTCAAGTCCGAAGGAGAGCTTGAGTGGGCTGCCCCCTTTTGCAATTCGGCTCCTGTAAGGTTTGTTTACCACTTCTAAGAGTTACTGCCTGACATTCCTCTTTCCCATCTCTTCTTGGATTAGTCTCTGTGTTACTAGGAAGAGATCCCTGAGGTCTATTTGACATGGAACTAGCCATCTGCCCAATTTGATTTTCCAAAGCCTTAAGTGCTGCTGCTTGGTTTTTAATCAAGATATCTTGGTTAGCCATGTGTTTCAATATCAACTCCTCAAAATCTGATTTTCTCTCTGGTTGTGGTTGTGAAGTTTGAGCTGTATGATGTTGTTGAGGCTGATTTTGGAACCCTGGTGGATGATGTGGCTTAGGAGCTTGCTGAAAATTTTGATTGTTGCTCCATGAAAAGTTAGGATGATTCCTATTTCCAGCATTGTAAGTGTTTTGGTACTGATTTGGCGGTCTCTGGTAGCTACTTACAAACTAAACTGCCTCGTGGTCAAATGGACATTGGTCATTGGCATGTGTTCCTGCACAAACTTCACAAACAACAGCCACCTGCTGTACTTTTGAGTCAGTCAAGGAATCAATTTTCTTTGACATTGCCGCCATCTGAGCTGCTAAGGCTGTGATGGCATCCACCTCTAATACTCCGGCTACCTTTGGTTGACTCATTCTAGAAGTTGGCCACTGGTAGTTATTTGCAGTCATGACCTCCAATAACTCAATTGCTTCCCCATAATTCTTAGCCATGAGAGATCCCCCAGCTGCTGCATCTATACAAGACCGATTGTGAGATCCCAATCCGCTGTAGAAGGTATTCAATTGCATCCATGGGAGGAATCCATGATGCGGGCATCTTCGAAGTAAATCTTTAAATCTTTCCCATGCCTCATATAATGACTCCCCATGATGTTGCTCAAAGGTTGCAATTTCATTTCTCAATCTAGCAGACTTTGCAGGAGGGAAGAACTTTGCCAAAATTTCTGTGCTAAGTCTGACCATGTAGTGATGGACCCCGGTGGCAATGAGTGAAGCTAACTCTTAGCTTTGTCTCTCAAAGTGAACGGGAAAAGTCTAAGTCTCAAAGCATCATCCGTTACCCCAACAAATTTGAAAGTATCACATATCTCAATAAAACTCAACAAATGCTCATTAGGGTTGTCATTGGGCAAACCCCCAAACTGTAACGAATTTTGCACCATTTGTATTGTTCCCGGTCTAATTTCAAAGGCAGTTGCAGTTATTGTCGGTCTTATGATACTAGACTGTAGATCACTAATCTGTGGCGTTACATAGTCTTTCAATGCTTTTTGTTCCTCTGCCGCCATGGTTTCTTGATTGTTAGAATCCCTGATTCTTTCTCTTCTTAGTCTTCGGGTATTTCTCTCGATCTCGGGATCGTAAGGAAATAACTCAAGACTTTGTGATCGGCGCATACAACTCAAGGGTACCTACACAATCAAGCCAAAAACTTGTTGGTCGATTTCGCAATCAATAAAACACGCGCAAGTATACGCGGTCCACAAGTAATATAAGATAAGTAAAGTGTCGAACCCACGAGGAATTATGTTAAATAATTACCAAATATCAATCGCATGTAAAATCAATCCAATTTAAACAATGACAATATGGTTTGTGTTTGTTGTTGATTAAAACTAAAATAAGGGAAATTTAGAAAACAAGGTTTTACTAACACGGATAAAGTTCAAGATAAAAAGGTCTAAGATTACAATATCCCCCAACTCTTCATTTAAACATCATACTCTCTCTTGTTTGGTAAATTAGAACATAAGAATTGCTATCCGAGAAAATCACAAGTATATATAAGCCTCTCTCGATGGTCGAATACGTATTTCCTATTGTGGTGTATAGATATATTTCTATTCTATACACAAGCAAGAATCCCATATCAAGAACAATTAATAAGACACATGTCACGTAAAATCCCATTAACCATTCTATTAATTACCAACTTTCACAATAGAAATCATTAAGCATGATTCTCAAATGGATACATGTGGTATTTAGGTATATGTCTATCCTAAATACAATCAAATTATCAACCCTCAAGAATAATACATAAGACTCACGTCACATAATCTCATACATTATCCATAAAGAACCTCTAATTTTCACATGAATTCATAACTAGGTCTCAACTTATACTTCCTCTCTCAATTCCATATAAGTTACCAAAGTAATTACGGGCCAAGCAATTAATCCTTAATCAAAGGTTATAAACTCCAATTCACAAAATGCCTAATTACCATTCAAAAGAGAGCATTCAATTTAAGCTACAAGTTGGGTTCCATTGCAATCTTAGAATGAAGAGTTTAGCTCATATTTAATCTCAATAACATCATAAACTGATTATAGTACATGGTTTGGAATAACAAAGTAAGAATAAAGAACTACAACAAATGAAGATACACCCCTTTTGTGATGATATTCCCGAATTAGTGAGATGTAGTTCTTCTTGAGTTGCTCTTGCTTCCTATTTCGTGCTCCAAGCCTCTTTGGTTGATGAAATTCTGATAATCTTTCCTTTAGCTCCTTTGTTCTTCTTCTTTTTCTCTCAAACCCTAGCCTCCAAATTGTGTAGCAAAAACTCAATAATTCAATCTCCACTCCCTGGATGGCTACTAATCCCCCTGCTCTCTCTCCTTCCCATTCCATTATGCTCCCGAATTTGCTCCACTGAAACTCCACTACCAGCAGATGTGACAAACGCCAGCCATATTTCTTGTCCCGACCTGTCGCCCCGGCGACAAAAATGCATTGTGAAGAGTCACCCCGGCGACAATGTCGCCCCGGCGATAGAATTTGCCTTCGTTACATCGCCCCGGCGATGGTGTCGCCCCGGCGCTGAAAATGGCTCTAAGGTTGTCGCCCCGGCGATGGAGCTTACTGCTGGTCCTTGACATTTTCTTCCAAAAGTTCCACAATTTTCTACCTAGTGTCGCTTCCTGTACAATAATGAAATAACTAGTGAAATGGTGCTATAAATGCTTAAAGATAGCCGAGAATTGGGCCTAGAAAATATCTAATTCGTAGGTATAAAACCCACTCATCACAACATCACCCGATCGGTTCCATTGTACCGTGCCACTATCAGTTGGGAGTTAGTACAGTTGGAGTTTGGGGGGGAAGTTGTATTGCATAGCAGATTATTTGTTTGGGTTTGTTTGTTAAGTGATCAATCATGTATTGCATAGCAGATTATTTGTTTAGGTTTGTTTGTTAAGTGATCAATCATGGCTCCGAAGCGGCATCGGGGTGAGGGATCATCGTCTACACCATCTAGGCAGTTTGACAGACGAAAATTTGTCAGTGCGGAGGCAGCTAACAGATATGAATCGTATACATCGGGTAAAGCTCTAACTCCCGAGCGCGGTCTCACGCCTGACGAAGTGGTTGATGGTGAGATGATGCTTCATATAGTAGAGAGGGGATGGGAGACATTCACCACCCATCCGGAACCTGCATGTATAGCCGTTATCAAAGAATTTTATGCCAATGCAGAGGACGCGGCTCCATGTGAGGTTACAATACGGGGTAAGACAGTTTCATTCAGCGCGCAGTCGATCAATGAGTACTATAACTTGAGGCCAGATACACGTTGCAGATACTCTCGGTTTCTTGAGGAGGGACCGAATTTGGAGAAGGTGGTTATCGACTTGTGTAAACCGGGGACGACTTGGATATCCAGAGGGCCACATGCAGCAATCTCGTTCCACAGCAAGGACTTGAGTCGTTATGGAAAGGTCTGGTATGCCTTCCTCTCTGCTAAGCTGATGCCATCACAACATGTGAGTGATGTACCCAAGGAGAAAGCTTTATTGTTATATGCTATTGTGACGGGGATTGAGATCAATGTAGGTCAGTTGATTGAGGCATCGATTCGCCGCACTTTATGGACTTTGCATAGTCAGGGTGGTTTGCCACACCCTTTTTTGATCTGTGGGTTATGTCTTCGTGCGGGAGTTCATTAGGGAGCTGAGGAAGCTTTGTAGCAGCCTTTGCTACTTTTGGACCACCGTCTGATTGCACGCTATAAGGAATGGGAAGGAGGTGAGTCACATCCTCGTGGTATGGGGTATATCATTCATTCTCCTGCTGCTAAAGACGAACATGAATCTGCTGATGACGAGGGTGCGGGTCCTTCGGAGGGTCCTTCAGCGTCTACTTCTACCGGCAAGTCTAAGTTCAGCCTTCAATTTCGTGAGTTACAACGCCTTATTGATTCTCATCATAAAACCATATTGAGGCAGAACCAACGGTTGGCGGATCGACAGGAGCATATGTTTGCTTATCAGCAGAGTTGTACGCAAGCGATATCAAACATGTATTCTAATATGCAACCGTTGATGGACTATGTTCACTTTCCAGAAGCGTAGCCATTGCCAGTTTTTCCACCACCAACCCCAGATGATGATGACGAGTTCGGGCCTACTGCTTGAACTGTCAGGGGAGTCCTCTATTCTTAACTTTCTTTATTTTTCGCACAATGAGGACATTGTTTCGTTTGAGTTTGGGGTGGTGTATTTGCTCATTTAGCTGCATTTTGCATGAATTTTTTTTTAGTCTAGTTGCATGAGTTTCATTTTAGATTAGTTTTATCAGTTATTTATTGAAAAAAAAATCGTAAAATCCAAAAAACCCAAAAATTTAGTAGCATAGGATCATATAGTATTGCATTTAGTAAGTAAGGTATTCAAGCAATGCATTAATGGAAGTCATTTAGGGATGGCCGATGATGAAACTTGATCAGTTCTAATTCTGTTTAATGGGATGGATAGTGATTGCTAAATCTGGAGTTGACTGTTTTTAGTTGTGTTTACTTGAGACCTTTGGTTTTTAATTGTTCATGAATGTGTATTGAGGTAATTAGGAGTTGGTTCTTCTTTGGTGTATCACGTGCTCATATGAAGATATAAACTGTTATCGCTTGTTGGATCGGAAAAAAAAAAGTTGTTGAATAAATGCTGCTTCGATGTCTGTCTAAGTGCAAGAAAAAGAAGAATTATTAAATATAGACAGATAAGAGCAGGTCTTGACTAGTTTGTCTTTGTGGCTGGTGTCATTTGAATGAGTATGCCCTTAGGAGATGTCTTTACACTCAGCGCCCTAAAATCATCTGGTTTGGGAGTCATTGGTTGAAAGTTCGTTATACTGGTGACATTGAATAGCCTAATAAAGATGAACATTGCACTAGTCGAGATGTATGACGAGATGGAGCGTAAAATGCACTCGTTAAAGAAAGAAAAAAATGAAAAAAAAAATAATAAAATGAGAAGGCAAGTGAATAGCAGTTGAGCTTAAAAGTAAAATCTGTGAATTTGACTCTTGTTGAGCATTGTGATACTTAGAGTTGAATTCATATCCTGGTTAGTTTGATATATGTTATACACTTATGGATGGGTTGAGAGTAATTCATAACTGTTGATAGTTAGCTCTTGGATGGTGTGAGGTTGAAATTCTGTTGAATTGGTAGTTATTGATTTCTGAGGCCGGATTTTTATGATATCTGTTGATTAATTGCTTGAGTATGGTTAGTTATGCATATGCATTAATGTTGGTAGCTAGTTTAGAGGTGATTTTGGTTTGTTTTGTGTTTTGCTTGAGGACAAGCAAAGTTTTGAGTTTGGGGGTATTTGATGAGTAGGTTTTAACCTACGAGTTTGATATATCTTTGGCTTATTCTTTACTTGTTTTCTAAGTGTTTTTGGTATCTTTTACTTATTTTCATATTGCTTTTGTAGGTCATGGCTGGCTGCGGATTCAAAAGAAGAAAATTGGCTGGGTGCAGGGCAACCTCGCCGGGGCGAGAAGTCGTGCTTTGTTTTTCTCGCCGGGGCGGAAGCTGGCCGGGGCGAGAGATTTGTATAGGAACTTCTCGCCGGGGCGAGAATGCGGCTGATGGAAAATTTAAGTTTGCTAACATTCAGTTATTTTGGAAAGGTTGAAGTGATTAAGGATTCTTGCTATTATTCTGATTGGGAGACTAAAGGAAGATATAAATAGGAGATAACACATTGGATAAAGGGGGATACAACATAGAGATTGAATTTTCAGAGCTGAACAAGGAGATTGAAGATCAAGTCAAGCATCGTGAGGAATTCAGATTGGAGTGCTAGAGATTATATTGAGTTTTCTTTTAATCTTTTATCTCTGATTTGTAATTAATTATGATGACTTATTTTGGTATTCTAGTTTTAATTGTCAGTATGAACTAAACCATTAGTTAAGGCTACGATTGTACCAGTTATGTTTATGAATTAATTATCTATTTAATTCCGGTTATTCAATTGATGGGAGTTGTCTACTTATTCTATACTTATTGATTTAATTGTTTGGCCGACAATTAGCATATTATTCTGGATGAATTCGGGAGATACAATCTAGGGTTAGAACTGGATAAGATAACATGTATTCTTAATTATTTGCATGTGTTGAATAATTAGGATTGTGAAGTGAATAGGGATATCTCTTTGCTGCATGTAACAATTGGAAATTGAAGCTTAATGAATTTAATCCGTTAGTTTTGCATAGGAATATCGCAGAGTTAATTGGATTAGATAGATTTATTTGATCACTTGGAAAAGGGCTTATAAATATAATTGAATTTCTGTTAACAACTCCAATGAAGTGAATAATTGGAATGTATAGATAGATTTGTTTATGATAAATAACTGGGGATATTGTAGTCTTAATCATAATAAATCTGAATTTCAACCTTTGTGATAGTTGTTGGTGTTAGTATTTATTTACTTAGTATCAATCAAAAATTCAAATTGCAATTGTTTAATAGAATAGGCATAATTTAGATTGACAGTTGGAGATTTAAACATAGTAATTCCTGTGGGTTTGACACTCTTTCTTATCACTTTATTACTTGTTGATTGTGTATACTTGCACGTAATTGCTGATTGTGAAATTGGGCAACATACACCCTCCCATTTCCCCGAAGCCTCAATCCCCTCAACTCATTCCTCTTAAGCCATTCCCAAGTCTGTAATTCTTTCATTCCTTGTTGCTATCAGAATAGAGAATATAGAGATAGAGAGAGAAAGAAGAAAATTTAAAGAAGAAGAAGAAGGAAGCTACGGGAAGAAGAAGGGAAGAAGAAGAAGACGCGCGGGAGCTAGAGGAAGGAGAAGAAGAATCCTAGTAGCTTCCTTAGCACCCTTAGAAGTAAGAGTAAGAGGTAAAATCATCTTTCCTCCATTGTTCAAGTTTTTGTGTTTTTGAAGCTTTCTTGATGGGTTTTGCGTTTCTGGAAATTTTTGGTTGTTATTGTTGGTTGTGGTTGCTTAATATTGTTACCAAGACACCTTTTAAGCTATTAATACCATTAAAGTGGAACAAAAACGAAGAGAAATCCGAACCTTGGCTTAAAGGATGAACTATGCACATTTTTGGACTTTTGGACCTTTAGACTGTTAGAGGACTGTAAAGAGTTGATGATGTGATTATTTTGATTGTTTGTTGTTATATTATTGTACTTCCATGAGTTGTGAAGATAACCTAGTTGGAATGAACCAAAAAGATGCTAAAACGAAGTCATAGTTATGATTTGAGTAAAATGCATCATGACTGCGAAAAACAAAGTATGCAGTTTATGTTTTGGCTTAATATTTGGTCATGTTAGCGTTTATGGGTCGTCTAAGATTTTTGATATGTTGTAGCCCCGTGTCTTACGAATCCATAGAGTCCGTAACGGACCAAATTGATCGAGTACAGAGGGAGATATAGGAGCTGGAGCAGACGGAGGTCTTGACCTCGCGGTTCTGCAACTGCAGAACCTGGGCTACTGCATGGCGCTGTTCCACGTCGGTCCGGGTCGGGTCAGGTTGGACCGGGTCGGGTCAGGCTGGACCGGGTCGGGCCGGGTTGGACCCAGTGAATTTTTCCCGCGAGTCCAAAACTTATATTTTTGTACAAAATGATTAGACACCTTATTAATTGTACCCTATTAATCATTAAAGACTTAGTGAATTTATAAAGCGGAAATCATTAATTGAATTACAAATCCCGTTTGGTTTCCAGGGGGCGCTGCCCCCTTACACCCCTGCCAGCTCACTTTCGAGCTAGGCAGCCGCTCGTTCACCGGGGAGCGAGACCCCCGACTGGGTAGTCGTAGTGGCAATCAATGTATTTTAATGATGTGATGACTGTATTGAACCTAGTCCTTACGTGACTAATATTTATGACAATTTTAATGAACTATAGGGTATTATTTTTGAAGGACGATTAACGTCAAGATTTTAACGCACACGCAAGGCAAGTTCCTTACTCAACCCTTATTTAATTGTGCGAGTTTTCCTTAACTCATTTATTTATCGAGCAAGTCTCCTATCTTATTCAAGTTATTATTGTGCAAGCTTACTTACAAGCTTACTTACCCTACTCAAAATTATATTCGAGCAAATATTATTTATTGAGCAAGCTTATTGAGTTTCTTGACTCCGTTCAAAGTTACTTATCAATTTAGCAATTAGTGTGCTAGTATTCATACTTTTATTCAAGTATTGGAATGAAAGCTCATTTCATGCAATGTTATATATTGTGTGATTCCAAAGATTATGAATTGTTATTCATTCAAGATATTATTGATGCTATTATGCATGCAGTTCTTTATTCCATAAACTGTTTGAAAGCTATGTCAAAGCTAATTGTTCCAGCTAGACACTTATTGATTTGTTTATTGAAGTGAGGTTAAGTCCTCCAACTATAATTGTTGTTAAGTAAAACTGTCCGATCAAATTGTTTTGGTTCGGACTCCCGTGTAAAGCTAAGAAGAACAACCCTCATAGCAGGGGAAATTATATAAACATCGGGGAACCGACACGCGCGTAAATGGAAAATGTAAGGCTTATGCATAACATCAGGTACCTTAGGCTGATCACCTATTGTACCAGTTTTGTGGATTATCGGATGAATTTCCAGTAATTCTAGATAGAGTTCGGTGCCTTGGTGCTCACTCAGTATTGATTAGTCCCTTTCTTTGGGAAACTTTGAAATCCTTGGATACTTCAGAAATCCTTCGATTCATAGCAACCACTATAACGGTGGTAACAGAAGTTATTTATTCCTTGAGTTAGCTAAATTTTTACTCCTGTGAGCTAAAGTCATTCATGTGATTATTCACTGCTATTATACTTGCGGGGCAAATTTGTTGCTCACCCTTGCTTTCTTTAAAACATTTCAGTTAGTGCGGCACGTGGTGAGAGCTCAGGAAAAGATAAGGGAAAGGAGAAATCTACTGATTAGTTGTATTTTGTTGTTCTAGAATTACCGTTTGTATTAAGACTTATTTATTGACGTTGTGTATTAAGACAGATTTACCCTTATGTATTATGTTGTGTTTTGTAGTAGTCGTGGTTTTGAGACTTGGAACAGGATTATTTATGTTATATCAATGTAAATATTCCTTTATTCCGCTATGAGTTATCGATTGTATCATGCTTGTATTAGATAGTGATGAACCAGGTCCGTGGCTCAGGTGACGCGGATCTGGGGGCGTCACACCAACTGTCGAACAACTGCTCAATTAGGCTAGCTTGGCTTTGTAACAATCTGTCGAGCACTTGGCGTGCCCGCACAGAAATCTTTCTCCAACAATTCCCCTAAACTCAGTTTAACAGAAATTTTCAGTTCTTAGAGAATCACAACCAATGTACAGTAATAACCAAACCCAAAAAAACATCCAATTGAGCCAACACAAACTCAATTGGGCAACCAATTTAATTACTATCCAATTCAACAATAGATGAATACTCACATGCAAATCCAAATAGAACAACTATCTATGAGCAATTGACAAAATCTATGTTGAATACCTTACCCAGTGTTGGAATACCTTATGAATGCCAGTTGGTTGAAGACTTAGTAGGTTCAATTTGTATTGGGTTTCCATAATTTGTTGGTGGAACTGAGTGGGTGATGGTGAAGTATTTCAATTTGATGAACCCTTGTTATTGTTTGAATACCCAATTTGAGATTCGAAATCAAAGTTGAGGTTGAATTTGTGTGGATGTTTGTCAAATCCGAATGGGAGAGGAGAAGATTGAGGGATTTTGGTAGGAGAAGGAGAGTTTTTGGGGAGTTTTGTGATGAGGGTTAGAGAATGTCGCATTGAGAGTGTAAAGAATGTGGGTTTCGATCAGGTTTGAGAAGAATTTTAAAAATTGATTTTCGCTGAATTCGTCGGGGCGAATTCGTTATGCTTGGGAATTCGCCGGGGCGAATTGGGCAGAAAAGATTGGGCCGGGGCAAGTTCAGAAGTCGTTGGGGCGAGCTCGATAGAGAGGTTCTCGTCGGGGCGAGTTCCTGCAGCCTTTTGGATTCGTCGCGGCAAATTCAGCTTTCCTTGAAGAAAAAAAATTATTTTTGTTTCAATTCTGCAGTTCCAATTCCAGACACCTATAATCATGAAACTTTATCTAGATTAGAAAGATTAACTTAGGATCATAAGAGAACTTATAAAGTATATAAAATCCTAAAAACTAACTAACTAAATATAGTAATTAACTAAAAATTTGAAAGTACAGTAAATGAAAAACAATGAATGGGTTGCCTCCCATCAAGCGCTTGATTTAGAGTCTTTTAGCCTGACTACTCCCTGTTTAACTGCTTAATCGGGCTCTGTTGGGATCTTGTGGTTGCTCTTGAACTCAAATGCACAGCTCCAGTAATGTTTCACCATTTGCCCTTTCCTATAGACTATTTGTTTTTTACTTTGAATTTCATCATCAATTAAAGTTTTTAGACCAATACTCCCCTGAGAATCTTTATAAATCATGTCATAGTTTTCGTTAACGTCGTTTGGGAATCTCATTACTTTGAATACATTAATTGTAACTGCTTGGTCGTTCACTCTCATTGTTAACTCCCCTTTCTGCACGTCAATCGGTGTTCGTTCGGTCACCAAGAATGGTCTTCCCAAGATAATTGGAATATAGATTTCAATTGGAATCTATGCACTGAAAGGTCTTTTGTGATTAATGTTGAAATCTATATTATCTGAAAAGTCGTTGATCGCTAAGGGGGCTTACCCTTACTATAGAATAAATGTTATTTATTTAAATGAATTAAATAGTTTAATTTATTTATTTAAATAAGATTAGAATTGTTCTAATTGATTTATTCACAACTGGTTTAATATGGAGAACCTAAATGGTCACACCGCAAAAGAAAAATATTTATTTAAGAAGTAAATGGCATAATTGTAATAATAAGTTAAGTGTATTTAATTTAATCTATGGAGATAAAATAAATTAAATAGCTTAATATTTATTATTTAATATTTTGGAAATATTAAATATAAATTAATATGAGGAGTCTTATTATTATTATTATTATTATTGTTATTATTATTATTACTATTACTATTATTTAATTCCTAATAGGGATTGAGAATTAATTAATAGAAGTACTCTCTCATATATTCCTAATTGGATTAGGAGCATAATTAATTAAAGGAGTTTAATTATAATAGAAACCCTAATCCTAAATAGTTTAGGGTAGGGTTATTCCTACATCTATAAATAAGAGGAGTCTTATCATAAATTAAGGTTACACACTCTTGCATTAGATTGTGGAGAGTACTTACAATTTCTATAGAGATAGAAGCTAGGGTTTTGCTAACAACCAACTTCTTGAATACATATTCTTCCTTGGTGGATCACCTCTAGAGGCCAAACACTTGGGTGGCTAACGTTGATCAAAGGAAGGAATCTCATCGGTGGAATTTGAGGAGAACGCGAAGGAATTAGAGGTAAACTTGTACCCGAGGAAGGTTTGATTCACGAGGGTTTAATTCTCTATCTTTATCTCTTTCGTTAATTGATAATTGAACACAAGGAAAGATCATGGTGAAGGTTTGTATTAAAAATTTTAAAATCTGTTTTATCGCGCTTCCTCCCTATTTATGTAATTAGATTGCATGCTTGCGTAATATACAAACCTAACAGTGGTATCAGAGCCAATTCTTGTGTTAATTATTGATTTAGATGATTCCATATATGAATTTGCTAGGTTTATATATAACGCAAGCATGCAATCAAATTACATAAATAAAGCGAAAGCGTGATAAAACGGATTTTACAATTTTAATATCACCATGATCTATCCTTGTGTTCAATTATCAATTAAACGAAAGAGAAAGAGAATAAGAATTATACCCTCATAGATCAAAGCTTCCTCGGGTACAAGTTCAACTCCTAGTCCTTCGTGTTCTCCTCGAATTCCACCGATGAGATTCCTTCCTTTGATCAACGTTAGCCACCCAAGTGTTTGGCCTCTAGAGGTGATCCACCAAGGAAGAATATGTTAGGTTTGTATATAACGCAAGCATGCAATCAAATTACATAAATAGAGCGGAAGCGCGATAAAACGAATTTTAAAATTTTATAAAAACCATCACCGTGATCGATCAATGTGCTCAATTAACGATATAAACGAAAGAGAAAGAGAATAATAATTATACCCTCGTAGAACAAAGCTTCCTCGGGTACAAGTTATACTCCTAGTCCTTCGTGTTCACCTCGAATGCTACGGTGTGATTCCTTCCTTTGATCAACGTTAGCCACCCAAGTGTTTGGCCTCTAGAGGTGATCCACCAAGGAAGAACAAGTATTCAAGAAGTTGAGTATTTGGCAAAACCCTAGTTTCTATCTCTATAGAAATTGTAAGTACTCTCCACAATCTAATGCAAGAGTGTGTAACCCTAATCTATGATAAGACCCCTCTTATTTATAGATATAGGAATAACCCTTCCCTAAATTATTTAGGATTAGGGTTTGTATTATAATTAAACTCCTTTAATTAATTATGCTCCTAATCCAATTAAGAATCCATGGGAGAGTACTTCTATTAATTAATTCCCAATCCCTATTAGGAATTAAATAATAGTAAAAGTAATAATAATAATAAGACTCCTCTTATTAATTTATATTTAATATTTCCAAAATATTAAATAATAAATATTAAGCTATTTAATTTATTCTATCTCCATAGAGTAAATTAAATACACTTAACTTATTATTACAATTATGTCATTTACTTCTTAAATAAATATTTTCCTTTTGCGGTGTGACCCTTTAGGTTCTCCATATTAAACCAGTTGTGAATAAATCAATTAGAACAATTCTAATCTTATTTAAATAAATAAATTAAACTATTTAATTCATTTAAATAAATAATATTTATTCTACAATAAGGGTAAACCCCCTTAGCGATCAACGACTTTCCAGATAATATAGATTTCAACATTAATCACAAAAGAACATTTGAGTAAATAGTTACTGTACAATTCAATCCTTCTACCATACAATGTCCCAATTAAATATAAGACATGGATTTACTGTCAAGTATTATTTTATTTAATTATATGTATTTCGATTCCCAAATGCACAACTCTAATTAACACAAATTAGAAACTCCTTTCTAATTTCATTTTGCCTTGGCCAAAGACTACTGAGTTATCATTTATCGAATCACATAGGACATTCACATCTTTTACTAGACGAGGTAGATTCTTTGTTGATCATTCACCTATCTCCATGTACAACTAATTATACCCAATCACACCCTTTGATATACCCACAAGGTCTTAAGGGACATGTCAAAGTATAACTCATCATACACAAGATACTATGATGATCTCAAGTCCAAGGATCACTTGTACAACTATCACTATAGGAATTCCTATTGACAGGCGAGTAAAACTCCATTAGGTATTCCTTAGCGAGCCACGTTCAGTGAACTTATTCTCCAATAAGCACCTACATACTTGCTTTAGTGTCTCCACACAAATGATTATGAGATCAATCATCCTCTTCTTAAGAGCAAGCAACGTATGTACTAATCTATCCGGATTCACTAATCCCCTTTTTAGTAATCCAACGATTAGGAACGATTTTAGTTTGTGAGCTATCTAGAATTTAGATCTCATTAGCATGATCACCATCATGATTCTAAAAGCATTGCTCAAAACTACGGGTTTATCACATTTAATATAACAGCACTATGTAGATAATATAAAATGCCTTTTAAGAAACTCAATTCTTTTATTAATAAATGAATAAGATTACAAAGTATGTGCTACATCATATCAAATATGATTGGCTTGTGTGCATACTACTTTCAGAATAGGTATTCAAGAAGTTGGGTATTGGCAAAACCTTAGTTTCTATCTCTATAGAAATTGCAAGTACTCTCCATAATCTAATGCAAGAGTGTGTAACCCTAATCTATGATAAGACTCCTCTTATTTATAGATGTAGGAATAACCCTTCCCTAAACTATTTAGGATTAGGGTTTGTATTATAATTAAACTCCTTTAATTAATTATGCTCCTAATCCAATTAGGAATCCATGGGAGAGTACTTCTATTAATTAATTCCCAATCCCTATTAGGAATTAAATAATAGTAAAAGTAATAATAATAATAAGACTCCTCTTATTAATTTATATTTAATATTTCCAAAATATTAAATAATAAATATAAAGTTATTTAATTTATTCTATCTCCATAGACTAAATTAAATACACTTAACTTATTATTACAATTATGCCATTTACTTCTTAAATAAATATTTTTTTTTCTTTTGCGGTGTGACCCTTTAGGCTCTCCATATTAAACCGGTTGTGAATAAATCAATTAGAACAATTCTAATCTTATTTAAATAAATAAATTAAACTATTTAATTCATTTAAATAAATAATATTTATTCTACAATAAGGGTAAGCCCCCTTAGCGGTCAACGACTTTCCAGATAATATAGATTTCAATATTAATCACAAAAGAACATTTGAGTAAATAGTTACCGTACAATTCAATCCTTCTACCATACAATGTCCCAATTAAATATAAGACATGGATTTACTGTCAAGTCTTATTTTATTTAATTATATGTATTTCGATTCCCAAATACACAACTCTAAATAATGCAAATTAGAAACTCCTTTCTAATTTCATTCTGCCTTGGCCAAGGACTACTGAGTTGTCATTTATCGAATCACATAGGACATTCACATCTTTTACTAGACGTGGTAGATTCTTTGTTGATCATTCGCCTATCTCCATGCATAACTTATTATACTCAATCATACCCTTTGATATACCCCAAAGGTCTTAAGGGACATGTCAAAGTATAACTCATCATACACAAGATACTATGATGATCTCAAGTCCAAGGATCACTTGTACTACTATCACTAGAGGAATTCCTATTGACAGGCGAGTAAAACTCCATTAGGTATTCCTTAGCGAGCCACGTTCAGTGAACTTATTCTCCAATAAGCACCTAATACTTGCTTTAGTGTCTCCACACAAATGATTATGAGATCAATCATCATCTTCTTAAGAGCAAGCAACATATGTACTAATCTATCCGGATTCACTAATCCCCTTTTTAGTAATCCAACGATTAAGAACAATTATAGTTTGTGAGCTATCTAGAATTTAGATCTCATTAGCATGATCACCATCATGATTCTAAAAGCATTGCTCAAAACTATGGGTTTATCACATTTAATATAACAACACTATGTAGATAATATAAAATGTCTTTTAAGAAAATTAATTCTTTTATTAATAAATGAATAAGATTACAAAGTATATGCTACATCATATCAAATATGATTGGCTTGTGTGCATACTACTTTCAATCTCTCACTTGCACTAAAGCCAATCGCCTTGGAATCTAATACCCATCTTCTTTAAGTGACGATCAAACTGCTGTTGAGTTAAAGCTTTAGTAAATGGATCTGCAATGTTGTCTAGAGAGTCCACACGCTCCAGGGTGACATCTCCTCTTTCAATGATCTCTCTAATCAAATGAAACCGCCGCAATACGTGTTTGGATTTCTGATGAGACCTGGGTTCCTTAGCCTGCGCAACAGCTCCATTGTTGTCACAAAATAAAGGTATGACTCCTCTAATGCTAGGAACCACTTCAAGTTCAGTTATGAACTTTTTCATCCAAACAGCTTCCTTTGCAGCTTCACTTGCAGCTATGTACTCTGTCTCTGTCATTGAATCAGCAACTGTTTGCTGCTTGGAACTTTTCCAACTCACCGCGCCACCGTTTAAGGTAAACACATACCCTGAAACGGATTTACTGTCATCTTGCTCCGTTTGAAAACTTGAGTCTGTATAGCCCTCTAGTTTCAATTCAGACCCACCGTAGACAAGAAATACATCCTTAGTTCTTCTCAAGTACTTTAGGATGTTTTTCACTGTCTTCCAGTGCTCTTCTCCTGGATTCGACTGATATCTTCTCGTTACACTAAGTGCATGAGCGACATCTGGTCTAGTACATATCATATCGTACATGATAGATCCTATTGCAGAAGCATAAGGTATCTTACTCATCCGGTCTCTCTCCTCAGGTGTCTTTGGGGCCTGTTTCTTGGAGAGATGTATTCCATGGCTTATCGGCATGAGACCTCTCTTGGAATCTTCCATGCTAAACTTCTTTAGCATCGAGTCAATGTACTTTCGTTGGGTCAAGCCCAGCATCCTTTTAGATCTATCTCTATAGATCTTTATCCCCAAAATATAGGATGCCTCACCCAAGTCCTTCATGGAGAAGTGTTTAGATAACCAAATTTTGATCGACTGTAGCATAGGAACATCATTCCCTATCAGTAATATGTCATCAACATATAATACAAAGAATAAAACAGCGCTCCCACTAACCTTCTTGTACACACATGGTTCATCCTCATTTTTGATAAAGTCAAACCTTTTGATTATCTCATCAAAACAGATGTTCCATCTTCGAGAAGCTTGCTTTAATCCATAAATGGATCGTTGTAGCTTACAGACTTGGTTTGTCCCAACCGTTGAAACAAAACCCTCTGCCGGTATCATATATACATTTTCCTCAAGCTCTCCATTGAGGAAGGCCGTTTTCACGTCCATTTGCCAGATCTCGTAGTCATAATAAGCTGCAATTGCAAGCAAAATCCGAATGGACTTGAGCATAGCTACTGGTGAGAAGGTTTCATCGTAGTCAACTCCTTGTCTTTGTTTGAAATCTTTTGCAACCAGTCGGGCCTTATAGGTCTCTACCTTGCCATCTGCTCCAGTCTTTCTCTTAAAAACCCATTTACACCCAATAGGCTTAATGCCCTCAAGTGGTGAAACCAAAGTCCATACTTAGTTTTCATACATGGAGTCCATCTCGGATTTTATGACTTCTAGCCATTTCTCTGAGTCTTCACTACTCATAGCCTCTTCGTAAGTCAATGGATCATCATCATCTATGATGCATACCTCATCATCATCCTCTATGATGAATCCATACCTTTCAGGTATCTTCGGTACTCTTCCAGATTTACGAATAGGTAGTGGTACAGTAGGTTCTTCTACTTGGTCAGGTACATGACTTTGATCCGTAGTATTTTGTGGTTCTTGAACTTCTTCAAGATATATCTTACTCCCATTGACCCCTTCAAGGATAAACTCCTTTTCCAAGAAGGCAGCGTGTTTCGCAACAAACACCTGATGTTTCTTTAGGGTATCCCACGAATCTACATTTGTCGGATCTAGTCTTCAGCTTATCATGCTCAAACCTTTTGACATAAGCTGGACAACCCCAAGTCTTAACATGCTTAAGATTTGGTTTCCTCCCTATCCATATCTCATATGGGGTCTTTGGGACGGATTTGGTAGGTACCTTGTTAAGTAGGTATGCAACCGATTCTAGGGCATGACCCTAGAAGGATATTGGAAGGTCGGTAAAACTCATCATGGAACGAACCATATCCAACAATGTTCGATTTCTCTTTTCAGATACACCATTCAACTGTGGCATCCCCGGTGGAGTCCATTGTGAGATTATACCATTTTCTTTAAGACAAATGAGAAACTCATTGGTCAAGTATTCCCCTCCTCGATCCGATCGAAGAATTTTAATACCTTTACCAGTTTGCTTCTCTACTTCACTTCTGAATTCTTTGAACTTTTCAAAGGACTCAGATTTGTATTTCATTAAATATACATATCCAAATCTAGAATGATCATCAGTGAAAGTAATAAAATAAGAATACCCTCCTCGTGTATTCGTTATTATAAGTCCACATACATCTGTGTGTACCAACGCTAACAACTCTGTAACTCTTTCTCCTTTTCCACTAAAAGGAGATTTAGTCATTTTACCCATGAGACAAGATTCACAAGTTGGATATGATTCGAAATCAGATAGCTCTAAAAGTCCATCCTTATGCAACTTGGTTAATCTTGTTTCATTGATATGACCGAATCTACAGTGCCACATAAAGGTATAATTAACATCATCTCTTTTTTTTTCTTAGTTTGTTCAATTTGAAGTATATTTTCATACAAGTCAAGTATGTAAAGTCCATTCAGTAAATTGCCAACACCATATAAAATATTTTATTATAAATAGAACTATTGTTGTTCTTTATTATAATATTAAAACCATCCATATCCAATACAGAAATTAAAATAATATTTCTAATGAGTGTTGGAACATAATAACAATTATTTAAACTAATGGACTTGCCCGTAGGCAGTGCTAAACAATAAGTTCCTATAGCTAATGCAGCAAGCTTCGCTCCATTTCCCACTCGTAGGACGACTTCATCCTTGTTCAGCTTTCTACTTCTGCTTAGTCCCTGCACATTATTACATATGTGAGAACTACAGCCGGTATCCAATACCCAAGTAGAATTTTGACTTTCAGAAAAATTAATTTCAATCATGAACAAACCTAGATCGGAAGTCGAAGCTTCTCTAAGCTTCTTCTGGTCCGCAAGATACTCCTTGCATTTTCTCTTCCAGTGTCCCGACTTATTGTAATGGTAGCAAATTCTTTTGCTATCTGGATCAGGTTTCTTTTTATCCTTTCTCTTCGCCTTGCCCTTAGCCTTCTTGTTTTTCTTCTTTTCAAAAGATACCTTGGGCCTCTTCCTTTTCTTAGAAGAATCATCCACTAGTAAGACTTGGTTCTTGTTGGATGAGAAGTGACCTTCAGCAGTTTTCAGCATGTTAAGTAACTCAGGCAAGCTGACATCCAACTTATTCATGTGAAAACTCACAACAAATTGTGAGAAGGTGTCTGGGAGTGACTACAAGATCAAATCTTGGCTTAACTCCCCATCCATCACAGACCCTAGCTGTCCAATTTGTTCAATCAGATTGATCATCTTAAGGACATGAGTCTCAACAGCAGTGCCCTCGGTCATACGGGATCGGAAGAGCTCCTTAGATATCTGATATCTAGCAGTCCTACTTTGCTCACCAAACAACTCTTTGAGGTGCGGCTGTGACGCCCCCAAATTCGGGTCTCCAAATACCCGGATCCGGTCATCACGATCCACTACAAACATTCACCTCTAACAACATATGGTAACTAAAATGCGGAATATAATAAACATACATTGTTCATTACAAAAGTGTTACTAGTCCCAGAATACAACAACCTTAAACACATACCCAAATCCATACCCTAAATAAAAGTTAGGGTTTAAATTACATTAACAGTAATTAACTATGCGTAAATTTTAAGTCTGCTACGTGAAGTCTATTACTTCATCTTTTCTTTCCCTTTGTTCTTCCCTGACGTCTCGGGTTTAGCTGCAATAAAGTCATGATATAGTAAGAATGAGCAACGAGTTTGCTCAACAAGTTTAGAGTACAACAATAAGGATATATCATGATGAAGGGAATATAGAAAGAGAATTCAACAATTATCAGAAGCACGGACAATAAATGCTTTTAGAACAATTGATAGTCAAGTAGACTTTGAACAATAACTTCCAAAGGAGTCAATAGCTGGTTGACCCTCTGGTTACTGGCTACAGAATAAGTACTTGAGGGGATCAGCCTCGCGTACGCTATGTATATGCATAACATTTAACTCTGCTATTGGTACCTTATATACGGTACCTGGGGTACTCCCCTATAATAAAAGGGGTGTTCATTCAGTCTAAGAATCCTGACCAATGATTGGTTCGGATAGCTTTTATAAATTCTTATATACGTGCCTGACCGAGACAAGGGTTCAGACTTAATCATGAATAGTTCGTGAATTTCAAAACTTAAATAATTATACGAATTCAAATGCACAAGTGCGAATGCCAATGAATACATAGATGTGGAATAATTTTAAAAGTAATTAGACCACTTAAGGCATGCTTGGAGATAAGATTCAAGCTTAAAGAATAACTTGCAATAATATATACCTTTCGCACGAATTAAAAATAATGCATAAGGTTTAGAAATATTGCTCAATGTAAAAGTTGAGTAAGATAGAACTTGCATTCAATATACTGAAAGAATGAAGTTAGGGAACTTGCAATATTTAAAGTTTCGGGATAGAGAACTTGCCTGTTTGCTCAGCTACAGATAAACTTAGCTTTAATTAATTGATCCTGAGTGACCTATCATTGGATAAAGTCGACTTATCAATTAATATGACATGGTTGTATATTGTCACACCTTACTATACCATTTACTCAGCAGGTAAAAGTTCACCATTTACGTTTAATTACTATTTACATTAGCTAAACAGAAATTAATTAATGACCTTTAGTTATTATCTCAATAACTAATCATGCTTATAGGATATTCATCTTAACAATATTTAGTAATCCAAGTTATTATTTACTACACTAAATAATAAATTGATTAATGCCTTACTAGCTAACAGTGGCAACAAATAAACAGGTTATTTAAGTCCTATTTACACTTAGCTATTACTCTCTTTCAAGGGTAATTACGAAATTATTTCCCTTATCCACCATTAACTAGATAATTAATGCATTAGCTATATCCATACTTAATTATTATTATTGTTACTTAAATAATAATTAAGTTCTTATTATCTTTATTTATTATATGATAATAATTAAATATTTATTATCTTTATTTATTATTCAATAATAAATGATTATTTTATTAACTTTATTCATACTTAATTATTATTTAATATTAATTAAATAATAATTAAATATTTATTATCGGTATTTATTATTCATTGATAAATAATAAGTAATTATTTTATTACCTTTATCCATACTTAATTATTATTAAATATCAATTAAATAATAATTAAATATTTATTATCCTTATTTATTATTCATTGATAAATAATAAATAATTATTTTATTAATCTTATTCATACTTAATTATTATTTAATATTAATTAAACAATAATTAAATACTTACTGGCAAATAATTAAATTATTAACTTAATTCATACTTGATTAGTAGTTAAGCAATAACAAAATATTTATTGGCTTCATCTATTATTTAAGGATAAATAATTAAATTACTAGCTTTATTTAAGACTAAACAATAAATAATTGAATTATTAATTATTATTTAATATTAATTAAATAATAATTAAATATTTATTATCTTTATTTATTATTCATTGATAAATAATAAATAATTATTTTATTAACTTTATTAATTATTATTTAATATTAATTAAATAATAGTTAAATATTTATAATCTTTATTTATTGGGTATTGGTAAAGAGTAGGTAATTATCTCATTAATCCTTATTATTATTTAATATTAACTAAATAATAATTTAGAACTTATTATTTTATTTATCATTTATGGATAAATAATTATTAATAACTTATCATTTATCAACCGATTCCCAACCACCAACATTTCACTAGTTTATAGGCTTAATGAAACCTGAGTCTAGCAAGCCATAGATCAACAAACTGGGCAAAGCTACGCATTGGTCCTCATAGACATTTCGTCGAGCACCTTGTGGGCGTATCAAAAATCGACACTGGCTTAGTTCCTAGGCAAAAGTGTGTTGTCGAACCTTATGGTTCTTATACAGTCTCAACCAAGCAGTATAACCCAAACAATTTCAAAATTGTAAATCCAATAAAGAGAATAGTTTGATTAAAGATGGTACCTAGAACAATTTACCCCAAACAGAGGAACTATCCAATTCAATACCATGACAGATTCCTTAATCAAAATAAACCAACACAATGCAATAAAATCCCAACACAAATGTATAGTATAACTAATACCATTACTGCTAGAACCTTCAAGGTTCGTTAACAACAGTTCCTCAACAACATAAACTACACAATACTACCATTAATATCACACCCAACACAGTCAACAATCCTAATCCTAATACAGAAGAAAAATTTCAAAGAAACCAACCCACAAGAAATTCGGCAGCTCGGTATACCTTTGGGTGGTTCGAACTGCAGTCCTTCTCCTACGTCCAAAATAGGAAACGAATTCAGACATCCACTGTTGGCCTCCCCTGCCTTCTTGCTGCGATTTCTATTATATATATATATATATATTTTTTTTCTACTGTGACTCGCAAGGACAGGGAATCGGCAGCTTGGACCTTCAATTTATAGGAAATTGGTTACCCAATTGTTGGGCAATATCCCAATTGACCGAACCATTGTCCAACGGTAGGAGGGAGTAGGCTGTCAATTGTTCACATCAAACCCATCAACCCAAGCCGCGATTTGCCGGCAAACCCTCGAGCTGCGAACCCCCACCGGTCACGTCGTCGCACGCTCAAACCCTTTGGTCCATTCGTCGAGCGTCCGGTCGCCCGTGGCGAAACCCGCTTCGCCTGCTGGTCAACCCTTGGTAGCCGTCGGTCGCTAGGTTCCCTCCCCAGTCCAACCAGCCGGTCGCCTCAAACTGTCTCGCCAATCTTCGCACCGAGGCACGCCTGGTGTGACCTCTCTTTGCTCGTCTCTCGTTCCGCCTGGTTGAAACCCTAGCGAACCCCTACTTCTCCTTCTCGGCTTGGTTTGATTTGAGGGCTTTGAGTCCCTTTTGCTCGGTTTCCCCCAATTTACCTCACCGATCGAATTTTCCCCCAAAGGAAACGGATCCAACCCGGTCAGAAGAGGAAATGGGTTCGACCCGGTAGGAGGGGGATTGGGCTCACCCAATTGAGATTGGGCCGGATGGAATGATTAGAAAGGTGGCCCGATAAAAACAGAAATTGGGCTCAGCCCTATTAAAATTTGGGTCAATAAAAGGAAATAGCTCAATTAAAATTATTAACACTATGCTCCTAATATTTAAATTGAATTAAATAATTAAATTAATTAATTATCCATGATATTTATTTCGACAATAATTCTTCATGCGAATTATTTAAATCCGCTAATAGTAAAATAAATTAATTTATTAATCTTCTTCCAAATTTCTTCCAAATAAAATCTTGGGGTTAACCCACTAATTTAAATCGCACTATTAATGAGCCCCTTTAATGCAAGAAAATTATTGGACCATATAATTATATAATTAAATAAAAATTCTTACATGGGTCCCATTAAATTCGTAAAATTATATAAAATGAATTTTATTTATCAAAATAATTTGATACAATGTTTTGAAAATTCCTGGACATTACATCCTCTCCCCCTTATAAAAATTCCGTCCTCGGAATTTCAATCTAAGGTTACTCAAATAACTGGGGGTAATTCGCTCTCATTTTCTCTTCGAGTTCCCACGTAGCTTCTTCCATCGCGTGGTTCCTCCAGAGAACTTTAACAGAGTGGATGATTTTATTCCTCAGTTTCTGCTCTTTTCTATCCAGTATTTGAACAGGAATCTCCTCGTACGATAAGTCCTTTTCGACTTGAATTGGCTCATAGGAAATAACGTGCTTGTAGTCTGGCTTATATGGTCGTAACACCGATACATGAAACACGTTGTGGATGTGCTCAAGTTCAGGAGGTAATGCTACCTCGTACGCCACTTCACCTATTCTTCTCAATATTTCAAAAGGTCCTATGAACCTAGGGCTCAATTTGCCCTTCTTCCCAAAACGGATCTTCCCTTTCCAGGGAGATACCTTTAGAAACACAAAGCTACCAACTTCAAAGTCTCGTTTCTGACGATGTAAGTCGGCATATTTCTATTGACGATCCTGGGCTACTACTAACCGCTGTCTTATTACTCTAATGATTTCCACGGTTTGTTGTACCAATTCTGGTCCCAACAACCTCCGTTCACCAACTTCATCCCAACACAACGGCGTTCGGCACTTTCTTCCGTATAGCGCTTCGTACGGTGGCATCCCAATGCTAGCATGGTAACTATTGTTGTAGGCGAACTCTACTAGTGGCAAGTGATCGTCCCAGCTGCCACTTAAGTCCATCACAACTGCCCGGAGCATATCCTCTAGAGTCTGAATTGTTCGCTCACTCTGACCATCAGTCTGAGGATGATACGCCGTACTCATTCTTAACTGTGTTCCCAGTCTCTCCTGTAGACTTCTCCAAAAATTTGACGTGAAATGCGGATCTCTGTCAGACACAATAGATACCGGCACTCCATGTCGTGATACTATCTCCTTCACATAAAGTTTCGCCAACTGTTCCAATTTATACCTGATCTTGATCGGTAGAAAGTGGGCAGACTTGGTCAACCGATCTACGATCACCCAGATGGCGTCTAGACCCTTTTGGGTTGTCGGGAGTCCTACCACAAAATCTATAGTAATGTGCTCCCACTTCCACTCGGGAATCTCTAAGGGTTGCAACAATCCGCTCGGCCGTTGGTGCTCTGCCTTGATCCTTTGACAAGTTAAACATCGGCTGACGAATTCTGCAACTTCCCCTTTCAAATGCGGCCACCAATAATGTTGATGAAGATCTTGATACATCTTGGTGCTACCCGGATGTACCGAAAATCTCGTATTATGGGCCTCCTGTAAAATCTCTTCCCTTAGGTCCGGTACGTAGGGTATCCATATTCTTCCCTCGAACCTCAGCAATCCTGTGCTGTCAATCTTGTACTTCAATGTTTTTCCCTCCGATAGTTGCTCCTTAATGACGAGGCACTCTTCATCAAATTCTTGAGCCTCCTTTATCTTATCCAGTAGAGTCGGACCTGCTGTTACAGTAAATAATTTTTCGTCCGTCTCCATCGGATACTTAATCTCCAGTTCCAGACGTTTAAAGTCCCTTATCAACTCCTCTTGAACTGTCAGCTGCATCAATTTCACCTTGCCTTTTCTACTTAAGGAATCAGCCACTACATTCGCTTTGCCCGGATGGTACAGAATTTCACAGTCGTAGTCCTTGATCAATTCTAACCATCGGCGCTGCCTCATGTTCAGCTCCTTTTGAGTGAATATATATTTCAAACTTTTGTGATCTGTATATATTTTGCACTTCTCCCCGTATAGGTAGTGCCTCCAAATCTTTAAGGCGAAAACTACCGCTGCTAACTCCAAGTCATGAGTCGGGTAACCCTTCTCATAGTCTTTCAGTTGACGTGATGCGTACGCCACGACCTTGCCGTGTTGCATCAGTACACAACCCAGACCCTTGTGTGACGCATCGCTATACACTACGAAACCCCCAGTGTTGTCGGGTAAGGTCAACACCGGTGCTTGGCTGAGTCTTTTCTTTAGCTCCATAAAACTTTCCTCACATTTCTCCGACCAAACGAACTTAACTGTTTTCCTGGTGAGGTTAGTCAATGGCGATGCTATCTTTGAAAAATCTTGTATGAATCTTCGATAGTATCCCGCTAATCCCAAGAAACTCCGGATCTCTGTCGGCGTCTTCGGCTGTTCCCAGTTGATAACTGCTTCCACTTTTGCTGGGTCCACTGAAACACCATTTTTGTCGATGACGTGACCCAAAAACTGTACCCTCTGCAACCAAAACTCACACTTCGAAAATTTTGCGTACAACTTCTCCTTCCTGAGAGCTTCCAATACAATCTTCAAATGTTCAGCATGCTCTTCCTCCGTCCCTGAATACACCAGAATGTCATCGATGAATACGACTACGAACTTGTCCAAGTACTGCTTGAATACTCTGTTCATCATATCCATGAATGCTGCTGGTGCATTTGTCAATCCAAAAGACATTACCAGAAACTCGAAGTGCCCGTAACGAGTTCTGAATGCAGTCTTCGGGATATCTTCCTGCCTCACCTTCAGCTGATGATAGCCTGTTCTTAAGTCGATTTTTGAAAAGTATTTCGCTCCCTTAAGTTGATCAAATAGATCGTCAATCCTAGGAAGCGGATACCTATTCTTAATCGTAACTTTGTTCAACTCCCGATAGTCGATACACAGTCTCATCGAACCATCTTTCTTCTTTAGTCCTATTTACACTTAGCTATTACTCTCTTTCAAGGGTAATTACGAAATTATTTCCCTTATCCACCATTAACTAGATAATTAATGCATTAGCTATATCCATACTTAATTATTATTATTGTTACTTAAATAATAATTAAGTTCTTATTATCTTTATTTATTATCTGATAATAATTAAATATTTATTATCTTTATTTATTATTCAATAATAAATGATTATTTTATTAACTTTATTAATACTTAATTATTATTTAATATTAATTAAATAATAATTAAATATTTATTATTCATTGATAAATAATAAGTAATTATTTTATTACCTTTATCCATACTTAATTATTATTAAGTATCAATTAAATAATAATTAAATATTTATTATCCTTATTTATTATTCATTGATAAATAATAAATAATTATTTTATTAATCTTATTCATACTTAATTATTATTTAATATTAATTAAATAATAATTAAATACTTACTGGCAAATAATTAAATTATTAACTTAATTCATACTTGATTAGTAGTTAAGCAATAACAAACTATTTATTGGCTTCATCTATTATTTAAGGATAAATAATTAAATTACTAGCTTTATTTAAGACTAAACAATAAATAATTGAATTATTAATTATTATTTAATATTAATTAAATAATAATTAAATATTTATTATCTTTATTTATTATTCATTGATAAATAATAAATAATTATTTTATTAACTTTATTAATTATTATTTAATATTAATTAAATAATAGTTAAATATTTATAATGTTTATTTATTGGGTATTGGTAAAGAGTAGGTAATTATCTCATTAATCCTTATTATTATTTAATATTAACTAAATAATAATTTAGAACTTATTATTTTATTTATCATTTATGGATAAATAATTATTAATAACTTATCATTTATCAACCGATTCCCAGCCACCAACATTTCACTAGTTTATAGGCTTAATGAAACCTGAGTCTAGCAAGCCATGGATCAACAGACTGGGCAAAGCTACGCATTGGTCCTCATAGACATTTCGTCGAGCACCTTGTGGGCGTATCAAAAATCGACAATGGCTTAGTTCCTAGGCAAAAGTGTGTTTCCGAACCTTATGGTTCTTATACAGTCTCAACCAAGCAGTATAACCCAAACAATTTCAAAATTTTAAATCCAATACAGAGAATAGTTTGATTAAAGATGGTACCTAGAACAATTTACCCCAAACAGAGGAACTATCCAATTCAATACCATGACAGATTCCTTAATCAAAATAAACCAACACAATGCAATAAAATCCCAACACAAATGTATAGTATAACTAATACCATTACTGCTAGAACCTTCAAGGTTCGTTAACAACAGTTCCTCAACAACATAAACTACACAATACTACCATTAATATCACACCCAACACAGTCAACAATCCTAATCCTAATACAGAAGAAAAATTTCAAAGAAACCAACCCACAAGAAATTCGGCAGCTCGGTATACCTTTGGGTGGTTCGAACTGCAGTCCTTCTCCTACGTCCAAAATAGGAAACGAATTCAGACATCCACTGTTGGCCTCCCCTGCCTTCTTGCTGCGATTTCTATTATATATATATATATATATATATTTTCTACTGTGACTCGCAAGGACAGGGAATCGGCAGCTTGGACCTTCAATTTATAGGAAATTGGTTACCCAATTGTTGGGCAATATCCCAATTGACCGAACCATTGTCCAACGGTAGGAGGGAGTAGGCTGTCAATTGTTCACATCAAACCCATCAACCCAAGCCGCGATTTGCCGGCAAACCCTCGAGCTGCGAACCCCCACCGGTCATGTCGCCGCACGCTCAAACCCTTTGGTCTGTTCGTCGAGTGTCCGGTCGCCCGTGGCGAAACCCGCTTCGCCTGCTGGTCAACCCTTGGTAGCCGTCGGTCGCTAGGTTCCCTCCCCAGTCCAACCAGCCGGTCGCCTCAAACTGTCTCGCCAATCTTCGCACTGAGGCACGCCTGGTGTGACCTCTCTTTGCTCGTCTCTCGTTCCGCCTGGTTGAAACCCTAGCGAACCCCTACTTCTCCTTCTCGGCTTGGTTTGATTTGAGGGCTTTCTGTCCCTTTTGCTCGGTTTCCCCCAATTTACCTCACCGATCGAATTTTCCCCCAAAGGAAACGGATCCAACCCGGTCAGAAGAGGAAATGGGTTCGACCCGGTAGGAGGGGGATTGGGCTCACCCAATTGAGATTGGGCCGGATGGAATGATTAGAAAGGTGGCCCGATAAAAACGGAAATTGGGCTCAGCCCTATTAAAATTTGGGTCAATAAAAGGAAATAGCTCAATTAAAATTATTAACACTATGCTCCTAATATTTAAATTGAATTAAATAATTTAATTAATTAATTATCCATGATATTTATTTCGACAATAATTCTTCATGCGAATTATTTAAATCCGCTAATAGTAAAATAAATTAATTTATTAATCTTCTTCCAAATTTCTTCCAAATAAAATCTTGGGGTTAACCCACTAATTTAAATCGCACTATTAATGAGCCCCTTTAATGCAAGAAAATTATTGGACCATATAATTATATAATTAAATAAAAATTCTTACATGGGTCCCATTAAATTCGTAAAATTATATGAAATGAATTTTATTTATCAAAATAATTTGATACAATGTTTTGAAAATTCCTGGACATTACAGCGGCAATATAGTAGGAGCATCCATAGTTTCATGCTGACGCTGAAGCTCGTTACTCATAGATGCGAGCATGATGCATTGAGCCAAGTTTGCATCATCTTGCCACTTTCTGAAAGTAGCAATCTCTTCCTCAGAGGCTGTTTCTGCAACATTTGCAGGGACTGGCGAATTTAGGACATAAGAAATCTTTTCAGCAGTGAGAACAATTCTCAGATTCCTTAACCAGTCTGTGTAATTCGGTCCGGTCAGTTTGTTAGCATCAAGTATGCTACGCAGTGATAGTGAGTTTGACATTTTTAAATTCTGCATGTGAAATAGACAACATTTTAGCATACATTCATTTAATTAATTACCAAAATAAATTAGGTCTTTATTTTAAATTGGTATCTCTCACTTTTTATCAAACTATATTACCCTCAATATATATAGTTCGACAATTCTAATTAAAGATTTGCTAGTGAGACTAAAGATCCCATTTCAAATGTATATAGCCTTGTGGTGACACAACAAACGATATATAAATAAATAGGTAGACAACTATTGTCAATTACATCTCTGTGTAACTCCTTGTATTTTGCCTCTTAGATTATTTTGATCAAGTGGTGACACATCCGAATCAAAATTATCCAAGTTAAGTCCATCCTAGCACTTCCATATATGTGAAGAGAAAAATACCGTCCTTGTGGTGACACAACAAAACAGTAATGTTCAATTCCTTAAAAAGCATCAAATGTGATAAAACAACATCTTAAATATTGAATATTTGCCTTGTGGTGACACAACAAACTCATATTAAACATTTAATACTCTATTGCTTTACCATGCTAGAAGGCGACGTTCGATATTCCAAATATCTTTGAACGCTTAGGACTTAATATGATTTCTTTGAGGGGTTTATTATTATTAGTCTCATCTTGTTTAGCGCGCATGCACATATATATATATAAAATACACGTCATATTATTTTACATGCGAAGCATGTTGGATAATATATAATATAATATATAGTAAGCATGCACATATAGAATATTATATTCTACCCGGATTGATTATGAACTTTTATTCTAGTTTGGTTCACTAGAACCACCAAGTGAACCAAAAGGTCAAACCTAGGGTGCAAGAATAAAATTTAAATATAACTATTACATTTAAACCCGAGCTCCAATACAAACGGGTCTTCAAGCGCTCCTTGCTCCTTTGTCTCCAATTCTTAAAAATTAATTCTAACTAGTCCTATTACATAAACTATTTACAATAAATAGAAATCTTGATCAGCAGTCAAGGGGAAGTACATAAGAGGGAGATAGAATTTAAGAAAAAATTAGAGAAGACGAGGTACGCAGACCCCATTTATAAAAACTCATACATTCAAGCATCCTCTAAAATAATTCCAATCATACATTGGTCAATAGTCCATAATCAATCCCTATTTATTATCATACATATCTCTATATGTATCAATAAATAACATTCATCCCATGAATAATAAAATCATTCCATATATGCATTGATATCAATTAATGGGCAAAAGTTTTGCTAATATTTAGTTTTGAAACAAAATAAACTCTTTTATTTTAATCAAAAACCAAATCCAAATTAAACTCCTTTAATTTTTAGCAATCTGAAATCCTATTCCAGATAAAATAAACATCTTTATTTTAAACTTATATCAATTAAATAAACTATTTATGTTAATTGAGAAAATAAATTTTTTTTTCAAAGTCTGCACACCGGCGCGGCCGCGCTCCAAAATGAACTAGGAGTGGCGCGACCGCGCTACACCCCCAGAAACATTTTCTGGGTTAGGGCGCGACCGCGCTCCAGAAAGAACTGGAAGCGGCGTGGCCGCGCCGCGACGCAGATTCAGAAAATTTTTTCAAGCCCAAAAATCCGATCGTATCACATATCAATTCATACATGGAACCATCAAAATCAATAATTAACACAAGGATTAGGCTCTGATACCACTGTTAGGTTTGTATATAACGCAAGCATGCAATCAAATTACATAAATAAAGTAGAAGCGTGATAAAATGGATTTTAAAATTTTTATACAAACCATCACCATGATCTATCCTTGTGTTCAATTATCAATTAAACGAAAGAGAAAGAGAATAAGAATTATACCCTCGTAGATCAAAGCTTCCTCGGGTACAAGTTCAACTACTAGTCCTTCGTGTTCTCCTCGAATTCCACCGATGAGATTCCTTCCTTTGATCAACGTTAGCCACCCAAGTGTTTGGCCTCTAGAGGTGATCCACCAAGGAAGAATAGGTATTCAAGAAGTTGGGTATTGGCAAAACCTTAGTTTCTATCTCTATAGAAATTGTAAGTACTCTCCACAATCTAATACAAGAGTGTGTAACCCTAATCTATGATAAGACTCCTCTTATTTATAGATGTAGGAATAACCCTTCCCTAAACTATTTAGGATTAGGGTTTTAATTATAATTAAACTCCTTTAATTAATTATGCTCCTAATCCAATTAGGAATTCATGTGAGAGTACTTCTATTAATTAATTCTCAATCCCTATTAGGAATCAAATAATAGTAATAGTAATAATAATAATAAGACTCCTCTTATTAATTTATATTTAATATTTTCAAAATATTAAATAATAAATATTAAGTTATTTAATTTATTCTATCTCCATAGACTAAATTAAATACACTTAACTTATTATTACAATTATGCCATTTACTTCTTAAATAAATATTTTCTTTTTGCGGTGTGACCCTTTAGGTTCTCCATATTAAACCGGTTGTGAATAAATCAATTAGAACAATTCTAATCTTATTTAAATAAATAAATTAAACTATTTAATTCATTTAAATAAATAATATTTATTCTACAATAAGGGTAAGCTCCCTTAGCGATCAACGACTTTCCAGATAATATAGATTTCAACATTAATCACAAAAGAACCTTTCAATGCATAGTTACCGTACAATTCAATCCTTCTACCATACAATGTCCCAATTAAATATAAGACATGGATTTACTGTCAAGTCTTATTTTATTTAATTATATGTATTTCGATTCCTAAATGCACAACTCTAAATAATGCAAATTAGAAACTCCTTTCTAATTTCATTCTGCCTTGGCCAAGGACTACTGAGTTGTCATTTATCGAATCACATAGGACATTCACATCTTTTACTAGACGTGGTAGATTCTTTGTTGATCATTCACCTATCTCCATGCACAACTTATTATACCCAATCATACCCTTTGATATACCCCAAAGGTCTTAAGGGACATGTCAAAGTATAACTCATCATACACAAGATACTATGATGATCTCAAGTCCAAGGATCACTTGTACTACTATCACTAGAGGAATTCCTATTGACAGACGAGTAAAACTCCATTAGGTATTTCTTAGCGAGCCACGTTCAGTGAACTTATTCTCCAATAAGCATCTACATACTTGCTTTAGTGTCTCCACACAAATGATTATGAGATCAATCATCCTCTTCTTAAGAGCAAGCAACGTATGTACTAATCTATCCGGATTCACTAATCCCCTTTTTAATAATCCAACGATTAGGAACAATTTTAGTTTGTGAGCTATCTAGAATTTAGATCTCATTAGCATGATCACCATCATGATTCTAAAAGCATTGCTCAAAACTATGGGTTTATCACATTTAATATAACAACACTATGTAGATAATATAAAATACCTTTTAATAAAATCAATTCTTTTATTAATAAATGAATAAGATTACAAAGTATATGCTATATCATATCAAATATGATTGGCTTGTGTGCATACTACTTTCAGAATTGATATGCGATACGATCGGATTTGATGAGCTAGAAATTTTTCTGATTCTGCGTCGCGTCGCGGCCACGCCCGAACCCAAAAATCGTTTCAGGGGGTGCAGCGCGGTCGCGCCGCTTCTAGTTCATTTTATAGCACGACCGCGCCGGTCTGCAAATTTTAAAATTTTTGTTTTTTCATCAATTTAAATAAATGGTTTATTTAGTTGATAAAATTTTAAAATAAAGATGTTTATTTTATCTGGAATAGGATTCCAGGTTGCTAAAATTAAAGGAGTTTAATTTTGATTTGATTTTGATTAAAATAAAAGAGTTTATTTTGTTTCAAAACTAAATATTAGCAAACTTTTTCCCATTAAATAATATCAATGCATATATAGAATGATTTTATTATTCATGAGATGAATGTTATTTATTGATGCATATGGAGATATGTATGATAATAAGTAGGGATTGATTATGGACTATTGACCAATGTGTGATTGGATTTATTTTAGAGGATGCTTGAATGAATGGGTTTTCATAAATGGGGTTTGCGTACCTCGTCTTCTCTAATTTTTCTTAATGTAAATTCTATCTCCCTCCTATGTACTTCCCCTTGACTGCTGATCAAGGTTTCTATTTATTATAAATAGTTTATGTAATAGGATTAGTTAGAATTATTTTGAAGAATTGGAGACAAAGGAGCAAGGAGCGCTTGAACACCTGTTTGTAATGGAGTCCGGGTTTAAATGTAATAGTTATATTTAAATTTTAATTCTTGCACACTAGGTTTGACCTTTTGGTTCACTTGGTGGCTGTAGTGAACCAAACTAGAATAAAAGTTCATAATCAATCCGGGTAGAATATAGTATTATATATGTGCATATTTACTATATATATTATATATTATACAACATGCTTAGCATGTTAAATAATATGACGCGTATTTTATATATATATATGTGCATGCACGCTAATCAAGATCAGACTAATAATAACAAACCCCTCAAAGAAATTATATTAAGTCCTAAACGTTCAAAGATATTTGGAATATCGAACGTCGCCTTCTAGCATGGTAAAGCAATAGAGTATTAAATATTTAATATGAGTTTGTTGTGTCACACAAGGCAAGTATTAAATATTTAAGATGTTGCCTTATCACATTTGATGCTTATTAAGGAATTGAACATTACTGTTTTGTTGTGTCACATAAGGATGGTATTTTTCTCTTCACATATATGGAAGTGCTAGGTTGGACTTAACTTGGATAATTTTGATTCGGATGTGTCACACTTGATCAAAATAATCTAAGAGGCAAAATACAAGGAGTTACATAGTGATGTAATTGACAATAGTTGTCTACCTATTTATTTATATATAGTTTGTTGTGTCACACAAGGCTATATACATTTGAAATAGGATCCTTATTCTCACTAGCAAATCTTTAATTAGATTTGCCGAACTATAAATTGAGGGTAATATAGTTTGATGAAAATAGTGAGAGATACCAAATTAAATAAAGACCTAATTTATTTTGATGATTAATAAAATGAATGTATGCTAAAATGTTATCTATTTCACATGCAGAATTTAAAAATGTCAAACTCACTATCACTGCGTAGCATACTTGATGCTAACAAACTGACCGGACTGAATTACACAGACTGGTTAAGGAATCTGAGAATTGTTCTCACTGCTGAAAAGATTTCTTATGTCCTAAATTCGCCAGTCCCTGTAAATGTTGCAGAAACAACCTCTGAGGAAGAGATTGCTACTTTCAGAAAGTGGCAAGATGATATAATCTTGGCTCAATGCATCATGCTCGCATCTATGAGTAACGAGCTTCAGCGTCAGCATGAAACTATGGATGCTCCTACTATATTGCCGCACCTCAAAGAGTTGTATGGTGAGCAAAGTAGGACTGCTAGATATCAGATATCTAAGGAGCTCTTCCGATCTCGTATGACCGAGGGCACTGCTGTTGAGACTCATGTCCTTAAGATGATCAATCTGATTGAACAACTTGGACAACTTGGGTTAGTGATGGATGGGGAGTTAAGTCAAGATTTGATCTTGCAGTCACTCCCGGACACCTTCTCACAATTTGTTGTGAGTTTTCACATGAATAAATTGGACGTCAGCTTGCCTGAGTTACTTAACATGCTAAAAACTGTTGAAGGTCACTTCTCATCCAACAAGAACCAAGTCTTACTAGTGGATGATTCTTCTAAGAAAAGGAAGAGGCCCAAGGTATCTTTTGAAAAGAAGAAAAACAAGAAGGCTAAGGGCAAGGCGAAGAGAAAGGATAAAAAGAAACCTGATCCAGATAGCAAAGGAATTTGCTACCATTACAATAAGCCGGGACACTGGAAGAGGAACTGCAAGGAGTATCTTGCGGACCAGAAGAAGCTTAAAGAAGCTTCGACTTCCGATCTAGGTTTGTTCATGATTGAAATTAATTTTTCTGAAAGTCAAAATTCTACTTGGGTATTGGATACCGGCTGTAGTTCTCACATATGTAATAATGTGCAGGGACTAAGCAGAAGTAGAAAGCTGAACAAGGATGAAGTCGTCCTACGAGTGGGAAATGGAGCAAAGCTTGCTGCATTAGCTGTAGGAACTTATTGTTTAGCACTGCCTACGGGCAAGTCCATTAGTTTAAATAATTGTTATTATGTTCCAACACTCATTAGAAATATTATTTTAATTTCTGTATTGGATATGGATGGTTTTAATATTATAATAAAGAACAATAATTGTTCTATTTATAATAAAATATTTTATATGGTGTTGGCAATTTACTGAATGGACTTTACATACTTGACTTGTATGAAAATATACTTCAAATTGAACAAACTAAGAAAAGAAAAAGAGATGATATTAATTATACCTTTATGTGGCACTATAGACTCGGTCATATCAATGAAATAAGATTAACCAAGTTGCATAAGGATGGACTTTTAGAGCTATCTGATTTCGAATCATATCCAACTTGTGAATCTTGTCTCATGGGTAAAATGACTAAATCTCCTTTTAGTGGAAAAGCAGAAAGAGTTGCAGAGTTGTTAGCGTTGGTACACATAGACGTATGTGGACTTATAACAACGAATGCACGAGGAGGGTATTCTTATTTTATTACTTTCACTGATGATCATTCTAGATTTGGATATGTATATTTAATGAAATACAAATCTGAATCCTTTGAAAAGTTCAAAGAATTCAGAAGTGAAGTAGAGAAGCAAACTGGTAAAAGTATTAAAATTCTTCGATCGGATCGAGGAGGGGAATACTTGACCAATGAGTTTCTCATTTGTCTCAAAGAAAATGGTATAATCTCACAATGGACTCCACCGGGGATGCCACAGTTGAATGATGTATCTGAAAAGAGGAATCGAACATTGTTGGACATGGTTCGTTCCATGATGAGTTTTACCGACCTTCCAATATCCTTCTGGGGTCATGCCCTAGAAACGGCTGCATATCTACTTAACAAGGTACCTACCAAATTCGTCCCAATGACTCCATATGAACTATGGACAGGAAGAAAACCAAATCTTAAGTATGTTAAGACTTGGGGTTGTCCAACTTATCTCAAAAGGTTTGAGCATGATAAGCTAAAGACTAGATCCGACAAGTGTAGATTTGTGGGATACCCTAAAGAAACTGTAGGGTATTATTTCTATCATCCCATTGATCAAAAGGTGTTTGTTGTGAAACACGCTGCCTTCTTGGAAAAGGAGTTTATCCTTGAAGGGGTCAGTGGGAGTAAGATATATCTTGAAGAAGTTCAAGAACCACAAAATACTATGGATCAAAGTCAGGTACCTGACCAAGTGGAAGAACCTACTGTACCACAACCTATTCGTAAATCTGGAAGAGTACAGAAGATACCTGATAGGTATGGATTCATCATAGAGGATGATGATTAGGTACGCATCATAGGAGATGATGATCCGCTGACTTATAAAGAGGCTATGAGTAGTAAAGACTCAGAGAAATGGCTTGAAGCCATGAAATCTGAGATGGACTCCATGTATGAAAACCAAGTATGGACTTTGGTTTCATCACCTGAGGGCATTATACCTATTGGGTGTAAATGGGTCTTTAAGAGAAAGACTAGAGCGGACGGCAAGGTGGAGACCTATAAGGCCCGATTGGTTGTAAAAGGTTTCAAACAAAGATAAGGAGTTGACTATGATGAAACCTTCTCACCAATAGCTATGCTCAAGTCCATTCAGATTTTACTTGCAATTGCAGCTTTTTATGACTACGAAATCTAGCATATGGTCGTGAAAACAGCCTTCCTCAATGGAGAGCTTGAGAAGAATGTATATATGATACAACCAAAGGGTTTTGTTTCAACGGTTGGAACAAATCAAGTCTGTAAGTTACAACGATCCATCTATGGATTGAAACAAGCTTCTCAAAGGTAGAACATCTGTTTTGATGAGATAATCAAAAAGTTTGATTTTATCAAAAATGAAGATGAACCTTGTGTGTACAAGAAGGTTAGTGGGAGCACTGTTTCATTCCTAGTACTATATGTAGATGATATATTATTGATAGGAAATGATGTTCTTATGCTACAGTCGATCAAAATTTGGTTATCTAAACACTTCTCCATGAAGGACTTGGGTGAGGCATCCTATATTTTGGGGATAAAGATCTATTGAGATAGATCTAAAAGGATGCTTGGCTTGACCCAAGGAAAGTACATTGACTCGATGCTAAAGAAGTTTAGCATGGAAGATTCCAAGAGAGGTCTCATGCCGATGAGCCATGAAATATATCTCTCCAAAAAACAGGCCCCAAAGACACCTGAGGAGAGAGACCGTATGAGTAAGATTCCTTATGTTTCATCAATAGGATCTATCATGTACAGTATGATATGTACTAGACTAGATGTCGCTAATGCACTTAGTGTAACAAGTAGATATCAGTCGAATCCAGGAGAAGAGCATTCGAAGGCAATGAAAAATATCCTAAATTACTTAAGAAGAACTAAGGATGTATTTCTTGTCTACAGTGGGTCTGAATTGAAACTAGAGGGCTATACAGACTCAAGTTTTCAAACAGACCAAGATGACAGTAAATCCATTTTAGGGTATGTTTTTACCTTAAACGGTGGCGCAGTGAGTTGGAAAAGTTCCAAGCAGCAAATAATTGCTGATTCAGTGATAGAGGCAGAGTACATAGATGTAAAGGAAGTTGTTTGGATGAAGAAGTTCATAATTGAACTTGAAGTGGTTCCTATAATTAGAGGAGCCGTACCTTTATTCTGTGACAATATCGGAGCAGTTGCACAGGCTAAGGAACCCAAGTCTCATCAGAAATCCAAACACGTGTTGCGGCGGTTTCATTTGATTAGAGAGATCATTGAAAGAGGAGATGTCACCCTGGAGCGTGTGGACTCTCAAGACAACATTGTAGATCCATTTACTAAAGCTTTAACACAACAATAGTTTGATCGTCAGTTAGAGAAGATTGGTATTAGATCCCATGGCGATTGACTTTAGTGCAAGTGGGAGATTGAAAGTAGTATGCACACAAGCCAGTCATATTTGATATGATGTAGCATATACTTTGTAATCTTATTCATTTATTAATAAAAGTATTAAAGGCATTTTACTTTATCTACATGGTGTTGTTATATTAAATGTGATAAACCCATAGTTTTGAGCAATGCTTTTAGAATCATGATGGTGATCATGCTAATGAGATTTAAATTCTAGATAGCTCACAAACTAAAATAGTTCCTAATCGTTGGATTACTAAAAAGGGGATTAGTGAATCTGGATAGATTAGTACATACGTTGCTTGCTCTTAGGAAGAGGATGATTAATCTCATAATCATTTGTGTGGAGACACTAAAACAAGTATGTGTGTGCTTATTAGAGAATAAGTTCACTAAACGTGGCTTGCTAAGGAATACCTAATGGAGTACTCTTACTTGTCTGTCAATAGAAATTCCTCTAGTAATAATAGTACAAGTGATCCTTGGACTTGAGATCATCATAGTATCTTGTGTATGATGAGTTATACTTTGACATGTCCCTTAAGACCTTTAGGGTATATCAAAGGATATGATTGGGTATAATAAGTTGTACATGGAGATAGGTGAATGATCAACAAAGAATTTACCTCGTCTAATAAAAGATGTGAATGTCCTATGTGATTCAATAAATGTCAATTCAGTAGTCCTTGGCCAAGGCAGAATGAAATTAGAAAGGAGTTTCTAATTTGCATTATTTAGAGTTGTGCATTTAGGAATCGAAATACATATAATTAAATAAAATAAGACTTGACAGAAATTCCATGTCTTATATTTAATTGGGACATTGTATGGTAGAAGGATTGAATTGTACGGTAACTATTCACCGAAAGGTTCTTTTGTGATTAATGTTGAAATCTATGTTATCTGAAAAGTCGTTGATCGCTAAGGGGGCTTACCCTTATTGTAGAATAAATATTATTTATTTAAATGAATTAAATAGTTTAATTTATTTATTTAAATAAGATTAGAATTATTCTAATTGATTTATTCACAACCGGTTTAATATGGAGAACCTAAAGGGTCACACCGCAAAAGAAAAATATTTATTTAAGAAGTAAATGGCATAATTGTAATAATAAGTTAAGTGTATTTAATTTAATCTATGGAGATAGAATATTTATTATTTAATATTTTGAAAATATTAAATATAAATTAATAAGAGGAGTCTTATTATTATTATTACTATTACTATTATTTAATTCCTAATAGGGATTGAGAATTAATTAATAGAAGTACTCTCTCATATATTTCTAATTGGATTAGGAGCATAATTAATTAAAGAAGTTTAATTATAATAGAAACCCTAATCCTAAATAGTTTAGGGAAGGGTTATTCCTACGTCTATAAATAAGAGGAGTCTTATCATAGATTAAGGTTACACACTCTTGTATTAGATTGTGGAGAGTACTTCCAATTTCTATAGAGATATAAACTAGGGTTTTGCCAACTGATAGACTCCACGGCACGCTTGCGTGAGGTGGTCGTCTCTCGGATCGTTTCTAGTAAGCAACTTTGATGAAACTCTCTCGATACCTTAACTCAACGTCTATTTTGAGACGAGAATCTTGATAATTTCGAGCAAGCAATTGAATTCACGTAGGATGAAATACCAACAACACTTAGACCCCCGTTTAAGAACAAACGATAATCTCCGTATGATTATATGATGCGATAGAATAACGCCACACACAACTATGGTTTGTTGTATGATAAGTTAATTAGGAATCTCAAAGAAAAACTAAGAATAATAACTTAGAAATCCTTCAAAGAACCAAAAGTAGAGAATAGCTCTCAATTGTATTAATCTCAGAAAAAAAATGTTGATCATCCAATTACATTAACCATATAATCTATTTATACTAGTAGAAATAAACCCTAATTATAAAAGGAATTGAAATACTAGCAAATAATTAATCTAGAAGTATTTACCATCTAACAAACATCCTAGTCAACTTAAAATTATGATAGATATGATAAATCCCTAAAAATAAGGAAAGAAATCTGATAAAATCTTCAAAAAATGCGTTCCTCGGATTCCGTGTTAATGTCCTAGCACCGGGGCATTGGAATTAGTCTTGAATGCAGCACCGGGGAGCTGGTCGTTTTGCCATTCCCTGGATCCCAGTGCTGGGGCGCTGGTTTCTAGTTCAAAACTAGTGTTGGGGCTCTGGTCAGCAAATCACCTGAATTGCTTGCACCACTCACTTGCACCAAACTAACAAGTTTCAAACCATCTTCCTTAGTACAAACCTTTGATCCATTCTTCATCCAGAACTCCTGAATTAAGCCGTTCAGCCCTTCCTTGAAACGTTTAGCCCAAGATCTCGTCACGAGTCTAATTGGAACTTACACCGGATTCGCTCCACAACTCTCATCCTTGTTCAAACTAGGCATGTCCTCATCACGAACACCCAACTTCTTAAATACCTATTCTTCCTTGGTGGATCACCTCTAGAGGTCAAACACTTGGGTGGCTAACGTTGATCAAAGGAAGGAATCTCATCGGTGGAATTTGAGGAGAACATGAATAAGAATTGGAGGTGAACTTGTACTCGAGGAAGCTTTGATTCACGAGGGTATAATTCTCTATCTCTATCTTTTTCATTAATTGATAATTGAACACAAGGAAAGATCATGGTGATGGTTTGTATGAAAAAATTTAAAATTCGTTTTATCACGCTTCCGCTCTATTTATGTAATTTGATTGCATGCTTGCGCTATATACAAACCTAACAAAGGCTTTTCAACGTGTAGATCTCGTTGAAGGCGAGGTTCGGTCAAAGAAAGCCAAAATTGATGAGATGGAGTATGTTTTCCTCACGGCGCTTGATAGAGCTCAGGATCGAGTCTTTTATTATCCAGTACAATTCGAGGATTGCCCGTGGTACATAATGGATCGCAGGACGATGATTCGTATCATGGAGCAAGAGCGCAATGAAGCTGTATGACGTGGAATGTTCTTATAGGTTGCTAGAGGAGTAACAAAATAATATGTGAATAGCTATAAGAGTTATTAAGATATAAATCCCAAATGTTGATATAATAATGGATATGATGATGTAATCCTGGAATTTTATTATTTCGGGATAGATGACGTAAATAACAACGATGCTAACTATGTTATATTTCAAAGCAGAAATGAATAAATATTAAAGTTTATTGGTTATGTTACGTGTTATTTTAAAATGTTTAAGATAAACTTAAATGTTTTAGTACGTGAATGAATAATGATCTAATAGTGCGAATTTTCAAACAGTAAGATGCCGCCAAGAAGAAGACAGCCACGTCAACAAACCCCCGAAGGGTCTACGAACAATAACAAAACTGATGCTAACCCTGTGTAGCAGTTGATAAATTTGCTAACAGGAGCATTTGCAAATCAACCTCAGTCACAGGCCACGACTTTTAAGGACTTCAAGGCTGTTAAATCCCTAAAATTTCTAGGGTCTATGAATCTGGTTGAAGCTCAAACTTGGATTATGGAGATGGAGAAGGTGTTCGATGTCGCCCTGGTTAACGAAGATCAAAAGATTGCCTTCGCAACTTTCATGCTGAAGGCAAAAGCTAGTTATTGGTGGCAGGCGAACAAGTGCCGAGGTGGTCAGGGGATAATTCTTTGGGAGAGGTTTAAGGAGATATTCTTCGAGATGTATTTTCCACTGAGTTCGCAGAACCAGATGGAGGTCCAATTTTTGGAGTTAAAGCAAGGAACGATGATGGTGCCCGAGTATGCCGCCAAGTTTAATGAATTGGCAAGGTTTGCACCATATCAAGTCAACACTGACGAGAGGAGGGGGAGGAGGTTCGAGCAAGGACTGAAGCCCTGGCCTAGTTGAGTCTCGATGTTTCAACTTAATTCATTTGCAGTAGTATTGGAAAAGGTGATTATCGCAGAAGGAGGAAGCGATGCTCTAACTAAATACAACCAAGAGCAGATGAAAAAGAGTGAGAGTGATAATAAGGCAGCAAGTAATCATGGTGGCAATAGTCAAAAAAGGAAATGGAATGATAGTATTACTACTAGGAATTAGTAAGGGAATCAGAAGAAGAGAATAGAGGCTTGTAGCAACTATGGGAAGAATCACGTGGGAGTGTGCATGAAAGGAGAAAGGGTATGTTACAGCTGTGGTCAAGAGGGCCATATAGTGACAAACTGCTTTAGCCCAAAGAGGGAAACATGTTTCACTTACGGGTCGAAGGATCACTTTCCTCGCTATTGTCCTAAGAAAGTAGCAGGTGAAGCTAGTGGAGGCAGAGGTAATAACAACAATAGTGGCAAACTGACTATTACTGGACCAGCACCATCAAATCGACCAACTCCCCGAACATTCAACATGATGGTGCAGGATGCTGTGTAGTCAAAAGATGTGGTGTCATGTATCATTTCGACCAATGATATAAATGCTTACATATTATTTGATTCGGGAGCTACTTGTTCATTTATATCCGACGAATTTGCTAGAAATTTAGAATTGCTTCAAGAAGAGTTAACCATGGGGCAATAATTGATTGTCAGAAAAAGTGTGTAAACCTTATGACTCCGAAGAAGTCAAAGGTAGTATTTTATGGCAGCAAGTTGAAAGTAGTATGCACACAAGCCAATCATATTTGATATGATGTAGCATATACTTTGTAATCTTATTCATTTATTAATAAAAGTATTAAAGGCATTTTACTTTATCTACATGGTGCTGTTATTTTATATGTGATAAACCCATAGTTTTAAGCAATGCTTTTAGAATCATGATGGTGATCATGCTAATGAGATTTAAATTCTAGATAGCTCACAAACTAAAATAGTTCCTAATCGTTGGATTACTAAAAGGGGATTAGTGAATCCGGATAGATTAGTACATATGTTGCTTGCTCTTAGGAATAGGATAATTGATCTCATAATTATTTGTGTGGAGACATTAAAGCAAGTATGTTGGTGCTTATTGGAGAATAAGTTCACTAAACGTGGCTCGCTAAGGAATACCTAATGGAGTTTTACTCGCCTGTCAATAGGAATTCCTCTAGTGATAGTAGTACAAGTGATCCTTGGACTTGAGATCATCATAGTATCTTGTGTATGATGAGTTATACTTTGACATGTCCCTTAAGACCTTTAGGGTATATCAAAGGGTATGCTTGGGTATAATAAATTATACATGGAGATAGATGAATAATCAACAGAGAATCTACCGCTTCTAGTAAAAGGAGAGAATGTCCTATGTGATTTGATAAATGACAATTCAGTAGTCATTGGCCAAGGCAGAATGAAATTAGAAAGTTGTTTCTAATTTGCATTATTTAGAATTGTGCATTTGGGAATCGAAATACATATAATTAAATAAAATAAGACTTGACAGTAATTCCAAGTCTTATATTTAATTGAGACATTGTATGGTAGAAGGATTGAATTGTACGATAACTATTCACCGAAAGGTTCTTTTGTGATTAATGTTGAAATCTATATTATTTGGAAAGTCGTTGATTGCTAAGGGGGTTTACCCTTATTGTAGAATAAATGTTATTTTATTTAAATAAATTAAATAGTTTAATTTATTTATTTAAATAAGATTAGAATTGTTCTAATTGATTTATTCACAACCGATTTAATATGGAGAACCTAAAGGGTCACACCGCAAAAGAAAAATATTTATTTAAGAAGTAAATGGCATAATTGTAATAATAAGCTAAGTGTATTTAATTTAGTCTATGGAGATGGAATAAATTGAATAACTTAATATTTATTATTTAATATTTTAGAAATATTAAATATAAATTAATAAGAGGAGTCTTTTTATTATTATTACTATTATTATTATTTAATTCCTAAAAGGGTTTGAGAATTAATTAATAAAAGTACTCTCATAAATTTCTAATTGGATTACGAGTTTAATTAATTAAAAGAGTTTAATTAAGACAATTAATGTGACAACCCAGATTTTTAGAAATTATTAAACAAGAATTTAATAAATAAAATTTTATTATGAGATGTTTTGAGTTTGGGTATGTGTAACGAATGCGATTTTGGTGAATAAATAAAAATATTTATTGAATTATATAAATATTTTTAATAATTTATTTATGGAGTAAAATAAATAATTTATAAAGTTATGGTGAAAGAATTTATGTTAAATGCTACTTAAATATGATTTGATATGCTTATTCTAATTTAATTTAATAATTAAATTAGATGATTAAATGATTTATTTGAATAAAAGATTTATTTGAATAGGATAATTTATTTGGTGTTATTGTTATTGGTTAAATAGAATTATTAATTAAAGTTTAATTGAATTTATTTACTAATAAGTTTAATTAAATTAAAAGTGTGACAATTACAACTATATAGTAAAATGAATTATTATAATAAATGGAGAAAAGGTTTTATTTTTGTTAAACCAAACAAGGCCTTGTGACCATTGGTTGGTAAAAATGGATTATTTTCTTTGGTTCAACCAAACAAAGCCTAGTAGCCTTTGGAATTCTATTTTTTTTATTTTTGAGTTGGCCAAACATGGCCTAACTCTTGATTTCTTTAACTGATTAATTTAAAAGCTAAGTACGTTAAAAAAACTAAAGGTTCATCAGTTGTTAAAAAAAGAGAATAGAGTTGTATCAAAGCAAGAATAGAGAGAAATTGAGAGAGAAGTTTGGAGGTTGGAGAGAAGAATTCTAAAATCAAAGGAGAATTAATCAAGTTTTCTAAGCAATAGAAGGTATAATCTTTTTCTTCACTGTATTTCTTTTAATTTACTTTATTATATATGAAGTTAGTTGTTCAAAGCATGAATTACTTGGTTATAGTTGCTAGTAAGCATGTATTAGAGATTATGTGATGATTATAAATCAATCTGAATGAATTAATCCATGAAAGCATGTTTTAGAATGAAGTTTTTAGTTTTATAGAGTTTCACTTTCATGTATGGCATATATGTATGAAAATTGGTGCTCAAATTGATTATTAATCGGTAAATTGACATTTGATTATGATAATATGATGAAGAACGAAAAGAATGTAAGTGGAATGGATTAAAATGGTTTAAAGATGAATTTTCAGTGGTTGATTTCATTAAAATGGCTAAAACATGAATATTTTGTTTAAACAGTGAATTTTTGGGTTCTAATTAGTTGGTTAGGTGTGTTATAATGGTTAAATTGGTTAGAAACATGTTGGGTAATTATTTTATAACATGTTTGATGTCTGGGTAAGTTTAAATTATGTGTTGGATGGTAGAATTTGGAAAATTTGGCCTAGAATGTCACTGGTTCGCGAACTGTAGGAGGTGACTGCCGAGTTTACCGCCACAGCGGTAGAAATGTACTGGATTTCTCGCCCCGGCGAGAATATTATTAAGGAAATCTTCGCCCCGGCGAAGTCTCGCCCCGGTGAGCTTTTTGTTAAGTAAATTCTCGCCCCGGCGAAGGAACAGTAACTGAAATTTTAAATTTTTATTTTTCTTTGTGATTTTACTTTGATGCTATAAACAAGTTTAAAACTTATATTAAGGTATAAAGTGACTAATGAGATACCACGATGGTTGTTAAGCAAGTACTTGTTGATTATCGAATGACAATCGAGATGTTACAATGAAATAGGATAAGATTGAATTTTAAAGTGTATATTGTTCTGTAACTAATTATTGTTACCATTTTATAATCGAAATGTATAGGTCGATTAAGGAACGTGAATTATTTAAAACTGTAATCTACGCACGAGGCAAGTTTTCCTCCCTTAAACTTGTTATTTCCATTGAGCAAGATTATTAGCCTTAGCTTATTGTTATTCAAGCAAGGTTGTTATCATGATTAAGTGCTGAAGCTTTATTCCAGTTATTTGTTATTCGATCGTTGATTGTTGTTCAAACTTCGAACCGAATTTTTATTGTACAAACTTTATTGATGAATCAAATGTTTTAGTGACTAGCAAACCCTAATTGATTCAGCTAGTCCTTAGTTGATGAGCGTTCTAAAGACTTTGAATATTTTAAAACTGTTCCGAACCAAGTTCCTTTTGGTACGGATTCTGACGCTAAACTGAGATGAACAACCCTAATATAGGGGATTAATTACGCGACATCGTTGAAATATTTGTGCACAATACATTGTACAAAGGGCTGATCCCCCTGAGTACGAGATAGATGGTCCATAGTCTATAAGACTGTTAAAGGTTACGGTAGAAATACTTGTTAACCTAGGACACAGTTCGAGGTCTTGTGACCCTCAGATACAATTTTAAACCTTGAATTCTATAATAAGTTCTTGAGCCAAGTATCCTATTAAGATTTCATATCTCGATTGGTTATTGATTGAATTCAGAAAACTACAATGCCTCAGTTGAAATCTATTTCATTAATTATTCAATTGTTATCGTTATTATGCTTGTGGGCAATTGTTTGCTCACTCTTGCACTAAAACATTGCAGCTAAGATAGAGAAATCGGACGAGCCGTCCACGAGTAAAGGCAAGGGCAAGATGCCAAAGCAGCAAGAGACCCGTTATACACTTGATGTTTATTTGTAAAAAGACTTATTTAATTTTATGTTTTAATTCCGCACTTATGTAATAGAGGTTAGATAACCTGGGATTTGTTTATTTAAGAGATTTGAGTTGTAACCCCTTTTTGTGGGAAGATGTTTCATTCAGTTTAATTATATTGTCTTTATCAAGGGTAGTTAGTCTTGAATGTATGGTATAGTGAACACCAAATCTGTGGAGTTAAAGTACCCGGATTTAGGGGTGTCACAGGTTGGTATCAAAGCTGATAGGTTATGAACCTTTAGGTGGGGAAAAACCTTAGGGTAGTAGCCTTTTAGAAGATAGAGAATATAGTGGTGATAAACTCTTATCGAGTTCTAAGGAATGGATTACGGAAATTGATATAAGACAATAAAATGATTATGTGTTATTCACTTATTTGATAACAAACTTATGTGCTCGCGAGTAATATCGAGTAGTAATTAAAACTTAAAATTTTGGTGGCAGGATGACTGATAGAGGAGAACCCAGCCAGGCTAGGGAGGAGGAGTCCCGAGATATTCATACGGTTTGGGAGCAGCTAGTTCCGAGAGAACCAACCCCACTGACCACTGTTGTAGAACCTGAGTACGAGCCTGAGTCAGATCCTGAGGAGGATCCTGAAGAGGTTGAGGAGGAGGAGGAAGACCCTGAGGAGATACCACTATCTTCCTTAGGTGTTCAGATGTATGAGCAGGTGTATGATCGCAACATAGAGTTACAAGATAGAGTGGAGGAGTTAGAGGGGCAGCTGTCTGAGCGACAGACTGTCCTGGAGCAGAAGAACAGTGAGATTGAGGAGCTCGATATACGTCTTGGGGACGTGGAGTGGAAGCTGGTTCAGGAAGAGAGTCAAAAGAAGGAGCTAGAAGATCAAGTTGTGGAATGTCAAGCCGCTCTAGAGCAGAAGGATGTAGAGATCCAAGACCTTTCATCACGTCTTACAAAAGTTGAGCAGAGACTAGCTCAGTCTGAGTACAGACGAGGTCAGCTATTGGCTAGAAACGAAATGGTACGAGAAGAATTGAAAGAGGAGTCAGCTAAGCGGGTTAGAGCTGAAAATGCTTGGTTGAGGGAGGCTAATCGCGCAGATCGTGTTGAATGTGAGGTGCGGTCAAAGAAAGCCAAGATTGATGAGATGGAGTATATTTTTCACACCACAGTAGATAGAGCTCAGGATCGAGTTCATCGTCATCCAGATATAATGGGTCAAAGAATGGTGACTCGTATTTTGGAGCAGGAACGCGAGGAAGCTGTGCGCCGTGGGATGTCATCGTAGATTAGGATTAGAGGTGCTAGTATGAAAATCTATGAAGATTAATAAGTTGTAAATCCCAATTTTATATAATGGGATAGAATAATGATGTAATCCTGGGACTTTACAATTTCAGGATAGATGATGTAAATAACTATGATGCTATTTTATTTTGAAGCAGTAAATGAATAAAATGCGAAAGCTTATCAGATGTGCTATGTGTAAAGTGTTGTTTATAAATGTTTAAGTTAAGACTTAAATGTTTAAGTAATTGAGTAATAATTTAATAGCGCGAATTTTTAACAGTAAGATGCTGCCAAGAAGAAGACAAACCTGTCAACAGACCCCTGAGGGATCCACCAATAACAACGAAGAAGTTAACGCTAATCCAATGCAGCAGCTGGTAAATCTGCTAACGGGAGCATTTGCGAATCAACCCCAAGCTCAGGCCACGACTTTTAAAGATTTCAAGGCTGTTGGACCCCCAGAATTTCAAGGGTCTATGAATCCGATCGAGGCACAAACCTGGGTCATGGAGATGGAGAAAGTATTTGATGTTGCTAGGGTCAACGAGGACCAGAAGACTGCATTTGCAATATTTATGCTCAAATTAGAAGCAAGCTACTTGTGGCAAGCTAATAAAACCCGAGGTGGGAAAGGGATATTACCGTGGGAGCGATTTAAGGAAATATTTTTCGAGACCTATTTTTCGGCAAGCACGCAAAATCAAATGGAGGTGTAGTTTCTAGAGTTGAAGCAAAGTACCATAACGGTACCTGAGTATGCTGCAAAATTCAATGAGTTGGCGAGGTTTGCGCCATATCAGGTCAACACGGATGAGCGAAAGGCTAGAAGGTTTGAGCAGGGACTGAAGCCCTGGCTGTATAGCCGAGTTTCAATGTTTCAACTGAATTCATTTGCGGCAGTATTAGAGAAGGTGATTATCGCTGAAGGAGGGAGTGATGCTCTGTCTAAATAAAACTAAGAGCAGAAAAAAAAGAAGAGTGAGAATGATAATAAAGTAAGTGCTAGCCATGGTGGCAGCAATCAAAAGAGAAAGTGGAGTGATAGCAACTCTGGTGCCAGTCAGCAGGGAAGTCAAAAAAAGAAGGTGGAGGCATGCAGTAACTGCGGAAAGAGCCATGGGGGTGTTTGCTTGAAGGGTAAGAGAGTATGCTTTACCTGCAGTCAGGAGGGTCATATCGCATCGAATTCCCCTAGTCCGAAGAAGGGCGCATGTTTTATTTGTGGGTCGAAGGATCACTTTGCTCGGGATTGCCCTAAGAAAACTACAGGTGGAGCTAGTGCAGGAAAGGGGAATAACAGTGGTGGTAATCTGACTATCACAGGACCGACGCAGCCCAATTGACCTACCGCTCGAACATTCAACATGACGGTGCAGGATGCTGTGCAGTCAAAGGATGTAGTGTCAGGTATCATTCCTGTCAATAGTGTAAATGCTTACGTATTATTTGATTCGGGTGCTACTTGTTCATTTATATCCGATGATTTTGCTAGGAAATTAGAGTTACCTCAGGAAGAGTTAGATTACCCTATGAATATAGAAATTACAAATAGGGAGGTGATTCCTGTTAAATTTGTGCACAAAAACTGTCAGGCAGACATTAAGGGTCATGTGATGACAGTAAACTTGATCCCAATTCGTCTTAGGGAGTTTGACGTTATACTAGAAATGGATTGGTTGTTCAATCATGGGGCAGTTATTGATTGTCAAAAGAAGTGTGTAAACCTTATGACTCCGTCAAAGGTAGTGTTTTCTGGTAGTAAGTCGCCTAGACAAACAAGTTGTCTGACGATGATGCAGACCAGAAAGATGTTGAGACAAGGATGTGTAGGATATCTAGCCTACAGAGTCTATACCCGAAAGGTGGGTGTAAAGCTGGAGGAGATACCGGTAGTTAGGGATTTTGCAGACGTGTTTCCTAATAATTTGCCAGGATTACCGCCAGATAGGGAAATTGAATTTGTAATTGATTTAGTACCGGGTACAGCCCCTATATCAAAAGCCCCGTACCGAATGGCTCCAGTAGAAATGAAGGAGTTGATGGTGCAAGTACAAGAGTTGCTGGATAAAAAGTATATTCAACCGAGCGTTTCGCTGTGGGGAGCGCCGGTGTTATTCGTCAAGAAGAAGGACGGATCAATGCGTCTTTGCATTGATTATAGAGAGTTAAATAAGGTCACGATTAAAAACAGGTATCTGTTGCCAAGGATCGATGACCTGTTTGACCAACTGAAGGGAGCAAGATATTTTTCAAAGATAGATCTGCGAAGTGGGTACCATTAGTTGAAGGTGAGAAAGGAAGACATACCAAAAACGGTATTTCGAACTAGATATGGTCACTATGAGTTTTTGGTTATGTCATTTGGTTTAACGAATGCGCCTGCAACATTCATGGACTTAATGAATAGAGTGTTCAAACCATTTTTGGATAAATTCGTAGTAGTATTCATAGACGACATTCTGGTTTACTCCAAAACGCAGGAAGAACACGTGGAGCACTTAAAGGTGACTTTGGAAGCGTTAAGGAGGGAGAAATTGTATGCGAAATTCTCCAAATGTGAATTTTTGTTGGAGCGTGTCCAATTCCTTGGGCATGTTATTGATAGATACGAGATTTCGGTGGATCTGGCGAAAGTAGAAGCTGTAATGAACTGGGATCAGCTGAAAACACCGTCAGAAGTGAGGAGTTTCCTAGGTTTGGCAGGTTATTACAGGCGTTTTATTCAAGATTTCTCCAGGATCGCCACTTCGTTGACGAATTTAACAAGAAAATCAGTGAAGTTCTTTTGGACGCAGAAGTGCGAAGAGAGTTTCCAAGAGCTAAAGAAGAGACTAAGTTTGGCACCTGTGTTGTCTTTGCCAGATGATACAGGAAATTTTGTGGTATATAGCGACGCATCGCATAAAGGACTTGGTTGTGTGCTTATGCAGAATGGTAAGGTTATTGCATATGCATCGCGCCAACTAAAAGACTATGAAAAAGGGTATCCGACCCATGATTTGGAGTTAGCAGCCGTGGTGTTTGCTTTGAAAATCTGGAGGCACTATCTCTATGGGGAGAAGTGTGAAATATATACAGACCATAAAAGTCTGAAGTATATTTTCACACAGAAGGATTTGAATATGCGGCAGAGGAGATGGATAGAATTGATCAAAGACTATGATTGCGAAATTCTATACCATCCGCGGAAGGCTAATGTGGTTGTCGACGCTTTGAGTAGAAAAGGTCGGGAGAAACTATTTTTATTAACTGCTCAGGAGAAGCTCGTAGCGGAAATGGCTAAATTGGAGTTAGAGGTGAAGGGTCTGGCAGAGCCTAATGAAAAATTGTTTCAGATGGAAACCCAATCAACTTTGGTGGAAAAAGTGAAGGAAGCGCAACTTCAGAATGAGGAATGTGTTAAGATACGGAAAAGAGTACTTGAGGGAGAAGAACTTAAATACAAAATCGACAACGAAGGGTTGCTGAGATTTGAAGGCAGAATCTGGGTTCCGTCAGTGTTGGAGATCAGAGAAGACATTTTGAACGAAGCTCATAGCTCAAGATTTTCGATACACCCGGGAAGTACAAAGATGTACCAGGATCTTCGCCAACATTTTTGGTGGCCAAACATGAAAAGGGAAGTTGCTGAGTGTGTTGCGAAGTGCTTAACTTGTCAGAAAGTCAAAGCAGAGCATCAACGACCAAGTGGTTTGTTACAGCCCTTGGAGATACTAGAATGGAAGTGGGAGCATATCACAATGGACTTTGTGGTAGGGCTTCCAACTACTCAGAAGAGTTATGACGCAATATGGGTCATAGTTGACAGATTAACGAAATCACCGCATTTCCTACAGATCAAAGTCAGATTCACCCTGGATCAACTGGCCAAATTATACGTCAAGGAAATTATTTCGAGGCACGGTGTCCCAGTATCAATTGTGTCGGACAGAGATCCACGTTTCACATCAAAATTTTGGAGGAGTCTGCAGGCTTGTTTGGGGACGCAGTTGAGAATGAGTACAGCTTACCATCCTTAAACCGATGGCCAGAGTGAAAGAACAATTCAAACGTTGGAGGATATGCTGAGAGTGTGCGTTATGAATTTTAAGGGCAACTGGGATGATCATTTACCTCTGGTCGAGTTTGCCTATAATAATAGTTATCATGCGAGTATTGGAATGCCGCCATATGAAGCGTTGTATGGGAGGAAGTGCAGAACTCCGTTATGTTGGGACGAGGTTGGTGAACGTCGCCTATTGGGACCCGAGCTAGTACAGCAAACTGCTGAAATTTTCAAGGTGATAAAAGCCAGATTGTTAGCTGCTCAAGACAGGCAGAAGAAATATGCGGATCAACATCGTCAAAATAGTGAATTTGAAGTCGGGAGTTTTGTGTTTCTCAAAGTATCTCCCTGGAAAGGAAAAATCAGATTTGGTAAAAAGGGTAAACTCAGTCCGCGGTTTATTGGACCCTTTGAGGTGCTAAAAAGAGTGGGTGAGGTAGCTTATGAGGTAGCTTTACCTCCCGAGTTAGACCACATTCATAATGTCTTTCACATATCGGTACTACAACCGTATAAGCCTGATTATAAACATGTAATAGAATATGAACCAATACAGTTTGAGAAAGATTTATCCTATGAAGAGATACCTGTACAGATAGTGGACAGGAAAGAGCAGGTTCTCAGAAATAAAGTGATACCTTCTGTTAAGGTAATCTGGAGGAACCACAGTGCTGAAGAAGCTACGTGGGAACTCGAAGAGAAGACGATGCAGAGTTATCCTCAATTGTTTGTTTAATCTTTGTATCGCGATTCCGGGGACAGAATCTTTGTAAGCAGGGGAGAATGTAACGGACGAATTAATTGCGTTGTGATTCTGGGGACAGAATCCTTTTAAGGAGAGAAAGATGTAACGAATGCGATTTTTGTGAATAAATAAAAATATTTATTGAATTATATAAATATTTTTAATAATTTATTTATGGAGTAAAATAAATAATTTATAAAGTTATGGTGAAAGAATTTATGTTAAATGCTACTTAAATATGATTTGATATGCTTATTCTAATTTAATTTAATAATTAAATTAGATGATTAAATGATTTATTTGAATAAAAGATTTATTTGAATAGGATAATTTATTTGGTGTTATTGTTATTGGTTAAATAGAATTATTAATTAAAGTTTAATTGAATTTATTTATTAATAAGTTTAATTAAATTAAAAGTGTGACAATTAAAACTATATAGTAAAATAGATTATTATAATAAATGGAGAAAATGTTTTATTTTTGTTAAACCAAACAAGGCCTTGTGACCCTTGGTTGGTAAAAATGGATTATTTTCTTTGGTTCAACCAAACAAAGCCTAGTAGCCTTTGGAATTCTATTTTTTTTATTTTTGAGTTGGCCAAACATGGCCTAACTCTTGATTTCTTTAACTGATTAATTTAAAAGCTAAGTACGTTAAAAAAAACTAAAGGTTCATCAGTTGTTAAAAAAAGAGAGCAGAGTTGTATCAAAGCAAGAATAGAGAGAAATTGAGAGAGAAGTTTGGAGGTTAGAGAGAAGAATTCTAAAATCAAAGGAGAATTAATCAAGTTTTCTAAGCAATAGAAGGTATAATCTTTTTCTTCACTGTATTTCTTTTAATTTACTTTACTGTATATGAAGTTAGTTGTTCAAAGCATGAATTACTTGGTTATAGTTGCTAGTAAGCATGTATTAGAGATTATGTGATGATTATAAATCAATTTGAATGAATTAATCCATGAAAGCATGTTTTAGAATGAAGTTTTTAATTTTATAGAGTTTCACTTTCATGTATGGCATATATGTATGAAAATTGGTGCTCAAATTGATTATTAATCGGTAAATTGACATTTGATTATGATAATATGATGAAGAACGAAAAGAATGTAAGTGGAATGGATTAAAATAGTTTAAAGATGAATTTTCAGTGGTTGATTTCATTAAAATGGCTAAAATATGAATATTTTGTTTAAACAATGAATTTTTGGGTTCTAATTAGTTGGTTAGGTGTGTTATAATGGTTAAATTGGTTAGAAACATGTTGGGTAATTATTTTATAACATGTTTGATGTCTGGGTAAGTTTAAATTATGTGTTGGATGGTAGAATTTGGAAAATTTGGCCTAGAATGTCACTGGTTCGCGAACTGTAGGAGGTGACTGCCGAGTTTACCGCCCCGGCGGTAGAAATGTACTGGATTTCTTGCCCCGGCGAAGTCTCGCCCCGGCGAGAATATTATTAAGGAAATCTTCGCCCCGGCGAAGTCTCGCCACGGCGAGCTTTTTGTTAAGTAAATTCTCGCCCCGACGAAGGAACAGTAACTGAAATTTTAAATTTTTATTTTTCTTTGTGATTTTACTATGATGCTATAAACAAGTTTAAAACTTATATTAAGGTATAAAGTGACTAATGAGATACCACGATGGTTGTTAAGCAAGTACTTGTTGATTATCGAATGACAATCGAGATGTTACAATGAAATAGGATAAGATTGAATTTTAAAGTGTATATTGTTCTGTAACTAATTATTGTTACTATTTTATAATCGAAATGTATAGGTCGATTAAGGAACGTGAATTATTTAAAACTGTAATCTACGCACGAGGCAAGTTTTCCTCCCTTAAACTTGTTATTTCCATTGAGCAAGATTATTAGCCTTAGCTTATTGTTATTCAAGCAAGGTTGTTATCATGATTAAGTGCTGAAGCTTTATTCCAGTTATTTGTTATTCGATCGTTGATTGTTGTTCAAACTTCGAACCGAATTTTTATTGTACAAACTTTATTGATGAATCAAATGTTTTAGTGACTAGCAAACCCTAATTGATTCAGCTAGTCCTTAGTTGATGAGCGTTCTAAAGACTTTGAATATTTTAAAACTGTTCCAAACCAAGTTCCTTTTGGTATGGATTCTGATGCTAAACTGAGATGAACAACCCGAATATAGGGGATTAATTACGCGACAGCGTTGAAATGTTTGTGCACAATACATTGTACAAAGGGCTGATCCCCTGAGTACGAGATGGATGGTCCATAGTCTATAAGACTGTTAAAGGTTACGATAGAAATACTTGTTAACCTAGGACACAGTTCGAGGTCTTGTGACCCTCAGATATAATTTTAAACCTTGAATTCTATAATCAGTTCTTGAGCCAAGTATCCTATTAAGCTTTCATATCTCGATTGGTTATTGATTGAATTCAGAAAACTACAATACCTCAGTTGAAATCTATTTCGTTAATTATTCAATTGTTATCGTTATTATGCTTGTGGGCAATTGTTTGCTCACTCTTGCACTAAAACATTGCAGCTAAGACAGAGAAATCGAACGAGCCGTCCACGAGTAAAGGCAAGGGCAAGATGCCGAAGTAGCAAGAGACCCGTTATACATTTGATGTTTATTTGTAAAAAGACTTATTTAATTTTATGTTTTAATTCCACACTGATGTAATAGAGGTTAGATAACCTGAGATTTGTTTATTTAAGAGATTTGAGTTGTAACCCCTTTTTATGGGAAGATGTTTCATTCAGTTTAATTATATTATCTTTATCAAGGGTAGTTAGTCTTGAATGTATGGTATAGTGAACACCAAATCTGTGGAGTTGAAGTACCCGGATTTGGGGGTGTCACGGTATGTATACATATGTGTTATATATTGTGAAATATGTGATTAAGTGTGAATATAGAAAAGAAATATATATATATATATATATATATATATATATATATTTTTTTTTATATTGGTAGAATAAGGTTTAATAGTTAATTAAACTATTGAATGAAGTAAATGAAATTGTTACGAAAAAGATATTAACTGAATATTAGTAACTTCAAAATTATATTATGAAATAATATAATTAGATTGTTATGTCTTGTGGGCAATGGAATTGTTATAAATTAAATTTCATAAATAATGAGAGTAATTCACTTAATTAAAGAAGTGAATTAATGGAAATATGTATTTGTTTTAATAAAATGAGAAAGCAACGTGTTACATATAAATGTAATATGTTAAGGTAATACGATGGCGAATTTCGTAGATAGCTAAAATATTTATCGAATAAAATAAATATTTTAGTTGGAATATTTTATTAAATAAAATAAATATTTGATGAAAATTATTATGGAATAAATTATTTAAGTATGATGATATTGAGTAAATTGATGATAAACAATAGTCGGTGCGTATTTTATTACGCAAGTGTAATGGAAATTTTCTAATTTAATTAAATAATTAAATTAGAGGATGAATGGTTTACTGAATAAAATGATTTATTTAATAAAATTATAATTTGGCTAAATTGAATTATAATTTTATTAGTAAAGTTTAATTGAATTTATTAATAAAATAAATTTGGTTAAATTAATTAAGGTGTGACATATTTACTATATTATAAGAAGAATATTAAAATAAATTAAAATAAAGATTAATTGGATTTTAGCCAAACATGGTCTAGACCTTTGATTTTCCTAATTACTGAGACCCTTGATTTGTATAACTGCTAGCCAGTTATTATATACGTGATATTGTCAGTTAAGTCTGAGAAGGCTTAGAGTGTAGAGAGGAAGAGAGAAATTGAGAGTTCTCTGTGAAAATGGAAGAAGAAGAAATCTTGAGAATCAAAGAAGGAAGAAGAAGGGTAATCAAACTATCCTAATCATCTAAGTCTAAAGAAGAATTAAAGGTAAGCATTTTATTTCTAAAATTTCTCAGTTGATTTTCTAAATTTAATTCTCTGTAGATGGTTTTGATGATTAATTTGTTGAGAAATTGGTTATATATGTTATTGGGTTGTAATAATCTGATTATATGTTGTATATGAATAATTTTGAGTGATCAAATCTATGAGAATATGTTTTAAAATAGAGAATTTGAGTTTCGGTATAATATGTACGTTTTGGCCTATTTTGGGATTAAAATTGATGGTTAATCCTTGTGGTAATCTGTAAATTAATGGGTGATAGTTGTAGTACTCTGAGAAACGAAAACAATGCAAAAAGAATGAATCAATTTGATTCAGAAACGAATTCGTGAGAGTTGGATTCGCTAAATGTGTTGAAATATGAAAAACTAGCATGAACTTTGATTTTGAGTCTCTAATTTGGTTGTTTAAGTTGTTAGAATCCCTGTATATATGTTGGGTTTTGTCTTTACAAAGTTTAGAATGTCTGGGTTTGATAATTTGTTGATTGGGTGAAGCATTTGGGAGTTTTTGGTCTGAAATTTTCTGATTCGCAAACTTCAGAACTTGAGTCTGAGTCGCGGCGCCGCAGCGCCGCTTGCTAGTTCAAAAATGGCGCTGCAGTGCCGATGTAACACCCCTGTCCCACATCGAAAGATAAGAGAAAAGTTTGTCTGTATATAAGTAATTGAGTTACTATCAATAGTACCTTCAGTCATGACCTTTTGGGTGAGCCTGTGGTGGGCTAAGATGATCCAAGAAGATACTATTGGGCCAGTAATTTAAGGCCTTGTTTGGATGGATTTGATTCGATTTGGACTTGGGATTTGACCCAAGATTTGTTCCGGACTCGGGATTTGATCCGGGTTGTTACATATGGTATCAGAGCCAGCTCTCGAAAGCTTGGGTCGGGTCATCCGATCGGGTTCTGGAGGTGGGGACACGAAGGCTGGTGGTATTATCCCACAATGGAGAGAGGGAGGTCCGGAGGTGGGGACACGAAGCCAGCCGGTATTATCCCACAATGGCTAGAGAGGCAAAGATCTTTGGACCGTGTATGTGATCGGTTCTTTCGATGTGGGACAGGGGTGTTACAGCCGACCTTGTCCCGACCCAAAAATTTGTGACCCAGCGCCGGTCCTTAGTATAAATATGGCGCCGCAACGCCGACAGTCAGTTTTGCCCAAAAATGAGATTTTAATTGTACAATTCTAGGAATGTCTATATAACCCTAATGAATGATTGTAATGAAATGTAAAACATGTTATAAGACCTAATAACATGTTACAATCACACAAATGATGATTTAAAAGTGATGCTTTAGTAAGTTATATAAGACTTAAGCTTGATGTTCGTGAGGTATAAAAATTGAGATGTGGATTAACTTAATAAATCCAATTGAGTGTTATTCACCTATTGTGATATAATGACAAGTTATAAAGACTTAACTGAATATTGAGTGATAATTACAGAGGATCCTAAAGGAACCTAAGATGGATGGTTATTTAAGTTATGTTAACAAATGTAATACATCTAAATTGATGTAATGATGAAGCTTAAGACTTAACTAAACGTTAAGTGTTAAACAAAGCATAGTATGAAGGGTGATAAGATAAAGTTGTTTCGGTTAACTATAATAAATTCTATTGAATGTTAGATTTATAATATGGAGTCAGGATAAATCTTAAACACTTGAATGAACTTCGAGTGTCGCCTAAGAAGAATAGAAATGAGGTGTAAGGTGAAGTTCACACAATCAAACTTAATTAAACATTGTGCATCAATTAAAAATGAAGGTTATGGAATGCAAAGTAGAGTTAACACAAACAATTACTTAGCATTGCTATGTGACTAATAAGCGATATGCATGATTATATATTGTGTAGGATACGTGAGATGCAGATAATTATAAGCTGTTTATGGTAATTGGTAATCTACGAGCCAGGCAAGTCTTTCAGTTCCTATTTGTTATGTGAACTTGATGATTATCTATTTTAAATCTGTATTGTATAGTGCATGATGTGTATTACATATGTTGTTAATATGAAACGATAAAGTCAATTTATGACTACATTCGTTAAGTAAAGAATACTGATTGAGTTATGGAAATCAATCTTTACTTGATATGTGATGTACAATATGTATGATATGTTTAGTAAGATGTTTATGATGTATACGATGAGCATGTTGTTTATGTGCTACGTGATGCATGAAAATTATTAGATTTTGCTGAGTTGTCGAGCTCATTCTTGCAAATAACCATTTTTGCAGGTTAAGGATTCAAGGTAACATTATGTGTTGCTTGAATGGCATAGATCAAAATGATGCATGAAGATTAAATGTTTTAGTTGAAGTTATTACTTGAACTATGTTAAGATTTTGATAAATGTATTTATGTTGAGTTGTAAAGTTTATAATGAGATGTAAACTTTTAGACAAAGCGAATCATAATATTTACATGATTCTAAGGTATTTAGATGTAAAGGTTGAAAGTTTTGGGAACGAGGACGGTTTGTAATAGAAAAGTTTTTAATTATTCCGCATTTTTAATAGTTATGTCATCGAATAATGATGTATTAATAGAAGTTTGATGTATTGTTAACGACCGGTGTCGAGAGTTGAATTGTTGAAATTTTGGGGTCGTTATAATTAACCTAATCCTAAATTGTTTAGGAGGGTTACCTATATCTATAAATAAGAAGAGTCTTGTTATGGATTAAGGTTACACACTCTTGCATTAGAATTGTGGATAGTACTTACAATTTCTATAGAGATAGAAACTAGGGTTTTGCGAACACATATCTTCTTGAATAAGTATTATTCCTTGGTGGATCACCTCTAGAGGCCAAACACTTGGGTGGCTAACGTTGATCAAAGCGAAAGAATTTAATCGGTGGACTTCAAGGAGAACGCGAAGGAATTGGAGGTGAACTTGTACTCGAGTAAGCTTTGATTCACGAGGGTATAATTCTCTATCTCTATCTCTTTCGTTAATTGATAATTGAACACAAGGAAAGATCATGATGATGGTTTATATGAAAAATTTTAAAATCCGTTTTATCGCGCTTCCGTTCTATTTATGTAATTTGATTGCTTATACAAACCTAATATTGGTATCAGAGCCAATCCTTGTGTTAATTATCGATTTTGAGGATTCTATGTGTGTATGGTATGCGATTGGATCGAATTTTTGGGCAAAATCCGTTCTTCGCGAATCTGCTACGCGGCGTAGCTACGCCGCTTCAAGTTCATTCTGGAGCGCAGCTGCGCCCAAGTCCAGAAAGTCGATTCTGGTAGTGTAGCGCAACTGTGCCGGTTCCCAGTTCATTATGGGCGCAGCTGCGCCAGACAGCAGAATCCGAAAAATAATTTTTTCTTCAATTAACTTAAATGGTTTATTTAATTGGAATAAGTTTAAAATAAAGATGTTTATTTTATCTGGAATAGGATTTCAGACTGTTAAAATTAAAGGAGTTTAATTTTGATTTGGTTTTTGATTAAAATAAAAGAGTTTATTTTGTTTCAAAACTAAATATTAGCAAACTTATTGCCCATTAAATGATATTAATGCATATATGAAATGATTTTATTATTCATGAGATGAATGTTATTTATTGATGCATATGGAGATATGTATGATAATAAATAGGGATTCATTATGGACTATTGACCAATGTGTGATTGAATTTATTTTAGAGCATGATTGAATGAATGAGTTTTTTGGTTTTTTTTTTATTTTTATAAATAGGTTCTGCGTACCTTGTCTTCTCTAATTTTTCTTAATGTAAATTCTATCTCCCTCCTATGTACTTCCCCTTGACTGCTGATCAAGGTTTCTATTTATTGTAAATAGTTTGTGTAATAAGATTAGTTAGAATTATTTTGAAGAATTGGAGACAAAGGAACAAAGAGCGCTTGAATACCCATTTATAATGGAGCATGGGTTTAAATGTAATAGTTACATTTAAATTCAGTTCTTGTACCCTAGGATTGACCTTTTGGTTCACTTGGTGGCTCTAGTGAACCAAACTAGAATAAAAGTCCATAATCAATCCGGGTAGAATATAGTATTCTATATGTGAATGCTTACTATATATATATATATATTATCTAACATGATTCGCATGTTAAATAATATGACACGTATTTTATATATATACGTGCATAAGCGCTAAACATGATGAGACTAATAATAACAAACCCCCCAAAGAAATCATATTAAGTCCTAAACGTTCAAAGATATTTGGAATATCGAACGTCGCCTTTTAGCATGATAAAGCGATAGAGTATTAAATATTTAATATGAGTTTGTTGTGTCACCACAAGACAAATATTAAATATTTAAGATGTTGCATTATCACATTTGATGCTTATTAAGAAATTGAACATTACTGTTTTGTTGTGTCACCACAAGGACGGTAGTTTTCTCTTCACATATATGGAAGTGCTAGGTTGGACTTAACTTGGGTAATTTTGATTCAGATGTGTCACCACTTGATCAAAATAATCTAAGAGGCAAAATACAAGGAGTTACATAGTGATGTAATTGACAATAGTTGTCTACCTATTTATTTATATATCGTTTGTTGTGTCACCATAAGGCTATATATATTTGAAATGGGATCCTTATTCTCACTAGCAAATCTTTAATTAGATTTGCCGAACTATATATATTGAGGGTAATATAGTTTAATGAAAATAGTGGGAGATACCAATTTAAATAAAGACCTAATTTATTTTGGTAATTAATAAAATGAATATATGCTAAAATGTTGTCTATTTCACATGCAGAATTTAAAAATGTCAAACTCACTATTATTGCGTAGCATACTTGATACTAACAAACTGACCGGACTAAATTACACGGACTGATTAAGGAATCTGAGAATTGTTCTCACTGCTGAAAAGATTTTTTATGTCCTAAACTCGCCCGTCCCTGCAAATGTTACAGAAACAACCTCTGAGGAAGATATTGCTACTTTCAGAAAGTGGCAAAATGATGCAATCTTGGCTCAATGCATCATGCTCACATCCATGAGTAACGAGCTTCAGCGTCAGCATGAAACTATAGATGCTCCTATTATATTGCTGCACCTCAAAGAGTTGTATAGTGAGCAAAGTAGGACTGCTAGATATCAGATATTTAAGGAGCTATTCCGATCTCGGATGATCGAGGGCACTACCGTTGAGACTCATGTCCTAAAGATGATTAATCTGATTGAACAACTTGGACAACTAGGGTTCGTGAGGGATAGGCAGTTAACTCAAGATTTAATCTTCCAGTCACTCCCAGACACCTTTGAAAGTAGTATGCACACAAACCAATCATATTTGATATGATAAAGCATGCACTTTGTAATCTTATTTATTTATTAATAAAAGAAATTATTTATTAAAGACATTTTATATTATCTACATGGTGCTGTTATATTAAATATGATAAACCCTTAGTTTAAGCAATGTTTTTAGAATCATTATGATGATCATTCTAATGAGATCTAAATTCTTAGATAGCTTAAAACTAAAATAGTTCCTAATCGATGAATTACTAAAAAGGGGATTAGTAAATCCGAATAGATTAGTACATACTTTACTTGCTCTTAGGAAGAGAATGATTGATCTCATCATCATTTGTGTTTAGACACTAAAGCAAGTATGTAGGTGCTTATTAGAGAATAAGTTTAGTGAACGTGGCTCGCTAAAGGATTACCTAATGGAGTTTTACTCGCCTGTCAATAGGAATTCCTCTAGTGATAGTAGTACAAGTGATCCTTGGACTAAAGATTATCAAAGTATCTTGTGCATGATGAATTATGCTTTGACATATTTCTTAATACCTTTAGGGTGTGACATAGGGTATGCTTGGGTATAATAAGTTATACATGGAGATAGGTGAATAATCAATAGAGAATCTACCGCTTTTAGTAAAAGGAGAGAATGTCCTATGTGATTTGATAAATGACAATTCAGTAGTCATTGGCCAAGGCAGAGTGAAATTAGAAAGTTATTTCTAACTTGTATTATTTAAAATTGTGCATTTGTGAATCGAAATACATATAATTAAATAAAATAAAACTTGACAGTAATTCCATGTCTTATATTTAATTGGGACATCGTATGGTAGAAGGATTGAATTGTACGGTAACTATTCACTGAAAGGTTCTTTTGTGATTAATGTTGAAATCTATATTATCTAGAAAGTCGTTGACCGCTAAGGGGGCTTACCTTTATTGTAGAATAAATATTATTTATTTAAATGAATTAAATAGTTTAATTTATTTAATTAAATAAGATTAGAATTGTTCTAATTGATTTATTCACAACCAGTTTAATATGGAGAACCTAAAGGGTCACACCGCAAAAGAAAAATATTTATCTAAGAAGTAAATGGCATAATCGTAATAATAAGTTAAGTGTATTTAATTTAAAATATGTTGATAGAATAAATTAAATAACTTAATATCTATTATTTAGTATTTTGGAAATACTAATTATAAATTAATAAGAGGAGTCTTATTATTATTATTACTATTACTATTATTTAATTTCTAAATGGGTTAGGAATTAATTAATAGAAGTATTCTTATATTAGATCCTAATTAGATTAGGAATATAATTAATAAAACCCTAAACCTAAATAGTTTAGGAGGGTTGCCTACATCTATAAATAAGAGAAGTCTTATTATGATTTAGGGTTTCACACTCTTTCATAAGAATTGGGAGAATACTCATAATTCTATAGAGATAGAAACTAGGGTTTTCCATCACCCATCTTCTTGAGTAAGTATTATTCCTTAGTGGATCACCTCTAGAGACCAAACACTTGGGTGGCTTGCATTGATCAAAAGAAGGAATCTTCGTGAAGGATTTTTGGAGTAGAACTCGTACCTGAGGAAGCTAGTTTCTACAAGGGTATAATTTCTAATTCTCTATCTTTCTATGTTAATTAATAATTGCGCATAAAGATTGATCCTGGGTTTGGTTTGTATTATTTTAAATTCTGATTTACCATGCTTCCGCTCATTATATGCAATTTTGATTGTATGTTCTCGTTATATAAATAAACCTATAGTGGTATCACAACCAGGTTTATGCAGATTATTAATTGTTTTGATTCGATATATATGTTGATATGTGTTTAGAACAATTTAATTGGGCATTATTGTTAGTATAAAATCATGTTTTTGGGAGAAAACTACAAAAATCGCGATCTGAAAAACCTGAAACGACTGGACAGGACTTGTGGGCCGCGGAGCACGTTTGTGTGAGTCGCGACGCTGGATGAGGGTCGCGGTGCTCGAATCTGTGAGCCGCGGCGCATGAAGGCTGTAAGTCCATTTTGTAATTTTTTCAGAAATTCTAAATTAGAAATAAAGGAGTTTATTTTGATTTGGAATTGGATTAAAATAAAGAGTTATTTTACATGGTTTTATAATTAAAACAAAGAGTTATTTTAAACTTGAAATTGGATTTTATGTAACTTTAAATTGCCCATTAAATGATTTCAATATATATATATATATATATATATATATATATATATATTGAATGTTTTAATGTCATGAGATAAATGTTATTTATTGATACATATGGAGATATGTATAATAATAAATGGGATTGATTATGGACAATTGACCAATGTGTGATTGGATTTATTTTATGTGGATGCATGAATGAATGAGTTTTATAAATGGGGTCTGCGTACCTCGTCTTCTTTAATTTTTCTTATGTAAGTTCTATCTCCTTCCTATGTACTTCCCCTTGACTGCTGATCAAGGTTTCTATTTATTGTAAATAGTTTATGTAATAGGATTAGTTAGAATTATTTTGAAGAATTGGAGACGAAGGAGCAAAGAGCGCTTGAAGACCCGTTTGTAATGAAGCCCGGGTTTAAATATAATAGTTATATTTAAATTCAGTTCTTGCACCCTAGGTTTGACCTTTTGGTTCACTTGGTGGCTCTAGTGAATCAAACTAGAATAAAAATCCATAATCAATCTGGGTAGAATATAGTATTCTATATGTGCATGCTTACTATATATATATATTATCCAATATGCTTCGCATGTTTATTAATATGATGCGTATTTTATATATATATGTGCATGCACGCTAAACAAGATGAGACAATTAATAATAAACCACTCAAAGTAAAAATATTAAGTTGTAACATTCAAAGATATTTGGAATATCGAACGTCGCTTTCTAGTATGGTAAAACGATAGAGTATTGAATATTTAATATGAGTTTGCTGTGCACACACAAGGCGAGTATTAAATATTTAAGATGTTGTTTTATCACATTTGATGCTTATTAAAGAATTGAACATTACCGTTTTGTTGTGCACACACAAGGGCTGTATTTTTCTCTTCACATATATGGAAGTGCTAGGTTGGACTTAACTTAGATTATTTTAGTTCGAATATGCACACACTTGACCATTATAATCTAAGAGGCAAAATACAAGGAGTTACATAGTGATGTAATTGACAATACTTGTCTACCTATTTATTTGTATATCGTTTGTTGTGCACACACAAGAGTATATATATTTGAAATGGTATCCTTATTCTCACTAGCAAATTAGATTTGTCGAACTGTATATTGAGAGTAATATAGTTTGATGAAAATAGTGGGAGATACCAATTTGAATAAAGACCTAATTTATTTTAGTAATTAATATAATGAATGTATGCTAAAATGTTGTTTAATTTCACATGCAGAATTTTACAAATGTTAAGCTCACTATCACTGCATAACATACTTGATGCTAATAAACTTACCGGACCGAATTACACAGACTGGTTAAGGAATCTGAGAATTGTTCTCACTGTTGAAAAGATTTCTTATGTCCTAAATTCGCCTGTCCCTGCAACTATTGTAGAAACAACCTCTGAGGAAGAGATTGTCACTTTTAGAAAGTGGCAAGATGATGCAACGATGGCTCAATGCATGATGCTCGCATCCATGAGTAACGAGCTTCAGTGTCAGCATGAGAAAATGGATGCTGCTACTATATTGCTGCACCTCAAGGAGTTGTATGGTGAGCAAAGTAGGACTGCAAGATGTCAGATATCTAAAGAGCTCTTCCGATCTCGGATGACCGAGGGCACTACTATTGAGACACATGTCCTAATGATGATCAATCTGATTGAACAACTTGGATAGTTAGGTTTCGTGATGGACGGGGAGTTAAGTCAAGATCTAATCTTGTAGACACTCCCTGACGCCTTCTCATAATTTGTTGTGAATTTTCACATAAATAAGTTGGACGTCAGCTTGCCTAAGTTACTTAATATGTTGAAAACTGCTGAAGGCCACTTTCTATCCAGCAAGAACCATGTCTTAATGGTGGATAATTCTTCCAAGAAGAGGAAGATGCCCAAGGTTACTTCTGAAAAGAACAAAACCAAGAAGGCTAAGGGTAAGGCGAAGGGAAAGGATAAGAAGAAAGCTAATCCTGACAGCAAAGGAATATGCTTCCATTGCAACAAGCAGGGTCATTGGAAGAGAAACTGTGAGAAGTTTCTTACGGAACTAAAGCAGAAGAAGTTTGGAGAAGCTTTAACTTCCGATCAAGGTTTGTTCATGATTGAAATTAATTTTTTTGAAAGTCAAAATTCTACTTGGGTATTGGATACCGGTTGTGGTTCTCACATATGTAATACTATGTAGGGACTAAGTAGAAGTAGAAAGCTGAACAAGGATGAAATCGTCCTATGAGTGGGGAATGGAGCAAAGGTTGTTGCATTAGCTGTAGGAACTTATCGTTTAGCGCTGCCTATGGGCAAGTCCATTAGTTTAAATAATTGCTATTATGTTCCAACACTCATAAAGAACCTTATTTCAATTTCTATATTGGATATGGATAGTTTTGATATTATAATTAAAAATAATAGTTGTTATATTTATAATAATAATGTTTTATATGGTGTTGACAATTTACTGAATGGACTTTACATACTTGACTTGTATGAAAATATACTTCAAATTGAACAAACTAAGAAAAAAAAAAAGATGATGTTAATTATATCTTTATATGGCACTGTAGCCTCGGTCATATTAATGAAACAAGATTAACCGAGTTGCATAAAGATGGGTTTTTAGAGCTATCTGATTTCGAATTATATTCAACTTGTGAATCTTGTCTCGTGGGTAAGATGACTAAATCTCCTTTTAGTGGAAAAGGAGATAGAGTTACAGAGTTGTTAGCGTTGGTACACACAGACGTATGTGAACCTATGACAATAAATGCACGAGGAAGGTATTCTTATTTTATTATTTTCACTGATGATTATTTTAGATTTGGATATGTGTATTTGATGAAATACAAATCTGAATCATTTGAAAAGTTCAAAGAATTCAGAAGTGAACTAGAGAAGCAAACTAGAAAGAGTATTAAGATTCTTCAATCGGATCGAGGAGGGGAATACTTGACCAATGAGTTTCTCAATTGTCTCAAAGAAAATAGTATAATCTCATAATGGACTCCACCAGGAATGCCACAGTTGAATGATGTATCTGAAAGGAGAAATCGAACATTGTTGGACATGGTTCGTTCCATGATGAGTTTTACCGATCTTCAAGTTTCCTTCTGGGGTTATGCCCTAGAATCAGCTACATACCTACTTAACAAGGTACCTACCAAATCCATCCCAAAGACTCCATATGAGTTATGGACAGGGAGGAAACCTAGTCTTAAGCATGTTAAGACTTGGGGTTGTCCAGCTTATGTAAAAAAGTTTGAGAATGATAAGCTGCAGACTAGATCCGACAAGTGTAGATTTGTGGGATACCCTAAAGAAACATTAGGGTATTATTTCTATCATCCTACTGATCAAAAGGTGTTTATTGCGAAACATGCTACCTTCTTAAAAAATGAGTTTATCCTTGGAGGGGTCAGTGGGAGTAAGATATATCTTGAAGAAATTCAAGAACCACAAAATACAACGGATTAAAGATAGGTACCTGGCCAAGTAGAAGAAACTGTACCATAACCTATTCATAAATCTGGGAGAGTACCGAAGATACCTGATAGGTATGGATTCATCATAGAGGATGATGATGAGGTACACATCATAGAAAATGATGATCCAGTAACTTACGAATAGGCTATGAGTAGTAAAGACTTAGAGAAATGGCTAGAAGCCATGAAATTCGAGATGAACTCCATGTATGAAAACCAAGTATGGTCTTTGGTTTCATCACCTGAGGGCATTAAGCCTATTGGGTGCAAATGGGTCTTTAAGAGAAAGACTGGAGCAGACGGCAAGGTAGAGACCTATAAGGCCCGACTGGTCGCAAAAGATTTCAAACAAAGACAAGGTGTTGACTATGATAAAACCTTCTCACCAGTAGCTATGCTCAAGTTCATTTGGATTTTGCTTGTAATTGTAACTTATTATGACTACGACATCTGACAAATGAACGTGAAAACGACCTTCTTCAATGGGAAACTTGAGGAGGATGTATATATGATACAACCAGAGGGTTTTGTTTCAACGGTTAGAACAAATCAAGTCTATAAGCTACAACGATCCATTTATGGATTAAAGCAAGCTTCTCAAAGGTGGAATATCCGTTTTAATGAGACAATCAAAAAGTTTGATTTTATCAAAAATGAGGATGAACCTTGTGTGTACAAGAAGGTTAGTGGGGGAGCACTGTATCATTCCTAGTACTATATGTTGATGATATATTACTGATCGAGAATGATATTCCTATACTACAATCGATCAACATTTGGTTATCTAAACACTTCTCCATGAAAGAATTGGGAGAAACATCCTATATTTTGGGGATAAAGATCTATAGAGATAGATCTAAAAGGATGCTTGGCTTATCCCAAGGAACGTACATTGACTCGATACTAAAGAAGTTTAGCATGGAAGATTCCAAGAGAGGTCTCATGCCGATGAGCCATGGAATATATCTCTCCAAGAAACAGGCCCCAAAGACACCTAGGGAAAGAGACCGTATGGGTAAGATTCCATATGCTTCAGCAATAGGATCTATCCTGTATGGTATGATATGTAGTAGACCGGATGTCGCTCATGCACTTAGTGTAATAAGCAGATATCAGTCGAATCCTGGAGAAGAACACTGGAAGGCAGTTAAAAACATCTTAAAGTACTTGAGAAGAACTGTAACGATCGGGAATTTTAGATTTCCTTATAACTCGAGTTATGTATGAATAAAATGATTTTTTTATTTTTATTTATATTTATTTGTGTTACGTGCTTAGAGTTGTGTTGCAGCCTAGAAAATGTGCATGTGTTAAATTTTATGTGTTGTTGTGTCGTTGGAGTGAATAAATCGATTTTGGGAAAATTCGTAAAATCACTATTTATAAGGCACGTTTCCCGAGGAACTATTCACGAGCACTATTCATGCCCGAATATTTTTGCGTCTCTTTCGATTTCTATTAATTTTGTTAAGGCGTGTATGCGAAGAAATAATTTTTCCAAGTGGCGGGAATTTTATTCGAGCTGCTGCGTGATTTAATCCGTATCCAAAATGTGTTATATGGGTGTTCTGAATAAATGGACAAATCCCATAATAAATATTTTTACGCGTCCCAATAATTTATGGAAATACCCATTTTAATTTTGGGTAGAATTATTTACCAAATTTGGTACAAAAGTGGGAGTATTCGGGTATATTTATCTGTGTATTCAAATTAACTGGAGAGACAATTAAGCCTCAACCAATTAGGAGAGAACATTAATTGAATTAGCCAATCAGATGAGGGGGGTAGACAGTCACAGTACACCAAACATTGGAAAGCAAATAATGGCAAACATCCTCCTTAATATTGATTCCAAGAAGCTCGGGTTAGCAAATTTGCTCTCCCAATTCATTCCCCATCCTCCTGAAGCCACCTTATCCTCCCATCCATTCCTTCCTCTTCTCATTAAAACCATCAGCTCATTTTCCATTGCTAAGCAAGGAGTGTTCTATAGAAGAGAGAAGAGAGAGTAACATAGAGAGAGAGAATGAAATAGAAGAAAGAAAAGAAGAAGTGTTCGGGAAGAAGAAGAAAAGCAAGGAAGGAGGAAAAGGGAGAGAAGAGCAGCAAGAGGAAGGAGAGGAGCACTTTAGCAACCATCTCAACCTACACGAAGCTAGCAACAAAAAGGTAATCAAAGCACAACCCATTTCTTCTCCATTGAAGCTTTCATGAGTTTTATAAGCTTACATGCTTGCGGGTTGGATTTTGTTGAATATTGTTGTTGTTGGCTGTGTTGAATCTATCATAGAGGTTATTAAGAAGCTATATAAACCATTAACACCCTCAAAGTGGAACAAAAACGAAGAGAAATCCGAACCTTGGCTTAAAGGATGAACTATGGACATTTTTGAACTTTTGGACCTTTGGATTGTTTAGAGGACTGTAAATCCTTGATGGTGTAATTATTTTGATTGTTTGTTGTTGTAATATTGTACTTCCATGAGTTGTGAAGATAACCTGGTTTGAATGAACCAAAAAGATGCTAAAATGCAGTTACAGTGAAGGTTTTAGTGAAATGTATCATGACTGCGAAAAACAGAGTATCAATATTGTGCTTTGGTTGTGTTAATATTTATGGGTCATCCTGCATTTTTGATATGTTGTAGCCTCGTGTCTTAGGAATCCATAGAGTCCATAACAGACCAAATTGATCGAGTATAGCGGGAGATATGGAGGTTGGAGCGGGCGAAGGTCTGACAGTTCACAGTTCTGCAGGAACTGCAGAACTGCTACTGCATGGCGCTGTTCCGCGCCTGGTTCGGGTCGGGTCAGGCTGGACCGGGTCGGGTAAAGCCAGACCGGGTCAGGTCGGGTCGGACCCAGTGAATTTTTCCCGCGAGTCCAAAACTTATATTTTTGTACAAAATGATTAGAGACACTTATTAATTGTACCCTATTAATCGTTAAAGACTTAGTTAATTTATAAAGCAGAAATCATTAACCGAATTACAATTCCCGTTTGGCTTCCAGGGGGCGGTGCCCCCTTACACCCCCGCCAGCTCACCGGCGAGATGGGCAGCCACTCGCTCACCGGTGAGCGAGACCCCCGACTGGGTAGTCGTAGTGGCAATCAATGTATTTTGATGATGTGATGACTGTATTGAACCTAGTCCTTACGTGACTAATATTTATGACGATTTTAATGAACTGTAGGGTATTATTTTTGAAGGACGATTAACGTCAAGATTTTAGCGCACGCGCAAGGCAAGTTCCTTACTCAACCCTTATTTAATTGTGCGAGTTTTCCTTACTCAATTTATTTATTGGGAAAGTTTCAAATTCTTGTTTAATTTATATATCGAACAAGTATTCTATATTAATGCAAGTTTCCTATCTTCACTCAATTTAATTATTGACTGTGCAAGTTTTCTAACTTAACTCATTTATCTACCGAATAAGTCTCCTATCTTATTCAAGTTATTATTTTGCAAGTTTACTTACCCTAATCAAAATTATATTCGAGCAAATATTATTTATTGAGCAAGCTTATTGAGTTTCTTTACTCCGTTCAAGTTACTTATCGATTTAGCAATTATTGTGCTAGTAGTCATACTTTTATTCAAGTATTGCAATGAAAGCCCATTTCATGTAATGTTATACATTGTGTGATTCCAAAGGTTATGAATTGTTATTCATTCAAGATATTATTGATGCTATTATGCATGTTGTTGGACCTTAAAGTTCTTTATTCCATAAACTATTTGAAAGCTATGTCAAAGCTAATTGCTTCAGCTAGACACTTATTGATTTGTTTATTGAAGTGAGGTTAAGTCCTCCGACTATTATTGTTGTTAAGTAAAGCTGTCCGATCAAATTGTTTTGGTCCGGACTCCCATGTAAAGCTGAGAAGAATAACCCTTATAGCAGGGGAAATTGTGTAAACGTCGGGGAACTGACACGCGCGTAAATGGAAAAATGTAAGGCTTATGCATAATTCCAGGTACATTAGGCTGATCACCTATTATACCAGTTTTACGGATTATCGGATGAATTTTCAGTAATTTTAGATAGAGTTCGGTGCCTTGGTGCTCACTCAGTATTGATAAGTCCCTTTCTTTGGGAAACTTTGAAATCCTTGGATACTTCAGAAATCCTTCGGTTCATAGCAACCACTATAACGGTGGTAAAAGAAGTTGTTTATTTCCTTGAGTTAGCTAAATTTTTACTTCTGTGAGCTAAAGTCATACATGTGATTATTCACTGCTATTATACTCGTGGGGCAAATTTGTTGCTCACCCTTGCTTTCTTTAAAATATTTCAGTTAGTGCGGCACATGGCGAGAGCTCAGGAAAAGATAAGGGAAAGGGGAAATCTACTGATTAGTTGTATTTTGTTGTTCTAGAATTACCGTTTGTATTAAGACTTATTAATTGACGTTGTGTATTAAGACATATTTACCCTTATGTATTATGTTATGTTTTGCAGTAGTCTTGGTTTCGAGACTTGGGACAGGATTGTTTATGTTATATCAATGTAAATATTCCTTTATTCCGTTATAAGTTATCGATTGTATCATGCTTGTATTAGATAGCGATGAAACAGGTTCGTGTAACGACCCCAAATTCTAAACAATCCAACTCTTCACATCGGTCGTTAACAATACATCCTCATTCTAACTTTACAACATTATTCAATGTTAAACTTATTAAAATGCGGAACAATTTTTTTTTTAACTTTTCAGTTTTCTTTCTTTGCTTTCCTTGAATCATAAGTAATTAAAGTTTACATACACATTGCATTATAAGTATATTAGGCTTATTCAATTCAATTAGGAACCTTAAATAGCATAATCATATGGCTTAGTAATTAAACAACATTATTATACCTCACGAACATCAAACTTAAGTTTTATATAACTTACTAAAACAAAACCTTTAAAACATCATTTGTTTTTATTAAACCTCATGTAAATATTTTAAAATTGAAAATAATATATTTTTTTTTGAACACCGCGCCCCAACGCGATGCTTCCTCTTCAACATCTCAAACTCCCACAACCCAAACAAGGTTATCTATAAACATTAACCAAAGTTCTATCTTATACTGTTTTTGTTTTAATCCCAACTCATTCGTTACTTATCCGTTTTTATCCATCCTTACGTCAAATAAAACCTTACTAATTCTACTTTTAGATCACCATGGCCCAAACCTTGGGTTCCTTTCCAATTAAAACAGATTTTCATGTTTTGCAACTTAGGTCAGAAAGTATAATTTTTTTGACCAGACGTACAAAATAATTTCTCAAAAATAGAATACTGCATGAAAATGATCAAACTCATGCGTACAACAAGAAAACTTCAATATCTACAATTTTGCAGTTTTAATTTTCTTCAAATTCCAAACACACGAATTTATACGATTTTTACAAAGTCAGAAACCGTAACAGATTTTCTGCTTCAGCAGACTGTAAATGTTCTAAACCAGCCTCACTAAATCAGCCGCTACGGACAAACCAAAAGGAATTTTTGTGCGATTCTTATTCCTGTGTTTAGCTTACTTCCATATCTTTAATTTGATATATAGCCCATTCTCTAACTCCTAAAACTCGATTTTATATGATTTTTACAACAAAACAGGTTGGTTACTCATTTTCTGCGAATTTGTTCTTCAACTTCTTCTTTTAAAACAAAAACCCAAATTCGATTACTCCAAAACATGTAAAGATGATACATAATAGATTATATATATATATACACAAACACATATAACCTCATATCATTCATCAATTCATGTAACCAACATGAACTTTATATAAAAATTTAAGAAAACATAGTGAAGAACCAAAAATATAAAAATTACCTCTTTGATTCCTTCCTTAGTTTGTATAGATGGTAGAGAGGTTTGATTATTCATCTTCTTGATTCCTAGAATTATTCTTCCTCTTCCAATTCTACAGAAATCTCTCTCAATTTCTCTCTTTCTCTCTCTCTCTCTCTCTCTTTTCTCTTTCTTTCTCTCTTTTTCTTTCTCTGTATTCTTAGTCTTAGGCCTAGGAAAAGAACGTAAGAATAAAATCCCTCCTTCAGTTACTAGAAGGCTTAAGGTTTAGTCAGTTATAAAATACCAAGGGTCTAGGCCACGTTTGGCTAGAACAAAAAATAATAATCTATTTTTCTCTTTATTTTAATATTCCTTCTTACTATATGATATTTTGTCACACCTATTAAATCTTAATTAAACTTATTATATTAATAAATCTAATTAAATCTTACTAACAAAATTTACAATCTCAAATTAGACAATTATAGTTATAATTTCAAATTTAATAAATTATTATTCCTCTAATTTAATTATTAAATTAAATTAGAATATTACTCGCGTAATAAAATACGCACTAAAACGCTTAATTAAATTATTCTATAATAATTTCCATCAAATGTTTATTCGATAAACATTTTAATCTATGAAATTCACAATCATACTACATTAACATGTTACATTTATATGCAACACATTACTCTCTCATTTTATTAAAATAATTATATTCTCATTAATTCCTTATTTTAATTAAATAAATCACTCACATTATTATGAAATTTAATTCACAATGATTTCCATTGTTCACAAAACATAACAATTATATTATATTCTTTTATAATATAATTTTCAACTTACTAATATTCAGTAAATATTTTTTTAACAATTTCCTTCATTTCATTCAATAGTTAGATTAACTATTAAACCTCTTTTCTCAAATACACGAACATATAATTCTCTTCACATTAAAACATATATTTCACAAAATATATATTACATATACACATACTCAAAACTCAAAACGTCACATAATAAGAATTTTTATTTATTAAATTTTTATTTAATAATTTTTAAAAATCTGGGTTGTCACAGTTCGTGGCTCAGGTGACCCGAATTTGGAGGCGTCACAGGTTGGTATCAGAGCCTTAGGTTATAAACCGTTAGAGAGAGGCATTTAGGCTATAACCTTAGGACGTGTATAGAGAATAAGAGTAGACAAAACTTCTGTAGAGTTTTACGTGATGAAGACTTGTCTTAGAGAGTCTGTAGTGTTATGAAATATATATTCATTCCAGACAATGAACTTATATTTTGTTGAAAGATACTAATAGAAGTTTACTTATTTTTGGTTGTGCTTGTAGGATGTTAAACACAGGAGAACCTAGTAGAGTCGTAGAAGAGGAGCCACGTGACATCCATGTGGTGTCCGAGACACTCCTGGTGGTTGAGCCTACTCTAGCTACTGTCCCTGTTGAGGAGGAACCCGAGTTGGAGTCTGACCCGGAGGAGGACCCAGAAGAGGAATTGGAGGAGGTGCCCCCTGTTGACACCACATTTTTGATGGAGATGTTGGAAGAACGTACCGACCGCATTCTTAATCAAGCAAATAGGATCCATGAGTTGGAGAGTGAAGCCCGAGAGCAACGGGCCAGGATTCAGGGACTAGAAGGCGAGGTCGAGGAGGGTAAGAACTGGATCCAGGAATTAGAGACGGATATGCAAGGGCAGCTAGGGGCCTCCACATAATTATCAGTCATGCTACATCACCTCTTGGCGAGGAATGCTGAATTGGCGAGAAAGCTGGAGCAGTCAGAGCATCGGGGAGTTAATTTGCAAATGGATAATAAGATCTTGAAGAACCAGTTAGGTAGGGAGGTGGCAAACCGTGTCCGGATCAAGGAACAACGGGATGATGCCGTAGACCGAGTTGACGACTTGGAGGGTGAAGTGAGGAGGGGTAAGAGAAAGATGAACCGAATGGGATATGTTTTCCACTCGGCAATGGGCAGGTGGATAGATGGTATGTACCACTACCCAGCTAAAGAGGGACAGACTCGTCACACCCTGAGTCGAGACTTGATGATCCATATGGGTCATAGGGAGTATGGCAACGCTGTGGAGCGCGGTATGCTCGGATATGTTACTTAACTTATGTGCCTAGCTGTATGTAATCTTGTATATGTTAATCCCAACATTTTGCTACGTGTATGGGATAGTATTGTAAGACTATAACTTTTGTTAATATCTAAGGGGAGTATGTCGGTGAACCCCTCACCATTTTATTGTATCAAGAAACGTTTAATGACATCTATAGTAGTACGCTATAGCACGGTCATGTATGTTGTAACAGCTAGTAGCACTGAATGCAACTGTCATTACTATATATGTTGTTTTCTTGTAGTACTCACGATAGATATTCCTCCTAGTATAATGAAATGATGACATTAAGTTTTCTTACGTTAAGCAGAGAATGCCACCCAGACGTAACATACCAGCCCCACCACCAACACCCCAGGGATCGGTTAATAATGAAGGAGTTCCGGTGGACCCCATGCAGCGGTTAGCGGATATACTGGAGAGAATGACCCAAGGGAGAAATACGGGACCCGTGGATCCCCATCCCCCGGCAGCACCCATAACAAATTTTAAAGACTTCAAAAGCGTTGGACCCCCAGAGTTCAAGGGAACGACTGATCCGATTGAAGCCTAGTCTTGGGTGAAGGAAATAGAGAAGGCTTTCACCATCGCACGCGTGGGGGATGACCAGAAAATGGCATTCGCCACCTATATGATGAAAGGAGAAGCAAATTAATGGTGGGAGGCTAACCAACAACGAGCAAGCGAAGGAGTGATACCGTGGGACAAGTTCAAGGAATTATTTTTCGAGAATTATTTTCCAAAGAGCATAGAAAGGCAAATGGTGGTGAAATTCCTAGAGTTGAAGTAGGGAGACATGTCGGTGGCTCAGTACGCCGCCAAATTCAATGAACTTGCGCGTTTTGCACCGCTTCAAGTAAGTACTGAAGAGTGAAAGTAGTATGCACACAAGCCAGTCATATTTGATATGATGTAGCATATACTTTGTAATCTTATTAATTTATATTAAAGGCATTTTACATTATCTACATGGTGCTGTTATATTAAATGTGATAAATCCATAGTTTTGAGCAATTCTTTTAGAATCATGATGGTGATCATGCTAATGAGATCTAAATTCTAGATAGCTCACAAACTAAAATCATTCCTAATCGATGGATTACTAAAAAGGGAATTAGTGAATCCGGATAGATTAGTACATACGTTGCTTGCTCTTATGAAGAGGATGATTGATCTTATAATCATTTGTGTGGAGACACTAAAGCAAGTATGTAGGTGCTTATTAGAGAATAAGTTCACTGAACGTGGCTCGCTAAGGAATACCTAATGGAGTTTTACTCGCCTGTCAATAAGAATTCCTCTAGTGATAGTAATACAAGTGATCCTTGGACTTGAGATCATCATAGTATCTTGTGTATGATGAGTTATACTTTGACATGTCCCTTAAGACCTTTAGGGTATATCAAAGGGTATGATTGGATATAATAAGTTGTATATGGAGATAGGTGAATGGTCAACAAAGAATCTAGCACTTCTAGTAAAAGGAGAGAATGTCCTATGTGATTCGATAAATGACAACTCAGAAGTCTTTGGCCAAAGCAGAATGAAATTAGAAAAGAGTTTCTAATTTGCATTAATCAGAGTTGTGCATTTGAGAATCGAAATACATATAATTAAATAAAATAAGACTTGACAGTAATTCCATGTCTTATATTTAATTGGGACATTGTATGGTAGAAGGATTGAATTGTACGGTAACTATTCACTGAAAGGTTCTTTTGTGATTGATGTTGAAATCTATATTATCTGGAAAGTCGTTGATCGCTAAGGGGGCTTACCCTTATTGTAGAATAAATATTATTTATTTAAATGAATTAAATAGTTTAATTTATTTATTTAAATAAGATTAGAATTGTTCTAATTGATTTATTCACAACCGGTTTAATATGGAGAACCTAAAGGGTCACACCGCAAAAGGAAAATATTTATTTAAGAAGTAAATGACATAATTGTAATAATAAGTTAAGTGTATTTAATTTAATCTATGGAGATAGAATAAATTAAATAGCTTAATATTTATTATTTAATATTTTGGAAATATTAAATATCTATATAATAAAATAGGACCTATTTTGAATCTTTAATTTGACAAAGCACAACAACGGTTAAGATTGATTGTAACTTTAATTCAATGACTCAGATTCATTCCATACTAAATTTTCCCCCCAAAACTATCTAAGTCTTTTGCCCCCAAAAACACTCTCAAGTCTCTCAATTCAAATGCACATGTACTATCCAATTAGTATTACATTTGATTTATTTATTTTTTATTTTAAAAATATCATTTATCTTCAAAACTATATATGTTAAAAAACTAAACCTAAAAAACTATATTAATAAGATAATAATAATAATAATAATAATAATAATAATAATAATAATAATGACAATAATAATAATATTGATAATAATAATACCGATAATAATATTGATAGTAATAATAATAAAAATAATAATAATGATAATAATAATAATACCAATAATAATAATAATAATATTGATAGTAATAATAATAAAAATAATAATAAATACCGATAATAATAATAATAATAATAATACTGATAATAATAATAATAGTTATACATATAATAATAATTTTTATATTTTATAATAACTTTAATAATAATAATATTTTTATTTTTTGAAATTTAATTTAATTGTTAGAATCATCCAATTTTGTGCATGATCATGTCCATGAATTTCATTATAATAAGCTTTTTCAATAATAAAAGTTGGACATTCAACTAATGATCATTAAAACAAGCTAATAGTGACTTCTGTACTTTTCAAAAGAAAAATGATAGAGGATACTTGGGAGGTACCGAAGATACCTGGGAGGTATGGATTCATCATAGAGGTCTCCACCTTTTAAACAGGTCTGGTCTTATAGGTCTCCACCTTGCCATTTGCCCCAGTTTTTCTCTTAAAGACCCATATTCACATTCTAGGCACTATGCCCTTATGTGGAGTAACCAGAGTCTATACTTGGTTCTCTTACATGGAGTCCATTCTGGATTTCATGGTCATCTGTCATTCCTCTGAGTGTCTACTACTCATAGCCTCATCATATATAAATGGATCATCATCCTCTATGATGTGTACCTCATCATCATCCTCTATGATGCACAGTTGGCTCAATGCATCATGCTCGCATCCATGAGTAACGAGCTTCAAAGTCAGCATGAAACTATGGATGCTCCTACTATACTCCTGCACCTTCAAAGAGTTGAAGGGTGAGGAAAGTAAGACTATTAGATATCAGATATCTAAGGAGCTCTTCCGATCTAGAATAACTGATGGCACTACAGTATAGAAAAATGTCCTCAAAATGATCAATCTGATTGAACAATTGGGACAACTGGGTTTTAATGGATGGAGAGTTGATCCAAGATTTGATCTTGCAATCACTTTCGGATTCTTTCTCACAAATTGTTGTGAATTTCCACATGAACAAGCTATATATCAGCCTGCCTGAGTTGCTTAAACATGTTGAAAACTGTAAAAAGTCACTTTCCAACCAAGAAAGACCAAGTCTTACTGGTAGATGATTCTTCCAAGAAGCGGAAGAGGGCCAAAGGATCTTCTTAAAAGAAGAACAATTCAAAGAAGGTAAATGGAAAGGAAAAAACAAAGGACAATAAGAACAAGACTGATGCAGATAGTAAAGGAGTTTGCTTCCACTGCAATAAGCCTGGATACTGGAAAGGAAAACTGTAAGGAGAATCTTACAGAGGGTAACCTTGGGTATTGGATACCGGCTGTAGTTCTCACATATGCAATTCAATGCAGAGACTAAACAAAAGTAGAAAGCTAAACAAAGAGTAAGTAATCTTACGTGTGGAGAATGGAGCAATGGTTGCTACATTAATCGTAGGAACTTATAGTTTAGCATTGCCTACAGGCAAGTCTATTAAGTTAATAAATTGTTATTATCTTCCAGTTCTCATTAGAAACATTAGAACTTTCGTTGTTGGACAAGGAAGATTCTGGTATTATATTTAAGAACAATTGTTGTTCTATTTATAATGATAATGTTTTGTTTGAAATTGGAAGAATACTTGATAGACTTTGTATACTTGACTTACATGAAAAATAATTTTGCAAATTGAACAAACTAGTAAAAGAAAAAGGAGATGGTTATTCAAAGAGTTGAATGTGTGTCTGAATCATTTGAAATGTTCAAAGAATTCAGAAGTGAAACAAATTGACAAAGTATTAAGATTCTTTGATCAGATCGAAGAAAGAATACTTGTGCAATGAGTTTCTAGATCATCTCAAAATGGTATTTTCTCATAATGGAAACCTCCTGATATGCAATAAATGATTGGTGTATCTAAAAGGAGAAATTGTACCTTGTTGGACATGGTGCAGTCCATAATGATTTTTACCGACATTCTAGTATCCATCTGGGGTTATACCCTAGAAACGGCTGCATATCTACAAAATAAGGTAACCTCAAAAATCTGGCCCTAAGACTCCATAAAGGTTATGGAGAAGGAGGATTCCTATTCTTAAGTATGTTAAGATAAGGGGTTGTCCAGCTTATGTGAAAAAGGTTTCAAAGATAAGTTTGGGACAAAATCTGACAAGTGCAGACTTGTGGGATATCCTAAAGAAAGTTTAGGGTATTATTACTATAATCCTACACGCTGCCTTCTTAGATAAAGGTGTTTATCATTGAAGGAGCTAGTGGGAGGGTAATAGATCTTGAAGGAGTTCAAGAACCACAAAGCACTTTAAATTGAACCAAGGAATCTGTAGATAGACCTATTGTACCACAACAGAATCGTAAATCTGGAAAAGTACCGAAGATACCTGGGAGGTATGGATTCATCATAGAGGATGATGATGAGGTACACATCATAGAGGATGATGATCCATTTATATATGATGAGGCTATGAGTAGTAGACACTCAGAGGAATGGCAGATGACCATGAAATCCAGAATGGACTCCATGTAAGAGAACCAATTATAGACTCTGCTTACTCCACATAAGGGCATAGTGCCTAGAATGTGAATATGGGTCTTTAAGAGAAAAACTGGGGCAAATGGCAAGGTGGAGACCTATAAGACCAGACCTGTTTAAAAGGTTTTTCAAGTCAAGGAGTTGACTGTAATAAAACCTTATTACCGGTAATGCTCAAGTCCATTTGGATTTTGCTTGTGATTACAACTTATTACGAAATCTGGCAAAATGAATGTGGAGACGTCCTTCCTCAATGAAGACTTGAGGAGAATGTATGTATGATACAGCCAGAGGAATTTGTTTCAAAGGTTGAAGCAAATCGTGTATATAAGTTGCAGTGATCCATTTATGGATTGAAACAAGCTTCTCAAAGATGGAACATTCGTTTTGATGAGACAATCAAAAGAGTTTGATTTTATCAAAAACGAGAATGAACCTAGTGTGTACAAAAGGGTCAGTGGGAGCACTGTGACATTCTTGGTATTATATGTTGATATACTACTAACAAGGAATAACACACCAATGCTACAATCAGTAAAGATAAAATTGTCTAAACATTCCTCCATGAATAACTTGGGAGGAGCATCCTATAAATTGGGAATATAAATCTATAAAGATAGATTTAAAAGGATGTTCGGCTTAACCCAAGGAACGTATATTCATTTGATGCTAAAGGCGTTTAGCAGGGAAAACTCTAAGAGAGGTCTCATGATGATGAGCCATGGAGTGTATCTTTCTAAAATTATCCCCAATTGAAAGAGAGATCGCATGAGTTACTATCATGTATGCAGTGAATATACAAGGCCTGATGTTGATCAGTCATATTCTGGAGAAGATCACTGTAAGACAGTGAAAAACATCTTTAAGTACCTAATCAGTATTGAGGATGTGATCATGATTAATGGTGAGTCTGAATTAAAACTAGAGGGCTAAACAGACTCAAGTTTTTCAGACTAACCAAGACGATAACAAATCCACTTTAAGGTAAATCGTTACCTTGAAAGGTGGTGCAGTGAATTGGAAAGGTTCCAAACAACAAAGAGTTGTTGGTTTAGTGACAAAGACAAAGTATATAGCTGTAAATGAAGCTGCAAGTTGATTGTTTGGATGAAAAATTCATTACAGAACTAGGAATAGTTCCTAAGTCTCATCTTGGATTCAAACATGTATTGCGACACTTTCATTTGATTAGTGGAATCATTGAAAGAGGAAAAGTCACTATAGAGATAGTGGACTCTCGAGAACAACATTGCATATCCATTTACTGAAGCTTTATCCAAACAGCAGGATGATCGTCACTTAGAGAAGAATGGTATTAGATACCATGACGATTGGCTTTAGTGCAAGTGGGAGATTGAAAGTAGTATGCACACAAGCCAATCATATTTGATATGATGTAGCATATACTTTGTAATCTTATTAATTTATATTAAAGGCATTTTACATTATCTACATGGTGCTGTTATATTAAATGTGATAAACCCATAGTTTTGAGCAATGCTTTTAGAATCATGATGGTGATCATGCTAATGAGATCTAAATTCTAGATAGCTCACAAACTAAAATCATTCCTAATCGATGGATTACTAAAAAGGGGATTAATGAATCCGGATAGATTAGTACATACGTTGCTTACTCTTATGAAGAGGATGATTGATCTCATAATCATTTGTGTGGAGACACTAAAGCAAGTATGTAGGTGCTTATTAGAGAATAAGTTCACTGAACGTGGCTCGCTAAGGAATACCTAATGGAGTTTTACTCGACTGTCAATAGGAATTCCTCTAGTGATAGTAGTACAAGTGATCCTTGGACTTGAGATCATCATAGTATCTTATGTATGATGAGTTATACTTTGACATGTCCCTTAAGACCTTTAGGGTATATCAAAGGGTATGATTGGGTATAATAAGTTGTACATGGAGATAGGTGAATGGTCAACAAAGAATCTACCACTTCTAGTAAAAGGAGAGAATGTCCTATGTGATTCGATAAATGACAACTCAGAAGTCTTTGGCCAAAGCAGAATGAAATTAGAAAAGAGTTTCTAATTTGCATTAATCAGAGTTGTGCATTTGAGAATCGAAATACATATAATTAAATAAAATAAGACTTGACAGTAATTCCATGTCTTATATTTAATTGGGACATTGTATGGTAGAAGGATTGAATTGTACGGTAACTATTCACTGAAAGGTTCTTTTGTGATTGATGTTGAAATCTATATTATCTGGAAAGTCGTTGATCGCTAAGGGGGCTTACCCTTATTGTAGAATAAATATTATTTATTTAAATAAATTAAATAGTTTAATTTATTTATTTAAATAAGATTAGAATTGTTCTAATTGATTTATTCACAACCGGTTTAATATGGAGAACCTAAAGGGTCACACCGCAAAAGAAAAATATTTATTTAAGAAGTAAATAGCATAATTGTGATAATAAGTTAAGTGTATTTAATTTAATCTATGGAGATAGAATAAATTAAATAGCTTAATATTTATTATTTAATATTTTAGAAATATTAAATATAAATTAATAAGAGGAGTCTTATTATTATTATTACTATTACTATTATTTAATTCCTGATAGGGATTGGGAATTAATTAATAGAAGTACTCTCTCATAAATTCATAATTGGATTAGGAGTTTAATTAATTAAAGGAGTTTAATTAAAATAAAAACCCTAATCCTAAATAGTTTAGGAGGGTTCCCTATATCTATAAATAAGAGGAGTCTTATCATGATTTAGGGTTAGACAGTTACACACTCTTCCATGAGAATTGGAGAGAGAGTACTTGCAATTTCTATAGAGATAGAAACTAGGGTTTTGCCAACACCCATCTTCTTAAATAACTATTATTCCTTGGTGGATCACCTCTAGAGGCCAAACACTTGGGTAGCTAACGTTGATCAAAGGAAGGAATCCCATCGGTGAAATTCAAGGAGAACACGAAGGAATTGGAGGTGAACTTGTACCCGAGGAAGCACGGTTCTATGAGGGTATAATTTCTTAATCTCTGTCTCTTTCGTTTAATTGATAATTGAACACAAGGAATAATCATGGTGATGGTTTGTATGAAAAATTTTAAAAACCGTTTTATCGCGCTTCCGCACTATTTATGTAATTTGATTGCATATTCGCGCTATATACAAACCTAACAAAACCATCAGCTCATTTTCCATTGCTAAGCAAGGAATGTTCTGCAGAAGAGAGAAAGAAAGAGTAACATAGAGAGAGAGAGAGAAGGAAATAGAAGAAAGAAAAGAAGAAGTGTTCGAGAAGAAGAAGAAAAGCAAGGAAGGAGGAGAAGGGAGAGAAGAGCAGAAAGAGGAAGGAGAGGAGCACTTTAGCAACCATCTCAACCTACACGAAGCTAGCAACAAAAAGGTAATCAAACCACAACCCATTTCTTCTCCATTGAAGCTTCCATTAGTTTTATAAGCTTACATGCTTGCGGGTTGGATTTTGTTAAATACTGTTGTTGTTGGCTGTGTTGAATCTATCATAGAGGTTATTAAGTAGCTATATAAGCCATTAATACCCTCAAAGTGGAACAAAAACGAAGAGAAATCCGAACCTTGGCTTAAAGGATGAATTATGAATATTTTTGGACTTTTGGGCCTTCGGACTGTTTAGAAGACTGTAAAGCCTTGATGGTGTAATTATTTTGATTGTTTGTTATTGTAATATTGTACTTCCATGAGTTGTGAAGATAACCTGGTTGGAATGAACCAAAAAGATGTTAAAATGAAGTTACAGTGAAGGTTTTAGTGAAATCTATCATGACTGTGAAAAACAAAGTATCAATATTGTGCTTTGGCTTAGGATTGGGCTGTGCTAGTGTTTATGGGTCATCCAACATTTTTGATATGTTGTAGCCTCGTTCCTAGTCTTAGGAATCTATAGAGTCCGTAACGGACCAAATTGATCGAGTATAGCGGGAGATATGGAGGTTGGAGTGGGCGAAGGTCTAACAGTTCGCGGTTCTGCAGGAACTGCAGAACTGCTACTACATGGCGCTGTTCTGCGCCTGGTCTGGGTCAGGCTGGGCCGGGTCGGGTCAGGCCGGACCGGGTCAGGTCGGGTCGGACCCAGTGAATTTTTCCCGCGAGTCCAAAACTTATATTTTTGTATAAAATGATTAGAGACACTTATTAATTGTACCCTATTAATCGTTACAGACTTAGTTAATTTATAAAGCATAAATTATTAATCGAATTACAATTCCCGTTTGGCTTCCAGGGGGCGCTGCCCCCCTTACACCCTCGCCAGCTCACCGGCGAGCTGGGCAGCCACTCGCTCACCGGTGAGCGAAACCCTCGACTGGGTAGTCGTAGTGGCAATCAATGTATTTTGATGATGTGATGACTATATTGAACCTAGTCCTTACGTGACTAATATTTATGACAATTTTAATGAACAATAGGGTATTATTTTTGAACGACGATTAACGTCAAGATTTTAGCGCACGCGCAAGGCAAGTTCCTTACTCAACCCTTATTTAATTGTGCGAGTTTTCCTTACTCAATTTATTTATTGGGCAAGTTTCGAATTCTTGTTTAATTTATATATCGAACAAGTATTCTATATTAATGCAAGTTTCCTATCTTCACTCAATTTTATTATTGACTGTGCAAGTTTTTTAACTTAACTCATTTATCTATCGAATAAGTCTCCTATCTTATTCAAGTTATTATTATGCAAGTTTACTTACCCTACTCAAAATTATATTCGAGCAAATATTATTTATTGAGCAAGCTTATTGAGTTTCTTTACTCCGTTCAAGTTACTTATCGATTTAGCAATTATTGTGCTAGTAGTCATACTTTTATTCAAGTATTGCAATGAAAGCCCATTTCATGCAATGTTATACATTGTGTGATTTCAAAGGTTATGAATTGTTATTCATTCAAGATATTATTGATGCTATTATGCATGTTGTTGGACCTTAAAATTCTTTATTCCATAAACTGTTTGAAAGCTATGTCAAAGCTAATTACTTCAGCTAGACACTTATTGATTTGTTTATTGAAGTGAGGTTAAGTCCTCCGACTATTATTGTTGTTAAGTAAAGCTGTCCGATCAAATTGTTTTGGTCCAGACTCCCATGTAAAGCTGAGAAGAACAACCCTCATAGCAGGGGAAATTGTATAAACGTCGGGGAACTGACACACGCGTAAATGGAAAAATGTAAGGCTTATGCATAACGCCAGGTACCTTAGGCTGATCACCTATTGTACCAGTTTTGCGGATTATCGGATGAATTTCCAATAATTCTAGATAGAGTTCGGTGCCTTGGTGCTCACTCAGTATTGATTAGTCCCTTTCTTTGGGAAACTTTGAAATCCTTGGATACTTCAGAAATCCTTCGGTTCATAGCAACCACTATAACGGTGGTAAAAGAAGTTGTTTATTCATTGCTATTATACTCGGGGGGCAAATTTGTTGCTCACCATTGCTTTCTTTAAAACATTTCAGTTAGTTATATTTTGTTGTTCTAGAATTACCGTTTGTATTAAGACTTATTAATTAACGTTGTGTATTAAGACATATTTACCCTTATGTATTATGTTATGTTTTGTAGTAGTCTTGGTTTCGAGACTTGGGACAAGATTATTTATGTTATATCAATGTAAATATTCCTTTATTCCGTTATAAGTTATCGATTGTATCATGCTTGTATTAGATAATGATGAACCAGGTCCGTGGCTCAGGTGACCCGGATTTGTAGGCGTCACAAGAACTAAGGATGTATTTCTTGTCTACGGTGGGTCTGAATTAAAACTAGAGGGCTATACAGACTCAAGTTTTCAAACGGACCAAGATAACAGTAAATCCATTTCAGGGTATGTGTTTTCCTTAAACGGTGGCGCAGTGAGTTGGAAAAGTTCTAAGCAGCAAATAGTTGCTGATTCAGTGACAGAGGCAGAGTACATAGCTGCAAATGAAGCTGCAAAGGAAGTTGTTTGGATAAAGAAGTTCATTTCAGAACTTGGAGTAGTTCCTAGCATTCAAGGACCACTGCCTTTATTCTATGACAACTGGAGCTGTTGCACAGGCTAAGGTACCCAGGTCTCATCAAAAATCCAAACACGTGTTGCGTCGATTTTATTTGATTAGAGAGATCATTGAAAAAGGAGACATCACCCTAGAGCATGTGGACTCTCAAGACAACATTGCAGATCCATTTACTAAAGCTTTAACCCAACAGCAGTTTGATCGTCACTTAGAGAAGATGGATATTAGATACCATGACGATTGGTTTTAGTACAAGTGGGAGATTGAAAGTAGTATGCACACAAGCCAATCATATTTGATATGATAAAGCATGTACTTTGTAATCTTATTCGTTTATTAATAAAAAGAATTATTTATTAAAAGCATTTTATATTATCTACATGGTGTTGTTATATTAAATGTGATAAACCCTTAGTTTATGCAATGTTTTTAGAATCATGATGATGATCATGCTAATGAGATCTAAATTCTTAGATAGCTTAAAACTAAAATAGTTCCTAATCGATGGATTACTAAAAAAAAGATTAGTAAATCCGGATAGATTAGTACATACTTTACTTGCTCTTAGGAAGAGAATAATTGATCTCATAATCGTTTGTATGTAGACACTAAAGCAAGTGTGTAGGTGCTAATTAGAGAATAAGTTCATCGAACGTGGCTCGCTAAAGGAATACCTAATGGAGTTTTACTCGCCTGTCAATAGGAATTCTTCTAGTGATAGTAATACAAGTGATCCTTGGACTTGAGATTATCATAGTATCTTGTACATGATGAATTATGCTTTGACATATTCCTTAATACCTTTAGGGTATGACATAGGGTATGCTTGGGTATAATAAGTCATACATGGAGATAAGTGAATAATCAATAAAGAATCTACCGCTTCTAGTAAAAGGAGAGAATGTCCTATGTAATTTGATAAATGATAATTCAGTAGTCATTGGCCAAGGCAGCATGAAATTAGAAAGTTGTTTCTAATTTGCATTATTTAGAATTGTGCATTTGTGAATCGAAATACATATAATTAAATAAAATATGACTTGACAGTAATTCCAAGTCTTATATTTAATTGGAATTTGTATGGTAAAAGGATTGAATTGTACGGTAACTATTCACTGAAAGGTTCTTTTGTGATTAATGTTGAAATCTATATTATTTGGAAAGTCGTTGATCGCTAAAGGGACTTACCCTTATTGTAGAATAAATATTATTTATTTAAATGAATTAAATATTTTAATTCTTTTGTAGAATTGTTCTAATAAATTTGTTCACAACCGGTTTAGTATGGAGAACCTAAAAGGTCACACCGCAAAAGGAAAATATTTATTTAAGAAGTAAATGACATAATCGTAATAATAAGTTAAGTGTATTTAATTTAAACTATGTTGATAGAATAAATTAAATAACTTAATACTTATTATTTAGTATTTTAGAAATACTAATTATAAATTAATAAGAGGAGTCTTATTATTATTATTACTATTACTATTATTAATTTCCAAATGGGTCAGGAATTAATTAATAGGAGTATTCTTATATTGGATCCTAATTAGATTAGGAATATAATTAATAAAATCCTAAACCTAAATAGTTTAGGAAGGTTGCCTATATCTATAAATAAGAGAAGTCTTATTATGATTTAGGGTTATACACTCTTCCATAAGAATTGAGAGAATACTCATAATTCTATAGAGATAGAAACTAGGGTTTGCCATCACCCATCTTCTTGAGTAAATATTATTCCTTGGTGGATCACCTCTAAAGGCCAAACACTTGGGTGACTTTGTAACGACCGTGAATTCTGGATAGCCTTGTAATTTGGATTTTTGAATATTATTGAATATAATATATTTTATTAACATTATTCTGTGTTACGTGTTTAAAGGTTGTGTGACAACCTGGATTATGTGAATGCATGAAGTTTACGTGTTACAGTTTTGTATAAGTGAATAAATTAATTTCGCGGAATGTCACTAAATCACTATTTACGTGGCACGTTTCTCGATGTACTATTCACGACACTATTCACGCCAGCTATTTTTACGTTTTTTTTTCGATGTTGAATAATTTAGTTAAAGCATATATGCGTAGGATAATTTTTCCAAGAGTTGGATTTATTTATTGGAACTCATTGGCTATTTAACTAGTAGCCCAAATGTTTGTTATGGGTGGCCCAAATTGTTATTTTTGCCCAACCCATGACCCAAGACTTGACACATGTGGGATATGGGCACAAAAATCAGCATATTGGTATTAAGGAAAGAGTATTTTGGGTGGGTAGAGAGTGGAGGAGACAAGGGAACAATGGCTAACCAATAGGAATCTAGGAGGAGACATTTGAGCCAATGAGATGCAAGGAGGGAGCATGAATTAGAGGAAGTAGCCGACAAGCTCATGGAGCAACTAAACTCCCACAACTCCATGTATGGCAATTTGAATTTAGCCAACATTCTCCTCAATTCCATTTCCAAGACCAACCCACTTCCTTCTCCCAATTCATTCCATCTACTCCATTCTCCTCTCCCCATCCAAACAAAAAAATCATCAGCTCATTTACAACAAGAGAAGAGAGCAATAGAGAGAAAAAGAGAATAAAGAGTTGAGAGCCAAGCTAGAGAAAGAGAGAGTGTTCGGGTGGGAGCTAAGGAAGAAGAAGGGAAATCTTCAAGCTCTAACCGAGCTATTTAGCAACAAGAAGGAGAAGTAAAGAGGTAATCATCTACCAAGCTTCATAACACCATCTTCATCTTCTTCTTCAACCATTCTAGAGAGGGAAACAAGTGGGTGGAGAGAAGAAACTTGAAGGGAGGCTACGGGAGAAACCCAAGGAGGAAGAGGAAAGGTTATAGCAAACCTCTAACAACCATTTAACAAACTAGAAGGATAATCCAAGAGGTAAATATCATTTTTAAACTCATTTCTTCAAAGTTTTCAAGTTTTCCTTATTTTCTAGTTTGTTTGCTTGTTGCTCGGATTTGTTGTTATTGTTGGACGACTATGAACGATTAACAATGTTGTTAAGACCTTACATAAGCCATTAATAACATCAAAGTAGAACAAAAAAAATGAAGGATGATCCGAACCCTAGCATAAAGGATGAACAATGGACATATTTGGACAAACATAGACTGTTGGACGATTTAGAGGACTTTGTAACTATGATTTCATGATTGTTTAAGTTTTTGTTGTTATGATGTTGTACTTCCATGGGTTATGAATTTAACACAGTTAGAATGGAGTAAAAATGTGTTAAAACAAACATTTGGTGATGATTTTAGTGAAGAACACCAAGAACACGAAAATAGAGTGTGAGTTGATACTTTGGTCAAGGATTTGAACATGTTAATGTTAATGGGTAGCTCTAAATTTTTGATATGTTGTACCCTATATCTTAGGAGTCCATAGAGTCCAGAACAGACCAATTTGAACGTGTATTGAGGGAGTTATGGTGGTTGGAAGCAAGATAGGTCTAGAACACCAAAAACAGAGCATTCTGGAAAGAAAACGGTTTGGGAGACTCAGGCCGAGCGCCTAGGTGCTTGGCTAGGTGCTGGCCACGAGTCCAGCTACTATGAGAGAGCGCCTAGGCGCTGCTCAAAGGCCATTTTGAGCGCCTAGGCGCTGGACAAGAGACTGTGCAAACAGCTTCGACGTCCTTTAGTAAAATGGGCATAACTTTCTCATACGAACTCGGATTGAGATGATACAAGATGATTCGGAAAGAAAAAGAGTAGACCTACAACTTTCGTTCTTTAAGTGTTTCAATTTGAGGTCTGTAGCATGGCCTAAATCGGCCATTTGTAGGACTGATGTGTAATTGGAAACAAGCGGAGGGTGTCGGGCATGCACGTAAGCACATGTAATGCTCCCGACAATGTAAAATGACGTTCTAAGTTCTAAAACATGAATGTTATGAATTATAATGATACTTAGCATTAACCAATGAGTATTAGATAAATCGAATGGGCTTGTTAGGCGTACGCAAATGCGTGTCGCTTGGGCATTCGAATAATCAAGTTTGGCGTACAGACGTGCAAGCGTCGTAACGCCGTAACTAGTGGGCATAACCTTATTTAATATTTTGTCTCTAATACGAATGGGACATTATAGAGTAGTATAAACCGATATTTGGTATCCGTTATGTCACTAATTGTTATGTGAATATGTATTTACATATGTAGGATATTAAGGAGCGTGTGTTGTACTATTGTAGCAGACGCATCAGGCAAGTTTCCCTAACCTTACTCGAATTATATTGAGCAGGTTTCCTATCCTATACAAATGTGAATATTGTGCAAGTTTCTTATCCTAACTTAATTTATTTATTGAGCAAGTTTACCTAACCTTACTCGAATTATACTTGAGCAGGTTTCCTATTTTATACAAATGTTATATATTGTTGCAAGTTTCACGACTCAAATTGAGCTATTACTTTCAAGTTATATTAATGGATTAATTATTGCAAATTATTCCACCTCAAAGATAATTATTGATATTCGCACCTTGTGCATTTGAATTTGTTATCTGTTGTTGGACTATGAAACGTTTAAGTTCTTCATTCATGAATTGTTTAAGGAGTTTAAGGAAATAGTCTACGCTATTTGTTTCGGCTAGACATGTACAGGTTATTACTTTAAAAGCTATCCAAAGCAGTTGTTAGTATGGATTCTTGGACTGATAGAGCAACCCTTATTAAGGGATTTTACTGTGTCGGTTATTCGATGCAGTCAAAGTTAAATGTTATGCATATACATGGTGTACAAGCGGCTGATCCCCTCGAGTACAACTGACGGGGCCAGGTTTTTAAAAGAGTTAGTTGAATGATTGACTCTTTGGCCAAGATCATGGTCGGTTGGACCACTCAGCAGTAAATAATTAATATTCATTGTTTCATTTGAACTTTGATTATGTCATTTCAGCTACTTCATCAATGTTCATAAATTATTGATCTTTGTGGCTATTATTCTTATTCATTCATGATATATCTTCATTATTCATTGTTAAACTTGCTGAGCAAACTCGTTGCTCACACTTGTTATATCATGAACCTATTGCAGTTAAGCCGGGGAATTCCAAAGCGGACAAAGACAAAGGAAAGCTTAAGGAATAGTTATATGAACTATCCCATTATGTAATCATGGAATCGTTTTGTAATATTATTGTATTCTGCGATGTATTCTATTTAAGGTTATAGACCTTGGGACCGTAGTAAACCTTTTGTAATGAACAACATATATTTATTTATTCCGCATTAGTTAATTTATGTTGCTTAGAGGTGTATGGATGTATTTTATCGTGAGCACCAAATTCGAGGTATTGGTACCTGAATTTGGGGGTGCCACAGGTTGGTATGAGAGCTTTAGGTTATAAACTTTAGGAATGCGAAACCTAGGTTATAACCTTAGTATTAAACTCATATTGAGTACGTTAGGAGGTGAATCGAGGAGATTCATTTGGTGATCAATGTCTGGAGGTGGATTGTGGAAATCCATCGATCCGAGTTGTGCATGATAAAATATCATTTCATTTTATCAATGGATATATTTTATTTTGACACTGACATCTTACTGTCTGTTTTGTTTCTCTCTGTGGTTGTAGGATGTCTAAGATAGGAGAGTCCAGTCATGCTGGGGAGATAAAGTTCACAGATATTCATGTGGACACAGAGCATGTAGTAGAGGTGCAGCCAAGCGAGCCAGAGATGGACACTATGGATGAATCTGAGGCCGAGTATGGTTCTGAGGAGGAGCCAGTTTTAGGAGGAGTGTTGAGGCTATTAAGCAATAAGGGGGAGGATGAGGATCCCGAGGAGGATCCAATGACGGAGGATGATAAGCCGCCTGAATATGCAGATGGCATGGGCACTACTGCTAGTGACATCATCGAAGAGCTGACAAATAGGAATGAGGAGCTCGAGAATCGAGTATCCCACTTAGAGGAGCAGAACCAGGATCACCAGGATCGAGATGAGCTGTACATGTCATTGGCGTATCAGACTTTGGAGGAAAAGGCTGAGCTGACCCAGAAGCTGTAGGAAAAGGACCAGAGGATTGCCGAGTTAGAGGCAGAGGTTCAAGGTCAGCGTGTGGCTTCTGTTCAGCTTGGTGTGATGGTTTATGACCTCTTAGAGAGGAATGTGTTATTGGTAGGACAGATGGAGCGGGTAGAGGATCAATTGGAGACTACTCGTCTAGAGAGATGAGGCTATAGAGTAGTTGGCAGCCCTGACTGTAGAGATTGATTCCCTCAGTTTAGGCTTGACTACTTCCATTGGCAGGCTGAGGGACAGGGTGAGGAGGTACCCCAGGGATAATGGGAGCAGCAGGCGCATGATTAGGCGCCGAGTGGTCGACAAGCTGGCTCGACGGGAGCTCCGAGTTGCACTCCGTCGCAGCAGGAGGTGATGTGTTATTTTTAGCATCATGTTTGTAGTAGGTCCCACTTTTGTTGTAATAGGGGCATACTTATGTTGTAAATCCCTATGCTTGTAGCGTGCATGGGATAGTAGTTGAACCCCAATTTTGTTATGATAGAGGGGTGGAAGGTTATTACTCCCCACTTTTGGTTGTTAGGGGATAGTTAGTGATTGGCAGGCTATGTCATTTAACGTTTATAGAAGTATGCCACATGTTGAGTCAGGTTGTATTAAAATAGTGGTGTATGATTATAAATGCGGTTGTTTTTATTTAAATCAAATGTGTTTGATAGATGTTTTTACTCTTAATTACTGACTTAAATTACTTTTTGTACATGGTATAAATCTATTAGTAAAAGCCGACGGTTTTCTTTTAAACAGACAATGCCGCCGAGAAGACAACCCCGATACACCAGGGCAGAAGAGTCGGTGAATAACGAGGAGGGTCAGGCAAACCCTAGGAGGACTTTTGTGAACTTATTAGCAGAAGCGATGCAGGGCAGACCAGCCGCTGCGGTCGATCAGCCAGGAAGTCACATGGTGAACTTTAAGGACTTCAAATTAGTAGGACCACCGGAGTTTTGTGGGACTACGGATCCGATTGAAGCCCAGATATGGTAGAAGAAATGGAGAAAGTTTTCGAGGTCGCACGAGTGGCCGAAGAACAGAAAACATCGTTTGCCACTTTCATGATGAAAGGTGAGGCAAATTACTAGTGGAAGGCAAACAAAGGTCGAGCTGGGGAAGGCACAATTGCATAGGCCCGTTTCAAGGAGCTGTTTTTCGAAAATTACTTTCCAGCAAGAATCTAGGCAAGTATGGAGATAAAGTTCTTGGAACTAAAGCAAGGAGGCATGTCAGTTGCGGAGTATGCCGCAAAATACAACGAGTTAGCTAGGTTTTCTCCACATCAGGTGGACACCAAAGCTAGGCGAGCGAAGAGATTTGAACAAGGGTTGAAGCCCTGGGTGTATAATAAGATTGCGGTCTTGCAGATCAACACATTTTCTACGTTACAGGAGAAAGCAATCACTGCTGAGGGAGGAAATGAAGCTTTTACAAAGCACAACCAAGATCAAAAAAAGAAGAAGAGCCATGATGGTCATAAGGAAGGTAGCAGTGGGAGGAAGTTACCTAAATAAGAGAAAATGGAACGATAGTCAGATGTTAGGAAACAAATCTGGAGGGGATGCAAAGAAGGGCAATAAATGCGAGAAATGTGGAAGGAATCACTTTGGAGAGTGCATGAAAGGAAAAGGATTTTGTTTCAACTGTGGTCAAACGGGGCACATTGACCCACAATGCCCAAAGGCGAAGGCAGGAAGTTATTTTTCTTGTGGCGTTTCAGATCATCAGAAGAAGGATTGCCCAAAGAGGAAGAGCGATGCAGGCAGTGCTAACCAAGGGAACAACAGTAAGCTGACTATCGGAGGACCAACACAGCAGAACAGACCAGTACCACGCACCTTCAACATGACAGTGCAGGATGCGATGGAATCGAAGGACGTGGTGTCAGGTATTATTTTAATCAATAATATCAGTGCATATGTATTATTTGATTCGAGTGCTACCTGTTCATTTGTGTCGGATGAATTTGCTAAACGGCTAAACTTACCTCGTGAGAAATTTGAGAATCCAATGAATGTGGAAGTAGCTAATAAAGAAGTTATTCCTGTGGAATACATCCATAGAAATTGTTGTGCTGAGATAAACGGGTATAAATTGAGCGTAGATTTAATTCCGATACGACTAGGAGAATTTGATGTAATTCTTGGGATGGATTGGTTGTCTAGTCACGGGGTTGTGATTGACTGTCAGAAGAAATGCGTACTCCTAAAGACTCCAGATAAGTCGAGGGTTATATTTTACGGTAGTAAATCGCCGACACAATTTTGTTGTCTGACGATGATGCAAGCGAAGAGATTGCTAAAAAAGGGTTGCATAGGTTCTCTGGCTCACATGGTTGATACTCGAAGAGTAAGGAGTGAAATGGGTCAGATACCTGTAGTAAGGTAATTCCCAGATGTTTTCCCAGAAGATCTACTAGGTTTATCGCCGGATAGGAAAGTGAAATTTGTAATCGATTTAGTACCGGGGACAACACCTATCTCAAAGGCACCCTACAGGATGGCACCGGTGGAGATGAAATAACTGATGGTTCAACTACAGGAGTTGCTAGATAAGGGGTATATTCGTCCGAGTGTATCTCCGTGGGGAGCGCCAGTACTGTTCGTGAAGAAAGATGGATCGTTAAGGCTCTATATTGACTACAGGGAATTGAATAAGGTTGCCATTAAGAACAAGTATCCGCTACCCAGAATTGATGATCTGTTTGACCAGTTGAAGGGAGCGAAATACTTTTCGAAGATTGACTTGAGGACGGGATATCACCAACTGAATATGAGGCAGGAGGATATTCCAAAAACAGCATTCAAAACTTGATATGGACACTTTGAGTTTTTGGTGATGTCGTTTGGGCTGACAAACGCGCCAGCAACATTTATGGACATGATGAAAAGAGTGTTCAAGCAATACCTAGATAACTTTGTTGTCGTTTTCATAGATGACATCCTAGTCTACTCAAAGACGGAGGAGGAACACGTCGAACATTTGAGGATAGCCCTGGAAACGTTGAGAAGGGAGAAGCTATATGCAAAGTTTTCCAAGTGTGAATTTTGGCTAGAAAGGGTGCAGTTTTTGGGACACGTAATTGACAAGGATGGTGTATCAGTAGATCCTGCCAAGGTAGAAGCGGTAATAAACTAGGAGCAGCCGAAGACACCAACAGAAGTTCGAAGCTTCTTGGGATTAGTGGGTTACTATCGGCGATTTATTCAGAATATTTTGAAGATAGCGACGCCGTTAACAAATTTGATAAGGAAGACTGTGAAGTTTCAGTGGACGGATAAGTGCGAAGAGAGTTTCTTAGAGTTGAAGAAGAAACTTAGTGAAACACCTGTGTTATCACTGCCAGATGATATAGGGGGATTTATGGTGTACAGTGATGTGTCACACAAAGGCCTTGGGTGCGTATTGATGCAGCATGGGAAGGTCATTGCATATGCGTCACGACAATTGAAAGACTATGAGAAGGGATATCCAACTCATGACCTGGAACTAGAGGCAATGGTGTTTGCTCTGAAGATTTGGAGGCACTATTTGTATGGGGAGAAGTGTGAGATATACACAGACCACAAAAGTCTGAAGTATATCTTCACTCAAAAAGAACTAAACATGAGATAGAGGCGATGGTTGGAGTTGATCAAGGACTACGATTGTGAGATTTTATACCATCCCGGTAAGGCCAATGTAGTAGCCGATGCTCTAAGTAGGAAGGGCAGAGATAAGTTGATGATGTTGATAGCTCAAGAAGAATTGATAAAGGATATGGAAAGACTGGAGTTGGAAGTCAAGTATTTGATAACTACAGATGAGAAACTGTTTGTAGTGGAGGCGAGTCCGACTTTATTAGACAGGATAAAAGAGGCTCAAGTAAAGAATGATGAATGTGTTGCCATAAAGGAGCGACTCTCGGAAGGAGAGGAGTTGAAGTACAAAATTGATGGCACGGGATTGCTAAGGTTTAAAAGGAGAATCTGGATACCGATGGTTCCGGAGTTAAGGGAAGAGGTTCTGCAGGAAGCTCATTCTATAGGGTATTCGATACACCTTGGTAGTACCAAGATGTATCAGGATTTGCGCCAACACTTCTGGTGGCCGAACATGAAGAGGGAGGTCGCGGAATGTGTTGGACGATGTTTGACATGTTAGAGGGTAAAAGCAGAACATCAGAAACCGGGTGGACTGCTACAACCTTTGGAGATTTCGGAGTGGAAGTGGGAGTATATCACGATGGATTTTGTGACGGGACTTCCACCAACTCAGAAGGGTTACGACGTAATATGGGTGATTGTGGATCGTTTAACTAAATCTGCACATTTTCTACTGATCAAGATAAGGTACAATCTGGAGCAGCTAGCAAAGTTATATGTGAAAGAGATTGTGTCACGACATGGAGTGCTGGTATCTATTGTATCTGACAGAGATCCGCGTTTCACGTCGAATTTCTGGAAGAGCTTGCAAGAGAGGTTAGGAACCTAGTTGAGGTTGAGTATGGCATATCATCTTCAAACGGATGGGCAAAGCGAACGAACGATTTAGACTCTTAAAGACATGCTTAGAGCATGTGTAATAGATTTTAAAGGCAGCTGGGATAATCATCTATCATTGGTTGAGTTTGCCTATAATAATAGTTATCATGCGAGTATTGGCATGCCGCCATATGAAGCATTATACGGGAGGAAGTGTCGAACACCTCTGTGTTGGGACGAAGTCGGTGAACAGAGACTGTTGGGACCTGAATTGGTACAGCAAACTGTGGATGTCGTCAAGGTGATAAGAGCTCGATTGGTAGCGGCTCAGGACCAACAGAAGAAATTCGCCGATTTACATCATCAAAAGCGAGACTTTAAAGTTGGCAGCTTTGTGTTTTTGAAGGTATCTACCTAGAAGGGGAAGATCAGATTTGGAAAGAAGGGAAAATTGAGTCACACGTTCGTAGGACCCTTTGAAGTTTTAAAGAGGGTAGGTGAAGTGGCGTACGAGGTAGCTCTACGTCCTGAACTGGAGCACATTCATAATGTGTTTCATGTTTCTGTGTTGCGGCCATATAAACCCGACTACAAGCATGTGATATAAACTGATTCAAGTTGAGCGAGACTTATCATATGAAGAGATTCCTGTCCAGATATTAGATAGGAAGGAGCATACGTTAAGGAACAAGGTCATCCATTCGGTCAAAGTACTTTGGAGGAACCATGCAGTTGAAGAAGCCACGTGGGAGCTAGAAGAGAAGATGAGGAAGAATTATCTGCATCTTTTTGAGTGAACCCATGTTAAGTTTTTCGTACCTAAATTATAATTCTGGGGACAAAATTCTTATAAGGGGGGATGTAACGACCGTGAATTCTGGATAGCCTTGTAATTTGAATTTTTGAATATTATTGAATATAATATATTTTATTAACATTATTCTATGTTACGTGTTTAAAGGTTGTGTGACAACCTGAATTATGTGAATGCATTAACTTTACATGTTATAGTTTTGTATACGTGAATAAATTAATTTCGCAGAATGTCGCTAAATCACTATTTACGTGGCACACTTCCCGAGACACTATTCATGACACTATTCACGCCAGCTATTTTTACGTTTTTTTTTCGATGTTGAATAATTTAGTTAAAACATGTATGCGTAGGATAATTTTTCCAAGAGTTGGATTTATTTATTGGAGCTCATTGGTTATTTAACTAGTAGCCCAAATGTTTGTTATGGGTGGCCTAAATTGTTATTTTTGCCCAACCCATGACCCAAGACTTGACCCATGTGGGATATGGGCACAAAAATCAGCATATTGGTATTAAGGAAAGAGTATTTCGGGTGGGTAGAGAGTGGAGGAGACAAGGGAACAATGGCTAGCCAATAGGAATCTAGGAGGAGACATTTGAGCTAATGAGATGCAAGGAGGGAGCATGAATTAGAGGAAGTAGTCGGCAAGCTCATGGAGCAACTAAACTCCCACAACTCCATGTATGGCAATTTGAATTTAGCCAACATTCTCCTCAATTCCATTTCCAAGACCAACCCACTTCCTTCTCCCAATTCATTCCATCTACTCCATTCTCCTCTCCCCATCCAAACAAAAAAAATCATGAGCTCATTTACAACAAGAGAAGAGAGCAATAGAGAGAAAAAGAGAATAGAGAGTTGAGAGCCAAGCTAGAGAAAGAGAGAGTGTTCAGGTGGGAGTTAAGGAAGAAGAAGGGAAATCTTCAAGCTCTAACCGAGCTATTTAGCAACAAGAAGGAGAAGTAAAGAGGTAATCATCTACCAAACTTCATAACACCATCTTCATCTTCTTCTTCAACCATTCTAGAGAGAGAAGCAAGTGGGTGGAGAGAAGAAACTTGAAGGGAGGCTACGGGACAAACCCAAGGAGGAAGAGAAAGGTTTTAGCAAACCTCTAACAACCATTTAACAAACTAGAAGGATAATCCAAGAGGTAAATATCATTTTCAAACTCATTTCTTCAAAGTTTTCAAGTTTTCCTTATTTTCTAGTTTGTTTGCTTGTTGCTCGGATTTGTTGTTATTATGGTTGTTGTTGGACGACTATGAACGATTAACAATGTTGTTAAGACCTTATGTAAGCCATTAATAATATCAAAGTAGAACAAAAAAACGAAGGATGATCCGAACCCTAGCATAAAGGATGAACAATGGACATATTTGGACAAACATAGACTGTTGGACGATTTAGAGGACTTTTTAGCTATGATTTCGTGTTTGTTTAATTTTTTGTTGTTGTGATGTTGTACTTCCATGGGTTATGAATTTAACCCAGTTGGAATGGAGTAAAAAGGTGTTAAAACAAACATTTGGTGATGATTTTAGTGAAGAACACCAAGAACACGAAAACAGAGTGTGAGTTGATACTTTGGTCGAGGATTTGAACATGTTAATGTTAATGTTAATAGGTAACTCTAAATTTTTGATATGTTGTAGCTCTATATCTTAGGAGTCCATAGAGTCCAGAACAGACCAATTTGAACGTGTATTAAGGGAGTTATGGTGGTTGGAAGCAAGATAGGTCTAGAACACCAAAAACAGAGCATTCCGGGAAGAAAACGGTTTTGGAGACTCAGGCCGAGCGCCTAGGCGCTTGGCTAGGCGCTGGCAACGAGCCCAGCAACTATGAGAGAGCGCCTAGGCGCTGCTCAAAGGCCATTTTTGAGCGCCTAGGCGCTGGACAAGAGACTGTGCAAACAGCTTCGACGTCCTTTAGTAAAATGGGCATAACTTTCTCATACGAACTCAGATTGAGATGATCTAAGATGATTCGGAAAGAGAAAGAGTTGACCTACAACTTTCGTTCTTTACGTTTTTCAATTTGAGGTCTGTAGCATGACCTAAATCGGCCATTTGTAGGACTGATGTATAATTGGAGACAATCGGAGGGTGTCAGGCATGCACGTAAGCACATGTAATGCTCCCGACAATGTAAAATGACGTTCTTGTTAGGTTTGTATAGCGCGAACATGCAATCAAATTACATAAATAAAGCGGAAGCGCGATAAAATCAGATTTTAAAACTTTATACAAACCATCACCATGATCTTTCTTTATGCACAATTATTAATTAAACGAAAGAGATGGAGAATAAGAATTATACCCTTGTAGAATTCTAGCTTCCTCAGGTACAAGTTCACCTCCAATTTCTTCGCGTTCTCCTTGAATTCCACCGATTAAATTCCTTCCTTTGATCAACGTTAGCCACCCAAGTGTTTGGCCTCTAGAGGTGATCCACCAAGGAATAATACTTGTTCAAGAAGATGGGTGTTGGTAAAATCCTAGTTTCTATCTCTATAGAAATTGTAAGTACTCTCCACAATTCTTATGCAAGAGTGTGTAACCCTAATCTATGATAAGACTTCTCTTATTTATAGATGTAGGAAAAACCCTTCCCTAAACTATTTAGGATTAGGGTTTCTATTCTAATTAAACTCCTTTAATTAAATTAAACTCCTAATCCAATTAGGAATTCATGTGAGAGTACTTCTATTAATTAATTCTCAATCCCTATTAGGAATTAAATAATAGTAATAGTAATAATAATAAGATATCTCTTATTAATTTATATTTAATATTTCTAAAATATTAAATAATAAATATAAACTATTTAATTTATTCTATCTCCATAGACTAAATTAAATACACTTAACTTATTATTACAATTATGTCATTTACTTCTTAAATAAATATTTTTCTTTTGCGGTGTGACCCTTTAGGTTCTCCATATTAAACCGGTTGTGAATAAATCAATTAGAACAATTCTAATCTTATTTAAATAAATAAATTAAACTATTTAATTCATTTAAATAAATAATATTTATTCTACAATAAGGGTAAGCCCCCTTAGCGATCAACGACTTTCAGATAATATAGATTTCAACATTAATCATAAAAGAATCTTTCAGTGCATAGTTACCGTACAATTCAATCCTTCTACCATACAATGTCCCAATTAAATATAAGACATGGAATTACTGTCAAGTCTTATTTTATTTAATTATATGTATTTCGATTCTCAAATGCACAACTCTAAATGATGCAAATTAGAAACTATTTTCTAATTTCATTCTGCCTTGGCCAAGGACTACTGAGTTGTCATTTATCGAATCACATAGGACATTCACATCTTTTACTAGACGTGGTAGATTCTTTGTTGATCATTCACCTATCTCCATGTACAACTTATTATACCCAATCATACCCTTTGTTATACCCTAAAGGTCTTAAGGGACATGTCAAAGTATAACTCATCATACACAAGATACTATGATGATATCAAGTCCAAGGATCACTTGTACTACTATCACTAGAGGAATTCCTATTGACAGGCGAGTAAAACTCCATTAGGTATTCCTTAGCGAGCCACGTTCAGTGAACTTATTCTCCAATAAGCACCTATATACTTGCTTTAGTGTCTCCACATAAATGATTATGAGATCAATCATCCTCTTTTTAAGAGCAAGCAACGTATGTACTAATCTATCCGGATTCACTAATCCCCTTTTTAGTAATCCAACGATTAGGAACGATTTTAGTTTGTGAGCTATCTAGAATTTAAATCTCATTAGCATGATCACCATCATGATTCTAAAAGCATTGCTCAAAACTATGGGGTTATCACATTTAATATAACAGCACTATGTAGATAATATAAAATGCCTTTTAAGAAAATCAATTCTTTTATTAATAACCGAATAAGATTACAAAGTATATGCTACATCATATCAAATATGATTGGCTTGTGTGCATACTACTTTCAATCTCCCACTTGCACTAAAGCCAATCGTCATGGTATCTAATACCCTTCTTCTCTAAGTGACGATCATCTTGCCGTTTGGATAAAACTTTAGTAAATGGATATGCAATGTTGTTCTTGAGAGTCCACTATCTATATAGTGACTTTTCTTCTTTCAATGATTCCTCTAATCAAATGAAAGTGCCGCAACACATGTTTGAATCGAAGATGAGACTTAGGAACTATTCCTAGTTCTGTGATGAACTTTTCATCCAAACAATCAACTTGCAGCTTCACTTACAGCTATATACTTTGTTTTTGTCACTAAATCAGCAACTCTTTGCTATTTTGGAACCTTTCCAATTCACTGCACCACCATTCAAGGTAATAATTTACCCTAAAGTGGATTTGTTATCGTCTTGGTCAGTCTGAAAAACTTGAGTCTGTTTAGCCCTCTAGTTTTAATTCAGACCTACCATGAATCATGATCACATCTTCAATACCGGTTAAGTACTTAAGATGTTTATCACTGTCTTATAGTGATTTTCTCCAGAATATGACTGATCAACATCAGGCCTTGTATATTCATTGCATACATGATAGTAACTCATGCGATCTCTCTTTAAATTGGAGACAATTTTATAGAGATTCACTCCATGGCTCATCATCATGAGACCTCTCTTGGAGTTTGCCATGCTAAATGCCTTTAGCATCGAATGAATATACGTTCATTGGGTCAAGCCGAACATCCTTTTAAATCTATCTATATAGATTTATATCCCCAATTTATAGGATGCTTCTCCCAAGTTATTCATGGAAGAATGTTTAGACAATTTTATCTTTACTGATTGTAGCATTGGTGTGTCATTCCTTATCAGTAATATATCAACATATAATACTAGGAATGTCACAGTGCTCCCACTGACCCTTTTGTACATACTAGGTTCATTCTCGTTTTTGATAAAATCAAACTCTTTTGATTGTCTCATCAAAACGAATGTTCCATCTTTGAGAAGCTTGCTTCAATCCATAAATGGATCATCGTACCTTAAAACACGATTTGCTTCAACCTTTGAAATAAATTCCTCTGGTTGTATCATACATACATTCTCCTCAAGTCTTCATTGAGGAAGGATGTCTCCACATCCATTTTGCCAGATTTCGTAATAAGCTGTAATCACAAGAAAAATCCAAATGGACTTGAGCATTACCTGGTAATAAGGTTTTATCACAGTCAACTCCTTGACTTTATTTGAAACCTTTTAAACAGGTCTGGTCTCATATGTCTCTACCTTGCCAATTGCCCTAGTCTTTCTCTTAAAGACCCATTTACACCCTCTAGGCACTATGCCTTTCGATGGAGTAACCAGAGTCTATACTTGGTTCTCATACATGGAGTCCATTTCGGATATTATGGTCATCTGCCATTTCTCTGAGTGTCTTCTACTCATAGCCTCATCGTATATAACTGGATCATCATCCTCTATGATGCGTACCTCATCATCATCCTCTATGATGAATCCATACCTCCTAGGTATCTTCGGTGCTCTTCCAGATTTACGATTCGGTTGTGGTACAATAGGTCTATCTACAGGTCCCTCGGTTTGACTAAAAGTGCTTTGTGGTTCTTGAACTCTTTCAAGATCTATTACCCTCCCACTAGCTCCTTCAATGATAAACACCTTTATCCAAGAAGGCAACGTGTAGGATTATAGTAATAATACCCTAAACTTTCTTTAGGATATCCCACAACTCTACACTTGTCAGATTTTGTCCCAAATTTATCTTTTGAAACCTTTTCACATAAGTTGGACAACCTCTTATCTTAACATACTTAAGATTAGGAATCCTCCCTATCCATAACTTTTATGGAATCTTGGGGCCGAATTTTAAGGTTACCTTATTTTGTAGATATGCAGCCGTTTCTAGGGCATAACCCCAGAAGGATACTAGAATGTCGGTAAAAATCATTATGGACCGCACCATATTCTACATGGTATAATTTTCCTTTTTAGATACACCAATCAATTATTGCGTATCATGAAACGTCCATTATGAAAAAAATACCATTTTGAGATGATCTAGAAACTTATTGCACAAGTATTCCTTCCTCGATCTGATCAAAGAATCTTAATACTTTGTCAATTTGTTTCACTTCTGAATTCTTTGAACCTTTCAAATGATTCAGACTTGTATTTCATCAAATACATATATTCAACTCTTTGAATGATCATTTCCTTGTCTTTTACTAGTTTGTTCAATTTGTAAAATTATTTTTCATGTAAGTCAAGTTTACAAAGTCCATCAAATGATCTTCCAGTTTCAAACAAAACATTATCATTATAAATAGAATAACAATTATTCTTAAATATAATACCAGAACCTTCCTTGTCCAACAACGGAAGTAATAATGTTTCTTAAGAGAACTGGAACATAATAACAAATTATTAACTTAACAGACTTGCCCGTAGGCAACGCTAAACTATAAGTTCCTACGGCTAATGTAGCAACCATTACTCCATTCTCCGCACGTAAGATTACTTACTCTTTGTTTAGCTTTCTACTTCTGCTTAGTCTCTGTATTAGATTGCATACGTGAGAACTATAGTCGGTATCCAATACCCAAGTAGAACCTTGACTTACAGAAAGATTTATTTCAATGATGAACAAACCTATATCTGTAATCGAAGCTTCACTAAGCTTCTTCTGGTTAGCCTCTGCAAGATGCTCCTTACAGTTTCCTTTCCAATATCCAGGCTTATTGCAATGGAAGCAAACTCCGTTGCTATCTGCATCGGTTTTGTTCTTAGTATCCTTAGTTATTGCCTTTCCTTATACCTTCTTTGAATTGTTCTTCTTTTAAGAAGATCCTTTGGCCCTCTTCCGCTTCCTGAAAGAATCATCTACTAGTAAGACTTGGTCTTTCTTGGTTGGAAAGTGACTCTTTACAGTTTTTAACGTGTTTAAGCAACTCATGCAGGTTGACATATAACTTGTTCACGTGGAAAATTCACAACAAATTATGAGAAAGAGTCCGGGGGTGATTGCAAGATCAAATCTTGAATCAATTCTTCATCCAATACAAAACCCAGTTGTCCCAATTGTTCAATCAGATTGATCATTTTTAGGACATTTGTCTATACTGTAGTGCCATCGGTTATTCTAGATTGGAAGAGCTCTTTAGATATCTAATATCTAGCAGTCCTACTTTCCTCACCATTCAACTCCTTGAAGGTGCAGGAGTACAGTAAGAGCATCCATAGTTTCATGCTGACGCTGAAGCTCGTTACTCATGGATGCGAGCATGATGTATTGAGACAACTGTGCATCATCTTGCCACTTTCTAAAAGTAGCAATTTCTTCCTCAGAGGCATTGTCTGCAACTATTGCAGGGATAGGCATATTAAGGATATATGATAGTTTTTCAGCCTTGAGAACTATTCTCAGATTCCTTAACCAGTCCGTGTAATTCGGTCCAGTTAATTATCATCTAATATGCTACACAGTGATAGTGAATTAGACATTGTAAAATTTTGTAAAATGAATTTGTAATTTAACAACATTTTAGCATACATTCATTTAATTAATTACCAAAATAAATTAGGTCTTTATTTTAAATTGGTATCTCCCACTATTTTCATCAAACTATATTACCCTCAATATATAGTTCGGCAAATCTAATTAAAGGTCTGCTAGTGAGAATAAGGATCCCATTTCAAATGTATATAGCCTTGTGGTGCTACAACAAACGATATAAAAATAAATAGGTAGACAACTATTGTCAATTATATCTCTATGTAATTCCTTGTATTTTGCCTCTTAGATTATTTTGATCAAGTGGTGACACATCCGAATCAAAATTATCCAAGTTAAGTCCATCCTAGCACTTCCATATATTCGAAAGAAAAACATTGTCCTTGTGGTGACACAACAAAACAGCATCATTCAGTCTATTTATAAGCATCAAATGTGGTAAGACAACATCTTAAATATTTAATACTTGCCTTGTGGTGACACAACAAACTCATATTAAATATTTAATACTCTATTATTTTACCATGCTAGAAGGCGACGTTCGATATTCTAAATATCTTTGAACGCTTAGGACTTAATATGATTTCTTGAGGGATTTATTATTATTAGTCTCATCTTGTTTAGCGCGCATGCACATATATATATAAAATACGCGTCATATTATTTTACATGCGAAGCATGTTGGATAATATATAATATATATATATAGTAAGCATGCACATATAGAATACTATATTCTACCCGGATTGATTATGGACTTTTATTCTAGTTTGGTTCACTAGAGCCACCAAGTGAACCAAAAGGTCAAACCTAGGGTGCGAGAATTAAATTTAAATATAACTATTATATTTAAACCCGGGCTCCATTACAAACGGGTCTTCAAGCGCTCCTTGCTCCTTTGTCTCCAATTCTTCAAAATTAATTCTAACTATTCCTATTACAAAAACTATTTACAATAAATAGAAACCCTGATCAGCAGTCAAGGGGAAGTACATAGGAGGGAGATAAAATTTACATTAAGAAAAAAATTAGAGAAGACGAGGTACGCAGACCCCATTTATAAAACCCATACATTCAAGCATCCTCTAAAATAATTCCAATCACACATTGGTCAATAGTCCATAATCAATCCCTATTTATTATCATACATATCTCTATATGTATCAATAAATAACATTCATCCCATTAATAATAAAACCATTCCATATATGCATTGATATCATTTAATGGGCAATATTAGTTAGTATAAAATCCAATTTTAACTCCAATTAGTTATCATGGAATCCAATTCCAACTCTAATTAGTTATCATGAAATCCAATTTCAATTAAAATAAACTTCTTTATTTTAATCATATTCCAAATCAAAATAAACTCTTTTATTTTAATTTATTCAATTTTGAATAAAATAAACTCCTTTATTTTTAATCAAATTCCAAATCAAAATAAACTTCTTTATTTTAATTTACAAAAATAAAAAAATAAAAAAAAAATAATTTTATACAAACAATTATGCCCAATTAAATTGTTCTAAACACATATCAATGTATATACAGAATGAAAACAATTAATAATTCGCATAAAGTTTGGCTCTTGATACCACTATTAGGTTTGTATAGCGCGAACATGCAATCAAATTACATAAATAAAGCGGAAGCGCGATAAAATCAGATTTTAAAATTTTATACAAACCATCACCATGATCATTCTTTATGCACAATTATTAATTAAACGAAAGAGATGGAGAATAAGAATTATACCCTTGTAGAATTCTAGCTTCCTCAGGTACAAGTTCACCTCCAATTCCTTCGCGTTCTCCTTGAATTCCACCGATTAAATTCTTTCCTTTGATCAACGTTAGCCACCCAAGTGTTTGGCCTCTAGAGGTGATCCACCAAGGAATAATACTTGTTCAAGAAGATGGGTGTTGGTAAAATCCTAGTTTCTATCTCTATAGAAATTGTAAGTACTCTCCACAATTCTTATGCAAGAGTGTGTAACCCTAATCTATGATAAGACTTCTCTTATTTATAGATGTAGAAAAAATCCTTCCCTAAACTATTTAGGATTAGGGTTTCTATTCTAATTAAACTCCTTTAATTAAATTAAACTCCTAATCCAATTAGGAATTCATGTGAGAGTACTTCTATTAATTAATTCTCAATCCCTATTAGGAATTAAATAATAGTAATAGTAATAATAATAAGACTCCTCTTATTAATTTATATTTAATATTTCTAAAATATTAAATAATAAATATTAAGCTATTTAATTTATTCTATCTCCATAGACTAAATTAAGTACACTTAACTTATTATTACAATTATGTCATTTACTTCTTAAATAAATATTTTTCTTTTGCGGTGTGACCCTTTAGGTTCTCCATATTAAACCGGTTGTGAATAAATCAATTAGAACAATTCTAATCTTATTTAAATAAATAAATTAAACTATTTAATTTATTTAAATAAATAATATTTATTCTACAATAAGGGTAAGCCCCCTTAGCGATCAACGACTTTCCAAATAATATAGATTTCAACATTAATCATAAAAGAATCTTTCAGTGCATAGTTACCGTACAATTCAATCCTTCTACCATACAATGTCCCAATTAAATATAAGACATGGAATTACTGTCAAGTCTTATTTTATTTAATTATATGTATTTCGATTCTCAAATGCACAACTCTAAATGATGCAAATTAGAAACTCTTTTCTAATTTCATTCTGCATTGGCCAAGAACTACTGAGTTGTTATTTATCGAATCACATAGGACATTCACATCTTTTACTAGAGATGGTAGATTCTTTGTTGATCATTCACCTATCTCCATGTACAACTTATTATACCCAATCATACCCTTTGTTATACCCTAAAGGTCTTAAGGGACATGTCAAAGTATAACTCATCATACACAAGATACTATGATGATCTCAAGTCCAAGGATCACTTGTACTACTATCACTAGAGGAATTCCTATTGACAGGCGAGTAAAACTCCATTAGGTATTTCTTAGCGAGCCACGTTCAGTGAACTTATTCTCCAATAAGCACCTATATACTTGCTTTAGTGTCTCCACACAAATGATTATGAGATCAATCATCCTCTTCTTAAGAGCAAGCAATGTATGTACTAATCTATCCGGATTCACTAATCCCCTTTTTAGTAATCCAACGATTAGGAACGATTTTAGTTTGTGAGCTATCTAGAATTTAGATCTCATTAGCATGATCACCATCATGATTCTAAAAGCATTGCTCAAAACTATGGGTTTATCACATTTAATATTACAGCACTATATAGATAATATAAAATGCCTTTTAAGAAAATCAATTATTTTATTAATAACTGAATAAGATTACAAAGTATATGCTACATCATATCAAATATGATTGGCTTGTGTGCATACTACTTTCAGTTCTAAGTTCTAAAACATGAATGTTATGAATTATAATGATACTTAGCATTAACCAATGAGTATTAGATAAATCGAAAGGGCATGTTAGGCGTACGCAAATGCGTGTCGCTTGGCCGTTCGAATAATCAAGTTTGGCGTACAGACGTGCAAGTTTCGTAACGCCGTAACTAGTGGGCATAACCTTATTTAATATTTTGTCTCTAATACGAATGGGACATTATAGAGTAGTATAAACCGATATTTGGTATCCGTTATGTCACTAATTGTTATGTGAATATGTATTTACATGTGTTGGATATTAAGGAGCATGTGTTGTAATATTGTAGCAGACGCATTAGGCAAGTTTCCCTAACCTTACTCGGATTATATTGAGCAGGTTTCCTATCCTATACAAATGTGAATATTGTGCAAGTTTCCTATCCTAACTCAATTTATTTATTGAGCAACTTTATCTAACCTTACTCGAATTATACTTGAGCAGGTTTCCTATTTTATACAAATGTTATATATTGTTGCAAGTTTCACGACTCAAATTGAGCTATTACTTTCAAGTTATGTTAATGGATTAATTATTGTAAATTATTCCACCTCAAAGATAATTATTGATATTCGCACCTTGTGCATTTGAATTCGTTATCTGTTGTTGGACTGTGAAATGTTTAAGTTCTTCATTCATGAACTGTTTAAGGAAATAGTCTACGCTATTTGTTTCGGCTAGACATGTACAAGTTATTACTTTAAAAGCTATCCAAACCAGTTGTTGGTATGGATTCTTGGACTGAGAGAGCAACCCTTATTAGGGGATTTTAATGTATCGGTTATTCGATGCAGTCAGAGTTAAATGTTATGCATATACATGGTGTACAAGAGGCTGATCCCCTCGAGTACAACTGACGGGGCCAGGTTTTTAAAAGAGTTAGTTGAATGATTGACTCTTTGGCCAAGTTCATGGTCGGTTGGACCACTCAGTAGTAAATAATCAATATTCATTGTTTCATTTGAACTTTGATTATGTCATTTCAGCTACTTCATCAATATTCATAAATTGTTGATCTTTGCGGCTATTATTCTTATTTATTCATGATATATCTTCATTATTCATTGTTAAACTTGTTGAGCAAACTCGTTGCTCACCCTTGCTATATCATGAACCTATTGCAGTTAAGTCGGAGAGTTCCAAAGCGGAAAAAGGCAAAGAAAAGCTTAAGGAATAGTTATATGAACTATTCCGTTATGTAATCGTGGAATCGTTTTGTAATATTATTATATTCTGCGATATATTCTATTTAAGGTTATAGACCTTGGGACCGTAGTAAACCTTTTGTAATAAACAACATATGTTTATTTATTCCGCATTAGTTAATTTATGTTGCTTAGAGGTGTATGGATGTATTTTATCGTGAGCACCAAATTCGAGGTATTGGTACCTGAATTTGGGGGTGCCACAGACTTGTGTTGATCAAAAGAAGGAATCTTCGTGAAGGATTTTTGGAGTAGAACTCGTACCCAAGGAAGCTAGTTTCTACAAGGGTATAATTTCTAATTCTCTATCTTCCTATGTTAATTAATAATTGCGCATAAAGATTGATCCTGGGTTTGGTTTGTATTATTTTAAATTCTGATTTACCATGCTTCCGCTCATTATATGCAATTTTGATTATATGTTCGCGTTATATACAAACCTACAACATTCTCACAATTTGTTGTGAATTTTCACATGAATAAGTTGGACGGCAGTTTGCTTGAGTTACTTAACATGCTAAAAACTGCAGAAGGTCACTTCTCATCTAATAAGAACCAAGTCTTATTAGTGGATGATTCTTCTAAGAAAAGGAAGAGGCCCAAGGTATTTTCTAAAAAGAAGAAAAAGAAGAAGGCTAAGGGCAATGCGAAAGGAAAGGATAAAAAGAAATCTGATCCTGATAGTAAAGGAATTTGCTACCATTGCAATAAGCCGGGATACTGGAAGACGAACTGGAAGGAGTATCTTACGGACCAAAAGAAGCTTGGAGAAGCTTCGACTTCCGATCTAGGTTTGTTCAAGATTGAAATTAATCTTTCTGTAAGTCAAGGTTCTACTTAGGTATTAGATACTGGCTGTAGTTCTCACGTATGCAATCCAATGTAGATTACAAGCAAAAGTAGAAGGCTAAACAAAGAGGAAGTAATCTTACGTGTGGGGAATGGAGTAATGGTTGCTGCATTAGCCGTATGAACTTATAGTTTAACATTGCCTACGGGCAAGTCTATTAAGTTAATAAGTTGTTATTATGTTCCAGTTGTGACGAACGAGATTTTTGTAATTTAATTTAAATATTTATTGAATTAAATAAATATTTTTCGATGATTTAATTATTGAATTAAATAATTAATTGACGAATTTGTGGTAGATTAATTTAATTATATGTGTTACATTAGTTAAATTAATGTAGAGAATTTTTATATTCAAAGTATGTATTTAATTGAGCTTATTTAATTAAATGCATTATTTAGATAATCATATTATTATTCTAATTAATTTAATAATTAATAATTAATTAGAGATTTAATGATTTGTCATAATTAATAAAGGAGAATTTTAATTATGTGACAGTATGATTTAATGTGGTATTATTCTATTTTATTTAATTTATTTTAATAAGATTATTTGGTTAAGTAAAAATGTGACATTAAACTATATTATAAGCAGTTTATTAAAATAAACTAGAAAGGAGGAATAAAAGAACTAGCCAAACAAGGCCTTAATGGAGGTTGGAGCCAGTTAACACATTATGATATTAACTGACTTCCATGTATTCATCAGTTGGTTTATACATATTCTATTATCAATATTTTCTTAAGCTAACAGAGAGAAAAGAGAGAGAGTTTTGAGAGAATTGGAGAAGTGAAGAAGAAATCATTTCACCTGTTTGCATAATCTAGCATCTAATCAAGATAATCCTTAAATTGAAGCCTTTAATTTATGTTCTTTTAAGTTTTCTCCATGAACGTATATTTTTAAGTTCTCTGTAATTTGAATTCTATGGCTAAATTTTAAAGTACTTGATGTAGATGTTTGTAAGCATGCATAAATATATTTAATATGATTTATATGTGATTTAGAGTAATCGAATTCATGAAATTATGTTTTTATTAGAGTTTTGAAATTTACACAGAAACAGTGTTTAAATATGACTTATATGTATGAAAAATTATGCTTGAATTGCATGTTAATCGGTAAATTGATGGTTGATTATGTTTATGCATGTAAAAACGAAAAGAACGAAACTTAAACGGATTAATTTGGTTAAGAAACGAGTTCACAGCGATTGATTGCGCTAAATATATCAAAATATGAACATGACGTATAAACAGTGAATTTTTAACCTTTAAATTGGTTGTTTAGGTTGTCTATGATGCTAAAATCATTGTGTATATAATGGGTTTTGGTTTTATAACGCATATGATGAATGGGTAGTAATTAAATTGTCGATTGAATGAAAAACTTTGGCCAAATTGGCATTTTCTGTGTTCTTCGCGAACTGCAGAGGATGGATCACAGGTTCACCGCTCTGGCTGTGAAATTACACTAGGATTAGTCGCCCCGACAGTGTCCTCGCCCCAGCGGCCTAATTGAACTAAGTTTGCCACCCCGACGGTCTTTTGTAAGGAAAACTGCCGCCCCGACGGTGATGCAGGAAATATTAATTTTTTCCTTCTTTCTTTGTGGTCATGTTATATTACCATATGCATGTTTAAAGCTTAGACTAATATATGAAATGAATATTAAGATGAGGTTGGATGAGAGTCAATCTTGAAGTGTTTATAATATTGTAACTAATCATTGGTATTGCTATATAAACGGAATGTATAGGTTGATTAAGGAACATGAATTTTAACTTATAATCTACGCACGAGGCAAGTTTCTGAACTTCACTCTTTTATTGAGCAAGTTTTTTACCCTTAATATTTTATTTCGTTGAAAGCAAGTTTTCTATCTTACCTTGATTTTAATTACGCAAGTTCCTGAACTTCATTCTTTTATTATGCAAGCTTCCTAATGCTATTACTTTATTGAGCAAGTCCTTATCCTAATTCATTCAATTTCATGAATTCAAATGAGATGTTCTAATTTCCTTATTTAATACTTCACTTATACAAAGTTTATTCAATTGTACATTTCGTGAGCTTCAGTCTTTAGTTCTTGAGTACTATTTACAGTTTAATTATTGAGCCTTGATTAACTAGCAATCCCTTATTGATTCGACTAGTCCATAGTTGATGAGCGTTCTAAATTCTAGAAATGTTATTGAAGTAAATCCAAACCAAACTTTCTTTGGTGCGTACTTTGATGTCAAACTGAGATGAACAATCTTTATATAGGGAATTATTTTACGCGTTAGCGTTTAGATGTTGTGCACATACACGGTACAAAGAGCTGATCCCCCTAAGTACGAGAAGTAAGGTCCATATAGTCTTACGACTGTTAAAGGTTTAAAGTAAAAATACTTGATAACCTAGGACATAGTTTGTGGTCTTGTGACCCTCAGATGTTCTTTTGATTCTTGTTTTCTAATCTTGATTCAAAAGCCAAGTATTCGATTATCCGATATCCATTGATTATTCGCATGTTATTATTATTTTTATTGTGTTACTTGTTGGGCAATTGTTGCTCACCCTTGCATAATAGCATTGCAGCTAAAGTTGAAAGAATTGACGAGCCATCCACTAGTAAGGGCAAAGGCAAAGTAAACAAGTGATGAAGACTTGTTAAATTTGTTTGAATGATGTTTATGTAATAGACTTATGTTATGTTTCCGCATTGATGATTTATTAAGGTTAGATGACCTGTGATTTATTTGTTAAAGATGTTGTAACCCTTTAATGTGAGATTTCTATTTTTATTAAAAATTCTCATTTATATTTGAATGGGTAGTTAGATGTGATGTGATTTATTTGGATAGTGAATACCAAATCCTGTGGGAATTAAGTATCCGAATTTGGGAGTGTCACAAGTTGGTATTAGAGCTCTAGGTTATGAACCTTAGGTGGGGAAAAACCTTAGGGTAGTAGCCTTTTAGGAGACAGAAAACATAGTGGTGATAAACTCTTATCGAGTTGTAAGGAATGAATTAAGGAATTCATTAAAGATAATAAAAGACTTTCTGTGCTATGTGCTTATGTGTTAACAACTTATATGTCGCGATTAGTACCGAGTATTAACTAAAACTTAAACTTTGTTGTCAGGATGTCGAATGTTGGAGGATTCAGTCAGCCTAGGGAGGTTGAGCCTCGAGTAGCCAGAGAGGAGGAGCCCCGCGATATTCATGTTATCCGGGAGCAGTTGATACAGAGAGAGCCATCTCCATTGATCACTGTTGTGGGTCAGGAGCATGAGCCTGAATTTGATCCAGAGGAGGATTCTGAGGAGGTAGAGGTAGAGGCTAAGGAAGATGATGAGGATCCCTAGGAGGTACCCCTTACCTCTATCGATGTTGAGATGTACGATGCATTGTATGATCATACCATAGAGTTATAGGATAGAGTCAGAGATTTGGAGGGACTAGCAAATAAACGCCAGACTACTATAGACCAGAAGAATGAGAAAATTAAGGGTCTGGATATACATCTTGGAGACGTAGAATGGAAGCTAGTTCAGGCAGAGAGTCAAAAGGAAGACTTGCTAGCTGAGAATGAGAAGATGAAACTTGAAATCGAGAAATTGAAGGATGATCTGAGTGAAGAGTCAGCGGAACGTGCTAGGGCATAAGACGCCTGGATGAATACCGCTCGACGTACAGAAATTTTTGAAGAAGGCGAACGGGCAAAGAAAGCTAAGATTGAGGTGACAAACTACACTTTTCAGACAGCGATTGATAGGGCCCAGGATTGAGTTCTCCACTATCCAGTTCAGTTCGAGGACTTGCCATGGTATATGTTGGATCGTAGGACTGTCGACGCCGGGTTTTTTCTCGTCTCTCGTTCCCTTTTCCTATTTTTTGCCTTTTGGTTTTGGTGATTTTGGGAAAAAAGGGTCGGCACTTGATGTCGACGGGGTTTTGAAGGATCGTGTTTTATGATGAGCCAATTAACCAGAGTCGCCAGTTGGTATATTTGAAATGGATGTACCAACTCATCCGAGTTTTCATTTTTATAAATCGCTGGCTCATGTGTGACTCCGAATTAAATGGTCTGCGAATCGAGATTCATAGAGTTCAGGGGCTTGTTTAAGCGAGGGGAAGGTGTTAGGCACCCCCCGACTTCCGTGAAATACGGTTACCGCAATCTTGATGCTTTTCCTATCCTTTAATTCATGAAACGTGTATGCATGCGTGTGTGTGTGTGTGTGCGTGCCTAAATGAATGTTGTGGTGAGTTTGTATGAAAGAATCATTTGGATTTTTAGGGAAAATCGTGCTTTAGTTTTGAGAGTGCTTAAAAATGTCTTTTCGATATTTACGAGAAAGCCTTATTTATTGAGAAAGATTTGATTTTAAATTGACAAAAGCTATGAGATTTTTTATTAAGTGTTTGTTTTGGTAAAACGTGAGTTTGTTAAACCTTAGCCAAAATAGGAATCGAGATTTATACGTTGCTTTCATAAATGATAGGCAATTTCTAGAATCTCTTTCGCCCTATGTATCAAGGTTTAGTAAAACGTTTATTTCTCTTTATAAAACCATTTTTGTGACATTTGGAAACAACTTCCCTTTGGCTTTCTCGTAAAATAGGAATCGACTTTCATTAGCACTTCCAATTTTTAGCCTCGTGATGCTAACATCCTACTTTGATTAATTTTAGCAAAATCTTGATTGTTTTGGCTTTGAAATCATTTTGTTGGATGATACAAATCGAACTAAATATCAAACGCGTAGGGGGCTATTCATGGGCATGTAAGCCATCAAAACATCCCCTAACGCCAACAATCACATATTTCACTATAACGGGGCCTTAAACCCGATTCTCGCTCTAGCGTCGTTTTAAGGCCCAACGATTACATGTTACAACAAAACGAGTACCTTGCATCCATTACATGTATCAAAACGTCCATCGTCGGATTTGGACCACGGGGTCGCATTCCTAGGCTCACACCCAAGATTACTACATACCCGCAAAATGAATACTACGAAACTAAACAACACGGATTTGCCTAATACACCATGATATCCGAAAATGCTAATCTAAATAAATTACATCCAAGAAATCACCATAAATAAGCTAGAAATTTCACCAATCGGATATCCTCGGGTTATTAGGAAGAATTTTGTTCCGATGGAACCCTCACTAATAATCCCTAATCCGTGATTTCACCTCAATATTCAAGAACAACTACATTCAAAATAATTTGGATGACAAAAGCTTGGCAAAAATGGTATAACAAAATGCTAAAAACAAAGGATTTTCACCTTGCAAATAATCTCCACAATATGTATGAATTTGTGTATTGAGTAGAGTAGAAAATATGAGAGGTAATCTCACAAGATGGGTACAATTTTTCACTATTTCTCACTCTTTTCTCTCTTAATTTTTGTTTGTTTTCTTGCTGTTTTTTCCTTCCTCCCCGAGCTGCTGCTGCTGGATTATTTTCTTCTCCTCTTCTTGTTTCTGTATGCGAAATGGCCTGATAAGGGACTGCCAAGGGCAGCCGCAGATTGATCTGCGGCTGGCCGCAGATTGATCTGCGGCTGGCCCTTGGTTCTCCCCCCAGCCGCGCTCGAGTCCCGTGCGCTCGAGTCCCGTGCCGTCTCGAGTTCCGTCCTTGGCCGCGGATTGATCTGCGGCTGACTGTGCTGATTTTCTCATTTTCCGCACCTCGTCTCGATTTCCGTGCCGTACCGTTGATTTCCGTTAAAGGGCTTGCATTCTGTAGTCCGGATATCGCCGGGAAACGTGCCATGCCGTCCGGGTAAGCGCAGCGATCAGTAACTGACTCCCGACATTCGTGCGTCGTCGTGTCGGCCTCGATCTCGTCCAGTGGAGATGGTTTTGAGTTTCATCTTTATGTCCTCCTTCCATTCTTGTGGGCCGGGTCCATGGACGAATTTGCCCTCCTGTCAGGGTTAGTATAGGAAGTGCAAAATTTGGGTGTCTACAGCTGCCCCTCTTTATCATGTTTATGAAATGATGAATGAAATGAACAAGATAAAGAATAGACCCCCGATGCATAAATGACAATGCACATGGATGACAATACATACGTGATGCTACACATATGCCTTATGATGCCACGTATGACGCAATGGATGCAATCATATTCGTAAAAGGGTATCAATGCAATGCGGATGATCGTCTCGTAACCCCCGGTTATCGTCGCCGGTTGGTTATCTTGTCGGAGCCGGTTATCGTCGCCGGACATCCATCTCGTAATCGCCGGTTATCGTCGCCGGTCGATTGTCTTGTCGGGGCCGGGTATCGTCGCCGGTCACCCATCTCGTAACCCCCGGTTATCATCGCCGGTTGGTTATCTTGCCGGAGCCGGTTTTCGTCGCCGGACATCCATCTCGTAATCGCCGGTTATCGTCGCCGGTCGATCGTCTCGTCGGGGCCGGGTATCGTCGCCGGTCACCCATCTCGTACCCCCCGGTTATCGTCGCCGGTTGGTTATCTTGCCGGAGCCGGTTTTCGTCGCCGGACATCCATCTCGTAATTGCCGGTTATCGTCGCCGGTCGATCGTCTCGTCGGGGCCGGGTATCGTCGCCGGTCACCCATCTCGTAACCCCCGGTTATCGTCGCCGGTTGGTTATCTTGCCGGAGCCGGTTTTCGTCGCCGGACATCCATCTCGTAATCGCCGGTTATCGTCGCCGGTCGATCGTCTCGTCGGGGCCGGGTATCGTCGCCGGTCACCCATCTCGTAACCCCCGGTTATCGTCGCCGGTTGGTTATCTTGCCGGAGCCGGTTTTCGTCGCCGGACATCCATCTCGTAATCGCCGGTTATCGTCGCCGGTCGATCGTCTCGTCGGGGCCGGGTATCGTCGCCGGTCACCCATCTCGTAACCCCCGGTTATCGTCGCCGGTTGGTTATATTGCCGGAGCCGGTTTTCGTCGCCGGACATCCATCTCGTAATCGCCGGTTATCGTCGCCGGTCGATCGTCTCGGCGGGGCCGGGTATCGTCGCCGGTCACCCATCTCGTAACCCCCGGTTATCGTCGCCGGTTGGTTATCTTGCCGGAGCCGGTTCTCGTCGCCGGACATCCATCTCGTAATCGCCGGTTATCGTCGCCGGTCGATCGTCTCGTCGGGGCCGGGTATCGTCGCCGGTCACCCATCTCGTAACCCCCGGTTATCGTCGCCGGTTGGTTATCTTGCCGGAGCCGGTTTTCGTCGCCGGACATCCATCTCGTAATCGCCGGTTATCGTCGCCGGTCGATCATCTCGTCGGGGCCGGGTATCGTCGCCGGTCACCCATCTCGTAACCCCCGGTTATCGTCGCCGGTTGGTTATCTTGCCGGAGCCGGTTCTCGTCGCCGGACATCCATCTCGTAATCGCCGGTTATCGTCGCCGGTTGATCGTCTCGTCGGGGCCGGGTATCGTCGCCGGTCACCCATCTCGTAACCCCCGGTTATCGTCGCCGGTTGGTTATCTTGCCGGAGCCGGTTTTCGTCGCCGGACATCCATCTCGTAATCGCCGGTTATCGTCGCCGGTCGATCGTCTCGTCGGGGCCGGGTATCGTCGCCGGTCACCCATCTCGTAACCCCCGGTTATCGTCGCCGGTTGGTTATCTTGCCGGAGCCGGTTTTCGTCGCCGGACATCCATCTCGTAATCGCCGGTTATCGTCGCCGGTCGATCGTCTCGTCGGGGCCGGGTATCGTCGCCGGTCACCCATCTCGTAATTCATTTTCACTAGACACATCAAACGGTCGCAAGGGAGCCAAGGGAACCCACCAGGGCCAGCCGCAGATGGATCTGCGGCCAGCCGCAGATTGATCTGCGGCCAGCCGCAGATAGATCTGCGGCCAAGATCGGGTTCTTAGGCGGCTCGCCACTTCCAGATCTGTCACTTTCAACTTCGTACCCCACATAGATTCTTGCGATTTTGCTCGTTTGCAAGGACCTTTTGTCGAGTTTCCCAACTTTTCTGCAAAAACTGCTCCGGTAGGATCGTTCTACGCGCTACAGGTAACACTTTGACCGTTCACTTTTCAATTTCGTCAACATTTTGCTATACATTTGGCTATTTGCATGTTCAGAGATAGAAATGTATGCTTTACAATGTTATGCTATGTATTATCATATATACATGCTATGTAGCAATTGTGTGAGTCCTATTTTATGCTCATGATGTGGTCCCACATACTGTTATTCCTTTTCTGCAAGAAAATCATGCATTACTGTACTCTACATGCTGTAACTACACATATGAATGCAATTTTGATCTGTTTGAGGCTTGGATTGATTGAAAACACGTTTGGCTTATGCCTGGGATGTCCATTTTACAAACGGAACTCTGCCGAATTTTTTTTTTTTTTTTTTTTTTTTTAACATACCATAAACATGCATCATGTTGCATTAATTATATGATGTGGGTAGGAATTTAGAATATTCGTGACATAATTCAAAAGGGAACTTACCTTCCTCCTTGCCTATTCTGTTCCAGCTATGGATCCCGATGCTCATAGTAGCTCTTCCGTGTCCCGGACCTCGGGTGTTCGCCGCCGTAGGGCTGCACCTGCTCCTGTTCCTCCTCGGACCCGTCAGGCTCGCCGCTTGGCGGAGGCTGTCATTCGTCCTGATCATCCGGACGTTGAGGAGGCTGTTCCTCCGGAGGTCGCGGTAGAGGGACCATCCTCCAGCACACCGGCTCCATCCCCGATCTATTGGGTCGGGATCTCAGTCGTCATCCCTCGGCATCTCTCGTGGCTAACGAGGTATATTCGGTTCTATTCTGATTTTATTTTCAATTTCTCAATTCTCCTTTTATCCGGACTGACCCACTGATTGATTGCCCTAGGTACCCGAGTTTACTCAGCCGAGGGGCAACTGGTTCAACATCTACTCCCTTTACACGGCTTTACACAGTGACTACCGGGCGGTGGTGGATTCTTGGGGCTTCCGTCACTTCTTTACCATCATTCCCCGCCAGTGCCCCTGGGGTTACATGAGGGCCTTATCAGAGCGCTGGTTTCACCAGACGCAGTCTCTTCACCTTCTTGACTGCGAGGTTGTGCTGACCCCCTGGGATTGGAGATACATTACGGGCATAGAGTTTGCCGGGTCCCGCGTTCCTCTAGATCTCGACATCACTCCTGTGGAGGTCCGGGCTTTATTGGGCTTCGGTGCTGAGGATCGGGTCTTTAAGGCCCGTAGCATTCGCTCCGGCGCTTTGGCTGTCGATGCTGTCGGGGGTCTGTACGCACTGCCCATTCCCGCGGATCAGGGCACCAGGGACATTCTGCTACGACGCCTGTTCCTGACCATCATGAGGGATTGTTTTCTGGGGAACAACTCCTCCACCATTCATTTCAGCGTCGTAGGAGCGGTCAGAGACGTGGACCGCATCGGTGACTATGACTGGGGGTCATTCACCTTTGCCTATTTCCTCCATGGCATGCGTCTACGCTCGGAGGGCCAGAGAGACGCTTGGCTCGGATTCTATCATTTTCTGCTGGTGAGACTTCTTTCTTTTTTCTTAATGTATTTCCCGTCAATTCATTTCTTTTCTTTCTGCGTCTGTCGGTTTCTCAGGCTTTTCACTGTTTCTGTTCGCAGTTCTGGGCCTACGAGCGTCTTCCATGCCTGAGGCCTGTCACTACTCTCGGCCTTGATACCTATCCCCGGGGCCGACGGTGGCATCACAGCACTTTGGAGGAGGTCCCGATATCAGGCAGCTTTGCACACTGCCGCATCCAGCTGAAGCTGATCACTGCTGTAGATGTCGTTTGGATTCCCTACCTCTCCGAGCATTTGGCTGAGGGGTTCGATGCTGGGAACCCTTCTGGCCCGGATTTCGAGCTTTCCACCCGTCGCCTCACTTTGCAGAGTATCGGAGGATGGGTAATGTATCTGGGGGAGCGCGCATTCAGATGCGTCACAGGAGAGATCCGCATCCCGCATTCCCTTCCTATCACTACTTCCTGGCCGCTGGACTCTCAGCCTTCAGAGATCATGCTTGCAGGGGAGGACGGCCGGATTCTTTCTACGGGTCCCAGTACGAGCGATGCTTTCCGTACTTGGTGGGTGCCCCGCACTATCGGTCCTCAGACCCGGGCCACATTCTTCCTCGGGGATATGGTCCCCGGCTCGGTGATGATGACTGACTGGGCAGCCTGTGTTCGGAGCCCTACCCACACTGAGCAGATAGACACTTTGACCCGCCAGGTGGAGCAGTTGTCGCTATTTCTTCGGGTGTTAGGCCGGACCCCGGAGGAGGCCTATACCTATGATCCTGATGGTACGGGTTATGATGCGGGGCCGAGCTCATCCGATGCCACCGCGCGGCCATACATCCCCGACATGAACTTTGGGCCCTCGACTTCGGCGACCCCCGGGGACCAGTTTGAGGATCCCGCCTTCATAGATGAGATTGATTTTATCTAGATCAGGATAGGATAGGGCTTTTGTACGTGTACCTGTTTAGATTTATTTTTCATTTCATGCACTATGTACTGAACTCATTTATTTATCTATGCACAGTTCTTTATCTTTTATCTTTATGAAATTCATTTGCTTTATTATTGTCTGTACGATGCATGCTCTTTATTCATGGATAGAAAATGACCCCTGTACAGTCTTTTTGATACTATTTTTTCACAGATGACGTCCTCAGATGTCGTGGTATGCTTGGATTCCATTCCTCCTACAGGGTTGGTTGGCAGCCTCCTCCGTTGGTTGGACAGTTTATCGCCGGCCGACAGGGTCATCGCAGATGGTCTTTTGGGCCATTCTCGGTCCTTATTAACCTTCCAGGTGCCAGCGGGCTTTGTGGATGGTATTTTGAGATATTGGGTCCCTGCTCGTCAAGTGTTCAGGCTAGGGACAGTAGAGCTAACCCCCACCCTCGAGGAGTATGGTCGCTTCACCGGTTTGCCTTTGGATAGACCTTGTGCCAGGATCACATCTGGTCCCATGCGCCGTCAGTTCTTGACCTTTACTGGGTTGCGGAGGGCGGTTCTGCTATCGGCGATCACATCAGATCACCTGGTTCCTCTTCACTTTTTGATTGACCGATTCGGCTCACCTAACAGTTTTCGCCACTTCTCTGGGGATTTTTCTGTATCGGAGGAGCGCTGGGGCGTTTTGAGGCTAGACGTTTTGATGGCCTGTATCCTCTCAGTTCTGTACTTGCCAGCGGGACCCGATCATTTGGACATGCGGGTGGTCGCGGCCGTTAGGGCCCTTCAGGAGGATCACACCATTCTTCCCATGATACTGGCGGATACTTATATGTCAGCCTCATACTGTCAGTCCTTCCGAGGCCGAGTATTCCGAGGGAGCTCTACTTTGTTGTATGTGTGGTTCATGAGTCATCTTAGTCCCATCGGCCACCTCCGTCGCCAAGGGTTTTGCTTCAGTCATGACATAACCACGCAGTTTTCATTTCGTCCTGTGCGCTGTACTGATGCGGCCTCCTGGACAGCATTTCTGTCGGTCATCGAGGATCCCTTTCATCTCCTGGTTTATTCGGGTTATTGCTCCTTTATGAGCTTCTTGACTCATGTGCCCGACCTGGACTTCATTCCCATTGCTGGCTTGAGGGGTGTGACGACTTATCATCCCATGGCGGTGATGGGGCAGTTTGATCAGACACAGGATTTCCACCTCTTCACGGGCGCGGCCGACTACCGATTCCCTATATCATCCCAGACAGAGAGAGATCTACTGCGGGTATATGATCTTTGGCCTCGTAGGATCCTGGCCGAGTATAATGATAGTTGCCCCCTCCAGACATTCGCTTATGTGCAATGGCTGCGCGGAGATTCGGATGCGGTTGGTGTGAGTCAGACTGGGACTTTCGATGACTCTGGAGTGACTTTCCCAGACGATACCATATATCACTCGATCTCAGCCGACTCTTTCCCTAGTCAGGACACTGCACATAGCCGGGTCCGTCTGTCTTTGATGACTATTGAATCTGAGAGGGATGCCGCCATTGCTGAGAGGGATGCTGCTATTCTAGCCAGAGACGCTGCCATAGCTGATAGAGATGCCATTGCTCTTCAGGCTAGGACAGTCATAGATGCACACTCTGGGACTGTCAGCCGAGCCGCTGCCTTGTTGGACCGCATCGACATGATGGGACAACAGATTTCAGGGGATGCTGATGCCTCAGATCTATCCACCACCATATCCATCCTGCTTCAGTTAGTTGCAGATTTGTAGATTGTTTTATTTCCTGCATAGACTATGTTAATTTCATCGGTTATTGAAAAGGAAATCCTGTAACAAAAAGACTTATATATGTAAACAGGTATTTAATTTTAGTCATTTTCCCTTTTGTTGTAACGTTGCCCTTCATTGGATCATCATTTTATCCGGTTGATCATGATTTTGACATTTCGCTTTCTTTCTCTTCTCAAGTCTTGATGGAGACTTGACAGGTATTGCCGTACCCCTGTCGATTTCATTGGATTGAGCTTCAGACTTTGGCTAACTGTTTGGTTTGATCAGGGTTATATCAATTTGGTATGGAACTGATTGGTCGGCTGGTTTCGGGAAAGTTTTGAGGGTTTAGGAAGGTTTATCTGGCTGTTGGGGATTGGTTTTGTTTTAGGGGAAGGATTATTTTAAAAGGGATCGGACCGTGCCATGATGGCTGCCTACGTACCCCCACAAGCTGGGAGATCAGGTCCTACGTAGTTCGCTCCTCAAAGGAAAAAGGGAATTGATGATTTACGCGTAGAATCGCTTCACTGAGTCAGAATTTAGGGGTTGTGGAAATGTCTCACCATCCATTTCTTGCAATATGAGGGCTCCTCCGGATAGCACCCTCTTAATCACAAAAGGTCCCTCCCAATTTGGGGCAAACTTCCCCTTGGCTTCGTCTTGGCAAGGCATGACTCTCTTTAGCACCAGGTCATTCTCCTTGAATTTCCGAGGTCTTATCCTTTTGTCATATAACCGAGAGATCCTTTGTTGATATAACTGACCGTGCCAAACAGCAGCCACCCTCCTTTCATCAATTAAGGCCAACTGATCGTATCGACTTTGCATCCAATCCTCCTCGCTTATCTGAGCATCGATCATTATTCTGAGGGACGCCATCTCAACCTCAATTGGCAGGACGGCCTCCATTCCATACACCAAAGCGTAAGGGGTTGCCCCTGTAGAAGTACGCGTTGATGTTCGATATGCCAGTAGGGTGAGGGGTAGCAGATCTGGCCATCCCCGATGATTAGCAGACATTTTTGCCATAATCTTCTTGATGTTCTTATTGGCAGCCTCCACTGCTCCATTCATTTTGGGACGGTAAATGACAGAGTTGAGGTGTTTGATCTTAAACTGGTCGCACAATCCCTTCATGAGGGCGTTGTTCAAATTCTTAGCATTGTCGGAGACCAAAACCTCAGGTTGCCCGTATCGACAAATGACATTATTCCTGATGAACCCAACGATAACCTCCTGAGTGACTTTGGGGAAAGAGGCTGCCTCTACCCACTTGGTGAAATAATCGATCATGACGAAAATGAATCGGTGCCCGTTGCTTGCTTTGGGCTCTATTGGTCCGATCACGTCCATTCCCCACATTGAGAATGGCCACGGGGTGGTCATACAGTGCAGTTCATTGGGGGGCGTATGGATCACATTACCGTGCGCCTGACATTGGTAACACCGTCTGACATGATCATCACAGTCAGCTTTTAAGGTCAACCAATAATGCCCTGTTCTCAAAATCTTTTTGGCCAGCATCGGTCCACTCATGTGTGGCCCACACACTCCACCATGTACTTCGTTCATAATCCTTTGGGCCTGCGTCTCATCCACGCACTGCAACAGTCCCAAACCGGCATCCCTCTTGTAGAGTGAATCCCCACTCAAGTAGAACTTCATCGCCATTTTTTGAATTCTCATCCTTTCAGTTCGACTCGCCTGGTCGGGAATGGATCTATCTCTCAGATATTCCCTGATATTATGATACCAGGGCTGCCTTGTCAACCCCACCTCGTCTGATAACACTGCCACATGTTCCTCATATGTCGGGGCATTCTGTGCGGCTATCTCAACCTGCGGAATGTCTTTTCTTTTGATTATGTGGATTAAGGAGGCTAGGGTTGCCAATGCATCTGCAAAATCATTCCGACCCCGGGGGATATGTCGAAAAGCGATATCTTCGAACTCTTGCATCAGCTGGGTAACACAACGATGGTATGGGAGTAACCGAAGCTCTTTAGTGTTGTACACCCCGATTGCCTGTCTGATTACCAATTCTGAATCCCCGAACACTGCTAGCCTCCTCACTCCCATGTCGCGGGCCAAGCGGAGTCCCAAGATACATCCCTCGTATTCAGCGGTGTTGTTCGAATTGCTGAAATGCAGTTTAGCGGCTACGGGGTATTGTTCTCCGGTGATAGAGACCAGGACTGCTCCGGCTCCTGCCCCTTCAGCATTCATGGCACCATCAAAATACAACTTCCAGAATTGTCCCTCATCATTGCATTTCGTATCTGACACCCAGAATATATCTTCGCCCGGTAGAGGAGTTTCTAACGGTTCCATCCCTCCCGACGGCGTCTCGGCCAACTGATCTGCAATTCCTTGCCCTTTCATGGCTTTCTGAGTTACGTATACCATGTCGAACTGCTGTAAGATTAACTGCCATCTTGAAAGTCGACAATTCAACATGGGCCTTTCAAAAATATACTTCAGGGGATCCATTCTCGATATCAGGTACGTAGTATGCCCATGGAGGTAATGCTGTAATCTCCCTGCAGCCCAGGCCAGAGCACAACAGGTCTTTTCGATGGGAGTGTAATTCTGTTCACATTGGCTAAATCTTTTGTTGAGGTAATAGATGGCCTGCTCTTTACCTGCCTCATTCTTTTGTCCCAGCATGCATCCCATCGCAATGGCATTGACCGATATGTACATAAACAGGGGGATCCCATCCTTTGGGGGTACCAGCACCGGTGCCTCAGTCAGCTGCTTTTTAATGGTCTGAAAGGCCCTCTGACATTGCTCATCGCATCCATTCTTGGGAAGCACCCTTCCTCAACAACTTGAAAATTGGCTCGCACGTAGTTGTCAAGTGGGATATGAAACGGCTGATGAAGTTTATTCTTCCCAGGAATCCTCTTATCTCCTTCTCTGTGTGAGGTGCCGGCATATCCACAATGGCTTTAATCTTTGCTGGATCCAACTCAATGCCCCGATCACTAACCAGGAATCCCAAGAGCTTACCCGATTATACTCCGAAAGCACACTTGGCTGGATTGAGTTTCAGGTTATACTTCCTGAGTCGATCAAATAGCTTTTTAAGATGGGCTATATGGTCAGATTCTACCCTTGATTTCATAATAATGTCATCCACGTAGACCTCTATCTCCTTATGCATCATATCATGGAACAGGGCCATCATAGCTCTCTGATAGGTAGCCCCTGCGTTTGTGAGACCAAAAGCCAATCGTCTATAGCAGAAAGTGCCCCAAGGGGTGATGAATGCGGTCTTTTCCCGATCTTCCTCCGCCACCATTATCTGATGATATCCTGCGAAGCAATCCACAAAAGAATACATTTCGTACTGGGCTGTGTTATCCACCAGGATGTGTATGAAAGGCACCAGGAAGTTGTCCTTGAGACTGGCCTTGTTTAGATCTCTGTAGTCTACGCATACCCTCACCTTTCCTCCAGGTTTAGCCACTGGGACCACATTGGATAGCCATTCCGGGTAAGTGGACACCATAATGATTCCGGCCCTGAATTGTTTAATGATCTCCTCTTTCACTTTTAAGCTCCACTCAGGTTTCAGCTTCCTTAGCTTCTGCTTGACAGGTTTGAAACCCTCCTTGATGGGCAACCGGTGGACCACGATGTCGGTGGACAATCCTATCATATCCTCGTGCGACCAGGCAAAGACATCCTCATATTGGCTCAGCAACTCAGTTATTTCTGCTTTTTGGTTGGGGGTGAGGTCTATCCCTATCTTGAGTTCTTTTGGCTTGTCTGGGGTTCCAATATCAATGGTGATGGTTTGGTCCAAATTGGGTTTGGGTTTATCCTCGACCCATCCTTTGATCTCGTCAGGCGCATCGTCGTAATCTGTCTCGTCTTGCTCAATGCCCATCAAATCGAAATCCAGCTCAATGTCAAAATCATAATCATCATTCAAATTTGACAGATCGTTTGTTAGGCAAGGATTACTCAATTTGGTACACCTGACATGAAACAAAATACCTGTCATATATAAATCATTTTCCACGATGATCGCATTTTCAAATAACACGAAGGAACGACATAATTATGCAGAAATAAAACAACAACAAAAATAGAACTTCTTCATTCCCCCATCCTCTGGGGTCTATCACCCTGACGTCGGTTTTACCCTTGTTTGGATATTATTGGCCTCACGGTCCAATTGTCGATGGTCAGGTCAGACGATATGTGCTTGATGAGAGGTGGCTTTATACCGGACACTTCCCCGATGACCACGGCCACATCGCCCGAGTCTCCCTTCATACCCCCCTTAGGAATAATCAACCCTGCCCAATCGATGATAGGCACACTTTGTTGGGCTCCTGGTGTGGCAACATTCGTCCCCTCTTCATTGCTTATTAATTGTCCGGGGATATAGCATTGGGTTTCGAACTCTTCCGCGATCTCCCGTAGGAAACTTTCCCTTTTGGCTAATTCATCATTCGTGGGGGCCAAATCTTCACCCCCTGCTCTAGTCACAGGCTCGCTAGTCCCCTGCTTATTGTTGACCGGGGTCACCGGGCTGCCAATCAATCGAATCGGGCCCATGCCCTGACGGCTTCTCCATGTTATACCTCCATGATATCCCAAACCGGCCTTACCTATCTGATGGGGTAGTTGAATGGGCTTGGTGATTCCTTGACTACTTCTTCCTAACCCTTGTCCAGGCTGGAACTTCATCCTTATCATTTCCTTTGCAACAAAAGTAAGCTCTGGAGAGACCCTTGGTTTCACGGCTGGAGCCCCCAAGCATCTGTATTGGGGAGTGCTAATCTCTAGTGCCTGAAAACTGGCCGGTGCCGCCGACTCATCCACATTGATCACTGGTAGGCCACCCCTGGGAGGAGAATGGTCATCACATTTGGCCGAGATTGTTACCAGATTCCCATTGATGATTAGCTTGATTTGTTGATGGAGCGTAGATGGCACTGCCCCGGCCATGTGTATCCATGGCCTCCCCAGTAACATGTTATAACTGGCGATGATGTCTAGGACCTGGAAAGATATATCAAAAGTACAGGGACCTATTTCCACTGGTAATTCTATTTCCCCAATTGTATCCCTTCGGGAACCATCGAAAGCTCGCACCACCACGTGACTGGCCCGTAGGCGCTTGGGATTAATGTTCATCTTCTGCAATGTGCTGAGGGGACAAATATTCAATGCCGATCCCCCATCAATCAATACCCCATTCATGATATACCCCGAGGAGATTACCGCAATATGTAGCGGTTTCCGGTGTCCTCTTCCTTCCTTGGGTATGTCCTCATCTGCAAAGGATATCACGTCGCTCTCCATCAAATGGCCCACCAGCTGGCCGAAACCTTCCTCACTAATTTCCCTGGGCACGTATGCCTCCTCCAGAACCTTCGTCAAAGTTTTGCAATGCTTATTGGATGATAACACCAGGTCCATGACTGATGTTAAGGTTGACTCCTCATTTAAAATCTGAATCCCCCTCGTTTCCGGGTGATCCATCCTTCTCAAGAATTCTATGGCCCTGTCCTTGGAAATCTCTTCATTTTTTTTCTTTTAGCTTTCAAGGACTCGCCCGGGAAGATATAAGGGGTTTCCCTTTGTCGTCACAGAAGCACAACTGGCCGCTTCCTCTGGCGTTCCCCCATAATTCCAGGGTACCGTCTTTAGACTACTGATAGGGATTTGCGTCCTTGCGGCAAGGATGAGGGGCCTCGGAGCTGTCAACTTGACAGGTCCCTTCGTGCTATTCGGATTCACCCCCATCAATCTGGTGGGCACTCCCCGTGCACTCCCATGCTCATGTATCACGTTGATCATCCCCTCAATTTCCTGCACATAGTTTAACCTCGGCGGCCCACCAGCTTCACTGTCATCCGTCATATTGACCCCCCCTCCATCATGTCTTGGCAGGGGATTTGCTTTAACATTCGGGGAGTCTGGCTGTTCCACCACAATTTCCCCACTGTCAATCAGGTTTTGGATTCGATGCTTCAGCGTCCAACAGTCTTGTGTATCATGGCCAGGGGAGCTGGAGTGGTATGCACATCGCTTGTTCGGGTCAAACCTTCTACCCTTTGGGTCACTCGGTGGTGCCAGACCAACTATTTTCTTTTGGGCTACTAATACCGCTAATACTCGTTCAAGCGGCTCCCCGAGCGGGGTGAATACTCGATTTTGCGAGGCCTCATACCTCCTTCATCCCTCTGCTCTTTGATCTGTGAAGTTGGGCTGCCGGGATGGCCCTACCCTCTGCACCTGTACCGGAAGATGGCTTTCTGCCTTTTTGGACGAGCCCTGAAGGATGAGGGAAACGTCCTCCTCCTTTTTCTTTTGCACCCTTCGGGAAGTGCTGCCATAATTACCGCTTTGGATCTGTTCTGCAGCCGTTTCCAAAGCCGTGAGATCCCGAATTTTGCCGGATTTCAAACCCATGTCCACCATTTCTCCGTGTTTTAACATTTCGGCGAAAGGCCTACCAATCCCTGATATGACTCGTTCATAATACGGTGCCTCCTGAATGTCTACAAAAGTCATCACCATCTCCGATTCGCTCATCGGGGGGTTCACCTGCGCGGCCATGCCCCTCCATCGTTGTGCATATTCCCTGAAGGATTCCCTCGGCTGCTTCTTAACTTTTGTCATTTGGTACCTGTCAGGGGCCATCTGGGCCTGAAAGCTGTATTGGGTTAAGAAAGTATGGGCCAATTCCTCCCAGTTGTGGATTCGGGCGTTGTCAAGGCGGGCATACCAGATCCTCGCCTCCCCTGTTAAGCTTTTCTGGAATAGCTGCATCCTCAACCCCTCGTCCTCGGCATAAGACCCGAGTTCTCCAATGTATATTTTCAAATGCGTGTAGGGGTCTCCCATTCCATTGTATTTTTCAAACTCGGGGACTTTGAACTTTTCTGGATATCTGGTTCCGGGGAAAACACACAGATCTGAGTAATTGACCCTACCCAGGGAGCCTATGCCTCGCAGAGATTGGATGGTCTCCTCCATGTGTCTCATTTTTTCCCGAAGGTCGTCAGTGTCCCCTTCCTCTGGGATAGTAATCACTGTCTTGTTAGGTATGGGAACGGCCTTTGGAATGACTGGCTCGTCCTTGAGTTGGGGTTGGTCATCCTTACACAGGTTTGCAATATTTTTAAGAGGATTCTGGTCACCCCCTGGTGGTGGAATATTATGTGGTCCTTGGTTTGGCGGATCCTGTCTGAGTAGGAACTGCTCTTTTAGCATCGTGGCCATTTCCATCATCTGTTTTTTGAAGTCATCAAACTCTTCCCGAGATATGGAACCATGATTAGGAATATCAGCCATTTCAGATGTAGAATTTTGGGCTTTCTTAGACTGCGAACGGGTTTGAGGAGCAATCCTACAAAACAACGGTTCGAAGTTTAGTCCGGGGAAATGAAAGGATATGGATGCATGCAAAAGCTGTAACTTTTTGTGCTTTGGGTTTTTTAATCTTTCCCTGTAAAATAGGAAGTTAGTAGTCCTTTAATGCAATAACCACTGCTAAACATGCTTTATTATGCTTCCCCAACTATTCCCTGCAATTCACAGAGGTTAGTAATCTCTTTTGACACAGGAAAGGGATATATGAATATTGAATGAGATCATGACATTTAGACATATAAACGTAAAAAGGCATGAAGAGACTTTTCCTGCGTTGGGTTAATCTGAGGATGACCTATCCTAGGGTTACTCTCACGGGCTTTTCGGCATGAAGGTCCCCAAATCTTCGCAATCTACTCGTTTGAGCCCTTTCGATTGGAGCGGATTTGGGTGGTGCGTTTCCTGAGCCATCTCCGGGGAGCAGCCCCTTCGAGTCCAGTAATAAGCAACCGACAGGTTCGCCTCAAGAGGAGGTACTCTCTCAACATACATTCACATTCATCGTCCTCACCGTATGCAAATGATTACTTCAAAGTAAAGCAATTCTATTCAATCATTCATCCATTTGGACAAAACACACAATCACACAACAAAAGAAACAAAAAAAATCAAAATATCGCATGCACACATATTTTTATGAATTTTAAAGGATAGGATAGCATCAAGATTTAAACGCGGCTTAAGCCCTCTAATGTCCCCAGCAGAGTCGCCAGCTGTCGACGCCGGGTTTTTTCTCGTCTCTCGTTCCCTTTTCCTATTTTTTGCCTTTTGGTTTTGGTGATTTTGGGAAAAAAGGGTCGGCACTTGATGTCGACGGGGTTTTGAAGGATCGTGTTTTATGATGAGCCAATTAACCAGAGTCGCCAGTTGGTATATTTGAAATGGATGTACCAACTCATCCGAGTTTTCATTTTTATAAATCGCTGGCTCATGTGTGACTCCGAATTAAATGGTCTGCGAATCGAGATTCATAGAGTTCGGGGGCTTGTTTAAGCGAGGGGAAGGTGTTAGGCACCCCCCGACTTCCGTGAAATACGGTTACCGCAATCTTGATGCTTTTCCTATCCTTTAATTCATGAAACGTGTATGCGTGCGTGTGTGTGTGTGTGCGTGCCTAAATGAATGTTGTGGTGAGTTTGTATGAAAGAATCATTTGGATTTTTAGGGAAAATCGTGCTTTAGTTTTGAGAGTGCTTAAAAATGTCTTTTCGATATTTACGAGAAAGCCTTATTTATTGAGAAAGATTTGATTTTAAATTGACAAAAGCTATGAGATTTTTTATTAAGTGTTTGTTTTGGTAAAACGTGAGTTTGTTAAACCTTAGCCAAAATAGGAATCGAGATTTATACGTTGCTTTCATAAATGATAGGCAATTTCTAGAATCTCTTTCGCCCTATGTATCAAGGTTTAGTAAAACGTTTATTTCTCTTTATAAAACCATTTTTGTGACATTTGGAAACAACTTCCCTTTGGCTTTCTCATAAAATTGGAATCGACTTTCATTAGCACTTCCAATTTTTAGCCTCGTGATGCTAACATCCTACTTTGATTAATTTTAGCAAAATCTTGATTGTTTTGGCTTTGAAATCATTTTGTTGGATGATACAAATCGAACTAAATATCAAACGCGTAGGGGGCTATTCATGGGCATGTAAGCCATCAAAACATCCCCTAACGCCAACAATCACATATTTCACTATTACGGGGCCTTAAACCCGATTCTCGCTCTAGCGTCGTTTTAAGGCCCAACGATTACATGTTACAACAAAACGAGTACCTTACATCCATTACATGTATCAAAACGTCCATCGTCGGATTTGGACCACGGGGTCGCATTCCTAGGCTCACACCCAAGATTACTACATACCCGCAAAATGAATACTACGAAACTAAACAACACGGATTTGCCTAATACACCATGATATCCGAAAATGCTAATCTAAATAAATTACATCCAAGAAATCACCATAAATAAGCTAGAAATTTCACCAATCGGATATCCTCGGGTTATTAGGAAGAATTTTGTTCCGATGGAACCCTCACTAATAATCCCTAATCCGTGATTTCACCTCAATATTCAAGAACAATTACATTCAAAATAATTTGGATGACAAAAGCTTGGCAAAAATGATATAACAAAATGCTAAAAAACAAAGGATTTTCACCTTGCAAATAATCTCCACAATATGTATGAATTTGTGTATTGAGTAGAGTAGAAAATATGAGAGGTAATCTCACAAGATGGGTACAATTTTTCACTATTTCTCACTCTTTTCTCTCTTAATTTTGTTGTTTTCTTGCTGTTTTTTCCTTCCTCCCCGAGCTGCTGCTGCTGCTGGATTATTTTCTTCTCTTCTTCTATTTTTGTATGCGAAATGGCCTGATAAGGGAGTGCCAAGGGCAGCCGCAGATTGATCTGCGGCTGGCCGCAGATGGATCTGCGGCTGGCCCTTGGTTCTCCCCCCAGCCGCGCTCGAGTCCCGTGCGCTCGAGTCCCGTGCCGTCTCGAGTTCCGTCCTTGGCCGCGGATTGATCTGCGGCTGACTGTGCTGATTTTCTCATTTTCCGCACCTCGTCTCGATTTCCGTGCCGTACCGTTGATTTCCGTTAAAGGGCTTGCATTCTGTAGTCCGGATATCGCCGGGAAACGTGCCATGCCGTCCGGGTAAGCGCAGCGATCAGTAACTGACTCCCGACATTCGTGCGTCGTCGTGTCGGCCTCGATCTCGTCCAGTGGAGATGGTTTTGAGTTTCATCTTTATGTCCTCCTTCCATTCTTGTGGGCCGGGTCCATGGACGAATTTGCCCTCCTGTCAGGGTTAGTATAGGAAGTGCAAAATTTGGGTGTCTACAAGGACAATGTTCCGTATCATGGAAGAAGAACGCAGTAAGGCAGTTCGACGCCTTAGCAGGCCGTGATAGAAAACGTATTGAAGTATATGTAAATATTTATGGTAGCTAGTAATGTAAAATTCCAGTGTGATTATACACAATGGAATATGACTATTAAATCCTAATGATTTTTTGATCTCGGGATAGTTGATGTAAATAGCAGTGATGCTATCTTTTCATGTTTAAGACTTTTGAATGAATGAAATATCGAAATTTATTTTAAGATGTTATGTGTTATGTGTTAAATCTGAATTATTTGAAATTAAGTATTGAACACTTAAGAAATTGAGAAATGATCTAATAAGTGCATATTCTTAAATAGAAAATGCCGTCGAGACGCCAACCACGCCAACAATTTCAAGAAAGCTCTACTAACAATAACAACAACGATGTCAATACTAATCTTGTACAACAATTGGTTAACCTTTTGGCTGGAGCACTTGCGAATCAGTCGCAAACTCCAACAGTTATGTCATTTAAGGATTTCAAAGCGGTAGGACCGCCTGAGTTTAGGGGTTCCCTGAACCCGATCGAAGCCCAAACTTGGGTGATGGAAATGGAGAAAGTATTTGATGTTGCTAGGGTTAGTGATGACCAAAAGACTGCCTTTGCAATGTTCATGCTTAAGTCAAAGGCTAGCTACTGATGGCAAGCAAATAAGGTTCGAGGAGGTCAGGGTGTAATCGCATGGGATATGTTTAAAGAGATGTTCTTTGAGATGTATTTTCTGACAAGCTCGCGTAATTAGATGGAGATTCAATTCCTGGAACTGAAGCAGGGTACCATAACTGTACCGGAATACGCTGCGAAATTTAACAAGTTGGCTAGGTTCGTAACCTACCAGGTGAACACCGATGAGAGGAAGGCGAGGAGATTTGAACAGGGATTGAAACCGTGGTTGTACAGCAAGGTGTCAATGTTCCAATTGAACACTTTTGCCAGAGTTTTAGAAAAGGCGATTATCGTAGAAGGTGGGAGTGATGCTCTAACTAAGTATAACTAGGAGCAGAAGAAGAAGAAGGGTGAAAATGAGAATAACAAAGCGAGTGGTAGTAACAGTGGTGGTCACAATCAGAAGAGGAAGTGGAATGACAATGGATTTGCTGGAAATCAACAAGGAGGTTAGAAAAAGAAAGTGGAAGCGTGTATTACATGCGAAAAGAATCACGTGGGGATATGCCTGAAGGGGAAGAGGGTGTGCTACAATTGTGGTCAGGAGGGCCACATAGCACCGAATTGTCCGAATCCAAAGAAGGGCGCTTGTTTTACTTGCGGATCAAAAGATCATATGGCTAGGGATTGCCCCAAGAAGGCAGCAGAAGGAGCAGGAACAAGAGGGAATAGGGGAAATAGTGGTAGTAGCACGTTAACCATAATTGAATCAGCACCAACAGACCGACCTACCGCTAGGACTTTCAACATGACCGTACAAGACGCCGTGCAGTCTCGCGATGTGGTGTTACGTATTATTCCGATCAATAATATAGATGCTTATGTATTATTTGATTCAAGTGCTACTTGTTCATTTATATCCGACGGCTTTGTTAAGACTGTAGAATTGCCTAAGGAGGAATTAGATTACCCTTTGAACATAGAAATTGTGAATAGGGAGGTAATTCCTGTTAGGTACGTACACAAGAACTGTAGAGTGAATATTAAGGGAAGCGTGATTACTGTAGATCTGATTCCAATCAAACTTGGGGAATTTGACGTTATTTTGGGAATGGATTGGCTATTCAATTATGGGGCGATAATTGATTGTCAAAAGAAACGTATTAACCTTATGACTCCGTCAAATGTGGTATTTTATGGCAGCAAGTCACCTAGGCAAGCGAGTTGTCTGACGATGATGCAGGCCAGGAAGTTGTTAAGACAAGGTTGTGTGGGATACTTAGCCTACACAGTTGATACTCGAAAAGAGAGTCCGAAATTAGAAGAGATACCTATCGTAAGGGACTTTGTAGACGTCTTTCTGGATGATTTGCCAGGACTTCCGCCAGATAGGGAAGTTGAATTTGTAATCGATCTGGTGCCAGGAACTGCCCCGATATCGAAAGCTTCGTACCGTATGGCTCCAGTAGAAATGAAAGAATTGATGGTGCAACTACAAGAACTTTTAGATAAGAAGTACATTCAGCCGAGCGTATCGCCGTGGGGAGCGCCGATATTATTTGTCAAGAAGAAGGATGGATCGATGCGACTTTGCATTGATTATAGAGAGTTGAACAAGGTCACGATTAAAAATAAATACCTGTTGCCAAGAATCGACGACTTGTTTGATCAATTGAAAGGAGCTAGATATTTCTCGAAAATTGATTTGAGAAGTGGTTATCATCAGTTAAAGGTGAGGAAGGAAGATGTATCGAAGACAGCGTTCAGAACTCGTTATGGTCACTACAAGTTTCTGGTGATATCATTTGGTCTAACGAATGCTCCTGCAGCATTCATGGACCTAATGAACAGGGTGTTTAAGCCGTTTTTGGATAAGTTTATAGTAGTATTCATCGATGATATTCTAATATATTCCGAAACTAAGGAAGAGCATACAGAACATTTAAAGGCGACATTAGAAGCATTAAGAAGAGAGAAGTTGTACGCTAAGTTTTCAAAATGTGAATTCTGGATAGAGCGAGTGCAATTTCTTGGACATGTGATTGACAAGGATGGGATTTAGGTGGATCTGTCAAAAGTTGAAGCAGTGCTTAACTGGGATCAGCCGAACACACCATCGCAAGTAAGGAGTTTCCTAGGATTGGCAGGTTACTACAGAAGATTTATTCAGGAGTTTTCCAAAATTGTGACTCCGTTGACGAATTTAACTAGGAAGGAGGTGAAGTTCATTTGGACGGAGAAGTGTGAGGAAGGTTTTCAAGAATTAAAGAAGAGGTTGAGTACGATACCTGTGTTGTCTCTACCGGATAGCACAGGAAATTTTGTGGTGTACAGTGATGCGTCACATAAAGGACTAGGTTATGTGCTTATGGAGAACGGTAAGGTCATTGCGTATGCGTCACGACAATTAAAGGACTATGAGAAGGGGTATCTGACCCATGATTTGGAATTGGCCGCAGTAGTGTTTGCTTTAAAGATTTGGAGGCACTATCTTTACGGGGAGAAGTGTGAAATATATACGGAGCACAAGAGTCTGAAAAATATTTTTACACAGAAGGAACTGAACATGCGACAGAGGAGATGGTTGGAATTGATAAAAGATTACGAATGCGAGATTTTATACCATCCGGGTAAAGAGAACGTTGTGGCCAACGCCTTAAGCAGAAAGGGTCGGGAGAAACTGTCTATGTTAACCGCTCAGGAGGAACTAATCACAACAATGGCAAAACTGGAGTTGGAGGTGAAATATCTGGAGGAGTCTGACGAAAAATTATTTCAATTGGGAACCAGCCCAACTTTGGTGGATAAGGTTAAGGGAGCACAAATTCAAGACGAGGAATGTGAGAAAATCAGGAAAAGAATATCTGGAGGTGATGAAGTGAAATTCAAAGTTGATAATGAAGAATTATTGAGATTCGAGGGAAGAATTTGGGTTCCGCCAATACAAGAGGTTAAGGAGAAAATTTTGAGCGAGGCTCATAATTCAAGATATTCGATTCATCCGGGAAGTACGAAGATGTACCAGGATCTCCAACAGCATTTCTGGTGGCCAAATATGAAAAAGGATGTTGCCGATTGTGTAACCGAGTGTTAGACATGTAAGAAAGTTAAAGCAGAACATCAGAGGCCAAGCGGGTTACTACAACAGTTAGAAATCCCAGAATGGAAATAGGAACATATCACCATGGATTTCGTAGTAGGTCTTCCGACGACTTAGAAAGGTTTTGACGCAGTTTGGGTTATTGTGGATCGACTAACGAAATCAGCACATTTCTTACCGATCAAGATCAGATTCAACTTAGATCAGTTGGCGAAGTTATATGTGAAGGAGATTGTTTCGAGGCACGGTATTCCAATTTCTATCGCCTTAAATAGGGATCCGCGATTACGTATGAGTACGGCATATCATCCACAGACCGATGGACAGAGTGAAAGAACGATTCAGACACTGGAAGATATGTTAAGAGCTTGTATCATGGATTTCAAAGGGAATTGGTATGATTATCTCCCATTGGTGGAATTTGCTTACAATAACAGTTACCACGCAAGTATTAGCATGCCGCCTTACGAAGCATTGTACGGCAGAAAGTGCAGAACTCCATTATGTTGGGATGAAGTTGGCAAACGTCAATTACTAGGACCAGAACTGATATAACAAACTGCAGAAATTGTCAAAGTGATCAGGGCAAGATTGATAGCCGCTCAGGATAGACAGAAGAAATATGCCGATCAACATCGCAAAAATCGAGAGTTTGAATCTGGTAGCTATGTTTTCTTGAAAGTATCTCCCTGGAAGGGGAAGATTCGTTTTGGTAAAAAGGAAAAACTGAGCCCGAGGTTCATTGGACCCTTTGAAGTGTTACGAAGAGATGGTAAGGTCGCGTATTAGGTAGTTTTACCTCCGACATTAAAACACATCCACAATGTTTTTTATGTTTCGGTGTTACGACCATACAAACCCGACTACAAACATGTTATAGAATATGAACCCCTGCAAGTTGAAAAAGATTTATCTTACGAAGAAGTGCCTGTTCAGATAGTTGACAGGAAAGAGCAAGTACTCAGAAATAAGATTATATCTTCTGTTAAGGTGATCTGGAGGAACCACAACGCTGAAGAAGCTACGTGGGAACTCGAATATCAGATGATGAGAAATTATCCTCAGTTATTTGCTTAGTCTATTTGTAGCGATTTTGGGGACAGAATCTTTGTAAGGGGGAGAATGTAACGAGACAAACTAATTGAGTCGTGATTCTGGGGACATAATCCTTTTAAGGGGGGAACGATGTGACAAACGAGATTTTTGTAATTTAATTTAAATATTTATTGAATTAAATAAATATTTTTCGATGATTTAATTATTGAATTAAATAATTAATTGACGAATTTGTGGTAGATTAATTTAATTATATGTGTTGCATTAGTTAAATTAATATAGAGAATTTTTATATTCAAAGTATGTATTTAATTGAGCTTTTTTAATTAAATACATTATTTAGATAAGCATATTGTTATTCTAATTAATTTAATAATTAACAATTAATTAGAGATTTAATAATTTGTCATAATTAATAAAGGAGAATTTTAATTATGTGACAGTGTGATTTAATGTGGTATTATTCTATTTTATTTAATTTATTTTAATAAGATTATTTGGTTAACTAAAAATGTGACATTAAACTATATTATAAGCAGTTTATTAAAATAAACTAGAAAGGAGGAATAAAAGAACTAGCCAAACAAGGCCTTAATGGAGGTTGGAGCCAGTTAACCCATTATGGGATTAACTGACTTCCATGTATTCATCAGTTGGTTTATACGTATTCTATTACCAGTATTTTCTTAAGCTAACAGATAGAAAAGAGAGAGAGTTTTGAGAAAATCGGAGAAGTGAAGAAGAAATCATTTCACCTGTTTGCATAATCTAGCATCTACTCAAGGTAATCCTTAAATTGAAGCCTTTAATTTATGTTCTTTTAAGTTTTCTCCATTAACGTATATTTTTAAGTTCTCTGTAATTTGAATTCTATGGCTAAATTTTAAAGAACTTGATGTTAGATGTTTGTAAGCATGCATAAATGTATTTAATGTGATTTATATGTGATTTAGAGTAATCAAATTCATGAAATTATGTTTTTATTAGAGTTTTGAAATTTACACAGAAACAGTGTTTAAATATGACTTATATGTATGAAAAATTATGCTTGAATTGCATGTTAATCGGTAAACTGATGGTTGATTATGTTTATGCATGTAAAACGAAAAGAACGAAACTTAAACGGATTAATTTGGTTAAGAAACGAGTTCACAGTGATTGATTAAGCTAAATATATCAAAATATGAACATGACGTATAAACAGTGAATTTTTAACCTTTAAATTAGTTGTTTAGGTTGTCTATGATGCTAAAATCATTGTGTATATAATGGGTTTTGGTTTTATAACGCATATGATGAATGGGTTGTAATTAAATTGTCGATTGAATGAAAAACTTTGGCCAAATTTGGCATTTTCTGTGTTCTTCGCGAACTACAGAAGATGGATCACAGGTTCACTGCCCCGGCGGTGAAATTACACTAGGATTAGTCACCCCGGCGGTGTCCTCGCCCCGACGGCCTAATTCAACTAAGTTTGCCGCCCCGACGGTAGCCTCGCCCCGGCGGTCTTTTGTAAGGAAAACTGCCGCCCCGACAGTGATGCAGGAAATATTAATTTTTTCCTTCTTTCTTTGTGGTCATGTTATATTACCATATGCATGTTTAAAGCTTAGACTAATATATTAAATGAATATTAAGATGAGGTTGGATGAGAGTGAATCTTGAAGTATTTATAATATTGTAACTAATCATTGTTAGTGCTATATAAACGGAATGCATAGGTTGATTAAGGAACTTGAATTTTAACTTATAATCTACGCACGAGGCAAGTTTCTGAACTTCACTCTTTTATTGAGCAAGTTTTCTACCCTTAATCTTTTATTTCGTTGAAAGCAAGTTTTCTATCTTACCTTGATTTTAATTACGCAAGTTCCTGAACTTCATTCTTTTATTATGCAAGCTTCCTAATGCTATTACTTTATTGAGCAAGTCCTTATCCTAATTCATTCAATTTCATGAATTCAAATGAGATGTTCTAATTTTCTTATTTAATACTTCACTTATACAAAGTTTATTCAATTGTACATTTCGTGAGCTTCAGTCTTTGGTTCTTGAGTACCATTTACAGTTTAATTATTGAGCCTTGATTAACTAGTGATCCCTTATTGATTCGACTAGTCCATAGTTGATGAGCGTTCTAAATTCTAGAAATATTATTAAAGTAAATCCAAACCAAACTTCCTTTTGGTGCGGACTCTGATGTCAAACTGATATAGGGGATTATTTTACCCGTTAGCGTTTAGATATTGTGCACATACATGGTACAAAGGGTTGATCCCCCTAAGTACGAGAAGTAAGGTCTATATAGTTTTACGACTGTTAAAGGTTTAAAGTATAAATACTTGATAACCTAGGACATAGTTCGTGGTCTTGTGACCCTCAGATGTTCTTTTGATTCTTGTTTTCTAATCTTGATTCAAAAGCCGAGTATTCGATTATCCGATATCCATTGATTATTCGCATGTTATTATTATTTTTATTGTGTTACTTGCTGGGCAATTGTTGCTCACCCTTGCATAATAACATTGCAGCTAAAGTTGAAAGAATTGACGAGTCATCCACTAGTAAAGGCAAAGGCAAAGCAAGCAAGTGATGAAGACTTGTTAAATTTGTTTGAATGATGTTTATGTAATAGGCTTATGTTATGTTTCCGCATTGATGATTTATTAAGGTTAGATGACCTTGGATTTATTTGTTAAAGATGTTGTAACCCTTTAATGGGAGATTTCTATTTTTATTAAGAATTCTCATTTATATTTGAATGGGTAGTTAGATGTGATGTGATTTATTTGGATAGTGAACACCAAATCATGTGGGAATTAAGTACCCGGATTTGGGGGTATCACACCAATTCTATTTAGAAATATTATTTCCATTCCATTGTTGGACAAGGAATGTGTTGATATTATATTTAAGAACAATGGTTGTTCTATTTATAATAATAATGTTTTATATAGAACTAGAAAAATACTTGATATACTTTGTATACCTGACTTACATAAAAATAATTTTGCAAATTGAACAAACTAGTAAAAGAAAAAGAAGATGATCATTCAAAGAATTGAATATGTGTATTTGATGAAATACAAGTCTGAATCATTTGAAAAGTTCAAAGAAGTGAAACAAATTGACAAAGTATTAAGATTCTTTGATTGATCGAGGAAAGAATACTTGTGCAATGAGTTTTTATGTAATCTCAAAATGATATTTTCTCATAATGGACACCTCCTGATACGTAATAATTGATTGGAGTATCTAAAAGGAGAAATCGTACCGTGTTGGACATGATGCAGTCCATGATAATTTTTACTAACATTCCAGTATCCATCTGGGGTTATGCCCTAGAAATGGCTGCATATATACAAAATATGGTAACCTCAAAATTCGGCTCCAAGACTCCATAAAAGTTATGGATTGGGAGGATTCCTAATCTTAAATATATTAAGATAAGGGGTTGTCCAACTTATGTGAAAAGGTTTCAAAAGATAAGTTTGGGACAAAATCTGACAAGTGCAGATTTGTGGGATATCCTAAAGAAAGTTTAGGGTATTATTACTATAATCCTACACGTTGTCTTCTTGGATAAAGATATTTATCACTGAAGGAGCTAGTGGGAGGGTAATAGATCTAGAAGGAATTCAAGAACCACAAAGTACTATAAGTCAAACTGAGGAACCTGTAGATAGACCTATTGTACCACAACCGAATCATAAATTTGGAAGAGTACCGAAGATACCTATGAGATATGGATTCATCATAGAGGATGATGAAGAGGTACACATCATAGATGATGATGATCCAGTTATATACGATGAGGCTATGAGCAGTAAACACTCAGAGAAATGGCAAATGGCCATGAAATCCGAAATGGACTCCATATAGTAGAACCAAGTATAGACTTTAGTTACTCCACCGAAAGGCATAGTGCCTATAGAGTGTAAATGGGTGTTTAAGAGAAAGACTGGAGTAGATGATAAGGTCGAGACCTATAAGACCAGAATGGTGACAAAAGATTTTAACTAATGGCAATGAGTTGTCCATCATGAAATCTTCTTACCGATTTCAATGCTCAAGTCCATTTAGATTTTGCTTGTGATTGCAGCTTATTATTACGAAATCTGGCAAATGGATATGGAGACGTCATTCCTTAATGAAGACTTGAGGAGAATGTATGTATGATACAGCCAGAGAAATTTGTTTCAAAGGTTGAAGTAAATCGTGTATGAAGGGCTTATAAATACACATCAAAGGCTGATATCAAGGGGGACAAAGGAGAGTAAGGATTGAATGCAGGACTGGAGAGTAAGGTTGCGTAATAAAGTTTTTGTTTACTTTTCTCTACCTTTATTTGTAATCTAGGATGCTACTTAATTTGATGATGTTTTATTCCTTCGCTATGAAGTAATTTCTTGTTAAGATTATAATTGAACCCAATGTTTAGTTTAAATTGATTTATTCTCGTTTTGATTATTATTGATTATAATTGAATCGTTTGTCATATTTTGTGCTTATTGATGATTGTTTAGCTAGCAATTATTGTGATAACCTATATGAAATTAGAAGATGGAGTATAGGTTTAGATCTGAATATGATGACATGCGAAAGTTTATTCTTCTTAAGGTGATTAACAAAATTTGGTGACACGTGTCGAGTTAATTGTTCATGAGATTGAGTAGCTTGTTAATGTGTAGGATAGACATATACCTATATAACGTATGTAACCTTTATGAGAATTTGATCTTAATAAATTTGTTCTTAATTATTTCAGATAGGAATATAGTGATTTAATTAGAATTGGTATTTTTATCTAATCATCAGAAGATGTTAAATAAATAATTTGTGAATTTTCGGTTAACGATTCGTTGTGATTAATTAATTAAAAATAGAGTAGATAGATTTAAATGAAGCATTGGGGGAAATTATAATCTTAACATTTAAATCTGATATTTATCTTTGGTTGATAATTTAGTTTTATTTTAATTAATTTAGTTTTATAATTTTAAATTCACTTGTTTAAATAAGATTGAATTGATATAAAGTTAGTACTTGGATAATATTATTAACATAATCCTCGTGAGAATGATACTCTTTTTGCCACTATATTACTAGTCGATCGCGTATACTTGCATGCATTTCATAAGTAATAAATTAGGCAACAAGTTGTTGGTGCCGTTGCCGGGGAATATTACTAATAATTTTTCTTCCACTATTAATTTCAATCAATATGATCTTAATTTAAACCTGTATTTTTTTGTTTTAATTTTTTGGTTTTAATTTTTTTTTCACAGGTATATCATGGCTTCCTATAATTATCAATGGCCTTATGCGAGAATGACTCTGCCAACGGTGGCAGGGATTTATACTGCACTGGCTGCACATATTGAGATACTTACGAAGAAGATTGACGCTTTAGGGGTGTAATCTATTCAAAGTGTAGCAGTGATTTGTGATGTATGTGTAGGAAACCATTCGAGTCATCAATGTGCCATCAGTTTCGAGTCGGTCCAGTATGGTGGTAACTTCAGCGACTATCCTTACAATTATCATCATGATTGGGGGAATTATCTGAATTTTTCATGGAGCCACAATAATCATGCCCAAACCTATGCTCCAAGCCAATCATACCCTCCAGGATTCTCAACGCAACCTTCTCCACATGAAGAGGAAAAGGAGTCAAACATGGAAGAACTTCTTTCTAAGTACATAGCTTTGAATAAGGAGCCGATGAATAGTCACGAGGTGTCGATTCGGAATCTCGAGAACCAAGTGGGTCAATTTATCAATGCCATCAATAATTGCCCTCAAGGTGCATGGCCCAGTGACATGGTTCCTGAGACTGATGGATTACCCGCACCAAAGCTGCAACCAGACGTGCCAAAAGATGTGGATGCTGAAAAGGAGAAAAAGAGTGGGGAGCAGGAAAAGAAGGCAGGAGAAGATCCAGCCTTGAGTTCTAAGGTCGATGAGCCGATTCCGATAGTGCCCTATGTGCCTTTTCCACCAAAGCTCTAGGATCCGAGTAGCTTTATAATCCCATGCACAATTGGCAGTCAAGTTTTCGTAGGCAACATAAATTTGGAACCATTGTGGGTTGAGAGAGGAGGACATGTCAATTAGCTGTTTGATTGGAAGGAAATGGAGCCTACAAATGATATCTTGCACCTGACAGACATGTTCCTCAATTTTCGAAGGGGAATTGGATAGTACAATGAAGAAGTCGGGGTGACAACTATAAATCAAGTGCTTATTGGGAGGCAACCCAAGTTTAATTTTCAGTTTTTGCTGTTTTGTTCTTTAGTTCAATTTTTTATTTAGTTTTCATTCAATTGCATTTTAATTAGTTGTGTCAAATGTTTTGAGGTACCAAGTATTGATCAAAATGGAAGGCACTCCAGATTTAGCGGACGACGAGGACACTGAAGTGGCCAATCAGCCGGTTCTTAGGGAAGTCCTCGGCTTTAATTTTTTCTAGCTTAGCCATTGAGGACAATGTCTAGTTTAAGTTTGAGTGGTGTGTTCTTGTTTTTGTTTGGTTATTTGGTACGTATTATGTTACTAGATTTGCATGTTAGATAGTATGTTTTTAGGTTAACTTGAGCAATGTTTTGATTGAATTTTTTTATGGCCAAGAAAAAAAAGGTGTTTAATTTCTAATTCTTATGAAATTGAGAAGCATGCTAGTTTACATTTTGGCTTATGAGTTGGGTTTACATTGTTTGTGATCCTTTTGCACTTAAAAGCACATATCTATATGTTTAGTTGGTTATGAGTTAGAAAATTTTTTTTGGTTAATACTTATGGGAGATATCATTAAAACTCTAGAAAGCTTGTTTAAGCATCATTCAAAGTAGAAATTTAGACATGAACATAGGTTTGGGGGAAATCTTGGTTTATTTAAAAATTTGAACCTTCCTGAGTTGTTATAAGGAGTCATATGGTGGGTTGAGATAGAGCGTAAAACGCACTCACTCATAAACACATCCAGCGAGATGGAGCGTAAAACACACTCGTTAAATAGAAAGTGAGAGGGAGCATAAAATGCACTCACTACAAAACAAATAAAAAGAAAAATATGTGTTTCTAAAATACTTGGGAAGAGTTCAAGTGTGCTTAAATGTGGGGAATATCTTTTTGATCCTCTAAATGTATGTTTTGCCTTCATTAGCGGAGATTGATGTTTAAAGAAGAGTTCTAGAGTTGATATTGAATATCTTTTATAACGTATTTGATTATATGATTTTATCTGAATTATGACTAGTTTGAACATTTGGATGCACACACGTACTTAAAGGATCATGAGTAGATGTGGAACTGATGAATATGTTAAAATTGTAGGCTTTGCATGTTCTTGAAATTTTGCTTGAGTTATCGTTTTAATAAAATCTATGAGGCCATTATTTAATTCGTATTGATTCATTGTTCGAGGTAGTTGTTATTTAGAATTAGTTGTTTTATTTTTGTTCTTAGTGTTTTGCTTGAGGACAAACAAAGATTTAAGTTCCGTATTTGATAAGTGGTTTTTATATCGATAAATTGGGTACTTTTAACTTGATGATTTGTGAGTTTTTGAGTATTTTACGTTCATTTTTATTTGTTTTTATGTTTTGTGTAGGAATCTGACATGATAAGTGAATTTGATGTATTTTAGTTGAAATATGGGTAAATAATCACAAGTTGAGTGGACAATGCAGCTCATTGGGCTTGGTGTGCATCAGGACTAGGCGTTGTGGCATGCCGTGTGGCAACGAGCAGCCAAGTGTGGCAATGGTCGAGCATGTGGGGTTGCTAGGCACGCACGGATGACATTAAGTGTCGCGGCGCATGAAGACAAATGTTGCAGCACTTGGGACACGGAAGACGCGCTGCAGTGCATGGTGATGAGGCGCTGCAGCGCATGAAGGTAGCCAAGGCTACTGATGGGTATGCGCAGCTGCGCGCGAAAGGTGAGTTGCGACGCTTGGGTTGGCTGGCTTGTGCGGGGCTGATCTGAATTTTACACTTCTAATTGACTTGGGACTTGCCATATTGATTCCTAATTGGATTAAATGTCTACTAAGCTATGGAAGGGCTTATAAATACACATCAAAGGCTGATATCAAGGGGGACTAACATCTAATATCATAACACACCATCAAAGCTAGGGTTTTTCATCAAATTTCAAGGAGCACAAAGGAGAGTAAGGATTGAAGGAAGGATTGGAGAGTAAGGTTGCGTGACACAATTTTTGTTTTCTTTTCTCTACCTTTTATTTTGTAATATTAGATGCTACTTAATTTGATGATGTTTTATTCCTTCCCTATGAACTAATTTCTTATTGAGATTACAATTGAACCCAATGTTTAGTTTAAATTAATTTATTCTCGTTTTGATTATTATTGATTATAATTGAACCGTTTGTCATATTTTGTGCTTATAGATGATTGTCTAGCTAATAATTATTGTGATAACCTATATAAAATTGGAAGATGGAGTATAGGTTTAGATCTGAATATGATGACATGCGAAAGTTTATTCTTCTTAGGGTGATTAACAAGATTTGGTTACATGTGTCAAGTTAATTGTTCATGAGATTGAGTAGCTTGCTAGTGTGTAGAATAGACATATACCTATATGACGTTGATGAGTGGGTTTTATACATATGAATTGAGTACATTTGACTTGATGATTTATGAGTTTTCAAGTATTTTCTATTCTTTTTTATGTGTTTTTATGTAGGAAATAAAGTTGGAATGAATTTGGTTGTATTTTACCTAAATTGGAGCTATTTGGTTGCATTTTAGTTAAATTGGAGAAGCATTGTAATTTTTAGCTTTTAGGAAGATTGACCTTCGGAGCTTTAATGGAGGATTGCATGGTGTTAGAATTTTGGAATGAGAAAATGGTCTTTACAAAGTTTTAGAGGATGTCTTAAGCTTTCCAGAAATGTATGGTTTGCAAAAATCCAAGTGCGTTTGGGTCTCCAAACAACATGTCAAAGTAAAGCTAGTTGGAGTTGGATTCCTATTCGGACGTCCGTTGGTAAAATGACCATAACTTTTTATCCGAGAGAAGTTACGGGACGATCCACCTGTCAAAACGAAGCTAACAAAATTTTCTACATGAACAGAGGTTTTGCACCACGGCTTTCAATAAGGTGCGCCGCGGCGCTTGAGTGAAAGTCGCGGCGCTGATTTAGAGAGTCACAACTCTTATCCCGCTGGAGCGGATTTTTGCTGAGTTTTTCACTTCCAATTGACTTGGGACTTGCCATATTGATTCCTAATGAGATTAAAAGTTTAATAAGCTACATAGAGGCTATAAATACACATAAGAATTAGGGTTAAAAAAAGAGGAGACTTAGGGAGTAGTTAAAAGATACGTAAGGAGGCTAGGGTTTCATCAACCATTGAAGGAGTGCATTCAAGACTTGCGAGGTTTGAAGACAGAGATTGAAGACTAACTTGGATAGATTTTCTTCTTTACTCTTAATCTTTATTTTTTGTGATCTTACAATATTTTCTGAATTCATGTTGATGTTTCCAATTGTAATTATGAACTAACTTCCTAATTAAGGATTCAATGGAACCCGATGATAGTTTAATTTAATATTTATTCTTTCTTTGAATTAAATTGATTATGGATTGGATTGTTTATTATATCTTGTGTTTAATGTTATAATTGCATGCACAATAATTATTGGATGGATTTAGATGGATTTTGGCGATGAAGTCTAAATTAAGATCTGAATATAATAACTTGTGACTAGTATTTCTTCTTATGGTTGAATACTAATTTGTAAACGAGATAGGAATATACCTGAATACCGCAAGCAACAGGTGAAAAATAAGTCTTAATGAATTTATTATTGTTTCTCATAGGAATATAGGAAAATTGATAATAATAGGTATGTTTTATAATTATTCGGATGATGATTATATTAATTATTAGTGATTTTTCGTTGACAATTCTAGACAATCAATTTAGTGAAAGAAGAATGATATTAATTAAATGATTCATCTGGGGAAATTGAGTTCTTAATATTTTTATTCATTGAATTTATATTTCATTAGTTGCTTTATTTTATTAATTAGTTTCACTTGATATTACATTCGTTTAAATAAAATCAAACTAGTGCATGATTAGTACTCGGATTAATATTCTTATTAATTACTCCTCCTGGGATCGACAACTCTACTTACATTATATTAGTTGTAGACCGTGTATACTTGCACGTAAATTGCTAGTGTAAATTTAGCTCAACAAGTTTTTGGCGCCGTTGTCGGGGAGTATTTTAATAATTATTTTTCCAATATTAATTTTCATCAGTTTGGTTTTAATTTAAACATTTTTTATTATTTTGTTGTTATTATTTTCGTTCGCAGGCACCCTTGTGTTCATATGCAAACGCGCTCTAAGGGTCAAGAACCACTTCCTTTCAAAGACAAAATTGATAGCAGGTTCCGAAAAGTGCACAGACCTTGTCAAGAGAAGTTAGATCAAGAAATAATGGCTGAGGAAGAGCAAAAAGTATTACGAGATTATGTCATGCTTCGAATAATAGATATCGAATCCAGTATTCGACGACCAGCGATTCAAGCAAATAGATTTGAGATCCAGCCGGGAATGATACACATAATTCAAGGTTCGATGCAGTTTGGGGGTTTGCCTACGGGTGAACCGAGTGAACATTTGATGAACTTTCTGGAAATCTGTTATACATTCAAGTTCGAAGGAGTATCCGATGATGCAATCAGAGTGCGACTTTTTCCTTTCACATTTCGTGATAAGGCAAAAAGCTAGCTTTATTCAATGTCGGCAGGTTCAATTACTACATGGGATGATCTAGCACAGAAATTTCTAGCAAAGTTCTTCCCACCAGCTAAAACTGCAAAGTTGAGGAACAAGATTACATCGTTTGCCCAGTTTGACTCCGAGTCTCTACATGAAGCTTGGGAAAGATTTAAGGAATTATTGCGAAAGTGTCCACACTATGGTATTCCAAAGTTGTTGCAAATTCAAACATTTTACAACGGCTTGTATAATATAATGCGAACCAACATTGATACAGCTGCGGGTGGCGCTTTAATGGGGGAAAATTCGGACGAAGCTTATGAGTTATTGGAAACAATGGCAGTAAACAATTACCAGTGGCGTTCAGCAAAAATGAATCAACTTAGAACTAATGGAGGGTGTCAACTTGATATAATTTCGGCACTAGTAGAACAGGTGGCTGCACTAACAAAGAAGATGGATTCTTTTGGAGCATAGCCTATTCAGAATGTGGCGGTAATATGTGATATATGTTCGAGAAATCATCCAAGTGAACAATGTGCTATTTGTCCGGAATCGGTGCAATACGACAAAAATTATCAAAGATGTCCAGGCAACCACAATCTCAACAACTACAACCAAGGATGGAGCAATAATCAATTCCATTATGTTACTCCTATACAATCAAACTCATTAGGTTTTCAAGGGCAGCATTCACCTCAGCAGGAAAAAAAACCAATGATGGAGGAGTTGCTGTCCAAATTCATCGAACAAAGTGAGGAAAGGATGAATAAATGGGAATTGAGAATGGAACAACTCGTAAATACTATGAATAGTCAACCGCAAGGCCTTTCATGTAACGGATGAGTTAATTACGTTGTGATTCTGGGAACAGAATCCTTTTATGGAGGGAAGGATGTAAGGAATGTGATCTTTGTGAATAAATAAAATATTTATTGAGTTAAATAAATATTTTAGTTGATTTATTTATTGAATAAAATAAATAATTGATAGGATTATTGTGGGATAATTTATTCTAGTATAGTTATGTTAATTGTTATTTAAATGGTGATTTGATGTTATTCTAATTTAATTTAATAATTAAATTAGATGATTGATGATTTATTTGAATAAAGGATTTGTTTGAAATGATTTATTAGATAATATGTCAATTGGCCAAATAGAAATTATAATTTAATTAGTAAGGTTTAATTGAATTTATATTGTTACAATTTAATTGATTAAAGTGTGACAATTGAAGCATATTATATAATAAGTATTTTAATAAATCAAAAGAAGTTTAATTTAGTTTTACCAAACAATGCCTTGTAGCTTTTGAAATTCTATTTTAAATTAGATTTGCCAAACAAGCCTTATTGCTTTTAAATTTTGTAACAGAAGTATTAAAATCAAAATACGTTGATTGTCAGTTTTTATTTCTTAGTGGTCAGTTTATTTTGAGGAAGAAAGTTACAGAGTCTGTGAAATTATGAGGTAGCGAAAAAGCTGAGAATTGAGAGTTAGAGAAATTCTGAGAAGAACAAAGAAGGAAAATGAGGATTTCTAGGTAGTAACCAAGAGATATAATTCATTCAAGCTTCTGTAATTATATTCTTTGACTTTTTCATTGAAAACTAATTTTTACTTCACTATAAATAAATTTTTATGACTAATGCATGCGGTAATTGTTTATATGTGTTAGTTAGTATGCATAATCTACTGAATGGTGTCTATAAACGAATTTGATTGTATTATTCATGAAATCATGTTTTAAATAGAGTTTTTATATTTATAGTGAAAAGGTTCATGAATATGGTTTATATGTATAAAATTTGATGTTCAATTCGGATATTAATCTGTAAATTGATTGTTGATTGTGTTAATATGATAAGAAAAGATAATAATGCAACTTTAACGGATGAAAATGGTTTAGAAACGAGTTTACAATATTTGATTTCACTAAGTGTGTCAAAGTATAGAAAAAGAGCATGAACAGTGAATATTTAATCTCTTAAATTGGTTGTTTATGTGTTTTGTGTTGTTAGAGTTGTTAGAAACATGTTGGATTTTGGTTTTATAACATGTTTGATGTCTAGATATGTTTAATTTGTGAATTGAGTAAAGAAATTGGGGAAATTTGGTCTGAAAGTTTGCTGTTTGCGAAGTAGAGCAACTGAATCTGCAGCGCTACGCTGCAGCGCCATTCAACAGGCTTGTCTGCGTGCTGCAGTGGACCAGCGCCGCAGCGCCGTTCATATAGCATGAAACGGGCGCCGCAACGCCGGGTCCATTGGGCTCTGGTCAGGCCAGCGCCGCGGCGCCGACCCAAGGCCAAATCCTGGCGCCGCTGCGCCGGTCCGGGTTTCCGGGTCAGGTCAGTTCTGTCGGGTCGGCTAGAAAATGCAATTTTTTCAGAATTAGAATGAAAATAATTTCTCCTATAAAAAGCAACATGATAAGTATGTGGTGTCTTAGCAAGAATTTAAAGTGTGGATTAGAGTTATAAGTGAACAATCATTTATAAAAGGAAGTAGTTAATTGAACTATGAATATTAATTGTTTAATGTGACTTGTATGTATAGGTCACTCAAAGAGCAAATAGTTAACATTATTTGTAGTAAGCGATCGAGGCAAGTTCCCTAAAACTTAACTTTTATTTGAAGCAAGTTTCTTAACTTTACTTTTCATTGAACAAGCTCTTTTATCTTGTTAATAAATATCGTAATTCTTCTATACCTAACTTGTTACCCATCCATTGAGCAAACTTATTAACCTTAGCTTATTATTCAAGCAAGGTTTATATTAATTATGTTTCTTTCAAGTCATTTGTTATTTGATTGTAGTCCGTTGTTGTTCAAACTTCGAACATAAATATCATTGTACAACCTTGTGGATGAATCAAATGCTTTAGCGACTACCAAACCCTTATAGATTCAGCTAGTCCCTAGTTGATGCGCGTTCTTGTAATATCCCGAATGTTTATGAGTTAACAAATCATGATATTAAATTATTATGATGATTGTGGCATACAATGATCCTTAGAAAAGGAAATTGATGGGTTAAACATAAGATAATACTCAGAGATTAAATCGCTAATATGAAACCTATGTTATAGTAATACGTTAAAATTTATTCAACGATAAAATTTCGGAAGAAATTAGACGAAAACCGAGTAAGAGGTTTGATATTTGTGATTCCGAGGACGGAATCCTTATAAGGAGGGAAGGATGTGACAACCCGGATTTTCGAGAATAATTATAATAAGAATTTAATATAGAATAATTCTTATTATGAGTCGCGTTTGAATATATATGTGTTATATATATTTATGTGACTAAATGGATGAGCTTAATATGTATATATATAAATGTGAAATATATACATAGATTCGAAATGAATGAGTTAATAGTAAATTATTGCAACGATCACGAGTCATGGGTAGCTTGATAATTCGAGCTTATGAATATTATTGAATAAAATAGACTTTTATTAATAATATTATGTGGTAAGTGTTTAAAGGTTATATTATAACCTAGATTATGTGTAGACGATGATTAGTAGGTATCAAAGTTTTCGTATTAGCTAATTTGGCGGATTCGAGAAATATCGCTAGAGTACTATTTATTGGATTAAATAAATAGTTAAAGGATAATATTATTGGACGAGTTATTTATTGTAAAGACGCTAACCCAAAATATGGGTGAGATATATGTACGTTGATGTATATGATTATGGGGAGTTAATCGGAAAGAGTAGCGATCGCGAATCGTGAATACCCTTGTAATTTGGGTTTATTAATAGTATTAATGGATTAAATATTATTTTTATGCGACGTGTTTAAAGGTTGCGTGACAACCTGGATTATGTGAATGTATGAAATTTTACGTGTTATAGTTTTGTTTAAGTGAATACTTAATTTCGCGTAGCATCGTTAAATCTCTATTCACGAGTTAGTATTCACGTTGGGAATATTCATCTAGAGACGTCTTCTCGGATGACTTCGATTTTTCCTAATTATTGCCAACCCATTTAGGCAATGAGATAATAATCCAAGTGTAGGATTTATGGGAGCCCAATGGGAATTAAATTAGAAGCCCAAGTGATTTTAAGGGTGACCCAAACCCATGACCCAAACCTATGACCCAACCCATGACCAAAGACTTGACCCATGTGGGATATGGGCACAAAAATCAGCATTTTGGTGTTTTGATGAGGGAGTATGCGGGTAACATGGTAAGGGAAAGGCCAAATGAGTGGAATTTGCATGTTGAATAAGTGGGAACAAATAAACAATTGTTAGCCAATAGAAAATTGGCCACCTTTCCCATTTTTCTTCCACTTCTCCCTAATTTACTCCACTTCTCCCAAATAATGTAACCATTCCATTTCTATCTTGCATTCCACATTCCTCCCATTCCCATCAGCTGATAGAGAGAGAGAGAGAAAGAGAGAGCTGCAAAGAAGGAGGAGAAAGAGGTCACCGCAGTTCACCGGAAAAAGAAGAAGGTCGCCGGAAAAAGGAAGGAAGAAGAAGAAGAAGGCACGGGTGGAAGAAGGAGAACATCCAAGCAAGGAGAAATCAAGCCAAGCAGAGCCTAGCTATCTTCTTAATCATTTAGGAAGGATTTGTAGAGGTAAACACCAACCAAATCCTTTCCATTCGATTTCTTGTTTAGGTTTTCAAGTTTTTATGGTTTTTGAGCTCTTGAGCTTGTGGATTGATTTTCTAGCGATCCTTGTTGTTTTTATTTGTGTTGGATGTTTGTAAATGTTGTTAAGAGGTTATGTAAGCTATCAATAATATCAAAGTGGAACAAAAACGCAATATATCCGTACCTATGCTTAAAGAGGATGAAGAACATGAAGAACAATGGACTTTGGACATGAACATGGACAGTTGGACGAATTTAGAGGACTTGTAGCTATGATTCCTTGCTTGTCATGTTTATTTGTTGTTGTCATATTGTAGTTCCATGGGTTATGAGTTTAACCCAGTTGGAATGGAGTAAAAAGGGATTAAAACAAAGATTTGGTGATGATTTTCGTAAAGAACACCAAGAACACGAAGAACACGAAAATATAGCATGAGTTGATACTTTGGCCTAAGATTTGGCCATGTTAATGTTAATGGATAGCTCGGAATTTTTGATATGTTGTAGCCCTATGTCTTAGGAGTCCATAGAGTCCGGAACGGACCAATTTGAAAGTGTATTGAGGGAGTTATGGTGATTGGAAGCAAGATAGGTCTAGAACACCAAAACAGAGCATTCCGGGAAGCAAAACGGGCTGGGAGCAAAGGCTGGGCGCTCTAGGCGCTTGGCTGGGCGCTGTAGGCGCTGGCCACGGGGTCCAGCTACTGCATGGGAGCGCCAACGACGCTGGTGTGAGCGCCAACGGCGCTGGTGTGAGCGCCAACGGCGCTGGACAAGAGACTGTGCAATCAGCTTCGACGTCCTTTAGTAAAGTGAGCATAACTTTCTCATACGAACTCGTATTGAGGCGATTCAAGATGATTCGGAAAGAGAACGAGTAGACCTACAACTTTCGTTCTTTACGTTTTTCCATTGGAGGTCGGGATCAATTCCCAAATTGACCATTTGTATGACTAATGTGTTTTTGGGGGCAATCGGAGAGTGTCGAGCATGCGCTTAAGCACGCGTAATGCTCCCGACAATGTTAAATGATGTTCTAAGTTTTATAATATGAATGTTATGATTTATAATGATACTTAACATTAACCAATGAGTATTAGATAAATTGAATGGGCATGTTAGGCGTACGCAAATGCATGTCGCCTAGGCGTTCGAATAATCAAGTTTAGCGTATAGACGTGCAAGCGTCGTAACGTCGTAACTAGTGTGTATAATCTTGTTTAATATTTTGTTTCTAATAATAATGAAACATGATAGTGTGTTATAAACCAATGCATGAGCATGCTAAGCACATACAAAGGAGGCGAATTAGGTATGTGACGTGTAAACGTCGAAACGCCGTGTAAAGTGTTAATGAACTTGAATAATGTCTCGATTCAAATGAAACGAACATTATAAGATACGGGATGGGGTTAATGTAACCAATAAGTATTGATGGTGATAAAGGTCGTAACGTTTTCAAACGACGCGACGCCGAGTAACGTTTTAGAGTTAATCGCGTTATTAATTTATAATGCTGCGAACAATATGAGATAAGAGTTATTATATTGTAAACCATTATATGAAGCCTTTTTAGTGGCTAATTGGTATTTTATTGTTAAATAAATTGTGTAGGATATTTGAAGGACGAGCCCATCATAATTTGGCAAGGAACGCTTAAAGGCAAGTTCTTTCAGTAACTTGTTAACTTGTTTAAATGTATTGATGTACATGACTTGATTACTAAATCTTTCACTATTATGTGGATTATATGAGAGCATGATTAAAGTGTGCATAATGTGCAATTATGTGACTATATTGTTCTATGTGGAACTTGAATTATCGTAAATATACAATGTGAGATGCATGAAGTATGCTATGAGATACATGATGCATATATATGGATGAATTGCATAAGATTTATAATGCATGAGTAAGATGCATGGTATGAGAATCATGGTGCATGAATAAAATGCAAACTTATGTGTTACGTGAAGCATGAAATGTGAAAACTGTCAGTTCTTGCTGAGCCGTCGTGCTCATTCTTGCAAAAATAAAACTTTTGCAGATTTACGATGCAATGCAATTATCTTGATATCGTGATGATAAGGATTAGAGGCGCATGGAAATAGGAAGGTTCCTAAATGTCCCTTTACTATAATTATTTAGCTATGATGACGGTATATGATGTACGTGAATTTGGCTATGTAAACCCTAAGTTAGAAATGAAGGTTATCCATTATAGTATTTATGATGTGATTATGTTAGTTACTTGTTATAGTAAACTACAAGGATGTCGATGTTGTATAAAGGACGTTTTTATAACGAATGTATTGATTATTGAATAACCTTGCGAATATTCAGGGATTGGATAAAGTCTGAATCTGAACCTTGCATTCACACATGAGATATTGTAAAGGATCATGGTATTTATTCAACCTTGGTCATAAGTGTTTTATTTAAGGTCTTCGTGCCTGGGATTAGATGAGGATATGTTGTTATATTATTGTAGTTACATATTTTTAGTAAGCCTATGTTGTATGGGTAGTACCATGACGCACCGGACCCGGGTTCAAGGTAAGACCCGAGTTTCGGGGGCATTACAGTTGGTATCAGAGCTGATAGGTTATAAACCATAGGTAAGAGTACCTCAGGCTATAACTGTAGTGAAGAAAGATAATAATGATGAAGATAGTGAAGGAATAAAACTCAAATAGAGTTTAATTGATAGTAAATGAATTTAGAAAATTCATAGTAAGAGTTGAGATATATATAAGACGATTCAAAGAAGAATCTCGATGCATTATAAAAGATGAGAATTAGGAGTTACCTGACTCCAGTGATAAAGATGATAAGTGTTGATAAATATACGAGGTCTATAAGACAAAGATGCAATAAAATCATATATTATGATTAAAGAGAAGAGTAGAGAAGGTCGTAGGATGAAACGATCGTAGGATAAGGAAGATCGTAATGTAAAACGATTGTAGAGTAAGATCACGATGTGATTGGATTAAGTCATAGAATGACAGATGATCAATTGAATGATTGAAAATTTTAACCGAATGCTATAGACAGATGGTACTATGAGATAGTATGAGTAAAACTCGGAAAGAGTTATGGGTGATGAAACACGAATTAAATTCTTGTTAAGCAACGAGTAAGCTAGGATTGGGGGTGATTTCAATTGAGGACTCATGTTAGTGGCTGAGTTGTACAATTCCTTGTATGGGCGGGGGATTCGTGCTTGGTTTGAGAACCACTTAGCTTCCTATATCGGTATAGTGGTTGAGTTGAACAATTCCTTGTATGGGCGGGGAATTTGTGCTTGGTGTAACAACCCCTTAGCCTCCTATATTGATTAGTGGCCGAGTTGATCGATTCCTTGTATGGGCAGGGGATTGTGATGGGTTCGACAATCACTTAGCTTCCTATATTGATAATCGTTGGAACCTAGTATCGCGCTATCGCTATGCGTATGACGAGGAGGTGATTCTTTTCTCATATCTATATTTGATGGTTAGAGAATAATAAGATTAGGTGCGAGTTCTTGAAACTCATACTTATGGTAAGTTCGTGACTCATAATCATATGGTCTGATGGAACCCCTCAGCGAATGGACGATTTTGGTCTGACTAGGATAAGTTTCTAAACCCATATGATTGTGGTAAGTTCCTGAACTCATATTGTGTGGTAAGTTTGATGAACTATATTGGGGTATCGAAAGGTTGTGGATTTAGAACTGTGAATTCTCAAAATGATGAGCATTGATGGAGTTAGAAATAGATAGAATTATTAAATAGTGGAGAAATGGGAGAAATTGAAGTTGATGAGGAGACATGGATATTCCAAATCTTCTAGCTATGCTAGACTTCGAAATTTATTGACTTCGTGCTGACATTTGCACTTTTGCTCTTCGAAAAATGTATGGGGCCAGATTTCTGGACCAGGGATTTTAAATGTACTATTAGTCATATGTCTATGTTAATAGTTTCGGCTAGACAAAGTTGATTTGAAAATATCAAAATGTATTTTTAAATTTGTCATCAATGCATCATGAGACCTGATGTAGAATGACAGATGATGGAGTCATCAATGCAGATTAACCTAGTGTTGGATGTGATCATAGGATCGTCAGCCCACTATGGTATGATGTAGTATGACAAAGTCACAAATGATGGAATCCTCAACGGACTGTAGAAACAGTGCGGTATCATGACGTCATAAAATAACTTTTGTTTTCATTAAAGTATGAAAGGTATGGCAATTGAGTTGGCTAAAATATTTTGATTGATGTTCGAGTTGTTGATGTAAGTCTAAGCTATTTGATTCGGCTAGACGAATGTTGCAATGTGTTTATGAAATTCAAGCATTATTTGAGAATTTATGCCAAACCAAATTGTTTTGGTGCGGATTCTTGAGCTGGGGGAATAACCCGAAATAGGGGAATATAAGTGTCGGTTATCTGGCACGGTCAGGATTTAATGTTATGCATACACATGGTGTACGAGAGGTCGATCCCCTCAAGTACAACTGGCGAAGAGCAACCCTTAATATGGATGCTATAAGTGTCGGGTATCCAATGCAGTCAGAGTTAAATGTTATGCATATACATGGGGTATGAGAGGCTGATCCCCTCGAGTACTACTGACGGACTAATTCCTTGACTATGTTCATGGTCTTTATGAGGTAGATTACCTTTTTCATAATTGAAATTGGTAGGGGTAGTAATACCCGTAAACCTCTATGGTCATGGTCTTTATGACCCCTCAGCATAATATGAAAAGCTTTTAAGGAATATTTTATTTCCTATTTGTTCAAGTTACTTCACAATTATTAAACAATTGTTGAAGGTTCCTATTATTCGGGAAACTGATTTTGGGAAGAGTGATTATCCCAAGGAGAAGTAGTCGTAGAATGCGACAATTTTAAGTGAATCCTTGAAAGAGGACAGTGTAAAGGTTAGATTGAAAACCTAGTTTTGATGGGTAGAATAAGCAAAGATGAATGCATTGAAATTTCGAGGACAAAATTCTTAGAAGAAGGGGTGAATGTAATATCCCGAATGTTTATGAGTTAGCAAATCATGATATTAAATTATTATGATGATTGTGGCATACAATGATCCTTAGAAAAGGAAATTGATGGGTTAAACATAGGATAATACTCAGAGATTAAATCGGTAATATGAAACCTATGTTATAGTAATACGTTAAAATTTATTCAACGATAAAATTTCGGAATAAATTAGACGAAAACCGAGTAAGAGGTTTGATATTTGTGATTCCGAGAACGGAATCCTTATAAGGAGGGAAGGATGTGACAACCCGGATTTTCGAGAATAATTATAATAAGAATTTAATATAGAATAATTCTTATTATGAGTCGCGTTTGAATATATATGTGTTATATATATTTATGTGATTAAATGGATGAGCTTAATATGTATATATATAAATGTGAAATATATACATAGATTCGAAATGAATGAGTTAATAGTAAATTATTGCAACGATCACGAGTCATGGGTAGCTTGATAATTCGAGCTTATGAATATTATTGAATAAAATAGACTTTTATTGATAATATTATGTGGTAAGTGTTTAAAGGTTATATTATAACCTAGATTATGTGTAGACGATGATTAGTAGGTATCAAAGTTTTCGTATTAGCTAATTTGGCGGATTCGAGAAATATCGCTAGAGTACTATTTATTGGATTAAATAAATAGTTAAAGGATAATATTATTGGACGAGTTATTTATTGTAAAGACGCTAACCCAAAATATGGGTGAGATATATGTACGTTGATGTATATGATTATGGGGAGTTAATCGGAAAGAGTAGCGATCGCGAATCGTGAATACCCTTGTAATTTAGGTTTATTAATAGTATTAATGGATTAAATATTATTTTTATGCGACGTGTTTAAAGGTTGCGTGACAACCTGGATTATGTGAATGTATGAAATTTTACGTGTTATAGTTTTGTTTAAGTGAATACTTAATTTCGCGTAGCATCGTTAAATCTCTATTCACGAGTTAGTATTCACGTTGGGAATATTCATCTAGAGACGTCTTCTCGGATGACTTCGATTTTTCCTAATTATTGCCAACCCATTTAGGCAATGAGATAATAATCCAAGTGTAGGATTTATGGGAGCCCAATGGGAATTAAATTAGAAGCCCAAGTGATTTTAAGGGTGACCCAAACCCATGACCCAAACCCATGACCCAACCCATGACCCAAGACTTGACCCATGTGGGATATGGGCACAAAAATCAGTATTTTGGTGTTTTGATGAGGGAGTATGCGGGTAACATGGTAAGGGAAAGGCCAAATGAGTGGAATTTGCATGTTGAATAAGTGGGAACAAATAAACAATTGTTAGCCAATAGAAAATTGGCCACCTTTCCCATTTTTCTTCCACTTCTCCCTAATTTACTCCACTTCTCCCAAATAATGCAACCATTCCATTTCTATCTTGCATTCCACATTCCTCCCATTCCCATCAGCTGATAGAGAGAGAGAGAGAGAAAGAGAGAGCTGCAAAGAAGGAGGAGAAAGAGGTCGCCGCAGTTCGCCGGAAAAAGAAGGTCGCCGGAAAAAGGAAGGAAGAAGAAGAAGAAGGCACGGGTGGAAGAAGGAGAACATCCAAGCAAGGAGAAATCAAGCCAAGTAGAGCCTAGCTATCTTCTTAATCATTTAGGAAGGATTTGTAGAGGTAAACACCAACCAAATCCTTTCCATTCGATTTCTTGTTTAGGTTTTCAAGTTTTTATGGTTTCTGAGCTCTTGAGCTTGTAGATTGATTTTCTAGCAATCCTTGTTGTTTTTGTTTGTGTTGGATGTTTGTAAATGTTGTTAAGAGGTTATGTAAGCTATCAATAACATCAAAGTGGAACAAAAACGCAATATATCCGTACCTATGCTTAAAGAGGATGAAGAACATGAAGAACAATGGACTTTGGACATGAACATGGACACTTGGACGAATTTAGAGGACTTGTAGCTATGATTCCTTGCTTGTTGTGTTTATTTGTTGTTGTCATATTGTAGTTCCATGGGTTATGAGTTTAACCCAGTTGGAATGGAGTAAAAAGGGATTAAAACAAAGATTTGGTGATGATTTTCGTAAAGAACACCAAGAACACGAAGAACACGAAAATATAGCATGAGTTGATACTTTGGCCTAAGATTTGGCCATGTTAATGTTAATGGATAGCTCTGAATTTTTGATATGTTGTAGCCCTATGTCTTAGGAGTCCATAGAGTCCGGAACGGACCAATTTGAAAGTGTATTGAGGTAGTTATGGTGATTGGAAGCAAGATAGGTTTAGAACACCAAAACAGAGCATTCCGGGAAGCAAAACGGGCTGGGAGCAAAGGCTGGGCGCTCTAGGCGCTTGGCTGGGCGCCAACGGCGCTGGACAAGAGACTGTGCAATCAGCTTCGACGTCCTTTAGTAAAATGAGCATAACTTTCTCATACGAACTCGGATTGAGGCGATTCAAGATGATTCGGAAAGAGAACGAGTAGACCTACAACTTTCGTTCTTTAAGGTTTTCCATTGGAGGTCGGGATCAATTCCTAAATTGACCATTTGTATGACTGATGTGTTTTTGGGGGCAATCGGAGAGTGTCGAGCATGCGCTTAAGCACGCGTAATGCTCCCGACAATGTTAAATGATGTTCTAAGTTTTATAATATGAATGTTATGATTTATAATGATACTTAACATTAACCAATGAGTATTAGATAAATTGAATGTGCATGTTAGGCGTACGCAAATGCATGTCGCCTAGGCGTTCGAATAATCAAGTTTAGCATATAGACGTGCAAGCGTCGTAACGTCGTAACTAGTGTGTATAATCTTGTTTAATATTTTGTTTCTAATAATAATGAAACATGATAGTGTGTTATAAACCAATGCATGAGCATGCTAAGCACATACAAAGGAGGCGAATTAGGTGTGTGACGTGTAAACGTCGAAACGCCGTGTAAAGTGTTAATGAACTTGAATAATGTCTCGATTCAAATGAAACGAACATTATAAGATACGGGATGGGGTTAATGTAACCAATAAGTATTGATGGTGATAAAGGTCGTAACGTTTTCAAACGACGCGACGCCGAGTAACGTTTTAGAGTTAATCGCGTTATTAATTTATAATGCGCGAACAATATGAGATAAGAGTTATTATATTGTAAACCATTATATGAAGCCTTTTTAGTGGCTAATTGGTATTTTATTGTTAAATAAATTGTGTAGGATATTTGAAGGACGAGCCATCATAATTTGGCAAGGAACGCTTAAAGGCAAGTTCTTTCAGTAACTTGTTAACTTGTTTAAATGTATTGATGTACATGACTTGATTACTAAATCTTTCACTATTATGTGGATTATATGAGAGCATGATTAAAGTGTGCATAATGTGCAATTATGTGACTATATTGTTCTATGTGGAACTTGAATTATCGTAAATATACAATGTGAGATGCATGAAGTATGCTATGAGATACATGATGCATATATATGGATGAATTGCATAAGATTTATAATGCATGAGTAAGATGCATGGTATGAGAATCATGGTGCATGAATAAAATGCAAACTTATGTGTTACGTGAAGCATGAAATGTGAAAACTGTCAGTTCTTGCTGAGCCGTCGTGCTCATTCTTGCAAAAATAAAACTTTTGCAGATTTACGATGCAATGCAATTATCTTGATATCGTGATGATAAGGATTAGAGGCGCATGGAAATAGGAAGGTTCCTAAATGTCCCTTTACTGTAATTATTTAGCTATGATGACGGTATATGATGTACGTGAATTTGGCTATGTAAACCCTAAGTTAGAAATGAAGGTTATCCATTATAGTATTTATGATGTGATTATGTTAGTTACTTGTTATAGTAAACTACAAGGATGTCGATGTTGTATAAAGGACATTTTTATAACGAATGTATTGATTATTGAATAACCTTGCGAATATTCAGGGATTGGATAAAGTCCGAATCTGAACCTTGCGTTCACACATGAGATATTGTAAAGGATCATGGTATTTATTCAACCTTGGTCATAAGTGTTTTATTTAAGGTCTTCGTGCCTGGGATTAGATGAGGATATGTTGTTATATTATTGTAGTTACATATATTTAGTAAGCCTATGTTGTATGGGTAGTACCGTGACGCACCGGACCCGGGTTCAAGGTAAGACCCGAGTTTCGGGGGCGTTACAGTTCTAAAGACTTAGAATTTCTTGAAGTTATTCCAAACCAAGTTTCTTTTGGTACGGATTCTGATATCAAACTGAGACGAACAACCCTAACATAGGGGATTATACTACGCAATAGTGTTAAAATGTTTGTGCACAATACATTGTACGAAAAGTTGATCCCCCAGAGTACGAGACGGATAGTCCATAGTCTAGAAGTAGAGATAGTTGTTAACCTAGGACATAGTTCGAGGTCTTATAATCCTCAGATATACTTTTGATCTGGAAATCTATATTCAAATCTTAAGCCAAGTTTTCTATTGAGCTTTTAGTCCTTTGTTTGTTGTTGATTGATTTCAGAAAAAGGCTATTACACCTCATTTAATAATCTACTTTGTTGGTTATTATATTTTTATTGTTATTATATTTGTAAGCAATTGTTTGCTCACCCTTGCATAAAATATTGAAGCTAAGACTGAGAAGTCAGATAAGCCGTCCACTAGTAAGGGCAAAGACAAGATGCAGAAGTAGCTCGCAAACTATTATTTGATTATGGAGTTTTTGTAATAAGACTTATTTAATGTTATGTTTTTATTCCGCAAATGATGTATTAAGGTTAGATGATCTAGGAATTTATTTATAATGTAACCCTTTAATGGGATTATGGTTTATGAAGTTATTTATTATCCTTTATTATGGGTAGTTAGACATGTATGAAATGAATAGTGAACACCAAATATGTGGGATTGAAGTACCCGGATTTGGGGGTGTCACAGGTTGGTATTGAAAGTAGTATGCACATAAGCCAATCATATTTGATATAATGTAGCATATACTTTGTAATCTTATTCATTTATTAATAAAAGAATTGATTTTCTTAAAAGGCATTTTACATTATCTATATGGTGCTGTTATATTAAATGTGATAAACCCATGGTTTTGAGCAATGCTTTTAGAATCATGATGGTGATCATACTAATGAGATCTAAATTCTAGATAGCTCACAAACTAAAATCATTCCTAATCGTTGGATTACTAAAAAAGGGGATTAGTGAATCCGGATAGATTAGTACATACGTTGCTTGCTCTTAGGAAGAGGATGATTGATCTTATAATCATTTGTGTGGAGACACTAAAGCAAGTATGTAGGTGCTTATTAGAGAATAAGTTCACTGAACATGGCTCGCTAAGGAATACCTAATGGAGTTTTACTCGACTGTCAATAGGAATTCCTCTAGTGATAGTAGTACAAGTGATCCTTGGACTTGAGATCATCATAGTATTTTGTGTATGATGAGTTATAATTTGACATGTCCCTTAAGACCTTTAGGGTATATCAAAGGGTATGATTGGGTATAATAAGTTGTACATGGAGATAGGTGAATGATCAACAAAGAATTTACCTCGTCTAGTAAAAGATGTGAATGTCCTATGTGATTCGATAAATGACAACTCAGTAGTCCTTGGCCAAGGCAAAATGAAATTAGAAAGGAGTTTCTAATTTGCATTATTTAGAATTGTGCATTTGGGAATCGAAATACATATAATTAAATAAAATAAGACTTGACAGTAAATCCATGTCTTATATTTAATTGAGACATTGTATGGTAGAAGGATTGAATTGTACGGTAACTATGCACTGAAAGGTTCTTTTGTGATTAATGTTGAAATCTATATTATCTGGAAAGTTGTTGATCGCTAAGGGGACTTACCCTTATTGTAGAATAAATATTATTTATTTAAATGAATTAAATAGTTTAATATATTTATTTAAATATAATTAGAATTGTTCTAATTGATTTATTCACAACCGGTTTAATATGGAGAACCTAAAGGGTCACACCGCAAAAGGAAAAATATTTATTTAAGAAGTAAATGGCATAATTGTTATAATAAGTTAAGTGTATTTAATTTAGTCTATGGAGATAGAATAAATTAAATAGCTTAATATTTATTATTTAATATTTTAAAAATATTAAATATAAATTAATAAGAGGAGTCTTATTATTGTTATTACTATTACTATTATTTAATTCCTAATAGGAATTGAGAATTAATTAATAAAAGTACTCTCACATGAATTCCTAATTGGATTAGGAGCATAATTAATTAAAGGAGTTTAATTATAATAGAAACCATAATCCTAAATAGTTTAGGGAAGGGTTTTTCCTACATCTATAAATAAGAGGAGTCTTATCATAGATTAAGGTTACACACTCTTGCATTAGATTGTGGAGAGTACTTGCAATTTCTATAGAGATAGAAACTAGGGTTTTGCCAACACCCAACTTCTTGAATACCTATTCTTTCTTGGTGGATCACCTCTAGAGGCCAAACACTGGGGTGACTAATGTTGATCAAAGGAAGGAATCTCATCGGTGGAATTCGAGGAGAACACGAAGGACTAGGAGTTGAACTTGTTTCCGAGGAAGCTTTGATCTATGAGGGTATAATTCTTATTCTCTTTCTCTTTCGTTTAATTGATAATTGAACACAAGGATAGATCATGGTGATGGTTTGTATTAAAATTTTAAAATCCGTTTTATCACGCTTCCGCCCTATTTGTGTAATTTGATTGCATGCTTGCGTAATATACAAACCTAACAGGTATCAGAGCTGTAGGTTAATAACCTTAGGTGGGGGAACCTTAGGAATTAGCTTTGTAGAGAATCAAAAACATAGTGGTGTTAAAAACTCTTATCGAGTTCTAAGGAATGAATTAAGGAATTCATTAAAGATAATAAAAAGACTTTATGTGCTATAACTTATGTGATCGCGAGTGGTATCAAGTAGTAATTAAACTTAAAATTTTGGTGGCAGGATGACTGATATAGGAAGTTCCAGCCAGGCTAGGGAGGAGAAGCCCCGTGATATTCATATAGTCCGGGAGTAGTTGGTGCAAAGAGAACCATCCCCATTGATCACAGTTGTAGGCCCTGAGTAAGAGCCTAAGTCAGATTTTGAGGAGGATCTAGAGGAGGATCCAGAGGAGATTGATGATGAGGAAGAAGAAGATCCTGATGAGTTTCCACCGAACTCTATCAGTACTGAGATGTATGGCAAGCTATATGACCGTAACATAGAGTTACAAGATAGCATTAGAGAGTTGAAGGAGCTGGCAGATACGCGTCAGACCACTATAGAGCAGAAGAATTGCGAGATTGATGTGCTCGATGCACGTCTTGGAGACGTGGAGTGGAAGCTAGTCCAGGCTGAGAGCCAAAAGGAAGATTTATCAGCTGAGGTGGAGAAACTGAAGAGTGATCTGAGAGAAGAGTCCGCAAAGCGCGCTAGAGCCGAGGACGCGTGGATGAAGGTTGCTGATCATGCAGATCATGTTGAGGATGAGGTTCAGTCAAAGAAGGCCAGAATAGATGAGTTAGATCATACTTTCCATACAGCGATGGATAGAGCTCAAGATCGAGTTTTTCACTATCCAGTTCAGTTCGAAGATTTACCGTGGTATATGATGGATCGCAGGACGATGATTCGTATCATGAAGCAAGAGCACAAAGAAGCCGTGCGACGTGGAATGTCTTTATAGGTCACGAATAGCAGTAATAATAAGTTAATTACTAAGAGAGTTAATATGATGTAAATCTCAAATGAGATAAATAGTGGGATATGATGATTTAATCCTGACATTTTATGATTTTAGGATAGATGATGTAAATAACTATGATGCTATCTATGTTATGTTTTGAATTAGTAAATGAATAAAATACGAAAGTTTATCAGATGTGCTATGTGCTATATGTTGTTTATAAATGTTTAAGTTAAGACTTAAATGTTTAAGTAATTGAGCAATAATCTAATAGCGCGAATTCTTAACAGTAAGATGCCGCCAAGAAGGAGATAAACACGTCAACAGACCCCTGAGGGATCCACAAATAACAACGATGAAACCAACGCTAATCCAATGCACCATTGGTGAATTTGCTAACGGGAGCATTTTGCGAATCAGCCCCAAGCTCAGGCCACAACTTTCAAAGACTTCAAAGCGGTAGGACCCCCAGAATTTCAAGGGTCTATGAATCCGATTGAAGCTCAAACATGGGTTATGGAGATAGAGAAGGTATTTGACATCGCTAGGGTTAACGAGGACCAGAAAACTACTTTTGTAACATTCACGCTCAAATCAGAAGCTAGTTATTGGTGGCAAGCTAACAAAACCCGAGGTGGTCAAGGGGTAATTCTGTGGGAGAGTTTCAAGGAAATGTTCTTCGAGACGTATTTTCCGCCTAGTTCGCAGAACCAAATGGAAGTCCAACTCTTGGAATTGAAGCAGGAGAAAATGACGGTGCCTGAATATGCCGCGAAATTTAATGCGTTGGCGAGGTTTGCGCCGTATCAAGTCAATACTGATGAGAGGAAGGCAAGGAGGTTCGAGCAGGGACTAAAGCCCTGGCTATATAGCCGACTCTCTATGTTTCAACTCAACTCATTTGCAGCAGTATTGGAAAAGGCAATAATAGCAGAAGGAGGAAGTGATGCCCTGGCAAAGTACAACCAGGAACATAAGAAGAGAAAGAATGAAAATGAGAACAAAGCGGGTGTTAGCCATAGTGGCAGTGGTCAGAAGAGGAACTGGAATGACAGTGTCTTTGGAGGCAGTCAACAGGGAAATTAAAAGAAGATTAAGGCATGTGGTAATTGCGGAAAGAATCATGTGGGTGTTTGCTTGAAGGGCAAGAGAGTATGCTTTAATTGTGGTCAAGAGGGCCACATTGCACCACATTGCCCTAGTCCAAAGAAGGGTGTGTGTTTCACCTGTGGATCAAAGGATCACTTGGCCTGTGACTGTCCTAAGAAAGCAACAGCAGGAACAAGTGGAATGAGGGGAAACAACAGTGGTGGCAATTTGACTATCACTGGACTGACGCCGTCCAATCGACCTACTGCCCGAACATTCAACATGACGGTGTAGGATGCTATGCAGTCAAAGGATGTGGTGTCAGGTATCATTTCGGTCAATAGTATAAATGCTTACGTATTATTCGATTCGGGTGCTACTTGTTCATTTATATCCGATGATTTTGCTAAGAAATTAGATTTATCTTAGGAAGAGTTAGACTACCCTATGAACATAGAAATTGTAAATAGGGAAGTGATTCCTGTTAAGGTTGTACATAAGAACTGTCGGATAGATATTAAGGGTCATCTGATGACTGTAAATCTAATTCCAATTCAACTTGGGGAGTTTGACGTTATTTTGGGAATGGATTAGTTGTTCAACCATGGGGCAGTAATTGATTGCCAAAAGAAGTGTGTGAACCTTATGACTCCATCAAAGGTAGTGTTTTATGGCAGCAAGTCGCCTAGACAAACGAGTTGTCTGACGATGATGCAGGCCAGAAAGTTGTTAAGGCAAGGATATGTTAGATATCTAACCTACATAGTCGATACTCGGATAGAAAGTGTGAAGCTGGAGGAATACCAGTCGTTAGAGATTTTGTAGACGTATTCCCAGACGATTTACCAGGACTTCCGCCAGAGAGAGAAGTTGAATTTGTAATTGATCTAGCACCGGGGACAGCTCCTATATCGAAAGCCCCATACCGAATGGCTCCGGTAGAGATGAAGGAGTTGATGGTGCAATTATAGGAGCTACTAGATAAGAAGTATATCCAACCAAGCGTTTCACCGTGGGGAGCGCCGGTGTTATTTGTCAAGAAGAAGGATGGATCGATGCGTCTTTGCATTGATTATAGGGAATCGAATAAAGTCACTATTAAGAATAAATACCCGTTGCCAATTGATGACTTGTTTGACCAGTTGAAGGGCGTGAAGTATTTCTTGAAAATAGATCTGAGGATTGGGTATCATCAGTTGAAAGTGAGAAAGGAGGATGTACCAAAGACGACATTCAGAACTCGGTATGGTCATTACGAGTTTCAAGTAATGTCATTTGGTTTAACGAATGCACCTGCAACATTCATGGACCTAATGAATAAAGTGTTCAAACCATTTTTAGATAAATTCGTAGTGGTGTTCATAGACGACATTCTGGTATATTCCAAAACCCAGGAAGAGCATGTGGAACACTTGAAGGTGACATTGGAAGCGTTAAAGAGATAGAAGTTGTATACAAAATTTTCAATGTGCGGATTTTGGTTGGAGCACGTGCAATTTCTTGGGCATGTGATTGATAAGGATGGAATTTCGGTGGATCCATCAAAGGTTGAAGCTGTGATGAACTGGGATCAGCCAAAGAGACCGTCAGAGGTGAGAAGTTTCCTAGGATTTACAGGTTATTATCGCTGTTTCATTCAGGACTTCTCTAGAATCGCCACTCCGTTGACGAATTTAACAAAGAAAGAGGTGAAGTTCGTTTGGACAGAAAAGCGCGAAGAGAGTTTTCAAGAATTGAAGAAGAGACTGAGTACGGCACCTGTGTTGTCTTTGCCGGATGATATAGGAAATTTTGTAGTGTATAGCAACGCATCGCATAAAGGACTTGGTTGTGTGCTTATACAAAACGACAAGGTTATTGCGTACGCATCACGACAATTAAAAAACTATGAAGAAGGGTATCTGACCCATGATTTAGAGTTAGCAGCCGTGGTGTTTGCTTTGAAAATTTGGAGGCACTATCTCTATGGAGAGAAGTGTGAGATATATACGGACCATAAAAGTCTGAAGTATATTTTCACACAAAAGGATTTAAATATGCGTCAAAGGCAATGGTTAGAAATGATCAAAGATTTTGACTGTGAAATCCTATACCATCCAGGGAAAGCTAATGTGGTTGCCGACGCTTTGAGCAGGAAGGGTCGGGAGAAGTTATTTTTGTTAACTGCTCAGGAGAAGCTCATAGCAGAAATGGCTAAGTTGGAGTTAGAGGTGAAATGTCTGACAGAGCCGAATGAAAAATTATTCCAGATGTAAACCCGACCAACTTTAATGGACAAGGTGAAGGAAGCACAACTCTAGGATGAGGAGTGTGATAAAATATGGAAAAGGGTGCTTGACGGTGAGGGGCTTAAATTCAAAATCAATACCGAAGGGTTGCTGAGATTTGAAGGTAGAATCTGGGTTCCGTCAGTATCGGAGGTCAGGGAGGAAATTTTGAGCGAAGCTTATAGTTCAAGATTTTCGGTTCACCCGGGAAGTACAAAAATGTACCAGGATCTTCGACAATATTTCTGGTGGCTAAATATGAAGAAAGAGGTTGTAGAGTGTGTTGCGAAATGCTTAACTGGCCAAAGAATTAAAGCAGAGCATCAAAGACCAAGTGGTTTGTTACAGCCCTTGGAGATACCAGAATGGAAGTGGGAGTATATTACGATGGATTTTGTGGTAGGTCTTATAATTATCCAAAAAAGCTATGACGCGGTATGGGTTATCGTGGATCGACTGACAAAATCAGTGCATTTCTTGTCAATCAAAATCAGATTCACTATAGATCAGTTGGCGAAATTATATGTCAAGGAGATTATTTCAAGGTACGGTGTTCCAGTGTCAATTATGTCGGATAGAGATCCACGTTTCACATCAAAATTTTGGAGGAGTTTGCAAGCCTGTATGGGAACGCAGTTGAGAATGAGTACAGCGTACCATCCTCAAACCGATGGCCAGAGCAAAAGAACAATTCAAAAGTTATAGGATATGCTAAGAGCGTGCATCATGGATTTTAAAGGCAACTGGGACGATCATTTACCACTGGTCGAGTTTGCCTATAACAATAGCTATCACGCAAGTATTGGAATGCCGCTTTATGAAGCGTTGTACGGAAGGAAGTGTAGAACTTCGTTATGTTGGGATGAGGTTGGTGAACGTCGACTGTTAGGACCCGAACTGGTACAACAAACCGTTGAAATCGTCAAGGTGATAAAAGCCAGATTGTTAGCTGCTCAAGACAGACAGAAGAAGTACGCAGATCAGCACCGACTAAATCGAGAATTCGACGTCAGAAGTTTTGTGTTTCTCAAAGTATATCCCTGGAAGGGGAAGATCAGATTTGGTAAAAAGGGTAAGCTGAGTCCGCGATTTGTTGGACCCTTTGAGGTGTTGAAAAGAGTAGGTGAGGTGGCCTATGAGGTAACTTGCCTCCCGAGTTAGCCCACATTCACAATGTTTTCCATATATCTGTGTTACGACCGTATAAGCCCGATTATAAACATGTTATATAGTATGAACCGTTACAATTTGACAAAGATTTATCCTATGAAGAGGTTCCTGTGCAGATAGTTGACAGAAAAGAGCAGGTTCTGAGAAAGAAAGTGATACCTTCTGTAAAGGTAATTTGGAGGAACCACAACGCTGAAGAAGCTATGTGGGAACTCGAAAAGAAAATGATGCAAAACTATCCTCAGTTATTTATTTAATCCTTGTATCGCGATTTTGGGGACATAATCCTTGTAATGAGGGGAGAATGTAACGGATGAGTTAATTACATTGTGATTCTGGGGACATGATCCTTTTAAGGAGGGAAGGATGTAACAAATGTGATCTTTGTGAATAAATAAAATATTTATTGAGTTAAATAAATATTTTAGTTGATTTATTTATTGAATAAAATAAATAATTGATGGGATTATTGTGGGGTAATTTATTCTAGTATAGTTATGTTAATTGTTATTTGAATGGTGATTTGATGTTATTCTAATTTAATTTAATAGTTAAATTAGATGATTGATGATTTATTTGAATAAAGGATTTATTTGAAATGATTTATTAGATAATATGTCAATTGGCCAAATAGAAATTATAATTTAATTAGTAAGGTTTAATTGAATTTATATTGTTACAATTTAATTGATTAAAGTGTGACAATTGAAGCATATTATATAATAAGTATTTTAATAAATCAAAAGAAGTTTAATTTAGTTTTACCAAACAAGGCCTTGTGGCTTTTGAAATTTTATTTTAAATTAGATTTGCCAAACAAGCCTTATGGCTTTTGAATTTTGTAACAATAGTATTAAAATCAAAATATGTTGATTGTCAGTTTTTATTTCTTAGTGGTCAGTTTATTTTGAGGAAGAAAGTTACAGAGTCTGTGAAATTGTGAGATAAAGAAAAAGCTGAGAATTGAGAGTTAGAGAAATTCTGAGAAGAACAAAGAAGGAAAAGGAGGATTTCTAGGTATTAACTAAGAGGTATAATTCATTCAAACTTCTATAATTGTATTCTTTGACTTCTTTATTGAAAACTAATTTTTACTTCTCTGTAAATAAATTTTTATGACTAATGCATGCGGTAATTGTTTATATGTGTTAGTTAGTATGCATAATCTACTGAATGGTGTCTATAAACGAATTTGATTGTATTATTCATGAAATCATGTTTTAAATAAAGTTTTTATATTTACAGTGAAAAGGTTCACGAATATGGTTTATATGTATAAAATTTGATGTTCAATTCGGATATTAATCTGTAAATTGATTGTTGATTATGTTAATATGATAAGAAATGATAAGAATGCAACTTTAACGGATGAAAATGGTTTAGAAAAGAGTTACAGTGTTTGATTTCACTAAGTGTGTCAAAGTATAGAAAAAGAGCATGAACAGCGAATATTTAATCTCTTAAATTGGTTGTTTATATGTTTTGTGTTGTTAGAGTTGTTAAAAACATGTTGGGTTTTGGTTTTATAACATGTTTGATGTCTGGATATGTTTAATTTGTGAATTGAGTAAAGAAATTGGGGAAATTTGATCTGAAAGTTCGCTGTTTGCAAAGCAGAGCAACTGAATCTGCAGCGCCACGCTGCAACGCCATTCAACAGGCTTGTCTGTGTGCTGCAGCGGACCAGCGCCGCAGCGCCGTTCATATAGCATGAAACGGGCACTGCAGCGCCGGGTCCATTGGGCTCGGGTCAGGCCAGTGCCGCGGCGCTAGCCCAAGGCCAAATCCTGGCGCCACAGCGCCGGTCCGGGTTTCCGGGTCGGGTCGGCCAGAAAATAAATTTTTTCCAGAATTGGAAAGAAAATAATTTCTCTTATAAGAAGCAACATGATAAGTATGTGGTGTCTTAGCAAGAATTTAAAGTGTGGATTAGAGTTATAAGTGAACAATCATTTATAAAAGGAAGTAGTTAATTGAACTATGAATATTAATTGTTCAATGTGACCTGTATGTATAGGTCACTCAAAGAGCAAATAGTTAATGTTATTTGTAGCAAGCAATCGAGGCAAGTTCCCTAAAATTTAACTTTTATTTGAAGCAAGTTTCTTAACTTTACTTTTCATTGAACAAGCTCTTTTATCTTGTTAATAAATGTCACAATTCTTCTATATCTAACTTGTTACCCATCCATTGAGCAAACTTATTAACCTTAGCTTATTATTCAAGCAAGGTTTATATTAATTATGTTTCGTTCAAGTCATTTGTTATTTAATTGTAATCCATTGTTGTTCAAATTCGAACATAAATATCATTGTACAACCTTGTTGATGAATAAAATGCTTTAGCGACTAGCAAACCCTTGTTGATTCAGCTAGTCCATAGTTGATGAGCATTCTAAAGACTTAGAATTTCTTAAAGTTATTCAAACCAAGTTTCTTTTGGTATGGATTCTGATGTCAAACTGAGACGAACAACCTTAACATAGGGGATTATACTACGTAATAACGTTAAAATATTTGTGCACAATACATTATACGAAGGGCTGATCCCCCGGAGTACGAGACGGATAGTCCATAGTCTATAAGACTGTTAAAGGTTATAGTAGAGATACTTGTTAACTTAGGACATAGTTCGAGGTCTTATGACCCTCAGATATACTTTTGATCTGGAAATCTATATTCAAATCTTAAGCCGAGTTTTCTATTGAACTTTCAGTCCTTTGTTTATTGTTGATTGATTTCAGAAAGGCTATTACACCTCAATTAATAATCTACTTCGTTGGTTGTTCTATTGTTATTGTTATTATATTTGTGAGCAATTGTTTGCTCACCTTTGCATAAAACATTACAGCTAAGACTGAGAAGTTAGATGAGCCGTCCACTAGTAAGGGCAAAGGCAAGATGAAGAAGTTGCTCGCAAACTGTTATTTGATTAAGGAGTTTTTGTAATAAGACTTATTTAATGTTATGTTTTTGTTCCGCAAATGATGTATTTGAAAGTAGTATGCACACAAGCCAATCATATTTGATATGATGTAGCATATACTTTGTAATCTTATTCGTTTGTTAAAGCCATTTTACTTTATCTACATGGTGTTATTATATTAAATGTAATAAACCCATAGTTTTGAGCAATTCTTTTAGAATCATGATGGTGATCATACTAATGAGATCTAAATTCTAGATAGCTCACAAACTAAAATTGTTCCTAATCGATAGATTACTAAAAAGGAGATTAGTGAATCCGAATAGATTAGTACATACGTTGCTTGCTTTTATGAAGAGGCTGATTGATCTCACAATTATTTGTGTGGAGACACTAAAGCAAGTATGTAGGTGCTTATTAGAGAATAAGTTCACTGAACGTGGCTCGCTAAGGAATACCTAATGGAGTTTTACTCGCCTGTCAATAGGAATTCCTCTAGTGATAGTAGTACAAGTGATCCTTGGACTTGAGATCATCATATTATCTTGTGTATGATGAGTTATACTTTGACATGTCCCTTAAGACCTTTAGGGTATATCAAAGGGTATGATTGGGTATAATAAGTTACACATGGAGATAGGTGAATGATCAACCAAGAATCTACCACTTCTAGTATAAGGAGAGAATGTCCTATGTGATTCGATAAATGACGACTCATAAGTCTTTGGCCAAAGCAGAATGAAATTAGAAAGGAGTTTCTAATTTGCATTATCAAAGTTGTTCATTGGAGAATCGAAATGCATATAATTAAATAAAATGAGACTTGACAGTAATTCCATGTCTTATATTTAATTGGGACATTGTATGGTAGAAGGATTGAATTGTACAGTAACTATGCACTGAAATGTTCTTTTGTGATTAATGTTGAAATCTATATTATCTGGAACGTCGTTTATCGCTAAGGGGGCGTACGCTTATTGTAGAATAAATATTATTTATTTAAATAAATTAAATAGTTTGATTTATTAATTTAAATAAGATTAGAATTGTTCTAATTGATTTATTCACAACCGGTTTAATATAGAGAACCTAAAGGGTCACACTGCAAAAGAAAAATATTTGTTTAAGAAGTAAATGACATAATTGTAATAATAAGTTAGTGTATTTAATTTAATCTATGGAGATAAAATAAATTAAATAGCTTAATATTTATTATTTAATATTTTGGAAATATTAAATATAAATTAATAAGAAGAGTCTTATTATTATTATTACCATTACTATTATTTAATTCCTAATAGGGATTGAGAATTAACTAATAGAAGTACTCTCTCATGCATTCCTAATTGGATTAGGAGTATAATTAATTAAAGGATTTTAATTAGAGTATAAACCCTAATCTTAAATAGTTTAGGGAAGAGTTTTCCTACATCTATAAATAAGAGATGTCTTATCATAGATGGGGTTACACACTCTTCCATAAGAATTGGAGAGAGAGAGAGGGAGTACTTACAATTTCTATAGAGATAGAAACTAGAGTTTTGCCAACACCCATCTTCTTGAACAATTATTATTCCTTGGTGGATCACCTCTAGAGGCCAAACACTTGGGTGGCTAACGTTGATCAAAGGAAGGAATTTAATCGGTGGAATTCAAGGAGAACGCGAAGGAATTGGAGGTGAACTTGTACCTGAGGAAGCTTTGATTCACGAGGGTATAATTCTATATCTCTATCTCTTTCGTTTAATTGATAATTGATCACAAGGATGATCATGGTGATGGTTTGTATGAAAAATTTTAAAATTCGTTTTATTGCGCTTCCGCACTATTTATGTAATTTTATTGCATGTTCGCGCTATATACAAACCTAACAGTGGTATCAGAGCCTAACCTTGTGCTAATTATCGATTATGATGATTCCATGTATGTACGGGTATGCGATTGGATCAATTATCTGGGCAAAAAAAAAATTTCGAACTCTGCTACGCAGCGCGGCCGCGCCCCTTCTAGTTCATTCTGGCGCTCGGCCGCGCCGCTTCTAGTTCATTCTGGAGCGCGGTCGTGCCCGAACCCAGAAACTGTTTCTGGGGGTGCAGTGCGGCCGCGCCGCTCCAAGTTCAATTTGGCGCGGCCGCGCCGGTCTGCAGAATTTGAAAATTTTTTATTTTGATTTTATTTACTTTCAATTAAGATAAAAGGTTTAGTTTGAATTAAAATATGATTAAAATTAAAAGTTTTATTTTAACTTGGCATGAGATTCCACGTTAACTAGAATATAGGAGTTTATTCTATTTTGGAATAGGATTCCATGTTTCCTAGAATAAAGGAGTTTATGAAAGTAGTATGCACACAAACCAATCATATTTGATATGATGTAGCATATACTTTGTAATCTTATTCGTTTGTTAAAGGCATTTTACTTTATCTACATCGTGCTGTTATATTAAATGTGATAAACCCATAGTTTTGAGTAATGCTTTTAGAATCATGATGGTGATCATGCTAATGAGATCTAAATTCCAGATAGCTCACAAACTAAAATCGTTCCTAATCGATGGATTACGAAAAAGGGGATTAGTGAATCCGGATAGATTAGTACATACGTTGCTTGCTCTTATGAAGAGGATGATTGATCTCATAATCATTTGTGTGGAGACACTAAAGCAAGTATGTAGGTGCTTATTGGAGAATAAGTTCACTGAACGTGGCTCGCTAAGGAATACCTAATGGAGTTTTACTCGTCTGTCAATAGGAATTCCTCTAGTGATAGTAGTACAAGTGATCCTTGGACTTGAGATCATCATAGTATCTTGTGTATGATGAGTTATACTTTGATATATCCCTTAAGACCTTTAGGGTATATCAAAGGGTATGATTGGGTATAATAAGTTATACATGGAGATAGGTGAATGATCAACCAAGAATCTACCACTTCTAGTAAAAGGAGAGAATGTCCTATGTGATTCGATAAATGACGACTCAGAAGTCTTTGGCCAAAGCAGAATGAAATTAGAAAGGAGTTTCTAATTTGCATTATCAAAGTTGTTCATTGGAGAATCGAAATGCATATAATTAAATAAAATGAGACTTGACAGTAATTCCATATCTTATATTTAATTGGGACATTGTATGGTAGAAAGATTGAATTGTACAGTAACTATGAACTGAAATGTTCTTTTGTGATTAATGTTGAAATCTATATTATCTGAAAAGTCGTTGATAGCTAAGGGGGCTTACCCTTATTGTAGAATAAATATTATTTATTTAAATAAATTAAATAGTATGATTTATTAATTTAAATAAGATTAGAATTGTTCTAATTGATTTATTTACAACCGGTTTAATATAGAGAACCTAAAGGGTCACACCGCAAAAGTAAAATATTTGTTTAAGAAGTAAATGACATAATTGTAATAATAAGTTAGTGTATTTAATTTAATCTATGGAGATAGAATAAATTAAATAGCTTAATATTTATTATTTAATATTTTGAAAATATTAAATATAAATTAATAAGAAGAGTCTTATTATTATTATTACCATTACTATTATTTAATTCCTAATAGGGATTGGGAATTAACTAATAGAAGTACTCTTTCATGCATTCCTAATTGGATTAGGAGTATAATTAATTAAAGGAGTTTAATTAGAGTATAAACCCTAATCATAAATAGTTTAGGGAAGGGCTTTCCTACTTCTATAAATAAGATATGTCTTATCATAGATGGAGTTACACACTCTTCCATAAGAATTGGAGAGAGAGAGAGAGTACTTACAATTTCTATAGAGATAGAAACTAGGGTTTTGCCAACACCCATCTTCTTGAACAACTATTATTCCTTGGTGGATCACCTCTAGAGGCCAAACACTTGGGTGACTAATGTTGATTAAAGGAAGGAATTTAATCGGTAGAATTCATGGAGAACGAGAAGAAATTGGAGGTGAACTTGTACCTGAGAAAGCTTTGATTCACGAGGGTATAATTCTATATCTCTATCTCTTTCGTTTAATTGATAATTGATCACAAGGATGATCATGGTGATAGTTTGTATGAAAAATTTTAAAATCCGTTTTATTGCGCTTCCGCACTATTTATGTAATTTGATTGCATGTTCGCGCTATATACAAACCTAACAGTGGTATCGAGCCTAACATTGTGCTAATTATCGATTATGATGATTCCATGTATGTACGGGTATGCGATTGGATCAATTTTATGGGCAAAAAAAAAATTTCGAACTCTGCTACGCCGCGTTTCTAGTTCATTCTGGAGCGTGGTCGCGCCCGAACCCAGAAACTGTTTCTGGGGGTGCAGCGCAGCCGCGCCGCTCCTAGTTCAATTTGGAGCGCGGTCGCGCCGGTCTGCAGAATTTGAAATTTTTTTATTTTGATTTTATTTATTTTCAATTAAGATAAAAGGTTTATTTTGAATTAGAATATGATTAAAATTAAAAGTTTTATTTTAACTTGGAATGAGATTCCACGTTAACTAGAATATAGGAGTTTGTTCTATTTTGGAATAGGATTCCATGTTTCCTAGAATAAAAGAGTTTATGAAAGTAGTATGCACACAAGCCAATCATATTTGATATGATGTAGCATATACTTTGTAATCGTATTCGTTTGTTAAAGGCATTTTACTTTATCTACATCGTGTTGTTATATTAAATGTGATAAACCCATTGTTTTAAGTAATTCTTTTAGAATCAGAATCATGATGGTGATCATGCTAATGAGATCTAAATTCTAGATAGCTCACAAACTAAAATCGTTCCTAATCGATGGATTACTAAAAAGGGGATTAGTGAATCCGGATAGATTAGTACATATGTTGCTTGCTCTTATGAAGAGGATGATTGATCTCATAATCATTTGTGTGGAGACACTAAAGCAAGTATGTAGGTGCTTATTAGATAATAAGTTCACAGAACGTGGCTCGCTAAGTATTACATAATGGAGTTTTACTCGTCTGTCAATAGGAATTCCTCTAGTGATAGTAGTACAAGTGATCCTTGGACTTGAGATCATCATAGTATCTTATGTGTGATGAGTTATACTTTGACATGTCCCTTAAGACCCTTAGAGTATATCAAAGGGTATGATTGGGTATAATAAGTTATACATGGAGATAGGTGAATGATCAACAAAGAATCTACCACTTCTAGTAAAAGGAGAGAATGTCCTATGTGATTCGATAAATGACGACTCAGAAGTCTTTGGTCAAAGCATAATGAAATTAGAAAGGAGTTTCTAATTTGCATTAATCAGAGTTGTTAATTTGAGAATCGAAATACATATAATTAAATAAAATAAGAATTGACAGTAATTCCATGTCTTATATTTAATTGGGACATTGTATGGTAGAAGGATTGAATTGTACGGTAACTATGCACTGAAAGGTTCTTTTGTGATTAATGTTGAAATCTATATTATTTGGAAAGTCGTTGATCGCTAAGAGGGCTTACCCTTATTGTAGAATAAATATTATTTATTTAAATAAATTAAATAGTTTGATTTATTAATTTAAATAAGATTAGAATTGTTCTAATTGATTTATTCACAACCGGTTTAATATAGAGAACCTAAAGGGTCACACCGCAAAAGAAAAATATTTGTTTAAAAAGTAAATGACATAATTGTAATAATAAGTTAGTGTATTTAATTTAATCTATGGAGATAGAATAAATTAAATAGCTTAATATTTATTATTTAATATTTTGGAAATATTAAATATAAATTAATAAGAAGAGTCTTATTATTATTATTACCATTACTATTATTTAATTCCTAATAGGGATTGGGAATTAACTAATAGAAGTACTCTCTCATGCATTCCTAATTGGATTAGGAGTATAATTAATTAAAGGATTTTAATTATAGTATAAACCCTAATCTTAAATAGTTTAGGGAAGAGTTTTCCTACATCTATAAATAAGAGATGTCTTATCATAGATGGGGTTACACACTCTTCCATAAGAATTGGAGAGAGAGAGAGGGAGTACTTACAATTTCTATAGAGATAGAAACTAGGGTTTTGCCAACACCCATCTTCTTGAACAACTATTATTCCTTGGTGGATCACCTCTAGAGGCCAAACACTTGGGTGGCTAACGTTGATCAAAGGAAGGAATTTAATCGGTGGAATTCAAGGAGAACGCGAAGGAATTGGAGGTGAACTTGTACCTGAGGAAGCTTTGATTCACGAGGGTATAATTCTATATCTCTATCTCTTTCGTTTAATTGATAATTGATCAGAAGGATGATTATGGTGATAGTTTGTATGAAAAATTTTAAAATCTGTTTTATTGCGCTTCCGCACTATTTATGTAATTTGATTGCATGTTCGCGCTATATACAAACCTAACAGTGGTATTGAGCCTAACATTGTGCTAATTATCGATTATGATGATTCCATGTATGCACGGGTAGGCGATTGGATCAATTTTATGGGCAAAAAAAAAATTTCGAACTCTGCTACGCCGCGCTTCTAGTTCATTCTGGAGCGCGGCCGCGCCCGAACCCAGAAACTGTTTCTAGGGGTGCAGCGCAGCCGCGCCGCTCCTAGTTCAATTTGGAGCGCGGCCGAGCCGGTCTGCAGAATTTGAAATTTTTTTATTTTGATTTTATTTATTTTCAATTAAGATAAAAGGTTTATTTTGAATTAGAATATGATTAAAATTAAAAGTTTTATTTTAACTTGGAATGAGATTCCACGTTAACTAGAATATAGGAGTTTATTCTATTTTGGAATAGGATTCCATGTTTCCTAGAATAAAAGAGTTTATGAAAGTAGTATTCGTTTGTTAAAGGAATTTTACTTTATCTATATCGTGTTGTTATATTAAATGTGATAAACCCATTATTTTGAGTAATGCTTTTAGAATCATGATGGTGATCATGCTAATGAGATCTAAATTCTAGATAGCTCACAAACTAAAATCGTTCCTAATCGATGGATTACTAAAAAGGGGATTAGTGAATCCGGATAGATTAGTACATATGTTGCTTGCTCTTATGAAGAGGATGATTGATCTCATAATCATTTGTGTGGAGACACTAAAGCAAGTATGTAGGTGCTTATTAGATAATAAGTTCACTGAACGTGGCTCGCTAAGTATTACATAATGGAGTTTTACTCGCCTGTCAATAGGAATTACTCGCCTGTCACTGCTTAGTGGATGCTTGAATGAATGGGTTTTTATAAATGGGATCTGCGTACCTCGTCTTCTCTAATTTTTTTTAATGTAAATTCTATCTCCCTCCTATGTACTTCCCCTTGACTGCTGATCAAGGTTTCTATTTATTGTAAATAGTTTTTGTAATAGGTTTAGTTAGAATTACTTGAAGAATTGGAGACAAAGGAGCAAGGAGCGCTTGAAGACCCGTTTGTAATGGAGCCCGGGTTTAAATGTAATAGTTATATTTAAATTTTATTCTTGCACCCTAGGTTTGACCTTTTGGTTCACTTGGTGGCTCTAGTGAACCAAACTAGAATAAAAATCATAATCAATCCGGGTAGAATATAGTATTCTATATGTGCATGCTTACTATGTATATATTATATATTATACAACATGCTTCGCATTTTAAATAATATGACGCATATTTTATATATATATATGTGCATGCACGCTAAACAAGATGAGACTATTAATAACAAACCCCTCAAAGAAATCATATTAAGTCCTAAGCGTTCAAAGATATTCGGAATATCGAACGTCGCCTTTTAGCATGGTAAAGTAATAGAGTATTAAATATTTAATATGAGTTTGTTGTGCACACACAAGGCGAGTATTAAATATTTAAGATGTTGTTTTATCACATTTGATGCTTATTAAGGAATTAAACATTACTGCTTTGTTGTGCACACACAAGGGCGGTCTTTTTCTCTTCACATATATGGAAGTGCTAGGTTGGACTTAACTTAGATTATTTTAGTTTAGATGTGCACACACTTGACCATTATAATCTAAGAGGCAAAATAGAAGGAGTTACATAGTGATGTAATTGACAATAGTTGTCTACCTATTTATTTATATATAGTTTGTTGTCCACACACAAGGATATATACATTTGAAATGAGATCCTTATTCTCGCTAGTAAATCTTTAATTAGATTTGTCGAACTATATAATGAGGGTAATATAGTTTGATGAAAAAGTGAGAGATACCAATTTAAAATAAAGACCTAATTTATTTTGGTAATTAATTAAGAAATGAATGTATGCTAAAATGTTGTTAAATTATAAATTCATTTACAGAATTTTACAATGTCTAATTTACTATCACTGCGGAGCATATCAGATACTAATTAACCGGACCAAATTAAAAGAACTGGTTAAAAAATTTGAGAATAGTTCTCAAGGCTGAAAAGCTATCTTATGTCCTTAATATGTTTATCCCTGTAATGGCTGCAGACAATGCCTCAGAGGAAGAGATTACTACTTTTAGAAAGTGGCAAGATGATGCACAGTTGGCTCAATGCATCATGCTCACATCCATGAGTAACGAGCTTCGGCGTCAGCATGAAACTATGGATGCTCCTACTATACTCCTGTACCTTCAAGGAGTTGAAGGGTGAGGAAAGTAGGACTATTAGATATCAGATATCTAAGGAGCTTTTCCGATCTAGAATGACCGATGACACTACAGTACAGACATATGTCCTAAAATGATCAATCTAATTGAACAATTGGGACAACTGGGTTTTAATGGATGGAGAGTTGATCCAAGATTTGATCTTGAAATCACTTTCAAACTTTTTCTCACAAATTGTTGTGAATTTCCACATGAACAAGCTATATGTCAGCCTGCCTGAGTTGCTTAAACATGTTAAAAACTGTAAAGAGCCATTTTCCAACCAAGAAAGACCAAGTCTTACTGGTAGATGATTCTTCCAGGAAGCGGAAGAGGGCCAAAGGATCTTCTTAAAAGAAGAACAATTCAAAGAAGGTAAATGGAAAGGAAAAAACAAAGGACAATAAGAATAAGACTGATGAAGATAGCAAAGGAGTTTGCTTCCACTGCAATAAGCCTAGATACTAGAAAGGAAACTGTAAGGAGAATCTTACAGAGGCTAACCAGAAGAAGCTTAGTGAAGCTTCGGTTACAGAAATAGGTTTGTTCATGATTGAAATAAATTTTTCTATAAGTCAAGGTTCTACTTGGGTATTGGATACCGGTTGTAGTTCTCACGTATGCAATCCAATGCAGAGACTAAGCAGAAGTAGAAAGCTAAATAAAGAGTAAGTAATCTTACGTGTGGAGAATGGAGCAATGGTTACTACATTAGCCATAGAAACTTATAGTTTAGCATTGCCTACGGGCAAGTCTATTAAGCTAATAAGTTGTTATTATATTTCAGTTCTCTTTAGAAACATTATTACTTTCGTTGTTGGACAATGAAGGTTCTGGTATTTTATTTAAGAACAATTGTTGTTCTATTTATAATGATAATGTTTTGTTTGAAACTGGAAGAATACTTGATAGATTTTGTATACTTAACTTACATGAAAAATATTTTGCAAATTGAATAAACTAATAAAAGAAAAGGAGATGGTCATTCAAAGAGTTGAATGTGTGTATTTGATGAAATACAAGTCTGAATCATTTTGAAAGGTTCAAAGAATTCAGAAGTGAAACATATTGACAAAGTATTAAGATTCTTTGATCAGATCGAGGAAAGAATACTTGTGCAATGAGTTTTTAGATCATCTCAAAATGGTATTTTCTCATAATGGACACCTCCTGATACGCAATAATTGATTGGTGTATCTAAAAGGAAAAATTGTACCTTGTTGGACATGGTGCAGTCCATGATGATTTTTACCGATATTCTAGTATCCATATGGGGTTATGCCCTAGAAACAGCTGCATATCTACAAAATAAGGTAACCTCAAAATTCGGCCTCAAGACTCCATAAAAGTTATGGATAGGGAGGATGGACATGGTGTAGTCGTAGTGGCAATCAATGTGTTTTAATGATGCAGCGTCCGTTTTGAACCATTATTTGGAATGTGACTAATTGTTATGTAAACATGTACTTAATTGTGTAGGATATTAAGGAGCGTGTGTTATAATATTGTAGCAGCGCATCAGGCAAGTTTCCTAACGCTTGTCTAACCCTTGTGTTGGGCAAGTTTCCTTAACCTTACTCGAATTATATTTTGACCAGGTTTAATAATATAAACAGGATGGATAATGTTGCAAGTTATCTATACACTAACACAATTGAATATGTGGCAGTTTTTTCTCAATCGCACATCATTCATTTAATGTGCGAGTTTATTCATTTATTGAGCAATCATTCTATATTATTGCACGTTTCCTAACTCAACTCGAGTTATCATATTTCAATTACGGTTAGCGGTTTAATTATTGTTGATTACTCCGCATTAAGGATAATTATTGATATTCGCACATTGTGCATTTGAATTCGAAATATGTTGTTGGGCGGTGAAACATAAATTCTTCATTTATGAACTGTTTAAGGGAATAGTCTACGCCAATTGTTTCGGCTAGACATGTACAGGTTATTATTTTAAAAGCTATCCAAACCGATTGTCGGTGCGGATTCTTAGACTGAGAGAGCAACCCTTATTAGGGGATTATAATGTGTCGGTTATACGATGCAGTCAGAGTTAAATGTTATGCATATACATGGTGTACAAGAGGCTGATCCCCTCGAGTACAACTGACGGGGCAAGGTTTTAAAAGAGTTAGTTGAATAATTGACTCTTTGGCCAAAAGTTCATGGTCGGTTGGACCACTCAACAGTAAATAATCATTATTCATTGTTTCATTTGGACTTTGATTATGTCATTTCAGCTATTTCATCAACGTTCATAAATTGTTGATCTATGCATCTATTATTCTTATTCATTCATGATATATCTTCATTCTTGTTTTTAAACTTGCTGAGCAAAGTAGTTGCTCACTCTTGCTATATCATGAACCTATTGCAGCTAAGTCGGGGAGTTCCAAAGCGGACAAAGGCAAAGGAATGCTTAAGGAATAGTTATATGTACTATCCCGTTATGTAATCGTGGAATAATTTTGTATTATTAATGTATTCTGCGATGTGTTTATTTAAGGTTATAGACCTTGGGACCGTAGTAAACCTTTTGTAATGAACAACATATGTTTATTTATTCCGCATTAGTTAATTTATGTTGTTTAGAGGTGTATGGATGTATTTTATCGTGAGCACCAAATTCGAGGTATTGGTACCTGAATTTGGGGGTGTCACAATTCACATATGGAATAAGATTCCATGTTTTCTTAAAAATAAAGATGTTTATTTTGATAAGGAATATGATTCAACATATTTTATTTTCCAACAATTTTAAGTTAAAATAAAAGAGTTTGTTTTGAAATTGAAATTGGATTCCATGTTAATTGAAATAAAAGAGTTTATTTTGATTTGGAATTTGATTAAAAATAAAGGAGTCTATTTTTATTCAAAATTAGATAAAATAAAATAAAGAAGTTTATTATGATTTAAATTTTGATTAGAATAAAGGAGTTTATTTTTATTTCAAAAATTGGATTTCTAGTAAACTTTTAATTACCCATTAAATGATATCAATGCATATATGAAATGGTTTTATTATTCATGAGATGAATGTTATTTATTGATACATATGGAGATATTTATGATAATAAATAGGGATTGATTATGGACTACTGACCAATGTGTGATTGAATTTATTTTAGTGGATGCTTGAATGAATGGATTTTTATAAATGGGGTCTGCGTACCTCGTCTTCTCTAGTTTTTCTTGATGTAAATTCTATCTTCCTCCTATGTACCTCCCCTTGACTTCTGATCAAGGTTTCTATTTATTGTAAATAGTTTATGTAATAGGTTTAGTTAGAATTACTTGAATAATTGGAGACAAAGGAGCAAGGAGCGCTTGAAGACCCGTTTGTAATGGAGCCCAGGTTTAAATGTAATAGTTATATTCAAATTTTGTTCTTGCACCCTAGGTTTGACCTTTTGGTTCACTTGGTGGCTCTAGTGAACCAAACTAGAATAAAAGTCCATAATCAATCTGGGTAGAATATAGTATTCTATATGTGCATGTTTACTATGTATATATTATATATTATACAACATGCTTCGCATGTTAAATAATATGACGCGTATTTTATATATATATGTGCACGCGCGCTAAACAAGATGAGACAAATAATAACAAACCCCTCAAAGATATTATATTAAGTCCTAAGCGTTCAAAGATATTTGGAATATCGAACGTCACCTTCTAGCATGGTAAAGCGATAGAATATTAAACATTTAATATGAGTTTGTTGTGTCACACAAGGCAAGTATTAAATATTTAAGATATTGCTTTGTCACATTTGATGCTTATAAATAGACTGAACGATGTTGTTTTGTTGTGTCACACAAGGACAGTGTTTTTCTTTCGAATATATGGAAGTGCTAGGTTGGACTTAACTTGGATAATTTTGATTCGGATGTGTCACACTTGATCAAAATAATCTAAGAGGCAAAATACAAGGAGTTATATAGTGATGTAATTGACAATAGTTGTCTACCTATTTGTTTATATATAGTTTGTTGTGTCACACAAGACTATATACATTTTAAATGGGATCCTTATTCTCACTAACAAATCTTTAATTAGATATGTCGAACTATATAGGGAGGGTAATATAGTTTGATGAAAATAGTGGGAGATATCAATTTAAAATAAAGACCTAATTTATTTTGATATTAATTAAAATGAATGTATGCTAAAATATTATTAAATTACAAATTCATTTATAGAATTTTATGATGTCTAATTCACTATCACTGCATAGCATATTATATGCTAATTAATTGGACTGTATTAAACGGATTGGTTAAGAAATTTGAGAATAGTTATCAAGGCTGAAAAGCTATCTTATGTCCTTAATATGTCTATCCCTGCAATGGTTGCAGACAATGCCTCTGAGGAAGAGATTGCTACTTTTAGAAAGTAGTAAGATGATACACAGTTGGCTCAATGCATCATGCTCGCATCCATGAGTAACGAGCTTCAGCCTCAGCATGAAACTATGGATGCTCCTACTATACTCTTGCACCTTTAAGGAGTTGAAGGGTGAGAAAAGTAGGACTATTAGATATTAGATATCTAAGGAGCTTTTCCGATCTAGAATGACTGATGGCACTACAGTACAGACATATGTCCTAAAATGATCAATCTGATTGAACAATTAGGACAACTGGGTTTTAATGGATGGAGAGTTGATCCAAGATTTGATCTTGCAATCACTTCCGGACTCTTTCTCACAAATTGTTGTCAATTTCCACATGAACAAGCTATATGTCAGCCTACCTGAGTTGCTTAAACATGTTGAAAACTGTAAAGAGTCACTTTTCAACCAAGAAAGACCAAGTCTTACTGGTAGATGATTCTTCCGGGAAGCAGAAGAGGGCCAAATGATCTTCTTAAAAGAACAATTCAAAGAAGGTAAATGAAAAGGCAAAAATAAAGGACAATAAGAAAAAGACTGATCCAGATAGCAAAGGAGTTTGCTTCCACTACAATAAGCCTGGATACTAGAAAGGAAACTGTAAGGAGAATCTTAGAGAGGCTAACCAGAAGAAGCTTAGTGAAGCTTTGGTTACTGATACAGGTTTGTTCATGATTAAAAATAAATATTTATGTAAGTCAAGGTTCTACTTGGGTTTTAGATACCGGCTGTAGTTCTCACGTATGCAATCCAATGCAGAGACTAAGCAGAAGTAGAAAGCTAAACAAAGAGTAAGTAATCTTATGTGTGGGAATGGAGCAAAGGTTGCTGCATTAACCATAGGAACTTATAGTTTAGTATTGCCTACGGGCAAGTCAATTAAGTTAATAAGTTGTTATTATGTTCCAGTTCTCATTAAAAACATTAGAACTTTCGTTGTTGGACAAGGAAGGTTCTGGTATTATATTTAAGAACAATTGTTGTTCTATTTATAATGATAATATTTTGTTTGAAACTAGAAGATTACTTGATAGATTTTGTATACTGGACTTACATGAAAAATATTTTGCAAATTGAATAAACTAATAAAAGAAAAGGAGATGGTCATTCAAAGAGTTGAATGTGTGTATTTGATAAAATACAAGTCTGAATCACTTGAAATGTTCAAAGAATTCAGAAGTGAAACATATTGACAAAGTATTAAGATTCTTTGATCAGATCGAGGAAGGAATACTTGTGTAATGAGTTTCTAGATCATCTCAAAATGGTATTTTCTCATAATAGACACCTCCTGATATGCAATAATTGATTGGTGTATCTAAAAGGAGAAATTGTACCTTGTTGGACATGGTGCAGTCCATGACGATTTTTACCGACATTCTAGTATCCATTTGGGGTTATGCCCTAGAAACGGCTGCATATCTACAAAATAAGGTAACCTCAAAAATCTGAGCCCAAGACTCCGTAAAGGTTATGGATAGGGAAGATTCCTACTCTTAAGTATGTTAAGATAAGGGGTTGTCCAGCTTATGTGAAAAGGTTTCAAAGATAAGTTTGGGACAAAATCTGACAAGTGCAGATTTGTGGGATATCCTAAAGAAAGTTTAGGGTATTATTACTATAGTCCTACACGTTGCCTTCTTAGATAAAGATGTTTATCATTTAAGGAGCTAGTGGGAGGGTAATAGATCTTGAAGGAGTTTAAGAACCACAAAGCACTTTAAGTCGAACCGAGGAACCTATAGATAGACCTATTGTAGCACAACCGAATCGTAAATCTGGAAGAGTACCGAAGATATATGGGGGTATGCATTCATCATAGAGGATGATGATGAGGTACGCATCATAGAGGATGATGATCCAGTTTTATACGATGAGGCTATGAGTAGTAGTCACTCAGAGAAATGGCAGATGGCCAGGAAATCCAAAATGGACTCCATATAAGAGAACCAAGTATAGACTCTGGTTACTCCACAAAAGGGCATAGTGCCTAGAAGGTGAATATGGGTCTTTAAGGGAAAGACTGGGGCAAATGGGAAGGTGGAGACCTATAAGACCAGACCTGTTTAAAAGGTTTTTCAAGTCAAGGAGTTGACTGTGATAAAACCTTATTACTGGGTAATGCTCAAGTCCATTTGGATTTTACTTGCGATTACAGCTTATTACGAAATCTGGCAAATGGATGTGGAGACGTCCTTCCTCTATGAAGACTTGAGGAGAATGTATTTATGATGCAACTAGAGGAATTTGTTTCAAAGGTTGAAGCAAATCATGTATATAAGCTGCAACGTTCCATTTATGGATTGAAGCAAGCTTCTCAAAGATGGAACATTCATTTTGATGAGACAATCAAAAGAGTTTGATTTTATCAAAAATGAGAATGAACCTTGTGTGTACAAAAGGGTCAGTGGGAGCGCTGTGACATTCTAGGTATTATATGTTGATATACTACTGATAAGGAATAACACACCAATATTACAATCAGTAAAGATAAAATTGTCTAAACATTCCTCCATGAATGACTTGGGAGGAGCATCCTATAAATTGGGGATATAAATCTATATAGATAGATTTAAAAGGATGTTCGGCTTGACCCAAGGAACGTATATTCATTTGATGCTAAAGGCGTTTAGCATGACAAACTCTAAGAGAGGTCTCATGATGATGAGGCATGGAGTGTTTCTCTCTAAAATTGTCCCCAATTGAAAGAGAGATCGCATGAGTTACTATCATGTATGCAATGAATATACAAGGCTTGATGTTGATTGGTCATATTTTGCAGATGATCACTGTAAGACAGTGATAAACATCTTTAGGTACTTAACCGGTACTGAAGACGTGATCATGATTCATGGTTTAATCGGTACTGAAGACGTGATCATGATTCATGGTAGGTCTGAATTAAAACTAGAGGGCTAAATAGACTCAAGATTTTCAGATTGACCAAGACGATAACAAATCCACTTTAAGGTAAATCATTACCTTGAAAGGTGATGCAGTGAATTGGAAAAATTCCAAACAGCAAAGAGTTGTTGGTTTAGTGACAAAGACAAAGTATATAGCTGTAAATGAAGCTGCAAGTTGATTGTTTGGATGAAAAGTTCATTACAGAACTAGGAATAGTTTCTAAGTCTCATCTTAGATTCAAACAAGTGTTGCGGCACTTTCATTTGATTAGTTGAATCATTGAAAGAGGAAAAGTCACTATAGAGATAGTGGACTCTCGAGAACAATATTGTATATCCATCTACTGAAGCTTTATCCAACAGCAGGATGCTCGTCACTTAGAGAAGAAGGGTATTAGATATCATGGCATTTGGCTTTAGTGCAAGTGGGAGATTGAAAGTAGTATGCACACAAGCCAATCATATTTGATATGATGTAGCATATACTTTGTAATCTTATTCGTTTGTTAAAGGCATTTTACTTTATCTACATCGTGCTGTTATATTAAATGTGATAAACCCATAGTTTTGAGCAATACTTTTAGAATCATGATGGTGATCATGCTAATGAGATTTAAATTCTAGATAGCTCACAAACTAAAATCGTTCCTAATCGATGGATTACTAAAAAGGGGATTAGTGAATCCGGATAGATTAGTATATACGTTGCTTGCTCTTACGAAGAGGATGATTGATCTCATAATCATTTGTGTGGAGACACTAAAGTAAGTATGTAGGTTCTTATTAGAGAATAAGTTCACCGAACGTGGCTCGTTAAGGAATACCTAATGGAGTTTTACTCGCCTGTCAATAGGAATTCCTCTATTGATAGTAGTACAAGTGATCCTTGGACTTGAGATCATCATAGTATCTTATGTATGATGAGTTATACTTTGATATGTCCCTTAAGACCTTTAGGGTATATCAAAGGGTATGATTGGGTATAATAAGTTATACATGGAGATAGGTGAATGATCAACAAAGAATCTACCACTTCTAGTAAAAGGAAAGAATGTCCTATGTGATTCGATAAATGACGACTCAGAAGTCTTTGGCCAAAGCAGAATGAAATTAGAAAGAAGTTTCTAATTTGCATTATCATTGGAGAATCGAAATGCATATAATTAAATAAAATGAGACTTGACAGTAATTTCATGTCTTATATTTAATTGAGACATTGTATGGTAGAAGGATTGAATTGTACGGTAACTATGCACTGAAAGGTTCTTTTGTGATTAATGTTGAAATCTATATTATCTGGAAAGTCGTTGATCGCTAAGGGGGCTTACCCTTATTGTAGAATAAATATTATTTATTTAAATAAATTAAATAGTTTAATTTATTTAAATAAGATTAGAATTGTTCTAATTGATTTATTCACAACCGGTTTAATATGGAGAACCTAAAGGGTCACATCGCAAAAGAAAAATATTTGTTTAAGAAGTAAATGACATAATTGTAATAATAAGTTAAGTGTATTTAATTTAATCTATGGAGATAGAATAAATTATATAGCTTAATATTTATTATTTAATATTTTAGAAATATTAAATATAAATTAATAAGAAGAGTCTTATTATTATTATTACCATTACTATTATTTAATTCCTAATAGGGATTGGGAATTAATTAATAGAAGTACTCTCTCATGCATTCCTAATTGGATTAGGAGTATAATTAATTAAAGGAGTTTAATTAGAGTATAAACCCTAATCTTAAATAGTTTAGGGAAGGGTTTTCCTACATCTATAAATAAGAGAGTCTTATCATAGATGGGGTTACACACTCTTCCATAAGAATTGGAGAGAGAGGGAGTACTTGTAATTTCTATAGAGATAGAAACTAGGGTTTTGCCAACACTCATCTTCTTGAACAACTATTATTCCTTGGTGGATCACCTCTAGAGGCCAAACACTTGGGTGGCTAACGTTGATCAAAGGAAGGAATTTAATCGGTGGAATTCAAGGAGAATGCGAAGGAATTGGAGGTGAACTTGTACCTGAGGAAGCTTTGATTCACGAGGGTATAATTCTATATCTCTATCTCTTTTGTTTAATTAATAATTGATCACAAGGATGATCATGGTGATGGTTTGTATGAAAAATTTTAAAATCCGTTTTATTGCGCTTCCGTACTATTTATGTAATTTGATTGTATGTTCGCGCTATATATAAACCTAACAGTATTAAGGTTAGATGACCTTAGAATTTATTTATAATGTAACCCTTTAATGAGATTATGGTTTATGAAGTTATTTATTATCCTTTATTATGGGTTGTTAGACATGTATGAAATGAATAGTGAACACCAAATCTGTGGGATTGAAGTAACCAGATTTAGGGGTGTCACATTTCATCTAACATTGAGGAGTGCAACTTCAAGTCCGATGAGAAGGAACAGTGCATGACAGTTGAATTACGAAGCGGGAAAGAGTTATCCAATCTGGATGGATATATAAAGAAATTACATGAAGATCAGAATGTCGTTGAGAAGGAAGTTGAGGAAGACATGGAAAAAGAAAAGAACGAAGCAGATCCAGTTGTGAGTTTTAATGGAGGTAAGCAGATGCCGATTATGCCCCCTGTACCTTTTCCGCAATGTCTTCAGAAATCAAAGCTCGACAAGCAGTTCGTAAAGTTCTTGAAAGTGTTTAAAAAATTGCACATCAACATACCGTTCGCCGAAGCGTTAGAGCAAATGCCTAGCTACGTTAAGTTCATAAAGAAACTTTTATCAAAGAAGAAAAAGCTAGGTGACTACGAGACCGTGGCACTTACGGAGGAGTGCAGTGCGATACTGCAAAAGAAGCTACCCCCCAAACTTAAAGATCTAGGTAGTTTCACTATTCCATGCACCATCAGTAGCCAATCTTTCGGAAAAGCATTATGTGATTTAGGAGCTAGCATAAATTTGATGCCTCTATCAATTTATAAAAAGCTGGGTTTGAAGGAATCAAAGGCCACCCATGTCACATTGCAGTTGGTTGATAGGTCAATTGCTTATCCAAAGGGGATTGTGGAAGATGTTCTAGTTAAAGTGGATAATTCATTTTCCTGGCTGATTTTATTGTTTTAGATTATGAAGAGGATCGAGATATACCTATCATTCTTGGGCGATCATTTTTGGCCACGGGTAAAACTGTCATCGATGTGCAAACAGGCGAGCTAACTATGAGAGTCCGAGATGATGAGGTGACATTCAAAGTTTTCAAAACAATAGAGATCCCAAGTGGTCATGAAGAATATTTTCGGATCAGTACAGCCGAAGGTGTACTCAATAATGAAGTATGTGGGAAAAGTTTGATTCAAATGAGTGATGCGGATCAACTCAAGTTTGGGGGTTTTAAATCTTGCGAGAAAATCAAGCGGTATAAGGACAAGACCAAGCATGGGATTGTGAAGTAGTTCTTCAAGCATAAATTTGATCCGGGTTGAAGGATTGAAGAAGTCAGGCTGACGACTATAAATTAAGCGCTATTGGGAAGCAACCCAAAAGTTTTGATTTTCTTTATTTTATTGCATCTTTATTAGTAATTAATAGATTTATCGTCAAATTGTAGGATTTGCATTTTAGGTAGCAACATAGTTGATTTGATTTGAATAATTAATAATTGCAAGTTATGTGAGAATCTCAGGTACCTTATAGAAACAACACCGTGGGGAAGACTCAACATCTAGGGCTAAGAAGGCATATAATAGGTCGACACAGAGGAGAAGGATGACGACGGTACCTGGCCGACGAGGAAGATGATGATTGAGATTCCCAGGGAAGTCCTTTTATTTTAATTCTTCCTATTTATTTTAACATTGAGGACAATATAATTTTTAAGTTTGGAGGTACTTGAGACTTTACATTAGCATGTTATTATTTTGCAGTTATGTAATAATGTTAGTTGCTTAGTTTGCATGTTAGTTGCATGTTAGTTTACATTAGCATGTTATTATTTTGCAGTTATGTAATAATGTTAGTTGCTTAGTTTGCATGTTAGTAAAAAAAAAATTAATTTTGTTAGTGAATTTGTGATGGCCAATGATAAGAAATGATGAATTTGGTTAAACTTTGGTAAAATTTTGAATCATGCGTTAGTTTGAAATGTTGACTTTGAAGTTAATTTTACTTTAGTTGTGATCCCTTGCACTTTAATCACTCACATCCTATTATTCAGTTGATTGAGTTTTTAGAGAGATTGCATAGTTGAATAGTTATGAAAGGAATTGTTGAGACCCTATGAACTTATTTCATGTGCAATTAAAGCGAAGATAGACTTTCATTTAAGTTTGGGGAAAATATGAGAAAATTGTGGAAAAAATAGAAAATTTTATCCTTCCGTGAAATATTGTGTGGTGGGTTGAGATTGAGCTTAAAAGCACACTCCCCGATAAATACAGGAACGAGATGGAGCGTAAGACGCACTCGCTCAATTAAATATGAGAGGGAGCATAAAATGCACTCACCAAATAAATAAAAAATGATGAGAAAAGAAAATATGGGAAGGAAATAGTTAGAAGAATCCATTGATACCCCCGGTTTTTATGAAGTTTATCTTTGCTGAAATTGATGTTGTAAATAAGATTTCGGGGTTGATAATGATTTCTTCTTATTAACTGTTTAGTTATTTGATCTTGTCTTCTGTATGATTAGCTTGAACAGTTAGGACACTCACACACTTTTTAGGGATCATGATTATTGTGAAATTAATGACTGAGTTGAATTGTTAAGCTCTACATGATTTGGTTTTGCTAAGAGTTAGTTATATGAGATCTTTTAGGCCATGTTTCAGATTCATGTTAATTGCTTGCTTAGTTTAATATGCATAATAGTTAGTTAGTTTTTAGTTGTTTTGCTTCAGGACATGCAAAGATTCAAGTTTGGGGGTATTTGATGAGTGAGTTTTATACCTATGAATTGAGTACATTTGACTTGATGATTTGTGAGTTTTCAAGTATTTTCTATTCTTTTTTATGTGTTTTTATGTTTTTATGTAGGAAATAAAGTTGGAAGCCATTTGGTTGTATTTTAGCTAAATTGGAGCTATTTGGTTGCATTTTAGTCAAATTGGAGAAGCATTGTAATTTTCAGCTTTTAGGAAGATTGACCTTCGGAGCTTTAATGGAGGATTGGATGGTGTTAAAATTTTGGAATGAGAAAATGGTCTCCATAAATTTGTATAGGATGTCTTAAGCTTTCCAGAAATGTTTGGTTTGCAAAAATCCAAGTGAGTTTGGGTCTCCAAACAATATATCAAAGTAAAGCTAGTTGGAGTTGGATTCCTATTCGGACGTTTGTTGGTAAAATGGCCATAACTTTTTATCCGGGAGAAGTTACGGGACTAGCCACCTGTCAAAACGAAGCTAACGAAATTTTCTACATGGAAATATGTTGTGCGCCACGGCTTCCAATAAGGTGTGTCGCGGCGCTTGAGTGAAAGCCACTGCACTGGTTTGGAGAGCCGCGACTTTTGTCACGCTGGAGTGGATTTTTGCTGAGTTTTTCACTTCCAATTGACTTGGGACTTGCCATATTGATTAGTAATGAGATTAAAAGTTTACTAATTTACATAGAGGCTATAAATATATATAAGAATTAGGGTTGAAAAAAGAGAAGACTTAGGAAGTAGTCAGAAGATACGTAAGGAGACTAGGGTTTCATCAGCCATTGAAGGAGGGCATTCAAGACTTGCGAGGTTTGAAGACGGAGATTGAAGACCAACTTCGACAGAGTTTCTTCTTTACTCTTAATCTTTATTTCTTGTGATCTTACAATGTTTTCTGAATTCATGTTGATGTTTCCAATTGTAATTATGAACTAACTTCCTAATTAAAGATTCAATGAAACCCGATGATAGTTTAATTTAATATTTATTTTTTTTCTTTGAATTAAATTGATTATGGATTGGATTGTTTATTATATCTTGTGTTTAATGTTATAATTGTCTGCGCAACAATTATTAGATGGAGTTAGATGGATTTTGGCGATGAAGTCTAAATTAAGATCTGAATATAATAACTTGTGATTAGTATTTCTTCTTATGGTTGAATACTAATTTGTAAACGGGATAGGAATATATCTGACTACCGCAAGCAACGGGTGGAAAATGAGTCTTACTGAATTTATTATTATTGTTTCTCATAGGAATATAGAAAAATTGATAATAATATAGATGCTTTATAATTATTCGGATGATGATTATATTAATTATTAGTGATTTTCCGTTGACAATTCTAGATAATCAATTTAGTGGAAGAAGAATGATATATAAATTACATGATTCATCTGGGAAAATTGAGTTCTTAATATTTTTATTCATTGAATTCATATTTTATTAGTTGCTTTATTTTATTATTTAGTTTCACTTGATATTACATTCGTTTAAATAAAATCAAAATAGTGCATGATTAGTACTCGGATTAATATTCTTATAAATTACTCCTCGTGGGATCGACAACTCTACTTACATTATATTACTTGTGGTCCGTGTATACTTGCACCTAAATTGCTAGTATAGATTTAGCTCAACAGCCATATGTAACCTTTATGAGAATTTGATCTTAATGAATATGTTCTTAATTATTTAACATAGGAATATAGTGATTTAATTAGAATAGGTATTTTTATTTAATCATTACAATATGTTAAATAAATAATTTGTGAATTTGATCTTAATGAATGTTTTTATTTTTATTTAACGATTCGTTGTGATTAATTAATTGAAAAGAGAGTAGATAGATTTAAATGAAGCATTGAGGGAATTGTAATTTTAACATTTAAATCTGATATTTATCATTGGTTGATAATTTAGTTTTATTTTAATTAATTTAGTTTTATAATTTTAAATTCATTTGTTTAAATAAGATTGAATTGATATAAAGTTAGTACTTAGATAATATTATTAGCATATTCCTCGTGAGAACGATGCTGTTCTTGCCACTATATTACTAGTTGATCGCTTATACTTGCGTGTATTTCTTAAGTAGTAAATTAGGCAACAAGTTTTTGGTGCCGTTGCTGGGGAATATTACTAATAATTTTTTTCCAATATTAATTTCAATCAATTTGATCTTAATTTAAACGTGTATTTTTCTGTTTTAATATTTTTTTGTAGGTATATCATGACTTCCTATAATTATCAACGACCTTATTCGAGGGTGGCAGGGATTTATACTGCACTAGCTGCACAAATTGTGATACTTACGAAGAAGATTAACATTTTAGTGTAGGAAACCATCTGAGTCATCAATGTGCCATCAGTTTCAAGTCGGTCTAGTATGGTGGCAACTTCGGCGACTATCCCTACAATTATCATTATGATTGGGGGGGAAATTATCCGAATTTTCCATGGAGCCACAATAATCAAGCCCAAACCTATGCTCCAAGCCAATCATACCCTCCAGGATTCTCAACGCAAGCTTCTCTATATGAAGAGGAAAAGGAGTCAAACTTGGAAGAACTTTGAACGACTATAAACCAAGCACTTTTTGGGAGGTAACCCAAGTTTAATTTTCAGTTTTTGCTGTTTTGTTCTTTAGTTCAAATTTTTATTTAGTTTTCACTCAATTGCATTTTAATTAGTTGTGTCAAATATTTTGAGGTACCAAGTATTGATCAAAATGGAAGACGCTCTAGATTGAGTGGACGACAAGGACGCTGAAGTGGCCAATCAGCCGGTTCTCAGGGAAGTCTTCGGCTTTAATTTTTTCTATCTTAGCCATTGAGGACAATGTCTAGTTTATGTTTGGGGGTGTGTTCTTGTTTTTTTTTGGTTATTTGGTACTTGGGCGTATTATGTTACTAGATTTGCATGTTAGATAGTATCTTTTTAGGTTAACTTGAGCAATGTTTTGATTGAATTTGATTATGGCCAAGAAAAAAAAAGGTGTTTAATTTTTAATTCTTGTGAAATTGAGAAGCATGCTAGTTTACATTTTGGCTTATGAGTTAGGTTTAAATTATTTGTGATCCTTCTGCACTTAAAATTTGGACGATTTTACGTTTTATGGAGACTCTTTTGATAAAAGTTTGCATAACCTTGCACTTATTCTTCAAAGATGCATAAAACTAACCTTGTTTTAAATTTTAAAAAATGTCATTTTATGGTTGAATAAGGTATAGTTTTGGGTCATGTTGTTTCATCTAGGGGAATTGAAGTAGACAAAGCTAAGGTTGATATTATTCAATCTCTACCTTATCCCACTAGTGTGCGGGAAGTTCATTCTTTTCTTAGACACGCAGGTTTTTATCGAAGATTCATTAAGGACTTTTCCAAAATAGCATCACCCCTATGCAAGTTACTATAAAAGGATACAGAGTTTGATTTTGATGAGGAGTGTAGAAAAACGTTTGATAAGTTGAAGGAATTGTTGACATCTACTCCAGTTATCCAACCTCCTAATTGGAACATCCCTTTTGAGATAATTTGCGACGCAAAAGGTTATGTATTAGGCGATGTTTTGGGTCAAAGAGTTGAAAAAGCATCACAAGCCATTTATTATGCGTCGAGGACTTTGAATGATGTCCAGAGAAATTATTCTACTACTGAAAAAGAGCTTTTAGCTGTTGTCTTTGCTTTAAAAAAAATTTTGATCTTATTTACTTGGTACTAAAGTCATTATTTACTCTGATCATGCAACTCTTCGTTATTTGATGACAAAGAAAGAGTCAAAACTAAGATTGATAAGATGGATACTTCTCTCTAGTGAATTTGATTTGGAGATTAAGAACAAAAGAGAAACAAATAATAGGGTTGCAGACCACTTAAGTCGTTTAGTTAATGTGAATGATGAATTTCATCTGCAAGAAACGTTCCCTGATGAACAACTATTCTCCGCAAATATAATCTTACCTTGGTACGCGAATTTTGTAAATTATTGGGTTACTAACTGTCGACGTCGGGGAAATTTTCTTTTCCTAAATGGTGTTACCTACCCTTTTTATATTTCTGATTTATTTATTAAGAGTGATGTTTTAAAAAAAGATCGACATAAATGTTGATGGGGTTTTGAAAGGTTGATTTTAACGATGTGCCAATTAACCAGAGTCGCTAGTTGTTAAAAGTTTAAATGGATGTCCCAACTCATCTGAATTTTAAGATTTTCACAATCGAGATGACCCATATGTGACTCTAAAGAATTGGTCTGCAACCGAGATTCATAGAGTTTGGGGACTTGCTTAAGTGAGGGGAAGGTGTTAGGCACCCCCCGACTTCCGCAAAAACACGGCTACCACTTTCTTAATGTTTTCCTTTGATGCTATGATGAGTATGTGTGTGTATTTTTTTTTTGGAAAAAATCTAGGATAACACTACCTAGCTTGGAAATCGTGAGACGTGCATTATTTTGAAAACTGTCTTGAGCCTCTTCGAACCTATGTGCGGAGGGTTTGATTTGGGAAAAGATTCAATTAAATGTTAGTTTTGATAATGCCTTTTTTTGGGTGACGTTTTGAAAATCTTGATTTTCGAACCCTTCGTCAAATAGGAATTGAGACTCTATACAACTTTCAATTTTAACTTAATTATTCTAATAACCTAGATTAATTCAGTTTTATAAAATATTGGCTATTTGGTTTGAAAATCGTTTGATGTAACAAAAGATAAAATCAAGCATTGAAAAAGAGTTGGGGTTATCCATGGGCATGTAAGCCATCTAAACAACCCCAAACACCTCGCAAAGATAGAATCCACTATAACCAGGCCTTAAATTCGGTTTTCATGGGACGAGACCCTCGATACCGTTTTAAGGCCTAAAACGTACATATACAAATGGTCACATCTCAATATTACAATTGAAAAGTGCGTCCATCATGGGAATTACGTCAAGATGCATTGACTCCATTCCTAGGCTCACATGCTCAAAATCATAACAAGAGAATATATATAATCAACAGTGATGATTTAGGAAAGGGTTCCCGTAGACCCTATCTTTTTAATCAAACAACCGAAGCCAACATTTCAAGGGGCTACAACGTATCAACAAGATTTATCCAAAAGGATCTAAGATCTAGGACATAAGATCCTTAGATTTAGATTCCTATGAATCCAATGATAACGTAGTTGGGATTTAACCAAAATATAATTCAAATTAGCTATCAGGCGATTCAATTTATTAGAATCCCTTGATGGCCAAAAGGTGGGACCCCATCAGCACTAGATATGGTTCTAGGATTGTACGGGATAAACCATAACCAAATAATCAACTCCTTGATAAAACAATCGATAAAAAGGGAGTCAATTCCAAATAAAACAATAAATTAACAAAAGGACATCATCGGGTGGTTAAGAGGAAATTATATCCTCTCTAACCACCCTAGTCTAAGGATTAAGCTCTAACGAACTATGGAAATCTCAAATGATAATATATTTATAATACAAATGAATTCCAAACATAATAATTGATATAATATACTAGATCCAAGCCAAATCTACACAACTAATACATAAAGATTGGATTTTTCACCTTGGGGTGAGAGAATAATGCCTCATTGAGCCTTGAATTGGATGAAATCTGTGGCGCCCCCAAATCCGAGTACTTGAAACCCGTATTTAGTGCATCACGATACCATTTCTTTAAGCTGTTTAATATATTATAAACTTAATATTTATATCAAAGTTGTCTATTCCCCAGGTATGGCAACCTTTAATTACATTCCTTACATGTTACTTAATGTATATGATCACAATACAAAAGAGTAATTATTATAGATAACACCTTAAAACCTATTCCTTGAGCTTTCTTTTGCCCTTGTCTTTTGCCAGAGTCTTCTGAACATTCACGCCTAACTGAAAACATTTAAGTCAAAGCAAGAATGAGCATTCAATTGCTCCGCAAGTAATAACAATTGTAATAATGCGCTGAAGAAGTAAATGTTTTCTTTGAAGACTACTTCTACCACGAATCAATAGTGGTGAAGTCATTCGAAACTATTCTTAACAACATATTAAATCATTGTAAGATTTTTAAAACAACAGAGTGACTTTTGAATACTGAGTGGTCAAAAGACTATGAACTGTCATTTTTCATTTTTGAAAAAGTTTAAACAGAAATTCATCTGTAAACCGTCTGGTCTTACAGACACGGAGGATGATCAGTTCTGTTGTGCCCTGTATTGATCAACAATATATAAATCACCGCCATTGGCGCATAAAGATTAAATCACCGCTATTAACGCATAAAAATTAAATCACCGCTATTAGCGCATAAAAATTTCCCTTTAAGGACTGTTCATACTCAGTCTGGAGTCCTAACTAAAGTAATTCAGTTGGACAGCTTAACTATACAAATAATATTCAACAAATACTTTTCAAACTATGTCTAGCTGGGACAAATAGCTTAGACAACCTTTAAACCATACATACATACCGAAATATAATAGTATGTATCAGAACATATCATATCAAAGTAGTTCGAGTTCAAGGGTAATTGATTTTGTACAATAATTTACACAACTGGGGGCACTTGCATAATCAGACTTAGAATACAGAGTTTAAATATAAATCATAGCAAGCCAATAATGAGATACTTATGATAATAGACGAATGGAAGAGAATTTAATAATGTAAGACTACTTGTTTAGTTGAATAACAGTAAGATTTGAATACTTGTATAACATAAACCATGCATAAAGTAAATGCAAAGGTACTGTACTTGCACAATATATACCTGTTGCACGAATTAAAAATAGTACATAAGGTTTAGATACTTGCACAGTAAAGAAAGAGTTCAGATACTTGCACAACATACAGATCCAATTAATAATGTAAATGAAAGGATAAAATAGTTGCTCAATAATAGATTGAGTTAAAGCTTGCATAAACCTGAATCCATTTCATAAAGTAAATGAAAAGGATAGGATACTTGCCTTGGTCATTGACTACTGCTACGCAATATAATATGACTTCTTTTGAAAGACCTATCATTTATAAGATTGATCTCTCAATTAGCATCACATATAACACTCATAATATCATTACATTGTTTAATAGTCAGTCATATGTTTGGTATTAGAAATTACGTTATAGTCTTAGTATTATTATTATCCCTTGGTAATTTTTTAATCACTTCATTACTCAATCTTTCCTTATATAAGTTTTTCTTTATGATCTCGTAGGTTAAATATCCAATCCAACAAACTGGATTCCAAATCCAGCAAACTAGATGGCTGTGACAACCCAAAGTTTTGAAAATTATTAAAATAAGAATGTAATAAATAAATTTTTATTACGAGAAGTGTCGTGTTCGAATGTATAAATATATATCTGTTATATATATTTATGTGATTTATGTGGTAGATTTAAAATGTATATACAGGTATGAAATATATATACATTTATTGAGAACTAAGATTTAATAGTGAATTAAACTATTAAATTAGCTTGCTTGGGTTAATTACGGAATGAAATATGGAGGCGAAGGAAATTAATTAATTAATTGAGATTAAATTTAAATTATATTATGCAATAATATAATTTGATTACGAAGTCATATATGTCAATGGCTTGGCTAATATTAAGTTTATAAAATAACTTAATGGTTAAATAATTAAATAAGCAATTATTTAGTTATATTAGAAAGGAAGTGGTACTATATAATGTTAATGGCACAATATGTGTAAATAAACCAAGAAATATAAATCAAATTAATTACTTATTTGATTTAGACAATAATATGTATATTATTATTGAATAAATTGTTTAAGAACAATTTATGGAAGAAAATAAGGGAATGTAATGATAAAGTATATATAAAATATTTAAATGATTATTGGGAATAAAAGTAATTATATAATTAATTCATTTCATTACAAGAGTTTATATTAAAAAAAAATTATGAATTTTATTTCATAATTAGTGTAGTAAATGTTATACATATTATTAATGTATAACTATTTAATTTTAGTAAATAATTTTATTGTATGAAATGGTAATTATATGTGTGGTGGATATAATATATAGGTAGTGTAATATGTGCATTGTACGTACGTAAGTGAAGATATATATATATATATATATATATATATATATATATATATATATACACACTGTAATGTGAGGATTAAAGGATCTTAGGGACATAAGCAAATATTTAGATGAGTCATACTTTTTTATAAAAAAAAAACACTAAGCAGGAGGTGGCAAAAGTTTAGGAAATAAACTGTATACTAAGCAAGTGAAAGCATGAGGTGGAGTATTCATTCTTTGTCAAACCCAGCCCCTGCTCCCTTTGTTTCATTCCAAAAAAAAATGAAAGAAGAGAAAAACAATGCTCCCTATCTAATTCCATTCGTTCGAAAAGAAGAAGAAAAATAAAAAGAAAAATTTGCTCCTCTCATTCATTCCAAAACCGTGCCCATTCTCGGTTCTCTCATCTCTTCTATTTCAAAATCAATACTAAGCATTCAAGGAAGAAATTGAAATTAACATGGAAATGAAGCTATAAAACTGAATTGGGAGTTATTTACAGCAATTAGCAAATGGGATCAAGAAAGATTATATCAATTATTGTTCACAAAGGGATTGAAGTTGGAATATATCAAGTAAACAAGGTGAGTTCTGAACTTTTGATTTTTTTGCAAGACTTTATTGTTTTATATGTAATTGATGGAATAGCTACTGTATTAGCTATGAATTAAAGTCATGGAGCCTAGTTGTTGTGCGGAGCAATAAGGTTGGCGAAAATGGTTTGATTACGTAGCCCCAACCTATAAAAATCAGTCCACAAATAGAACGCGCGTGTTCTGTTTGATATAATGCCAAAGTGAGCTAATTTGGTTAAAAACACAAAACTTTAGTGAAACCGAAACCCACGATAGGTACGTACATCCTAAATAAGAATAATTTAAAAGCCTCGCGACATTAAATCATGCCGGAATGCGCTTTAAAAGAGAAATGAAAACTTCAAAATTAGTGTGCACGCCCATTTTTGACGTGCTATTCACACTGATTATCGGACCCGAATTGGGTGAGTTGTATTTTATTAAAATAGCCTTATATGTCAACATATTCAAAAATAAGAACTATCCGATAAATGAGATAGAAGATAAAAATTCGCAAAGCTGCTACATCGCAACTACACTAACTGCCAGCAACAACAACACCCTCATGGTTGCGCTGTGCGACAAGCTAGGCAGCCCACTTGGCCTTGACTTTTGACTCATTTGAAGTGTCCAAATAGTATGATTTATTGAAGTGTCCAAATAGTATGATTTATATTGTTTTATAAAATAGATGGGTATATGACCTATAACATATCCAAATTGCAACGTAATTGAACTATTGGTTTGGAAATTATAAACTCGAAAAATTGGTGTCTTGAACATGAAGGAGGGCTGTGCAGCCATGTGGTTGGGCTGGCCAGGCCAGGCCTGGTAGCCAGCGCACAGCGGTACACAACAGCAGTAATAGCTAGGCGACGCCTAGTTTATGATGACGTCTCAACTTTTCGATAAGTTTGGATGTATAATGCATGGAAATAGAATAAAAATAAATGAATATACATGTTTAAATGGTTGAATTCTATATATAAAAATTATAAATATTTACAATAAGGAAAAGAAACTATAAATTTTTCAATACACGAAAGAAGTTATGAATATTTTATATAAACTCAAGTTTACATATAAACGTTTAAGATTTTCATACAATGAATTGCAAATAATTTATTAATTAAAAAGGTAATGTATTGAAATTCTAAGGCCATGTTAAAGCTTCTTGGACATAAAATTGTTATAATAAGCAAAAGTCCTAAAAAGACTCTAAATGAAAATGAATATATTTTCAAAACAAGAACAATGACAATTAGTTAATGAAAGACACCAAATGGAACCTATGTGATTGTCCAATATATAGCTCTACATGTTATGTAATATAAATGTATAGCTAATGTATGTGTATATGTGATTGTAATTATATAGGATTTGCAAAGAGAAGCTAAGAGAAACTATAAACGATAATCATCGAACAAGGCAAGTCTTTCAGTTCCTATTTGCTATCTGAACTTGGCATGATTATATGAATTACCTATTATGCCTGTTAAAATTATGAAAGCTAACTTATGATTAAAACAGATTGAGTTTTGGAACTCAGTCTTGATATGATACTTGATATGCTAAATATATACTCTTACAATTTGAAGTTATAATACATATCTAATATGAGCATGAACTGAGCATGAAAAATCTATGTGTTATGTGATGCACGAAAACTGTTAGATTTGCTGAGCTGTCGAGCTCAACCTTGCAAAAACATAAATTTTGCAGGTTAAAGACACAATGTGATATTACTTGCTATCTGGATGCTAAGGAATAGAAGGCATGCGAAGGAACACATTCTCTTGTATAGAGCTATGTTGATAGTGTTGATATACATAACTGACAACTATGTACAGTTTGAAATGTTTTAATAAATAAGGAAAGTTTGTTTTGAAGTAAGTATGTATGGAGGCGATTACTTTGAAATATAAAATCATATAATGACTACTCTGATAAAATGAATCAAAAATAAACATGATTCCGAGGTATATATAATCGTAAAGGTTGCGATTCAGGGAACGAAGCAAAGAAAGTTATATAAGTTTTAAATTATCCGCATTTTTAGCTATTATTTCATTAATTATGATGTAAAGCTAAATCAAGATAGTATCTAACGCACAAGGTCGGGATTAAGATTAGTCCTAATTTTAGATTAAGTTAGTCCCGATTTTAGGGGCGTTACAATGGCAATCCAGCAAACTGGATTCCAATCTAGCAAACTGGATTCCAGCCTGGATTACAATCTAGCACACTAGATTCAAACTATTCAATTCAGCCAACTATTTTTTCAATCCAGCAACCTGGATTCAACTATCCTACAATACAGCAAGTTAGATTCACTATTTCAGCAACTGAATACACCTATTCAGGAAGCTGTATTCAAACTGTTTTCCATTTTTAACGTATTGAATTTCCAATTTATCATACTATTCAATATAGTCTATTGAACGTCCAATCAATAACTTAACTCCTCTTTTAAACTTTCATTTAATATTATTAATATCTTAATAACATTTTAGTCATTTATTAAACAAATAAACAATTTATTCTAATTGTTTACACTTTACTAATTAAATCATTTAATCATCTTAAAATACCACAACCATAATATCTCATCAACATTGAATAAAATACCCTTCAAAATTTTGCATATACCCTATATAGGGTTTTCAAGCCATAATAACCTATTTTCCAAATTTTTAACATCACATAATTAGTTAAATTCATTTATCCATAATGTCATCATTTATATGAAAACTAGAAAAACATCACCAAAATCATTTCTTTTCTGAAAATAAACTATATATAGTCCCTTTATGAAAATATATTTTTTTCCGAAAATTTTAAAATCTATTTACTATATTTAAATAGTCCAAAATAGCCAAATCTTGCTACATTTTTCATAAATCGAAACTTTGTTAGACAATTTTGAAATTTACAGAGTATGCTCCTGTTATATTTATATACTTCTAATAATTATTTCATAAGTTTTGGAGTTAACCACAGAGAGTTATTTGGGTATACCTTTGAAAGTAGTCATTCACCATAAAATCCATAACTTTCATTCTACAAGGCCACAAATTCTAAAATTTTTACAGGACTCACATAATTCCCATATTATCACTCCAAATATTTTTAGAATTTTTAGAGCACAAAAAGTTGACGAAACTGTCCCTGACAGTCAACAGTCAGCATCCCCTATATCCTTTTTGAGAGAAACCTGGACTATTTCGACTAAAACTAATATCACGACTTGTAGACACATTGTTTTTGAGTGCTAAAACTTGGATTTGGTAGTAACTTATATATGTAGTACCCTTCTTTGACGAATCGTAAAACAAAGTTATAGATCTCAAGTTATAAGTTTACAAAGTGGTAAAAAGTTAGGGTTTTCTAACTTGTTTTGAAACGAACTAGTTTTCTTTTTCTTTTCTTTACCATCCAAGCACATCAATACACAAGTTGAGCTCAACCAAGCATAAAACATCATCTAACATATAGATTAAGGGTTTTACACCTTAAGATCATAACTTCATATCATCAAAAATCAAATCAAACAAAAAGAAAATACACTTTATTAAAGTTAGAATTTGTTATACCTTTGCTTGATTTCCTTCCTCCTTCTTCCTAAAGTTTGTTTATGGAACTTTGAAGATTGCAAAGTTCTCTCTTCTCTCCCTTCCTTGCTCACGGCAGCCCCCTCTCCCTTTTCTCTCTCAAGATATTATTTTGGAAAGAAGAATAGATGAAAGAGAAAGAAGTAACTTTTTAATTTCTATTTTCTCTCTCTCTTTTAGCTTGGAAAAAGAAAATGAACAAGGCTATTTTTGCTTTACTAAATCTAATACTTAGATAATCTATAGATATATATATTGTATCTATCCCTTTTTCCATCATTTGCAAGTACACAATTTTGACAACTTGGTGATGTGCCATCATTTCTAATGGTACTTCTTTCTCCATTCTTACAAGCAAACTATTTAAAAATCAACACCTCGGTATAGTGGGTCTCCCTTTCCGGCAGCCTTCTTGCCATTTTGCTCACTTTTTGTTTTTCTTTTAATGTTTTAATATATTAATTAAGTTATTAGGAGTGTTCCCCAATTGGGCTAACAATTGGACTTTAATTAAACTCCTTTTGGGCTCACTTTTAACTAGTTTGAGCCACTAGTTATCCAATATTATTATTCCACATTTGGGCTACTAGTTTATTAGAGGTTAGACTAATTTAATTAGTCCACACATTAATTATCCAAGTTCATGATTAATTAAATGAGTGAGCTTGGTTAGTAAAATAATTAGGCTAGTCCATTAGTATTCCTTACAAATTGGACTATTAAAATTAATCATTCATATATCACATAATTCTCATTAATTAATACCCACATTAATTAATGTACAAAATTTATTCACTTACTATATTCACTTTAATTAAATATTTAATTAACTTACTATCTTATCAATTGTTTAATATTAATATTCTTAGGTTAGTCCACTAATTTAAATAACTATTAGTGGGCCCTATTTTAACTAACAATTAATCACATATATTTTTTCACATAAGTCATAACATATTTATCATCATTGATAAATAATTATCATACTCATTGAACCACATATTGTACATACATACATTCAAATATAATCAATACTTATATTTAGTATTCGAATTTCCTTAAGAAAATAAATTCTTATTATCCATCATACACATACATTCATTTTAAATATAATTATATCAATAATTATATTAAAAATTAAAATCCATAACCATAGATCAAATTAGAGTTTTGATCCGTACTGTCACTTTACCACATTTACCATACTTAGTCAATTTAAAATAAATTGACTAGTTTTACAAATTCATATCATAAAGAAATAATCATAGTAATAATAATAATAATAATCATTTCTTACAATATACATTTATTATTTAAATAATATAGTAATCATATTTTTGTACATAATCATATATCTTTAGTGTAAAAATTAACTTATTAACAGAATATAATTTATAATTATCAACTATTTCTTTAATAAGAAATTTACTTGAAACCATATATGAAACATATATATATATATATATATATATATATACATATTACATATTCACATTCCTTTCCTTGCACACATTCCCATACTTGCTTTAATATATAATAAAAAAAATTTTATTAAAAAAAATTCATACGTAAAATTTCTTATTTTGGTATATCAAAATTCTTGGGTTATTACAAAATCACACTAATCTAGTTAAAAATTTAGTGAGATCTATTAGATCTAGACTCAATTTAGTGTTTCTCTCTCTAAGATTCTCCTACTTCTCTCTAAATTCTCTTCTTTTTTCTTTCAAAATTCTCTCCCTTCTTCTTTCCTCTTTTCAAAAAATGGCCAAAAATTGCCTTACATAGGCTCCGGGCCTAGCCGCAGGTCCACCTGCGGTTGCCCCAGGTGGGGTGGACCTAGCTCGATTTTCGTGTCGCGCAGTTGACTTTTCATTTTGCTCACTGAAACATCCATAACGTGTCATACCATTCCGAAAAGCTCTTTCCGAGAGCTACACAATGACATAAAGTTTTACCAATTTTGGACCCAGGAATATAGAGCAACATACATAAATGGATCTTCCTATAGATACCAGCTAGTTAACCGTCATACCTTGCATAGTTCGTCGCTCAATAGTCATCGTGATAGCTTTGTGTACTTGTTCTAAGCCTCATAACCTCTTTTCGTTCGTCTTGATGTTAGGGTGAAATGACATTTTTACCCTCTTGCCATGGTTAGCTAATAAGTGCAAAATTTTGGGTGTCTACAGATGCCCCTCTTTGTCGTGTTTATGCAATTTAATGAAATAAGTATGATAAAGATATACACCTGGTGCATGACAGGATATATCGATGGTGCGAGTTAATGTATAATGATGCAAGATAATTATAATATAATGTAAAAACGTAAGTCGTTATAAAATGAAGCAACAAGGGAAATATTGAACCTCATTATCGGGTTGCTCCGCTGGGGATAACTGCTATCGAATGGCCATTATCAGGTATTATCGCCAATGGTATTGCTGTGTATCGTCTCCAACAGAACTGAATCACCGAGTATCATCTCCGATGTCATCACTGGGTATCGTCTTTGACGGAATCGCATCATTGGGTATCGTCTCCGATACCATTGTTGGGTATCATCTCCAACAAACACATCACTGGGTATCGTCTCCGATGCCATCGCTGGGTATCATCTCCAACGGATACATCACCGCGTATCATCTTCAATGCCATCGTTGGGTATTGTCTCCAACGGACACATCACTGGGTATCGTCTCTAACAGACACATCACAGGGTATCGTCTCCGATGCCATCGCTGGGTATCGTCACCAACGGACATATCACCGAGTATCGTCTCCGATGCCTTCGTTGGGTATCGTCTCCAACAGACATATCACTGGGTATCGTCTCTGATGCCATCGTTGGGTATCATCTCTAACGGACACATCACCGGGTATCGTCTCCGATGCCATCCCTGGGTATCGTCTCCAACAGACACATATCACCGATTATCAATAATAACATCATTTCTTTACTATTTGACCGTTTTTCATCATTTTTGACCCGTTTTTTCCCTCTCTTTTTTCTTGTTTTCAGATCTCAAGACCTTCTCATTATCAGATTTCAGATTCTCGCAACGTTATTGGCGATAAACAATAATTTATGATTCAAAAGTGCAACTTTCTTCGCGAGTACACCATTTTAGACCAGAAAGGACACGTTTTGACCTTAAGTGCACCAAAACGGGTGGGGTGGGACCCACCTGGCTTAGCCGAAGGTGTACTTATGGCTGGTCGTAGGTACCTCTGTGGCTGGTCGTGGTGGGTTATACCCCACACGTGCCCTCTTATTTTCTCACTTCGTTTGCCTTTGACACCTCTCTTTTATATTATCTTGTATTCTCGTTTATATTCTCGCTCATTCCGCTTCGTAGGGTTGGATTTCCTCACTGTACATTTGTTTATTACATTGCAGGTAACGTATTCATATACTATTCTCGTGTTTTCGCTTTCGTTTCATTATATTACAATTTTTAGTTAGTTTAAACATAATGTACTCAAAATCTATGCTTAAATGACTTGATAAAAATATTCTGACTCGATGTATGCATGTATTTCATTATGCTGAACACGTGGATGTAAGAATTTTCAGAATCTGAGATCATTTTTCATCACACTTTTTGGATAAAAATTATCTATTCTATTAATGAAATTCATTTTATATGCAAGTTTCCCATTGTTTTTGATATTTTTACTATTCTTGCATGCATTCATTTGATTTTTTTAGTGTTTTAACTCTATCGTATTATGAACTGTACATCTTTTACTTGATTGTGACTGGGGTATCTGCAGACAACTATATATGCATACCATTGTGCATGGGGATAGTCCATATTATAAGGGATACTCTGGCAAAAAAAATTCATGGGTCACATAACTGAACATACGTGTATATTTTGTATTACATGTAGGTGTAGTAAAATGATGTAGACTCGTCATGATGCACATGTAGGTCATGCACGATGTGATGACTTATATACTCGAGCTCTAGGAATACCCTATTGTCTATCGCCTTTTAGGTCAATGAAGATGATATTTAAAACACATAGGATAAAATAAAAACGTACCTCATTCAAATCGTTTTATCCATGACTAGACATGGACCATGATGTGCCGAGCAGTTCTAAGTCCCATCGGGCTTCCTCCGGGGTTCAGCCTCGTAGGACGGTTTCGACAGCCCCATCTCCGCGTGTTATGCGACAGGTTCGACGACTCACAGAGGTCTGCATTCCTCTGATTAGTGTGGACGTAGGTGATGCTGCTAACGTAGCTGATGACCTCCCTGATCCAGACGCTGCCGTTCTGCCTATTCGAGGTTAGGTATTTCCTGAAGTTCGAGTGGCTATAGTCGACCTCCTAGGTTTCGATCTGAGCAATCATCCATCAACGTATTTGTGCCCTAACGAGGAATTGGAGAACTTAGATTGTTTTCTTAGTCTTCCCTTATGAGTGAAAGTCAACTTATCCTTTATGTATTATAGTTCTCGAAGTTTACACATCCTCGGGGCAACTTGTTTAGCGTTTATTCCCTTTATCAGACCCTTCATTCTGACTATCGAGAGTGGGTAGATTCTTGGGGTTTTGAGCAGTTCTTTACCATAGCTCCACACCGCTTCCCCTGGGTTATCTTCAAGCTTTGTTTGAGAGATGGTTTCATCAGAGTCAGTCCCTTCATTTGCTAGACTGTGAGGTGATGATGATGCCCTTGGATTGGCGCTATGTTACTGGTATCGAGTTCTCGGGGCTTCGTGTGCCTTTAGATGCTGATATTTCTCTTATTTCCGTTCTCACATTATTGGGATTCTCTCCAAGGGACAGGGTCTTCAAGGCCCGCAACATCCGTTCTGGCACATTAGCTTTTGATGCCATTAAGGGGATCCTATATGAGCCATTTCCTACTTACTTGGTGGAGGGCAATCGACTTTTGCGGCGACTTTTCTTGACTATCATAAGGGGTTATTTTCTGGCAAACAACTCCTCTACTGTTTATTTTAGCATAGTAGGAGCCCTCTGAGATGTCGATCGCATCGGGGACTATGACTAAGGATCGTTCACATTTGCCTATTTCCTTCACGGCATGCACCTTCGTTCAGAGGGTCAGACCGATGCTTGTCTTGACTTCTATCCATTTCTCCTGATAGGTTTTCTTTTCGATTCTCCTTCTCTTTTCGATCTATTTCCTTTTGTCATTTTTATTAATGCAGTTGCTGTTTGTATTTCATTTTTAGGCCTATGAGCGACTTCCTTGTCTTCGGCCTGTCACCACTCTGGGTCTAAACACTTACCCTCGGGGCCGTCGTTGGCATCAAACTACTTTGGAGGAGGTCCCGGTCTCTGATAATTGTTCCCATTGCAGTCTTCAGCTAAAGTTGATCTCTGCTACTGACATGACTTGGGTCCTATATACCTCAGATTACCTGACAGTGGGATTTGATAATGGTTTCTTGAGCGGTCTAGAGTTTGCACTGTCCACCCGCAGGGTTCCCTTGCTGACGTACGGAGGTTGGGAGCTATATCTTGGGGAGAGGGCCTTCAGATGTGTATCAGGGGAGATCCGTATCCCTTTCCATCTTCCCCCTCAGAGGTCCTGGCCCACTGATGTGCATATTTCGGAGATTCCCTTGGAGGGCATAGATGGTATCTTGTTATCTGATAGTCCCAGTATCACAAGGCTTTTGCTACTTAATGGAGGCCCCGGACTATTGGCGCGCAGACCCGGGCTACTCATTTCTTGAGAGATCTTGTACCTATGTCAGTGGTGATGACTGATTGGATGGCCTGTGTTAGAGAGCCGACACATCTGGATTAAATTGCTAGTTTGACTCGCTAGGTGGATCAGTTATCCTTCTTTATCCGTTAGATGGGTAGGGATCCAGTGGAGGCTTATTCCTGTGATCCTGTTAGATTAGGCTCTGGTTCGGCTGCTGGGCCTAGTGTTGCTGATGTTCCTGAGGGAGGTACTACGACCTTTTACTTCCCAGACTTGAATTTTAATGCAGAGGCTCCGAGTCAGGAGGATTTAGCCAGGGTAGATAGGTTTGATGATGCTACGACTTTTGTAGATGTCATTGATTTTATATATTAGATCGTTTCATTTATCGGGGTGCCTGTGCCTCTTTTCCCTGTACATTTTTTTTATGTATGTATATAAAGATGATGCATGTGTAAAAATGATGTATGGATTGCAATTTTTATAAACTGATCAGTTATATATTTTTATGTTATCGCATACGCTTGTTTGTCTCTTTTATCATGATGCATACTTATCATATATATGCTGGATAGAATTGACCCTTGTATAGTCCTTTTAATACTATTTTACAGATGACTTCGTCTTTGGTTATCCGTTTGGATCATTTTTCTTCGGGCGGTACCGCTTCTTGATTGAGGGGGTAGTTTGACGATTTACCTGCCCCAGACCATTTAACTGTGGAGAGGCTTCTGGGGGCACTCGATGTCTTATTTACTATTCCTAGTACCGGATGGTTTTTCTGATGGTATGATTTCTCATTGGATTCTCGATCGGCATGTCTTTAGATTCGGGACTCAGGAGCTTACTTCGACCTTTGAGGAGTATGCCCGATTCACTAGTTTATCTCTAACGGGTCCTTGTGCCCGAGTTTCAGTTGGTCAGATGAGCTGCCAATTTATGACCGCTACTGGATTGAGGCGTGTCGTTGTGTTAGTTGAGGTTACTGATGGACATGTCGTGTCTCTGGATTTTTTGATTGATCGATTTGGTTCTTCTCATAGCCTTTTCGTTTTTCGAGATGATTTTGCCATATTTGAGGAAAGATGGAGATCTGCTCGGGTGGATGCCCTTATGATGTGTATTATCTCGTTGTTATATATTCCTATCTACATGGATCATATGGATGTTGGCGTCGTGATGGTAGTCAGGGCAGTCAATGATGACCACACCATTTTGCCCCTGATCCTTGCTAAGACGTACATATCTGCTTTTTACAGTCGTACCTTTGGAGACAGGGAGTTTCGAGGCAGCTCGATTTTATTGTACGTCTGGTTTATGACCCATTTGGGACCGATTGGCCATTTTCGTCGTCACAGCTGGGAGCTGTCGTTAACACTCTAAAATTAATACCTTACTTCTATGCTACTAACACAATAATTAGTATAGCAATAAGCAAGGATCAATCCCACAGAGAGTGAATTATTTTATATTTGTCCTAATGTTTCCTGTTGATTGATTTTGCAATCAATAAATACGTGCAAGTGTACACGGTCAACAAGTAATAAAGTGATAAGTAGAGTTGTCGATCCCAAGAGAATTAATTCTAATATTTTCCAAGTACCAATTTTACATCAATTCAATTTTATTTAAACAGATGAACTAACTAAAATTAACAATTAAATTAAAAATTAAAAATATATATCTAAATAATAAAATATAATTAAATAAATAAATATAAGAATTCAACTTAACCCCATGCTTCATTCAAATCCCATAACTCTCCATTTAATTATATGGTTACGATGAATTGTTAATCGAGAATTCGTTAGTATTTATACGCATCTTCCGATGGTCATACAAACATATCCTTTTTAAATCCACCATAATAGGAATAGAATTGGAAAGGAACATCCTAGCTAAATAACTCACTATATTCCTATATGAATTAAATTAACAAGAATTTTAAGCATAGATTCTCTTTAGGTTACATATGACATATATGTATATTCCTATCCTATACACAAATCATGAATTCCATCCCGTGCAGAAAATACAAACATATGTTATCATATTCAGATCTAACCCTAGATTTCATCTTTCGAATTCATCTAAAGTATCTCACTAATTATTGGCCAGATAATTAATCAATATGTACAAAATATGATAAGCCAATCCATATAATGCCAATCAAATAGGAAGAAATTAAATTTATACTACACAAGGGATTCCATCAAAAACTTAAATTAAAAACATGTTCATAGCGGATAAAATTATAATCAACAAAATATTCAACATCAATGAAAGATAAAGATAAATAAGAGTTTAGAGAAGAAAAACTATTTCTGCATGTCTTCTAATTCTAAGCTTCATCAATCTATAGCCTCCATCTTTGATGATATTCTGCTTGCTCTTGAACTGGGAAGAGAGTTAGCCTCACATGGCGTTCATTAGCCTTTTTCTCCACACCTTTACAATCCCTAAATCAGACTATTTATAGGAGTTATTTCACCTAACCCTAATAGAATTACAATTACATTTATAACCCTAGGTAGAGATATTTGTATTGAAGTCAGCCTTGTAGTCTTTGTAACTCTTTAGGCTTTAATTGGCAAGTATTTCATTTTATTTGGAAAACAAACAACAATTAAACCCTTCAGCTCAGCCACACCATGCGCCTCACGTGCGCAGAAAACTGAACTAGCGTCGTGGCTCACATTATTGAATGTCGCGGGTCACTTGTCATGCAGCGGCTCACCTTATTGAGCGTCGCGGCCCAAGACCTTCTGTCCGTTTCCTTGCTTTTCTTCCTTGCTCGCCCAATTGCTTCAAATATTCACGATTTTGCCACTTAACTCCTTTATTCCTACAAAATAAATAAAAACTATATAAAATAACATAAAATACTTAAAAACACACAAATTATTAAGCCTAAAAGTACCCAAAAAATAGGTATAAAACCCACTCATCATTTCCTAATACAACTGAATATAAATTGGAGGATTTTGAATTGAATTAAACTAACTAATGTAATAGAAAATAATTAATAAGAATAACCAATAAATTAAAGACTTCAGTTCTTCAGTTCAGTATCGTCTATTTATAATAATGACGTAATCAAGTATAACAATATTTACCCTTCAATGAAACTAATAGTCCTAAGATAATATCCTAATACTCTAAGAAATAACAATCCAATTGCAATTAGAACTCCTTAAGATTTTCTACCTGAAATAAAATTATTTCTCTTTTTCCCCGCTGAATCCGCCGGGTCGGATTCATTGAACTGGGGAATTCGCCAGGGCGAATTCAGCAGAGTTGACCGGGCCAGGGCGGCTTCAGAACGCGCTGGGGCGAGTTGGGCAGAGGGAAATTCGTCGGGGCGAATTCATTGGCCTTCATGAACTCGCCAGGGCGAGTTCATCAATTTTTCCAAAAATTGAATTGACCATTTACCCCTGAAATCATCAAATACCTTAATAAGTTCATATACACCATAAAACATGCAATAAACTAAACATAAATAAATTATAATAAATAAATATTATGCACTCATCAAATTCCCCCACACTTAGCCTTTACACGTCCTCGTGTAAACGAAAACAAAGGTAATATCAACTTCATCTGTAATTCATTTAACCAAGCTTTCAAAAAAAATAATTTAAATCAATTACCAACCATGAATATCAACACTAACTAACAAAGATTTGGTCAACACTTCATCAATCAATTCACAATAATAACCTCGTCATTCCCCACCGAACATCTCTAAACCATACTGTATCCACATAAGTATCTTTCTTATGATCTACACACATACTCAACTCAGTTATTATTGAATAACAGCTGTGCACACTGACTCAAAACTCAAAACATATTTTCTCTGCTATTCATTTTTTCCTTTTCTCTAGAACCATCAAATTAATTTTTTTCCAGGTGAATGCATTTTATGCTCCATTTGACCTTTCTCATTCCTTCTTAAGTGAGTGCATTTTATGTTCCATCTCACTTATTTGTTTATCAACAAATGCGTTTTATGTTCCATCTCGTTGCATGTGTTTATGGGTGAATGCATTTTACGCTCCATCTCAACCCACCACATGTTTCTCTTTTGTACTTTTCTTTTTCAAATCTTCTTCAATTTTTTTCTTCAAATTATTCTCTTTTTTTTTCTTTTTTTTCTCTCACATGGTCTTGCAAACAAAACAAGCAGATAAACAGTTTTAAATCATGAAATCAGTGCACATAGATAACTCCACAGATAACTTAGCCAACTAAGCATATATCTCATATTTAAGAACTCATGTAATACAAATTAGATCTAAATAGTTACTATGGATCATGACTTAGTTCTCATCATTCATCAACTAATTTGGCATCAAACGAATTCTATCAAATTAGCATCAATTTTCATTCCATAACCAAAAACCTTTAAAAACTTAGCCAAACTCAATCATAAAGCCAAAAAAGTTTAGAGCAAATTTTTAATTTTTTTTCACAAAAATAAACACAATTAGGTCATAATCTCCTAGAGTAAACCTAAATATAACCTAAATCCCTTCCCCACACTTAAACCTTACATTGTCCCCAATGTAAGACAATCATGTAAAGACGAAGTATCTAACAACAATGCAACTAAAATGCAAAAAGTAAAAGGGATAAAAAAATAAATCTGAGATCTTGGGTTGCCTCCCAAGTAGCGCATTTGTTTGACGTTGTTTGCTTGACGTTCATCTTCTCAATCCTCATAAACAGGATCCATTAAATCCACCATCTCAACATTCTCCACCTGATATCCTTCATAGAAAGGTTTGACCCGGTGACCGTTTACTTTGAATACCTTTCCTATGCTCGGACTCCGAATTTCCACTGCACCATGTTGAAAAACATTAGTAACAACAAAAGGTCCAACCCATCTAGAATGCAACTTACCGGGAAATAACTTAAGCCTTGAATGGTAAAGGAGAACTCTCTGTCTCACAACAAAAGTCTTTCTCAAAATCCGCTTGTTATGGAAGGCTTTAGTCTTTTCCTTGTAAATCTTAGAACTTTCATAAGTGTCATTCCTCAATTCTTTGAGCTCCTGCAACTACAACTTCCTCTGCTCTCCAGCTTGATCTAAACTCATGTTGCATTGCCTAATTGCCCAGAAATCCTTGTGTTCTAGCTCCACAAGAAGGTGACATGGTTTCCCAAATACAATCCGATAAGGCGACATACCAATAGGAGTCTTGTATGTGGTTCTATAAGCCCAAAGTGCATCCTCTAACCGAAGACTCCAATCTTTCCTGTTTAGGTTGACTACCTTCTCTAAAATGGACTTGACTTTATGGTTGGATACCTCAGCTTGGCCATTATTCTGCGGATGATAGGATGTAGAAACCTTATGCATCACATTGTATTTTCTAAAAAGTGCGGCTAGCATCCTATTACAGAAGTGTGTCCCTCTATCACTAATAATGGCTCTTGGGGCTCCAAACTTGACAAATATATTATACTTGACAAAATTTGCAACAACTTTAGAATCATCAGTCGTGGTGGCTTTAGCTTCCACACATTTAGAAACATAGTCAACAACCATAAGAATGTAAATATTACCATAAGAAACAGGAAAAGGTCCCATAAAATCAATACCCCAAATATAAAAAATTTCAATAACTAAGATGGGAGTTTGTGGCATTTGATTTCGATGTGATATATTCCCTGTCTTTTGACAATTCGCACATGATTTACAAAATAGATTACTTTAAAAAATTTTGGCCAATAGAAATCACATTCTAAAACCTTATGGGTTGTCCTCCAAAGTGACCTCCACAAGCATAAGAGTGATAGAAATTTTGAATCGATAAAAATTCATTATTAGGCACACATCTTTTAATTATCTGGTCAACATAAAATTTTCATAAATATGGGTCATCCCATACATAATATTTGGTATCGCTCATAAGCTTTTCTTTTTGGGATTTGGAAAACTCACTAAGAATGTAAGCATTCACTAGATAATTCACTATATCAGCATACCAGGGTACAAACTCATGAATGGAAAACAGATGCTCATTTGGGAAAGAGTCTTGCAATGGTAGAGCTTCCTCATCTCTAAGCAGCCTACTCAAGTGATCTGCCACCAAGCTGTCTGCTCCTTTCTTATCCTTGATCTCCAAGTTAAATTCTTGCAGCAGCAGAATCCATTTGATAATTTTAAGTTTAGAGTCCTTCTTGGTCAGCAAATACCTGAGAGCAGCGTGGTCAGAATAAACTACAACTTTAGTACCAAACAGATATGATCTAAACTTGTCTAAAGCAAATACAACAGATAAAGTTCTTTTTCAGTTGTAGAATAGTTAATCTGAGCATCATTTAACGTTATAGAAGCATAGTAGATGGCATGAACAACTCTATCAACTCTTTATCCCAAGACAGCTCCTACTGCATAGTTTCTTGCATCACACATGATCTCGAATGGCAATTTCCAATCTAGTGGTTGTATCACCTGTGCTAAGGTCAACAGTTTCTTCAATTTATCAAAAGCCTCCTTGCACTCATCATCAAACTGGAATTCCACATCCTTTTTGTAGCAACTTACACAATGGCAATGCTATCTTTGAGAAGTCTTTGATAAATTTGCGATAGAAACTTGCATGTCTAAGAAAATAGCGAATCTCCCGCGCATTTGCAGGGTAAGGCAAAGTAGTAATAATCTCTATCTTAGCTTTATCAACTTCTAATCCCTAGCTGAAACGATATGACGAAGTACTGTACCTTGCTCTACCATAACATGACACTTTTCCCAATTAAGAACAAGATTAGTCTCTAAGCATCTATCTATCACACAAGTTAAATTATCTAGGCATGCATCCAAAGAATCACCATGAATTGTGAAATCATCCATAAAGACTTCAATACAATTTTCAAGAAGATCAGAAAAGATAGTCATTATGCACCTTGAAAAGTACCTGGTGCATTGCAAAGTCCAAAGGACATCCTGCGAAACGCAAATGTACCAAATGGACATGTGAATGTGGTGTTTTCCTGGTCTTCGGGTGCGATCACAATCTGGTTATAACCTAAAAAATAATCTAAAAAATAATAATAAGTATGCCCAGCTAATCTTTCTAACATCTGACCTATAAAAGGGAGAGGGAAGTGATCTTTTCTAGTTACAACATTCAGTTTCCTATAATCAATATACACACTCTCCATCCTGTTTGCATTCTTGTGGGCATCAACTCATTGTTGTCATTGTTGACGACCGTGATTCTAGATTTCTTTGGTACTACCTGAACTAGACTCACCCATTGACTGTCTGAAATAGGGTAGATGATACACGTGTCAAGTAATTTTATAACTTCTTTCTTCACTACCTCCATCATGAGTGGATTTAATCTTCTCTGTGCTTCTCTAGTGGGCTTGGCTCCATCCTCCAAAAGGGTTCTATACATGCACATAGCAGGGCTTATACCTTTGATATTCGCTATGGTCCAACCAAAGACTGTTATATGGTCCCTTAGGATTCTTAGCAGTTTGTCCTCTTGAACTTTGGTCAGATTGTTGGCGATGATCACTGGTAGTATGTCCTCTTTCCCTAGGTATGCATATTTCAAGTGCGTAGGTAACGGTTTCAATTCCAAAGTTGGAGCCTGCACAACAGATGACAATAACTTTTGATGAGAAGCAGGTAATTAAATGGAATAAACTGCATACTTATCTGAAATTTTAGGTAAAGAATGCAACGCAACCACAGTTTCCCTTAATTCCTGATTCTGCTCAATCTCTTCTTCCTTGTCCAAGTCCATGCTGTTTCTAATGGCAACTTCCAAGTTTTCCTGATGAATTTGTTCAAAAGATCCCTGCACCAAAGAGTCAATGATGTCAATAGCAAAAACGAGATTAATATCACTAGGATACCTCATGGCCTCATATATGTTAAACTGAATCTTCTCGCCATCAAACTCCATAGTCAAGATCCCATTGTGCACATCAATCATTGTCTTCGTTTTTTTCAAGAATGACATCCCTAACTAAATATGTGAAGGATTTGGAGATGTATCATCCTCCATGTCCATAATATAAACATCTGCAGGAAAGATTAGTTCATTCACCTGCACCAAGACATCTTCAATCACCCCTTGGGGGTAAGTGTTAGTACGATCAGCCAATTGAATAATAACACTAGTTTGTTTCAAATCTAGTATTACCTATCTTACATGGAATTGTAAACATGCCTGGATCTTTACATTTAGGTGGTATTTTTCTTTAGAGAACCGCTAATACATTCTCACACACAGTGACTCTTTCATCATTTTTCAATTTTCTTTTATTAGTGCACAATTCTTTTAAAAACTTCGCATACCTTGACACTTGTTTAATTGCATCTAGTAAAGGGATATTCACCTCTACCTTCCTGAAAGTCTTCAGAATTTCCTTCTCTTGCTTATCCTTCTTTGAAGTTCTAGGATTCCTGGGGGCAAAAGGTAAAGGATTAGTCTTGAGCTAAATAGGAGGGTTTGTTGTATCCATTTGTTTTTCACTCCTCAAAGTTATGGCACTTGCATTCTTTCTCGGGTTAACAACTATTTGAGAAGGTAGCTTCCCTGACCTTTGAGAGTCTAATTGACCAACTGTAGTAGCAAGTTGACTCATCTGATTCTCCAAATTGTGGATGGAAGTCCTTGTCTCTAATTGAAATTGTTGAGTTTGGTTCATGAATGCTTTGAGCATATCTTCAAGGGATGTTCTTGAACTAGCAGGTGCTGCTTGCCTTGGTGGATAATGCTGTTGAGCTGGCTGAAATCCTTACTGCCTAGGTGGGTAAACACTTTGCACTGGTGGTCTATTTCCTCCATAACTGAAATTGGAATGATCCTTCTAACCTAGATTGTAAGTATTTGAGTAAGGATCATACTTTCTCTGCAGTTGTGCCTGATAATTTCCCATTGCATTGGCTTGTTGCACAGTCTCATCTTCTTGCAATGTTGGGCATGCATCTGTATTGTGACCCGTCATTAATCATATCCCACAAGCCTTCGCTACTGGTATTTTTCCTGCAGCCATTTGTCTAACCATAGCAGTTAAGTCAGAAATCTATTGCTCAATATTACTTGCGCTCACCTCATTTACCCTTTTCGGTGCATGATTATTCCTAGCTCCGTATTGTTGGGAGTTAGCTGCCATATTTTCAATCAAGTTCTTTGCAACATCTGGAGTTTTATCAACTAGTACTCCTCCACTCGCGACATTAATCATACTCCTATCCATTGGCAACAATCCCTCATAGAAGTACTAGATCAGGTGTTGATCATCAATCTGGTGGGGTGGACAGGTAGAGCACAGTTTCTTAAACCTTTCCTAATACTCGTAGAGAGTCTCTCTGCTGAACTGTCGGATTCCGCATATCTCCTTCCTTATGTTAGCTACTCTTAAAGCAAGGAAGTACTTCTCCAAGAATAGCTTTTTCATATTATTCCAAGACTGTATTGATCTGAAGGGAAGATAATATAACCAATCCTTTGCTAAGTCCGCCAATGAGAATGGAAAAGCTCTGAACTTTATCTGATCCTCGGTAATTCCTTGCGGCTTCATGGTGGAACACACCACACGGAACTCCTTTAAATGCTTGTATGGATCTTCACCTGTAAGACTGGGCAAGGTAGGCAAAAGGTGAATCAGTCTGGATTTCAGTTCAAAAGCAGTAGTTAAAGTAGGATACTCAATGCATAAGGGTTGTTGATTGAGATTAGGAGTGGCTAATTCTTTTAACGTCATGTTGTTGTTTGGCACCGCCATCTCCTCTTCTTCTTCTGATTCGGTGGATGACTTGTTTGACAGTAGTTCTAGTGTTATGTTAAGGCCTGGTGATGGAGCTTCGTCAGGATCTACAATTGTACTTCGAGATTAAGGAGCCTCCTTCCTTAACCTCTGTGCAGTTTTCTTTATTTCTGGATCAAAATTCAGTTCAAGAGAGTGAGAGGATCGAGTCATAAACTGGAACAAAAGAAAACAAAAAATAAATAAACGAAAATGAAGAATAAATAAAAACAAATAACACTCCCCGGCAACGACATCAAAATTTGGGTGTTGTCGTTAACACTCCAAAATTAATACCTTACTTCTACGCTACTCACATAAGAATTAGTATAGCAATAAGCAAGGGTCAATCCCATAGAGAGTGAATTATTTTATATTTATCCTAATGTTTTCTAATACAACTGAATATATAAATTAGGGGGTTTTGAAAATTAAAGTAACTAATGTAACATAAAATAATTAATAAGAATAACCAATGAATTAAAGACTTCAGTTCTTCAGTTCAGTATCGTCTTTTTACAATAATGACGTAATCAAGTATAACAATATTTATCCTTCAATGAAACTAATAGTCCTAATATAATATCCTAATACTTTAAGAAATAACAATCCAATTGCAATTAGAACTCCTCAAGATTTCCTGCCTGAAATAAAATTATTTCTCTTTTTCCCCGCGGAATCTGTCGGGGTGGATTCATTGAACTGGGGAATTCACCGGGGCGAATTCAGTAGAGGTGACCGGGTCTGGGCGGCTTCAGAACGCGCTGAGGTGAGTTAGGCAGAGGGGAATTCGTCGAGGCGAGTTCATTGGCCTGCATGAACTCGCTGGGGCGAGTTCATCAATTTTTCCAAAAATTGAATTTTTTCTCCTATTTTCCTACTTTGGCTCCATTTACCCCTAAAATCATCAAATACCTTAATAAGCTTATATACACCATAAAACATGCAATAAACTAAACATAAAGGAATTATAATTAATGAATATTATGCACTCATCAACAACTTTTGTTTTGGTCATAGTGTTGCTATGATGCACTCCTTCTGTCCGTCCTCCTACGTGGATGTTGCTTCGTGGACAGCTTTTCTTTCATCTATTGAGGAGCCATTCACGATTTTAATGTATTCTGGTTATTGTTCGATCCTGAGCTTAATTACTAATGTGTCGGATTTTGATTTTATTCCCCTGACTAGTTTGAGGGGTGTGACTACATATCATCCCTTGGCAGTGATGAGACATGTTGACTAGCGTTAGGAGTTCCATTCCTTCACTGATGCTTCTGATTACTAGTCTCCCATCCTTTCGTTTATTGAGGCTGACTTAGTAAGAGTTTATGGCTTCTGGGCTCACCGAGTTATAGTTGAGTTCAAGGATAGCCATCCGGGTCAGTTGTCTAAGTATTTGCCTAGCTGGATGCTGATTTAGCGAATACTACAGCTGACCTTATAGAGATAGAGGATGACTCTTCTGGTGAGGAGCCCATGGAGGATCTAGAGGATGACTTGGTGGACCCGTCTGAGGAGGATTTATTCACGGGTTTGATAAAGACATTCGCTGGGTATGCCCCTCTTTCTGTTTCTTCTTTTGTGGCCGTATCGAGAGTTGAGTTGGAGTGCTGCGTGCATAGATTCACTTTCGAGCGAGATCAGGCACGGGCCCTTATGTTGACTATTTTAGCCGGGAGGGACACAACCTATGCTGAGAGAGATGCTGCTCTCATTGACAGGGATGTTGCAATCGCTGAGAGGGATGCTCATGTATCATATATTGATGAGATCGCAGACCAGGCCAGGGTTGTTTTGAAGTGATAGGATGGGACTATATGCACAAGACTGACCCTTTTGAGGCGTATTGATGCAGTGGAGCATGAGCTCAGATCTGCTCCTCAGACCACAGAGACCGTTGTGTTAGAGTTTATGCCCTAGAAGCCAATTATTTGATGTAATTGCTTAACATTTCTTTTGATATTTGATTGAATAAATGAATTATTTTATTATGGTTTCATTTACTGTGTTATATAAATGTTAGCATAATAAAAGTCCTTAAAATAGTGATACAAATTATATAGCTTCAAGTATATGACTTGAACATGAGATTATATAATTACAATTAGTATCATTACTCTTAAATGTCCCTAGTCGAGTATCATTGTTAATGGGACAACAATGATACATCGAGACTAGTATGTGGACTGACTGATGGCCAAATCTCATTGGTCATTAATATATGAGATATTGAGTCAATGCATAGGTACATGTTAGAGAACAATGTACTGGACAGACCCACCATGAGAATTCTATATGGAGCATTATACAGAGTGTCATAAGAAATTCTCATAGTGACAATGATGTAATGGTCCTCCGACCTGAAATCACTATATTACTACATGGGAATTTATGTACTTTGATATCATCAAAGGTTACCTTTAATAGGGTGGACAATAAAGGTGATTATTGGGTACATCATGAATTGTGTTAGGAATATGAGTGATCTAGATGGAATTTAACCCTCATATATATTAGGGGTGATATCCATAGGCCTCTTGATTGAGTAGGACTATGAAATGCATGGCCATGCTCAAATAGTGATTTGTTTGTAATAGTCTACTCATTGATCAAGAAAAATCAGATTAAATTATGAAGAGTATGATACATTCCATGGCTCGAGTTTAATCTAGGATGTCCAGCTTAAAAGGATTAAATTACATTAAAACATTGGTCACGAAAAGGTTGCATCGAATCATCGATCTTATTATTACTTGGGCAGCAGTGATGCATTACTAGATGCCACTCTTTGTTTATAATTTTATAATATGATTTTAAAATTATTACCGATATAATAATAACCTATAGGGTCACACACTTAGAACGTAATTAAAAGAGAATTAATTTAAATTGTAAGGATTTAAATATGTCAATATGATTGATAGTATTTAAATTACGAATTTAAATTAACAGGATAATTCGTATATATGTATATTAATTAAGTAAGACTTAATTAAAATATAATATATATATAAATTTGGATTTTACTTTTCTAATAGGATTAGGGTTTTGTTTAATTCCTTTTTTGAAAGCTATATATATCTGATATATCAGTTGTCTTGTTTACGTGAGACCAAAAGAAAACAAAACCCTAGCCATTTTAGAAAAGAGAGTTAAAAGAAAAACTTCAGTAAAAATCCAGATCTTGGCGGCTAGTACCGAAATCTCTTTGCTGCAGATCGTTTGACGATTCGTGGGGCGTTTGTGTGGATACCGTAGAGATGCAGTTCCATTGGATTACGTTGGAGATTCGAAGCTGTACCAGAGTCTTCCTTCATCTTCATTCAAGCTCGGATAATCAGTAACACAATCTAAACCTCTGAATTAATATGCTTTCGCAAAGATTCTGTTTTAGGGTTTTCGAAAATTGTTTTAAATTTTTTAAATTCCGCTACTTTGATGTGTCGAAAATCCTACACGTTGGCTATCTTACGTTTTTATCTTGCCTTACTTCGGACTTGTAGATCATACTTCATTTATTTTCTGCATAGACTATGTTACTTTATCATTCATCATAGAAAACATTTGTATATCAAAACAGTTTAAACATATATAAAGATTTACGTTTCAGTCAACTTCCCTTTCTAATGTAATCTCGCCTTTTATCTGATTGCCATTTCATCCTGATGATTACTACTTCGATATATTACTATTTTCCTCATTTCAGGTGCTCGCGTCAGATTTGATGGCTAATTACTGAGATGCTGTCAGATTTCATTAGATTAGGTCGTCGACCTGGGTTAACTTGGTGCAATGACTTGGTTTATTTCGGGGTTTATTTTCAGGAATCTGAGTTTTGGTTTTTGAATTGAGTAAGGGTTAATATCTAGGTATAGGTTATGCCAAGATGATTGTTTTACGCATTCTGGTTGGTCAAGAGGGGATTAGACGACGAGTTGAAAGGCCTTATGATCGTCAGATCATCGAATGGGTTTGGAAATTTTAAAAGGATTAGACTACACCGCAAGTGGCTGCCTACGTACTCCTATAAGGGGAGGAGATCAGGTCTTACGTAGTTCAAGCCAAGATACGATAAAAGAGAGTTTTTTTTTATTGAAACATGCTTGTAAACAGTCCTCAAGCATAATATCGTTTCACGGAGTTACCATTAATAGGTTGGGAAAATACCTCACCGTCCATTTCTTGTAGGATCAAAGCTCCACCTGACAGGATCATTTTGATAATAAAGGGTCTTTCCCGATTTAGAGCGAATTTCCCTTTGGCCTTGTCTTGACACAGAACGATTCTCTTTAGCACCAAATCATACTCTTTGAATTCTCGAGCTCGCACCTTCTTGTTGTATGATTGGGAGATTCGTTATTGATACAATTGTCCATGGAAGATGGCGACCATTCTTTTCTCGTCTATTAGAGTTAACTGATCGTATCGATCCTGAATCCATTGACTTTCATCAAGTTGTTGGTCCAACAATATTTTGAGGGATGACATCTTTACCTCAATTAGTAACACGACCTCCGTACCGTACACCAAAGAGTATGGACTGGCCCCAGTCAAAGTACGTATTGATGTCAGGTAAGCCAGCAAAGTGAGAGGCAATAAATCTGGCCATCCTTGGTGGTTGGCCACCATTTTCTCCATAATCTTTTTGATGTTTTTGTTTGCAGCCTCTACCGCTCTGTTCATTTTTGGCCTGTAGATCATTGAATTAAGATGTTTGATTCTGAATTTATCACACAACTCCCTTATCATCGCGTTATTTAGATTATTGGCATTATCTGATACCAAGATTTTTGGTTATCCATATCGACATATAATATTGTTCCGGATGAAGCTGACGATGACCTCCTTCATTACTTTAGGGAAAGATGCAACTTCTACCCACTTAGTGAAATAATCGATCATGGTAAATATGAATCGATGTCCATTGCTTGCTTTGGGCTCGATCGAACCGATTACATCCATTCCCCATATAGATAATGGCCAAGGGAAGGTCATATAATGTAGCTCATTGGGAGGAGCGTGAACAACATTGGCATGAATCTGACATTGGTAGCATCGTTTGACGTGGTCGTCATAATCAGCTTTGAGTGATAGCTAATAATGTCCCGTCCTTAGGATCTTCTTGGCAAGCAATAGGCCACTCATATGGGGCCTGCACACTTCGCCATGAACTTCATTCATGAGCCTTTAGGCCTGGTCTTTATCCAAACACCTCAAGAGTCCCATATCAACGTTCTTTTTATACAGGGTATCTCCGCTTAGGTAAAACTTCATTGCCATCTTTTGGACTATTGTCTCTTAGTTCGATTTGCCCCGGTGGGGATGGATACATCACCTAGATATTCCTTTATGTTGTGGTACCAGGGTTGCCTGGGTTAAGATAGCTTGTCCGAAAGTTCCTCGATGTAATTCTCATAAGCGGTGTTGTGTTGTATCGTAAATTCGACGGTAGATGCGCCTTTACTCTTAGATACATGGATTAACGATGCCAACATAGCTAATGCATCTGCAAAGTCATTTCTGTTTCGTGGAGTATGCATGAAGGCGATGTCTTCAAACTCCTTAGCCATTTTGATGACGTGTCGATGATAAGGTAGTAAGTGAAGCTCTTTGGTGCTATATGTCCCCATACTTTTGGATGACTAATTCTGAGTCTCCGAAAACGGCTAGTCGCTTGACTCCCATTCTTCGAGCCAATTTCAACCCTAAGATACATCTTGATGAGTAGGTTTTATACCTATTATTTGGGTACTTTTAGGCTTAATAATTTGTGTGTTTTTAAGTATTTTATGTTATTTTATAGTGTTTATATTTATTTTATTATTTTTATTTATTTTGTAGGAATAAATGAGTTAAATGACAAAATCATGAATATTTGAAACAATTGGACGAGCAAGGAAGCAAGAAGAGAAAACAGACAAAAAGTCTTGAGCCGCAGCGCTCATTCATTAGAGCCGCATCGCTGGATTAAGGGTCGCGACGCTCGAGGGGTTCATGGTCAGGCGCGTGGCGCGCGTGGTACAACTGAGCTGAAGGGTTTAATTGTTGTTTATTTTTCAATTAAAATGAGACACTTGCTAATTGAAGCCTAAAGAGTTACAAAGACTACAAGGCTGACTTCAATACAAATATTTCTATCTAGAGTTATAAATGTAATCTTAATTCTATTAGGGTTAGATGGAATAACTCCTATAAATAGTCTTATTTAGGGATTGTAAAAGTGATTGGGGAAAAGGCCAAGAAACGCCATGTGAAGCTAACTCTCTTCCTAGTTCAAGAGCAAGCAAAATATCATCAAAGATGGAGGCCATTGATCAATGAAACTTGGAGTTAAAAGAATGGCAAGAGATAATTTATCTTCTCTAAACTCTTATTTATCTTTGTCTTTTGTTGATGATGAATATTTTGTTGATTATAACTTTATTTGCTATGAACATATTGTTAATTTAAGTATTTAATAGAATCTCTTGTGTAGTTTAAATTGAATTTCTTTCTATTTGATTGGCACTATATGAATTGGTTCATTATATTTTGTTCATATTGATTAATTGTCTGGCTAACAATTAGTGTGATACTTTAGATGAATTCGAGAGATGAAATCTAGTGTTAGATCTGAATATAATGACATGTGATTAGTTGTTCTTCTTCGGATTGAATGTTAATTTGCGTATAGGATAGGAATATACCTATAGGTCATGTGTAACCAATTCGGGAATTTGTTTTAATGAATCTATTCTAATTTAATTTGCATAGGAATATAGCAAGTTAGTTAGAGTGAGTACTTTTATTTATTATAGAAAGAGACTTATAAATGAAATTATGTATTCTTGGTTAACAATTCATCGTGACCATATAATCAAATAGAAAAGTTATGAGATTTGAATGAAGCATGAGATGAAATTGAATTCTTAATTTTATTTATCTATGTAGTTGTATTTTATTTATTTTTAGTATTAGTTAAATTATTAATTTTAATTAATTCATACGTTTAAATAAGATTAACTTGATATAAAATTGGTACTTGAGAAAATGTTAGAATTAATTCCTCATGGGAACGATACTCTTCTTGTCGCTATATTACTAAGTCAATCGCGTATACTTGCGTGTATTTACCTAGTATTAAATTAGGCAAACAAGTTTTTGGCGCCGTTGTCGGAGAATTATTTTCTAATGTTTTTCCAATATTGATTTCAATCAAGTTGATCTTAATTTAAACTTGTATTTTTGTTGTAGTTAATTTATTTTTTTTTGTTTTTTTTCAGATCATACATCTTAACAGATAATAGAAGACGGTTGCGGAGAGCGACAACTGACCTCTTTTCAGGGAAGTCTTGCATTTATTTCTTTTATTGCATACTTTTAGGATAATGTTAGTTTCAAGTTTGGGGGTCTTTCTATATTTTGTTTTGATGTGTAGATCTATGTTTGTAATTTTATTTTGAATTTTATGGGTATATTCACTACAAACTCTCACGAAACACAACTCGTCCACTTGGAGTAACCTTGGAGTTTAAAGGCTTGTTACACATGCTAAGTGTAAACGTATTTCTTACGAAAATGGTGTTGTACTGTTGTTAGGTAGTGTCTCTTGGGCAATGAACTAATTGAACTTAAGATTTTTGGTCAATGATAAAATTATGGTTTTTATTTAGTAATTTTTAGAAAAGGGATAAATATTGCTTAATCTGAATTTTGGCTTCCTGTTAATTTTTATTTTGTTTGAGACCTGATAATTCTTTTATGCACATATCCATTTGGTTGAACTAGTTTTAACTTTGAGAAAAATTATGTGTTAGATGCTAATGAAGGATATAAGAAAACCTCTATTGCTTACTTGATCATGTTACTATAAAGAGTTTATTAATATTAACTACTTCAATGTCCATCAAGAAAAGATATGAAGAGAAAAATCTGTATAAAAGTGATGGATATAAGTAAAGTTTGGCTAGTTTGTTTTTGTGGCCTTAGTTACTCGAACAAGTATGCCCTTAGGAATGTCTCTACACTTAGTGACCTAAAGCCATCTAGTTTGGGATTCATTAGTGGAAAGTTTGCTACAGGGGTAATTTTTGAAAAGCCTAAGAAAAATAAACGTTGCATATGCCAAAATCAAAATACATACGAGATGGAGCGTAAAACGCACTCGTAATATATAATAAAATAAATAGTAATAAAATGTGTGAAGGTAAGTATAATGAGGGGGGCTTGGTAATTCTTCATATGCAGATATCTTTTACGAGCATTGAAATTGTCACGCCCCGAAATCAACCTGCTAGCTTCTTTTAGCCAAGTCGGACTTTGTGTTGATTTGTACAACTTTTACATAATGCTATAGAAATTTTAACTTCTAATAATCAGAGTATAATGCGGAAAAGTGATAATATTATAATATCATTCTTTCGTGTTATATCATTCCTAGGTTATTTGTTCTTATTACAAATAAGTCCTAAAAGACTTAAGAACAAATCTCCATTTATCTATCTGAGACTTGCAGTATTAGCAACCAGGCAGTTCCCAGGAAAGAGGGGGCTTTCCGTTAAAACGGCGCGCAATTAAATGACCTAACCCCTTTCCTTGACAGAACTTTCTAGACATTGCCAATAATGTTAATCTAACATAGTTAAATGACTTCTACGAACTTAAATATAAAGTATGCAATACATTATCAAAAGAAGACAACAATAATTATATCTTTCTTAACCTAACAACTCTTCTTTAACTTTCTCTTTTACTGTTAGACTCTTCTGGTAATTCTTCCTTAGCTAGAAATAGAAATTATTTACAAGAATGAGCATAAAATAGCTCAGCAAGTATAAAGATCTGAATAAAGGTATACACACACTGTGATTGATATAAAAGAATAGAGTTCAATGATTTTGCATAACTGAGGGTTGATATCCTCTATTGACTCGTATCTACCATTTCTGTCAGTCATAAAGACTTAGAAATATGTTTGGTTCGGATATTTTGAAGGGGATCAGCCTTCTTCAATATCCTAGGTGTATGCATATCATCCTACTCATGCAAACAACACGTTATGTCGATATTTACTGGACATACATATGACCCTCAAGGGGTAATGACCCTCAAAGGGGTGATTCATCTCAGTTCTTTATCAGCTCAATATCATAAGAATAATAATTCATTTCTTAAGTTATGCTGAATCAAGAAGCAATATAATTGATAACAAGGTGTAAAAGACTTGTTGAAAATAATAATCTTAGACAAGGTTAGTGACACAAGCATAAGGGGGTCAGAATTTTATGACAATCATTCGACTCAAATATCGAGGAATCAACGAATGATCATACGTGAATGGAATGAATTCAACCCAAGGATGCTTGGAATGGTGCCTAAGACCCTTGGATTGGAACTTGAAGATCATTCATGCGATTCGGGATTGCTTTTATGTGTTTTTGTGTTTTTATCTTTTTAGCGATTTGACCTCTGGAGCTTCAATGGAGTTTTTGATGATGTTAGAATTTTCGAATGAGAAAGTGGTCTTCTTGAAGTTTGTAGAGGACTTCTCAAGCTTTTCAGTTTCATATGGTGTGTAAAAATCTGAGTTTATTTGGGCCTCCAAATATTGTTTCTTTGTGAGCTGATCCGAACCCCCGCGCAAATTAGATTCCTGTTCAGACCAGTTTGCTTAAATGGGCAATAACTTACGTTTACGAACTCCAAATGAGGTGATTCAAAAGCCTAAATTCATTAAAAACTCCAGGGCTACAATTTTCATTCTTAGCCCAAGTCCAAATTCGGTAGTTATCGGATGTGAAAATAGCTTGCAAGGTGCTAATCAGTTTATAGTTGTCTGATTTGGACTTTTAACACATCACATGTTTTTGGGTTGTTAAATTCTTTAGATGGCTGATACATGTGATGTGATTAGTTGTTAGATCTTGACTTATGATGATGGGTTAGCACACCATGAGTTCTTATAAATACCAAGTGATGCTAGGCTTGTATATTCAATCATTCATACCAATTTTCAGATTATCAATACTATTGTGAGTTTGTTTCTCTACTTGTGGTTCTTTGAAGAATTCCTAAGTGTTCCTTAGTTCTTCTTTTTAGATTCATAATTGACTTATTATACAACCATTCATAGTTGTGTGTGGCGTCTTCTACCACATCAATCGTCGATTGTACCGAGATTACCGCTTCAATATAAGCGAGGGGTCGAAGTGTCGTTGGTGTTCATCCTCCGCAAATTTCCTAAGCAAGCAATTGTACTAAGATTATCATCTACATATAGGTGAGGGGTTAAGGTGCTGCAAGCTATCCATCCTATCAACTTGTTAGAAACGATCTGGGCGACGACCACCTCACGCAAGCGTGTCGTGAAGTCCATCATTTGGTATCAAAGCTAAGTTCCTATCAAGTTACTTATCTTTAATTTTATTGTCGGATTATATTAAAAAAAATTGCAAAAAATTATTGTTGCTCATATTGGGATTTCATTCGAAAAAGTCGTATTTGGCGATTGTGAAGAATTGTTAGTACTCGTATTCATAACTACTATTGTGTCTTGATAAGTTTTTATTGGATTGAATTTGGATAATTAAGGTATTACTTTGTGAATTCGAAAAGAACCTATTAGAGAGAACTACGAGCGGAAAAAGGCAAGAGTGGTGAGATTATTAAAGGATAAAATCCATTTGAGCAATACACGAGCGTTTCATTACATTGTTTGAGCGAAACACGTGAGGGAGTTGTTAGGTTTGTATATAGCGCGAACATGCAATCAAATTACATAAAAGTGCGGAAGCACAATAAAACGGATTTTAAAATTTTTCATACAAACCATCACCATGATCATCCTTGTGATTAATTATCAATTAAACGAAAGAGATAGAGATATAAAATTATACCCTTGTAGAACCATGCTTCCACAGGTACGAGTTCACCTCCAAATCCTTCGCGTTCTCCTTGAATTCCACCGATTAAATTCCTTCCTTTGATCAACGTTAGCCACCCAAGTGTTTGGCCTCTAGAGGTGATCCACCAAGGAATAATAGTTGTTCAAGAAGATGGGTGTTGGCAAAACCCTAGTTTCTATCTCTATAGAAATTGCAAGTACTCTCTCTCTCCAATTCTTATGGAAGAGTGTGTAACTATCTAACCCTAAATCATGATAAGACTCCTCTTATTTATAGATATAGGGAACCCTCCTAAACTATTTAGGATTAGGGTTTTTATTTTAATTAAACTCCTTTAATTAATTAAACTCCTAATCCAATTAGGAATTTATGAGAGTACTTTTATTAATTAATTCCAAAACCCTTTTAGGAACTAAATAATAATAATAGTAATAATAATAATAAGACTCCTCTTATTAATTTATATTTAATATTTCCAAAATATTAAATAATAAATATTAAGCTATTTAATTTATTCTATCTCCATAGATTAAATTAAATACACTTAACTTATTATTACAATTATGTCATTTACTTCTTAAACAAATATTTTCCTTTTGCGGTGTGACCCATCTCCATATTAAACCGGTTGTGAATAAATCAATTAGAACAATTCTAATCTTATTTAAATAAATAAATTAAACTATTTAATTTATTTAAATAAATAATATTTATTCTACAATAAGAGTAAGCCCACTTAGCGATCAACGACTTTCCAGATAATATAGATTTCAACATTAATCACAAAAGAACCTTTCAGTGTATAGTTACCATACAATTCAATCATTCTACCATACAATGTCCCAATTAAATATAAGATATGGAATTACTGTCAAGTCTTATTTTATTTAATTATATGTATTTCGATTCTCAAATGCACAACTCTAATTAATGCAAATTAGAAACTCCTTTCTAATTTCATTCTGCTTTGGCCAAAGACTTCTGAGTCGTCATTTATCGAATCACATAGGACATTCTTTCCTTTTACTAGAAGTGGTAGATTCTTTGTTGATCATTCACCTATCTCCATGTATAACTTATTATACCCAATCATACCCTTTGATATACCCTAAGGGTCTTAAGGGACATGTCAAAGTATAAACTCATCACACATAAGATACTATGATGATCTCAAGTCCAAGGATCACTTGTACTACTATCACTAGAGGAATTCCTATTGACAGGCGAGTAAAACTCCATTAGGTATTCCTTAGCGAGCCACGTTCAGTGAACTTATTCTCTAATAAGCACCTACATACTTGCTTTAGTGTCTCCGCACAAATGATTATGAGATCAATCATCCTCTTCATAAGATCAAGCAACGTATGTACTAATCTATCCAGATTCACTAATCCCCTTTTTAGTAATCCAACGATTAGGAACGATTTTAGTTTGTGAGCTATCTAGAATTTAAATCTCATTAGCATGATCCCCATTATGATTCTAAAAGCATTGCTCAAAACTATGGGTTTATCACATTTAATATAACAACACCATGTAGATAATGTAAAATGCCTTTAATAACCGAATAAGATTACAAAGTATATGCTACATCATATCAAATATGATTGGCTTGTGTGCATACTACTTTCAATCTCCCACTTGCACTAAAGCCAATCGTCATGGTATCTAATACCCTTCTTCTCTAAGTGATGATCATCCTGTTGTTTGGATAAAGCTTCAGTAAATGGATATGCAATGTTGTTCTCCAGAGTCCACTATCTCTATAGTGACTTTTTCCTCTTTCAATGATTCCACTAATCAAATGAAAGTGCCGCAACACTTGTTTGAATCCAAGATGAGACTTAGGAACTATTCCTAGTTCTGTAATGAACTTTTCATCCAAATAATCAAACCTGCAGCTTCATTTACAGCTATATACTTTGTCTTTGTCAATAAACTAGCAACTCTTTGCTGTTTGGAACCTTTCCAATTCACTGCACCACCTTTTGAGGTAACGATTTACCTTAAAGTGGATTTGTTATCGTCTTGGTCAGTTTGAAAAACTTGAGTCTGTTTAGCCCTCTAGTTTTAATTCAGACCTACCATGAGTCATGATCACATCTTCAGTACCGGTTAAGTACCTAAAGATGTTTATCACTGTCTTACAGTGATCATCTCCAGAATATGACTGATCAACATCAAGCCTTGTATATTCATTGCATATATGATAGTAACTCATGCGATCTCTCTTTCAATTGGGGACAATTTTAGAGAGATACACTCCATGGCTCATCATCATGAGACCTCTCTTGGAGTTTGCCATGCTAAACTCCTTTAACATCAAATGAATATACGTTCCTTGGGTCAAGCCAAACATCCTTTTAAATCTATCTATATAGATTTATATCCCCAATTTATAGGACGCTCCTCCCAAGTCATTCATGGAGGAATGTTTAGACAATTTTATCTTACTGATTGTAGCATTGGTGTGTTATTCCTTATCAGTAGTATATCAACATATAATACTAGGAATGTCACAGTGCTCACACTGACCCTTTTGTACACACTAGGTTCATTCTCATTTTTGATAAAATCAAACTCTTTTGATTGTCTCATCAAAATGAATGTTCCATCTTTGAGAAGCTTGCTTCAATCCATCAATAGATCATTGTAGCTTAAAACACGATTTACTTCAACCTTTGAAACAAATTCCTCTGGTTGTATCATACATACATTCTCCTCAAGTCTTCATTGAGGAAGGGTGTCTCCACATCCATTTTTCCAGATTTCGTAATAAGCTGCAATCACAAGCAAAATCCAAATGGACTTGAGCATTACCCGGTAATAAGGTTTTATCACAGTTAACTCCTTGACTTGAAAAACCTTTTAAACAGGTCTGGTCTTATAGGTCTCCACCTTGCCATTTGCCCCAGTCTTTCTCTTAAAGACCCATATTCACCCTCTAGGCACTATGCCCTTTTGTGGAGTAACTAGAGTCTATACTTGGTTCTCATACATGGAGTCCATTTCGGATTTCATGGCCATCTGCCATTTCTCTGAGTGTCTTCTACTCATAGCCTCATCGTATATAACTGGAGCATCATCCTCTATAATGCGTACCACATCATTATCCTCTATGATGAATCCATACCTCCCAGGTATCTTCGGTACTCTTCCAGATTTACGATTCGGTTGTGGTACAATAGGTCTATCTACAGGTTCCTCGGTTCGACTTAAAATGCTTTGTGGTTCTTGAACTCCTTCAAGATCTATTACCCTCCCACAAACTCCTTCAATGATAAACACCTTTATCTAAGAAGGCAGCGTGCAGGATTATAGTAATAATACCCTAAACTTTCTTTAGGATATCCCACAAGTCTGCACTTGTCAGATTTTGTCCCAAACGTATCTTTGAAACCTTTTCACATAAGCTGGACAACCCCTTATCTTAACATACTTAAGATTAGGAATCCTCCCTATCCATAACTTTTATGGAGTCTTGAGGCCGGATTTTGAGGTTACCTTATTTTGTAGATATGCAGCCGTTTCTAGGACATAACCTCAGATGGATACTAGAATGTCGGTAAAAATCATCATGGACTGCACCATGTCCAACAAGGTACAATTTTTCCTTTTAGATACACCAATCAATTATTGTGTATTAGGAGGTGTCCATTATGAGAAAATACCATTTTGAGATGATCTAGAAACTCATTGCACAAGTATTCTTTCCTCAATCTGATCAAAGAATCTTAATACTTTGTCAATATGTTTCACTTATGAATTCTTTGAACCTTTCAAAATGATTCAGACTTGTATTTCATCAAATACACACATTCAACTCTTTGAATGACTATCTCCTTTTCTTTTATTAGTTTATTCAATTTGCAAAATGTTTTTCATGTAAGTCAAGTATACAAAAGCTATCAAGTATTCTTCCAGTTTCAAACAAAACATTATCATTATAAATAGAACAACAATTGTTCTTAAATATAATACCAGAACCTTTCTTGTCCAACAATGGAAGTAATAATGTTTCTAAAGAGAACTGAAATATAATAACAACTTATTAACTTAATAGACTTGCTCGTAGGCAATGCTAAACTATAAGTTCCTACGGCTAATGTAGCAACCATTGCTCCATTCTCCACACGTAAGATTACTTACTCTTTGTTTAGCTTTCTACTTCTGCTTAGTCTCTGCATTGGATTGCATACGTGAGAACTACAACCGGTATCCAATACCCAAGTAGAACCTTGACTTACAGAAAAATTTATTTCAATCATGAACAAACCTATATCTGTAACCGAAGCTTCACTAAGCTTCTTCTGGTTAGCCTCTGTAAGATTCTCCTTACAGTTTCCTTTTTAGTATCTAGGCTTATTGCAGTGGAAGCAAACTCCTTTGCTATCTTCATCAGTCTTGTTCTTATTATCCTTTGTTTTTGCCTTTCCATTTACCTTCTTTGAATTGTTCTTCTTTTAAGAAGATCCTTTGGCCCTCTTCCGCTTCCTAGAAGAATCATCTACCCGCAAGACTTGGTCTTTCTTGGTTGGAGAGTGACTCTTTACAGTTTTCAACATGTTTAAGCAACTCAGGCAGGCTGACATATCATGTGGAAATTCACAACAATTTGTGAGAAAGAGTCCGGAAGTGATTGTAAGATCAAATCTTGGATCAACTCTCCATCCATTAAAACCCAGTTATCCCAATTGTTCAATCAGATTGATCATTTTAGGACATATGTCTGTACTGTAGTGCCATCGATCATTCTAGATCAGAAAAGCTCCTTAAATATCGGATATCTAATAGTCCTACTTTCCTCACCATTCAACTTCTTGAAGGTGCCGGAGTACAGTAGGAGCATCCATAGTTTCATGCTGACGCTGAAGCTCGTTACTCATGGATGCGAGCATGATGCATTGAGCCAACTGTGCATCATCTTACTACTTTCTAAAAGTAGCAATCTCTTTCTCAGAGGCATTGTCTGCAACCATTGCAGGGATAGATATATTAAGGACATAAGATAGCTTTTCAGCCTTGAGAACTATTCTCAAATTTCTTAACCAGTCCGTTTAATATGGTCCGATTAATTAGCATCTAATATGCTATGCAGTGATAGTGAATTAGACATCGTAAAATTCTAAAAATGAATTTGTAATTTAACAACATTTTAGCATACATTCATTTTTAATTAATTACCAAAATAAATTAGGTCTTTATTTTAAATTGGTACCTCACTATTTTCATCAAACTCTATTACCCTCAATATATAGTTTGGCATTCTAATTAAAGATTTGCTAGTGAGAATAAGGATCTCATTTCAAATGTATATAGCCTTGTGGTGACACAATAAACAATATATAAATAAATAGGTAGACAACTATTGTCAATTACATCACTATGTAACTCCTTGCATTTTGCCTCTTAGATTATTTTGATCAAGTGGTGACACATCCAAATCAAAATTATCCAAGTTAAGTCCAACCTAGCACTTCCATATACGTGAAGAGAAAAATACCGTCCTTGTGGTGACACAACAAAACAGTAATATTCAATTCCTTAATAAGCATCAAATGTAATAATGCAACATCTTAAATATTTAATACTTGCCTTGTGGTGACACAACAAACTCATATTAAATATTTAATACTCTATTGCTTTACCATGTTAGAAGGCGACGTTCGATATTCCTAATATCTTTGAACGCTTAGGACTTAATATAATTTCTTTGAGGGGTTTGTTATTATTAGTCTCATCTTGTTTAGCGCGCATGCACATATATATATAAAATGCGCGTCATATTATTTAACATGCGAAGCATGTTGTATAATATATAATATATATATAGTAAGCATGCACACAGAGAATACTATATTCTATCTGGATTGATTATGGACTTTTATTCTAGTTTGGTTCACTAGAGCTACCAAATGAACCAAAAGGTCAAACCTAGGGTGCAAGAACAAAATTTAAATATAACTATTATATTTAACCTAGGGCTCCATTACAAACGGGTCTTCAAGCGCTCCTTGCTCCTTTGTCTCCAATTCTTCAATTAATTCTAAGTAAACCTATTACATAAACTATTTACAATAAATAGAAACCTTGATCAGCAGTCAAGGGGAAGTACATAAGAGGGAGATAGAATTTACATTAAGAAAAATTAGAGAAGACGAGGTACGCAGACCCCATTTATAAAAACCCATTCATTCAAGCATCCACTAAAATAAATCCAATCACATATTGGTCAGTAGTCCATAATCAATCCCTATTTATTATCATACATATCTCCATATGTATCAATAAATAACATTCATCCCATGAATATTAAAACCATTCCATATATGCATTGATATCAATTAATGGGCAATTAAAAGTTTACTAGAAATTCAATTTTGAAATAAAATAAACTCCTTTATTCTAATCAAAATTTAAATCATAATAAACTTATTTATTTTATTTTATCCAATTTTGAATAAAAATAAACTCTTTTATTTTTAATCAAATTCCAAATCAAAATAAACTCTTTTATTTCAATTAACATGGAATCCAATTTCAAGTTCAAAACAAACTCTTTTATTTTAACTTAAAATTGTTGGAAAATAAAATATGTTGAATCATATTCCTTATCAAAACAAACATCTTTATTTTTAAGGAAACATGAAATCCTATTCCATATGTGAATAAACTCCTTTATTCTAGGAAACATGGAATCCTATTCCATATGTGAATAAACTCCTTTATTCTAAATTTATATCAATTAAATAAACCATTTATTTTAATTGAAGGAATTTTTTTTTCTTTTCGGATTCTGCTGTCCGGCGCAGCTGCGCCCAGAATGAACTGGGAAACAGCGCAGCTGCGCTGAACCCCAGAAATGACTTTCTGGGTTTGGGCGCAGCTGCGCTCCAGAATGAACTAGAAACGGCGCAGCTGCGCCGCGTAACAGATTCAGAAAAAACAGATTCTGCCCAAAAATTTCGATCTAATCGCATACCATACACACATGGAATCATCAAAATCGATAATTAGCACAAGGTTAGGCTTTGATACCACTGTTAGGTTTGTATATAGCGCGAACATGCAATCAAATTACATAAAAGTGCGGAAGCGCAATAAAACGGATTTTAAAATTTTTCATACAAACCATCACCATGATCATCCTTGTGATTAATTATCAATTAAACGAAAGAGATAGAGATATAGAATTATACCCTTGTAGAACCATGCTTCCACAGGTACGAGTTCACCTCCAAATCCTTCGCGTTCTCCTTGAATTCCACCGATTAAATTCCTTTCTTTGATCAACGTTAGCCACCCAAGTGTTTGGCCTCTAGAGGTGATCCACCAAGGAATAATAGTTGTTCAAGAATATGGGTGTTGACAAAACCCTAGTTTCTATCTCTATAGAAATTGCAAGTACTCTCTCTCTCCAATTCTTATGGAAGAGTGTGTAACTATCTAACCCTAAATCATGATAAGACTCCTCTTATTTATAGATATAGGGAACCCTCCTAAACTATTTAGGATTAGGGTTTTTATTTTAATTAAACTCCTTTAATTAATTAAACTCCTAATCCAATTAGGAATTTATGAGAGTACTTTTATTAAGTAATTCCCAAACCCTTTTAGGAACTAAATAATAATAATAGAAATAATAATAATAAGACTCCTCTTATTAATTTATATTTAATATTTCCAAAATGTTAAATAATAAATATTAAGCTATTTAATTTATTCTATCTCCATAGATTAAATTAAATACACTTAACTTATTATTACAATTATGCCATTTACTTCTTAAACAAATATTTTTTTTTGCGGTGTGACCCATCTCCATATTAAACCGGTTGTGAATAAATCAATTAGAACAATTCTAATCTTATTTAAATAAATAAATTAAACTATTTAATTTATTTAAATAAATAATATTTATTCTACAATAAGGGTAAGCCCCTTTAGCGATCAACGACTTTCTAGATAATATAGATTTCAACATTAATCACAAAAGAACCTTTCAGTGCATAGTTACCGTACAATTCAATCCTTCTACCATACAATGTCCCAATTAAATATAAGATATGGAATTACTGTCAAGTCTTATTTTATTTAATTATATGTATTTCGATTCTCAAATGCACAACTCTGATTAATGCAAATTAGAAACTCCTTTCTAATTTCATTCTGCTTTGGCCAAAGACTTCTGAGTCGTCATTTATCGAATCACATAGGACATTCTCTCCTTTTACTAGAAGTGGTAGATTCTTTGTTGATCATTCACCTATCTCCATGTATAACTTATTATACCCAATCATACCCTTTGATATACCCTAAGGGTCTTAAGGGACATGTCAAAGTATAACTCATCATAGACAAGATACTATGATGATCTCAAGTCCAAGGATCACTTGTACTATATCATTAGAGGAATTCTTTTTGACAGGCGAGTAAAACTCCATTAGGTATTCCTTAGCGAGCCACGTTCAGTGAACTTATTCTCTAATAAGCACCTACATACTTGCTTTAGTGTCTCCACACAAATGATTATGAGATCAATCATCCTCTTCATAAGAGCAAGCAACGTATGTACTAATCTATCCGGATTCACTAATCCCCTTTTTAGTAATCCAACGATTAGGAACGATTTTAGTTTGTGAGCTATTTAGAATTTAGATCTCATTAGCATGATCCCCATCATGATTCTAAAAGCATTGCTCAAAACTATGGGTTTATCACATTTAATATAACAGCACCATGTAGATAATGTAAAATGCCTTTAATAACCGAATAAGATTACAAAGTATATGCTACATCATATCAAATATGATTGGCTTGTGTGCATACTACTTTCAGGAGTGTGTGAGCAAATTTTCTTTATGTACTAACCTTTGTTTTGCAGCAATCATGTATGGATATAAATGTGAAAATAATTATTGGCAAAAAGAATCCTTCCAAGGTAGAGTGGATCCCGAAGCTTATCTAAGTTGGGAGAAAGGAAAGGAGCGAGAGTTTAGCTTTCATGAATACTCCGAGCAAAAGAAGTTCAAACTTGCAGTCCTAGATTTATCCGGTGATGCACGTACATGGTGGGTTCAATTTGAACGTGATAGGAGAAAGTATGGAGAACCTCCGATCGATACATAGAAGGAGTTAAAAACGGTGATGAGAAAGCGACATAACCCAATACAACCAAGCAGGGGGAATGAGTATGTATCTCCAAAATATAAAGAGCAACCTTCAAGGAGACCAAATTGGGAAGATGAAAGGAAGGTTCAAAGGCATGAAGAGACTCGTTGGAGACAGCCACGAGCATCTCCTAGGGCGTATGTGGAAATCTTTTGAGAATGTCATGAGAACATATAATGAGTTGAGAAATGAACATTTGAAACAACAATAAGACATCTCCAAGGAGCAAGATCAACCGTGGGAGGAAGACGATGGCATAGAGTATGTCATTCAAGGAGAATTATTAGGTTCCAATGTACATGATGAAGTCCATAAAGTTGTAATGATTGTACCAAGAAAAATTGTTCAAAAGATCAATAGTGAAAAAGAAAAGAATGAAAAGTGTGAGAATGAAAAAAATAGAGAGATTGAAAAGAAACGAGAGAATAAGCAAAAAGAAAAAGAGACAAAAATGAGTAACTATGAAAAAGGGAGTGAGATTAAAGGTGAATTGTATTTTGAAAAGCCAATGGCTGTACATTCGTACAAGACGGCGCTTTTGGATACTAAACGAAGTAACTCTGTTTTATCTAGCTTTGTTGTTTCTCTTATACAGGTGATAGATTGTATACCTAGCGCTATCACTCCATACCCGTCAACTATTGGTGTTCTTGAGGAGACAAAGGAGTCACCGAGGAAGGTATCGTGGATGAAGTCATGAGTACATATATTATTGATGAGATCATAATACCTAAGTGGGATGAGACGTCGAGCATGTTCATCAATTTTAAATTGGTAAACAAGTATCGTTGTTATTTACTTTACTTATATAGTATGTTTGATAAATTTCATAATACTTATATTTTATCTACATTAGATGATAATCATGTGATGACAATGCCTAATCAAATTAGCAAGATAGGTTGTGAAAAAGGGAAAATTGTATTAACATATAACTTGTATAGATGGTTGGTTATTTCTGTTAGATAAACTGATGCATCTAGTGTTTTCATGAGTTATTTAAAACATGTTTTGCATGCTTCCAATGATAAATTTGTGAATAGCTATTTTGATGGTAGAATCGTCTTTATCATAAATTATGGGGGATATTTGAAGTTTATTTAGTTAGTTTATGATCATGATATTTCTCCTAGTTTTCAAAACTCTAATTTGCATGAAATTGTTTCTAATCCATATGTCGAGTTAGATTTTCATGTTAGTCATTCTTTGCTTAATTTGTCATTAGAAACATTGTCATTGCATAAGCTACAATCACTTGATATTATTTCACCAAAGCAAACTTCATTGCATGAAAAACTATCATTTGATGATATTCCTAGTCTTGTCAACATTTGTGAAAATTCTTTAGCATCTAGTGAGTTTGGTTATGATCATCATATGTATGCTAGTGAATTTTCATCATGTGTTGTTGGTTGTGATCTTTCGATTCCGTGGATATCATTATTTGATTTTGAATTTGCTATTATCAATGGAAAGGGAAAGGTTATTTGTGTTTTGAAGATTCAAGATGGGATTTTACTCTCCAAAAGCATGGAAAGTTGGGTAGTTCCATTTGAACATTGCATTGAGAGTCTACAGGGAAGTAATTTGAATTTTTATTTAGTAGACTATACATATGAATTTGAGTTTCTTAGGTTTTCCTTGATTATACAAAAGAATCATATTGATTGGTTTTATTTTGTGTTTAACCTAAGAATTCAAGAGTGTTTGCTTGAAAAACGTGATGAGTTTCAATAATTAACATTTGATCCAGGATCGTTGAAAGTGATGTATTTACAAAAACACGAGATCCTCAAGTTAATCTTTGATCCGAGGATTCATAAATGTAAATTGATGACATGTGAATTGTACTATGTGTTGATGCTAGATCCAAGAGGAGACTATCATTTGGAGTCATTGTTGTCTAATCCAGGAATTTGTGTGTATTTGCACATACGATGTGCAAGTTTACCAAGATTGGTATTCGACCCAGATGCAATGAAATGGGTATTAGTACGAATCATTATCACAAGGAAGCATTTTCATCCAGGAATTCGTAAATGGAAGTATACACTTCGAAGAGAGATCTATATGATATTTGATCCGGGAGGAGATATAACTTTTCAGATTTTTATTTGCATTTGTTTTATTACATATGCATGTGATTTCATAAGTTGCATTTAAGTTGTTAACTTAGTTTGTTTTGATGTAGAATCTAATTTGTTGATCAATCCTTTTCGAGAGAGGAAAATGCTAGATTTGAGGACAAATCCTTTTGACGAGGAAGGGAATGACACAAGCATAAGAGGGTCAGAATTTTATGACAATCATTCGACTCAAATATCGAGGAATCAACGAATGATCATACGTGAATGGAATGAATTCAACCCAAGGATGCTTGGAATGGTGCCTAAAACCCTTAGATTGGAACTGGAAGATCATTCATGTGATTCGGGATTGCTTTTATGTGTTTTTATGTTTTTATCTTTTCAGCGATTTGACCTCTGGAGCTTCAATGGAGTTTTTGATGATATTAGAATTTTCGAATGAGAAAGTGGTCTTCTTGAAGTTTGTAGAGGACTTCTCAAGCTTTCCAGTTTCGTATGGTGTGCAAAAATCCGAGTTCATTTGGGCCTCCAAACATTGTTTCTTTGTGAGCTGATCCGAACCCCGCGCAGATTGGATTCCTGTTCAGACCAGTTCTCTTAAATGGGCAATAACTTAAGTTTCCGAACTCCAAATGAGGTGATTCAAAAGCCTAAATTCATTAGAAACTCCAAGGCTACAATTTTCATTCTTGGACTAAGTCCAAATTCGGTTGTTATCGGATGTGAAAATCGCTTGCAATGTGCTAATTAGTTTATAGTTAGCTGATTTGGACTTTTAACACATCACATGTTTTTGGGTTGTTAAATTCTTTGGATGGCTGATACATGTGATGTGATTAGTTGTTAGATCTTGACTTATGATGATGGATTAGCACACCATGAGTTCCTATAAATACCAAGTGATGCTAGGCTTGTATATTCAATCATTCATACCAATTTTCAGATTATCAATACTATTGTGAGTTTGTTTCTCTACTTGTGGATTTTTGAAGAATTCCTAAGTGTTCCTTAGTTCTTCTTATTAAATTCATAATTGACTTATCATACAACTATTCATAGTTGTGTGTGGCGTCTTCTACCACATCAATCGTCGATTGTACCGAGATTACCGCTTTAATATAGCGAGGGGTCGAAGTGTTGTTGGTGTTCATCCTCCGCAAATTTCCTAAGCAAGCAATTGTACCAAGATTACCATCTACATATAGGCGAGGGGTTAAGGTGTTGCAAGCTATCCATCCTATCAACTTGTTAGAAACGATCCCGGCGACGACCACCTCACGCAAGCGTGCCGTGGAGTCCATCAGTTAGGAAAATCTTGCGACAAGTAAGAGGATTTACACTAGATAGGGAATAGAAAACTTGCTCAAATATAACTTGAGTAAGGTGAGAAAACTTGCTCAATATCAAATTAAACAAGAGTTAGAAAACTTGCTCAAGATAAGGAATAGAAAACTTGCATTCAATATGAAAATTAAATGAAGTTAGAAAACTTGCAAAGCATCAGAATACTTGTTGTTGCCCGATTTCACAATTAATAATTACGTGCAAGTATACACGATCAACAAGTAATAAAGTGATAAGAACGAGTGTCGAACCCACAGGAATTATTATGCTTAATATCTCCACTGTCAATTTAGATTATGACTATTCTATTAAACAATCGCAATTTGAATATTGATTGAAACTAATTAAATTAACACTAGTACTGACAATAATCTCAAAGGTTGAAATTCAAATTTAAAATGATTAAGACTACAATTTCCCCAGTTATATATCATAAACCAATCTATCTACACATTCCAATTATTCACTTCAATGGAGTTGTTAACATAAATTCAATTGTATTTATAAGCCCTTTTCCAAGTGATCAAATAAATCTATCTAATCCAATTAACTCTGCGATATTCCTATGCAAAACTAAAGGATTAAATTCATTAAGCTTCAATTTCCAATTGTTACATGCAGTAAAGAGATATCCCTATTCACTTCACAATCATAATTATTCAACACATGCAAATAATTAAGAATACATGCTATCTCATCCAGTTCTAACCCTAGATTGCATCTCCCGAATTCATCTAGAATAATATGCTAATTGTTGGCCAACCAATTTAATCATTAAGCATAGAACAAGATAGACAACTCTCATCAATCGAATAACTGGAATTAAATAGATAATTAATTCATAAACATAACTGGTTCAATCGTAGCCTTAATTAAAGATTTAGTTCATACTAACAATAACAACTAGAAATCCAAAATAAGTCATCATAATTAATTACAAATCAGAGATAAAAGATTAAAAGAAAACTCAATATAATCTCTAGCACTCCAATCTGAATTCCTCACGATGCTTGACTTGATCTTCAATCTCCTTGTTCAGCTCTGAAAATTCAATCTCTGAATATGTCTGTGTGTCTCTTGATCCAATCCTTAATCTCCTATTTATATCTTCCTTTTAGTCTCCCAATCAGAATGGTAGCAAGAATCCTCGTTAGCTTCAACCTTTCCAAAATAACTGCATGCTGACAACATAAAATTTCCACCAGCCGCATTCTCACCCCGGCGAGAAGTTCCTTAACAAAATCCTCGCCCTGGCCAGATCTCGCCCCGCGCGAGAAAAGTAAGCTATGTCTTCTCGCCCCGGCGAGGTTGCCCTGCACCCAACTATTTTTCTCCTTTTCAATCTGCAGCCAACCTATACCTACAAAAGCAATACGAAAACAAGTAAAAAGACACTTAAAACACTTAAAGACTATAAAGAATTAAGCCAAAGATGTATCAAATTCGTAGGTTAAAACCTACTCATCAAATACCCCCAAACTCGAACTTTGCTTTTCCTCAAGCAAAAACACAAAACAAACCAAAATAACATCTAAACTGACTACCTACACGAATGCATATGCATAACTAACCATACTCAAGCAAATAATCAACAACCATTATAAAAATCCAGCCTCAGAAATCAGTAACTACCAATTCAACAGAACTTCAACCTCGTACACCATCAACAAGCCAACTATTATCAATTATGACTTACTCTCAACCCTCCCATAAGTGTGTGCAAAATATATCAAACCAATCAGAATATGAATTCAACTCTTAGTATCACAATGCTTAGAAAAAGATAAGTTCACAAATTTTACTTTCAAGCTCAACTACTATTCACTTGTCTTCTCATTGTTTTCCTGCTTTTTTTAACGAGTGCGTTTTACGCTCCATCTCGTCATACATCCCGACTAGTGCAATGTTCATCTTTATTAGGCTATTCAATGTCACCCGTGTAACGAACTTTTAACCAACGACTCCCAAACCAATCGAATTTAGGGCGCTGAGTGTAAAGACATCTCCTAAGGGCATACTCATTCAAATGACACCGGCCACAAAGACAAACTAGTCAAGACCTGCTCTTATCTGTCTATATTTAATAATTCTTCTTTTTCTTGCACTTAGACAGACATCGAAGCAGCATTTATTCAACAACTTTTTTTTTTCTTTTTTTTTCTTAACTTTTGTTTTTTTTTCGATCCAACAAGTGATAACAATTTATATCTTCATGTGAGCACGTAATACACCAAAGAAGAACCAACTCCTAATTACCTCAATACACATTCGTGAACAATTAAAAACCAAGGGTCTCAAGTAAACACAACTAAAAACAGTCAAACTCCAGATTTAGCACTCACTATCCATCCCATTAAACTGAATTAGAACTGATCAAATTTCATCATCGGCCATCCCTAAATGACTTCCGTTAATGCATTGCTTGAATACCTACTAAATGCAATACTATATGATCCTATGCTACTAAATTTTTGGGTTTTTGGAATTTTTCATTTTTTTTAAGTACATAAATAAATAATGCAATCTAACATGAAACTAATACAAATAAAACTAAAAATGCAACTAGATGAGCAAATTCTAAAAATAACACACACACCCCCAAACTCAAACGATACAATGTCCTCATTGTGCAAAAAATAAAGAAAATAAAGAACAGAGGACTTCCCTGACAGATCAAGCAGTAGGCCCGAACTCGTCATCATCATCTGGGGTTGGTGGTGGAAAAACTGGCAATGGCTGCGCTTTTGGAAAGTGAACATAATCCATCAATGGTTGTATATTATAATATATGTTTGATATCGCTTGCGTACAACTCTGCTGATAAGCAAACATATGCTCCTGTCGATCTGCCAACCGTTGATTTTGCCTCAATATGGTTTTATGCTGAGAATCAATAAGGCACTGCAGCTCACAAAATTGAAGGCTGAACTTAGATTTGCCGGTAGAAGTAGACGCTGAAGGACCCTCTGAAGGACCCGCTTCCTCATCATCTGATTCATTCTCTTCTTCAATAGTAGGAGAATGAACGATATACCCCATACCACGAGGATGTGACTCACCGCCTTCCCATTCCTTATAGCGTGCAATCAGACGGTGGTCCAAAAGTAGCAAAGGTTGCTGCAAAGCTTCCTCAGCCCACCAACGAACTCCCGTGCGAAGACATAAGCCACAAATCAGGGAAGGGTGTGGCAAACCACCCTGACTATGCAAATTCTGTAAAGTTGGCGAATCGACGCCTCAATCAACTGGCCCACATTGATCGCAATCCCCGTCACAATAGCATATAGCAATAAAGCTTTCTCCTTGGGTACATCACTCACGTGTTATGATGGCATCAGTTTAGCAGAGAGGAACGCATACCATACCTTCCCATACCGACTCAAGTCCTTGCTTTGGAACGAAATTGCTGCACGTGGCCCTCTGGTTATCCAAGTCATACCTGGTTTACACAAGTCAGTAATCACCTTCTCCAAATTAGGTCCCTCATCAAGAAATCGAGTGTATCGACAGCTTGTATCAGGCCTCAAGTTATAGTATTCATTGATCGACTGGGCGCTGAATGAAACTATCTTGCCCCGTATTGTAACCTCGCATGGAGCCGCGTCATCTGCATTGGCATAAAATTCTTTGACAATAGCTATACATGCAGGTTCCGGATGGGCGGTGAATGTCTCTCATTCCTTCTCTACTATCTGAAGCATCATCTCACCATCTACCACTTCGTCAGGTGTGAGACCGCGCTCGAGAGTTAGAGCTTTACCCGATGTATACGATTCATATTTGTTAGTCGCCTCCGCACTGACAAATTTTCGTCTATCAAACTGCCTGGATGGTGTTGAAGATGATCCCTCACCCCTATGCCTTTTAGGAGCCATTACTGATCACTTAACAAACAGACCCAAACAAAGATTCTGAAACACCCAGGCTAAATCTGCACAACTCTGGTATGCAACACTAGGAACAAAACTTCCCCCCAAACTCCAACTCTACTGATTCCTAACTAGACTTTGCACAATTGAAGACACCAACACAAGTTGTAATCCAGATAAACCAACCAAAACTCAACAGAAAGTCAAACTCAAGAATAAAGCATAAATATCATAGCCCAATACTAATTCCAGATAAACTTAGATCAACCGAAGGAGCAGAGTTACCCAATGTAGGATACTTGATAGAGGCACAGTGCAATGGAGCAGAGTTGGTGATGTTGAGTGGTTGAACTGATTAATTTGCTTCTTCAACTAGGTGCAAACCCTAGAACTTGTTCATGCAATGATGGATCTTATGGATATTGTGAATAGAACAGAGTATTTCACCGTTGGAATGAGAGATGGCTTAGACTGAGTTAGAGTTTGTATGTAGAGAGGGGTGTGGTAGGGTTTGATTAGGAATCCGAGTATGGAAAGAATTGGGAAGGAAATTAGAAGAGAAATCTAGAAGAATAAGGTTTGGTTGGTTTAGGAGAGGTAGAAATAGGAGTTGGAAGAAGTTGCATAGGTTTAGGAGTGAAAGAAACCGAATTGGGATCGATTTTTAAAAACTGATTTTCGCAATTCTCGCCAGGGCGAGAATGGACAGAGAGGAATGGGCTGGGGCAAGAAAAATTTGAGATGGAGCGAGTTTTGGTAGAGAGGTTCTCGTCGGGGCGAGAAACCCTAATGTATTTTTCTCGCCGGGGCGAGAATCCTCTTTTCTGAATTTTTTTTTTCTCTTTTGCTTGGTTCCTCTTGTCTTCAATTGGTACCATCCCAATAGCATGTCTCTCTACTTCTAATGCATTCCCCTAGGCTTCATCCCTGTTCCAAAGAATAATATCATAAATGAGTCCGACTACGAAGGAATTGAAGAATTATTTCAAAACAAGAACACTTTGAACTACTACTAACTAAAACAAAATTATTAACTACACTAGATCTACGAAAGCAATAAAGTAGCATGATTGGGTTTCCTCCCATCAAGCACTTGGTTTATAGTCGTCAGCCCGACTTCCTCTGCGGTTTCAGTCGTCAATTTAATCGAGAGAAGAGAGATAAGTCACTGATACTTGTCGATCCATATCGCCTCCCCAATAATGTTTGAGTCGCTGACCATTAACCTTGAATGTGCGCTTTGAGTTTGGTTCTTCGATGTTAATTGCCCCGTGGGGAGCTACAGTAGTGACAATGAAAGGCCCGGACCACCTAGACTTCAACTTCCTAGGAAATAACCGCAATCTGGAGTTGAACAATAATACTGCCTGTCCCGGTTCAAATTTCCGATCAACTATCCGTTTGTCATGCCACCTCTTGACTTTTTCTTTATACAGCTTAGAGTTTTCATAGGCTTGGTGATGAAACTCCTCCATCTCATTCAATTGCAGCAACCTTTTCTCGCCAGATGCTTTGAAAACAAAAGTTCAATTTCTGAATTGCCCAATACGCATTATGTTCAAGTTCGACCGGTAAATGACACGCTTTTCCGTAAACCATGCGATACGGTGACATTCCAATGGGATTCTTATAGGCCGTGCGATACGCCTATACAGCATCGTCTAATTTCATTGCCCAATCCTTACGAGATGGGTTCACCACTTTCTCCAGAATTTGCTTAACTTCACGATTCGACACCTCCGCTTGGCCATTCGTTTGGGGATGATAAGCCGTAGCAATCCTGTGTTTGACTCCATATTTAGCTAACAATTTGGTGAACTGCTTATTGCAAAAATGGGTACCTTCGTCACTAATTATGGCTCTTGGTGTACCGAATCGAGTAAAAATATTTTTCTGCAAGAACCGTAGAACCACTTTGGCATCATTTGTGGGTAATGCAGATGCTTCAACCCATTTTGATACATAATCCACAGCCAAAAGTATGTATTGATTATTGAATGACGATGGAAATGGCCCCATAAAGTCAATACCCCATACGTCAAAGAGTTCAACTTCAAGGATAGTGTTGAGAGGCATTTCATGCCGTTTCGAAATGTTGTTAACCCTTTGACATCTATCACACTTTAGAACAAAAATGTGGGCATCTTTGAACAACGAAGGCCAGAAAAACCCTGATTGTAGGACTTTTGCTGCAGTTCTTTCTCCCCCATAATGTCCTCCATACTCTGACGAATGGCAACGAGTCAATATGCTCTCCATTTCTTCCTGTGGCACACAACGTCGTATCATTTGATCCGCACAAGTTTTGAAGAAGAATGGCTCATCCCAGAAGTACTACTTGACCTCATGGAGAAATTTCTTCTTTTGTTGAGAAGTGAAATCTTGCGAAAGAACGTTACTGACTAGGAAGTTCACGTAATCAGCATACCAAGGGACTTCGGTGTTGATACGAAATAGCTGCTCATCTGGAAACGACTCATTAATCACCACCTCATTCTTTCTCTGAGTGTCGGCATTCTCTAACCTTGAAAGATGATCAGCCACTTGATTCTCCATACCTTTCCTATCTAGAATTTCTAAGTCAAATGCTTGCAACAGAAGGACCCATCGAATCAGCCTTGGTTTGGCATCCTTCTTTGCAATCAAATATTTAATGGTTGAATGATCAGTGTAGACTATCACCTTGGTTCCAATCAGATATGCTCGAAATTTATCAAAGGCAAATACTACTGCAAGTAACTCTTTTTCTGTAGTGGTGTAATTTAGTTGTGCATCAGTGAGTGTCTTACTTGAGTAATAAATGGTGTGAAAAATCTTATCTCTTCCATGTCCCAACACAGCTTCCACTACATAATCACTTGCGTCACACATCAACTCAAAAGTTAAGGTCCAATCGAGAGCAACTATGATCGGGGTTGTGACTAACTTCTTTTTCAGCACTTCAAAGGCTTCAATGCAAGATTGATCCATCTTGAAGGGAGTATCTTTCTCAAGGAGTGAACACAATGGTTTTGAAATTTTTGAAAAGTCCTTGATGAGTCGACGGTAGAATCCTGCATGTCCGAGAAAACTTCTAATGCCTCTTACAGATGTCGGTGGAGGTAGCTTTTCAATGGTTTCGATCTTTGCTCTATCCACCTCTAAGCCTGCTTCGGACACCTTGTGCCCCAGAATAATCCCTTCTTGCACCATAAAGTGGCATTTTTCCCAGTTAAGCACCAAATTTGTCTCCACACAGTGCTTCAACACTAAGATGAGATTGCCAAGACACAAATCAAAACTATCACCGAATACATAAGAATCATCCATGAATACCTCCAAGTTCTGCTCAACCATATCCGAGAAGATAGCCATCATGCATCGTTGAAATGTAGCCGGTGCATTACATAACCCGAAAGACATTCTCCAGAATGCAAACGTTCCATAAGGGCATGTAAAAGTCATTTTCTCTTGGTCCTCCGGAGCTATTACTATCTGATTATAACCTGAGTATCCGTCAAGAAGGCAGTAAAATTGATGACCGGACAACCTATCCAATATATGATCAATAAATGGCAGTGGAAAGTGATCCTTGCACGTCGCTTTGTTCAACTTGCGGTAATCCATACACACTCGCCAACCTGTGACTGTTCTTGTAGGAATGAGTTCATTATTTTCGTTTTCAACCACTGTCATTCCCCCCTTTTTAGGCACACACTGTACAGGACTTACCCAAGAACTGTCTGAAATCAGATAGATAATACCAGCATCTAACCACTTGATGATTTCCTTTTTCACTACGTCTTTCATGATCGGATTAAATCTTCTTTGGTGCTCAATAACCGGTTTTGCTCCTTCTTCAAGCAGAATTTTGTGCATGCAAAATGACAGACTGATTCCCTTGATGTCTGCTATTGTCCACCCAATTGCTGTTTTATACTAACGCAAAACCCTTAATAGTTTTTCTTCTTGAGATTCATTCAAATGAGCAGAAACTATTACTGGTAGCGTGTCAGAGTCTCCCAAGTAAGCATACCTTAGGTGAGATGGAAGAGGTTTGAGTTCAAGCATAGGTGGTTCTTCCACTGACGGTTTGGACCTCTTTTCTCCTTCTTCTGGCCGGTGAATGATCAACAAAGAATCTACCACGTCTAGTAAAAGATGTGAATGTCCTATGTGATTCGATAAATGATAACTCAGTAGTCCTTGGCCAAGGCAGAATGAAATTAGAAAGGAGTTTCTAATTTGCATTATTTAGAGTTGTGCATTTGGGAATCGAAATACATATAATTCAATAAAATAAGACTTGACAGTAAATCCATGTCTTATATTTAATTGGGACATTGTATGGTAGAAGGATTGAATTGTATGGTAACTATGCACTGAAAGGTTCTTTTGTGATTAATATTGAAATCTATATTATCTGGAAAGTCGTTGATCGCTAAGGGGGCTTACCCTTATTGTAGAATAAATATTATTTATTTAAATGAATTAAATAGTTTAATTTATTTATTTAAATAAGATTAGAATTGTTCTAATTGATTTATTCACAACCGGTTTAATATGGAGAACCTAAAGGGTCACACCGCAAAAGGAAAAATATTTATTTAAGAAGTAAATGGCATAATTGTAATAATAAGTTAAGTGTATTTAATTTAGTCTATGGAGATAGAATAAATTAAATAACTTAATATTTATTATTTAATATTTTGGAAATATTAAATATAAATTAATAAGAGGAGTCTTATTATTATTATTACTATTACTATTATTTGATTCCTAATAGGAATTGAGAATTAATTAATAGAAGTACTCTTACATGAATTCCTAATTAGATTAGGAGCATAATTAATTAAAGGAGTTTAATTATAATTAAAATCCTAATCCTAAATAGTTTAGGGAAGGGTTATTCCTACATCTATAAATAAGAGGAGTCTTATCATAGATTAGGGTTACACACTCTTGCATTAGATTGTGTAGAGTACTTGCAATTTCTATAGAGATAGAAACTAGGGTTTTGCCAATACCCAACTTCTTGAATACCTATTCTTCCTTAGTGGATCACCTCTAGAGGCCAAACACTTGGGTGGTTAACGTTGATCAAAGGAAGGAATCTCATCGGTGGAATTCGAGGAGAACACGAAGGACTAGGAGTTGAACTTGTACCCGAGGAAGCTTTGATCTACGAGGGTATAATTCTTATTCTCTTTCTCTTTCGTTTAATTGATAATTGAACACAAGGATAGATCATGGTGATGGTTTGTATTAAAATTTTAAAATCTGTTTTATCACGCTTCCGCTTTATTTATGTAATTTAATTGCATGCTTGCGTTATATACAAACCTAGCAAAAAACGAAGCACGGGCTGATAAATACTAATAATGACCCATTTTGAGTACTTGGTAAACATTAGAAATAAAAGTCTCATAAGAAAGTACCAAGAAAATTCTAAAACGTTCCAAATGCTTTCAAAAGGAAAAAAAACAAAACATTACCTCATTCGGAGTTTGCTCTACTCGGAGTCGACGTCCATCGAACAAGAATGCAATTGCATTAAACTCCACCGACTGTCAGTCGCAATAAGCAGTCATGAGTTTTCGTAATTGTGTGATGCGTTCAATTCTAAAAAATACTTCATTGCCATCCTATAAGTGGGAGAAACCAGGACATATAAGAGAAAAATGTTGTTGAAACTTATATGTAGTTTATTTATGCATCAGTGAGTAAGACAAACATATTTTAGAACAATTGAATACTAATTTTCCACGAGTATAGACGCTATCGTCTTCCTCAGTAAACTATTTAAGAATCTTCAAAAAATAGCTCAACCTAGAACACCTTTAAACTCGCCAAAGATGACCTAACCTGTGACACTTACCAATAACATTATTACTGATCATAAAAAGGAGAGAGAATACCAGATGTAGACACCCAAATTTTGCACTTCCTATACTAACCATGACAGGAGGGCAAATTCGTCCATTGGACCGGCCTGCGAGACGGAGGGTGAACATAAGTGCGAACACTTAGAGCCACCACGACGACTTGCGATCAAGGCCGTCCGAAATGAGCATGCCGAATGATGTGTCACGTCCCGCAATAATTTCCGGACTGCAAAATACAAGCCTTTCGGATAAAACTGACGGCGCGACGCGAGAATCGAGGTGCGGTGCGAGAACCGAGGAGAATTAAATAATCAAAGTGGAAGGTGTGCTGAGTGGGGGGTGGGCGCCAGCCAGCCGCAGATAGATCTGCGGCCAGCCTATATCAACCATTTCTTCTCAGCATACAGAGAGTTCGGAAATTTTTGGAGAAGAAGAAAATCAGCAGGGAAACAACAGCAGAAAATAAAGAAAAGAGGAAGAATTAGCATAGATTTTGCAATCAAATAGGAGAGAAAGTAAGAAAAAAAGAGAGGAATAATATTTTTGTGATTTGATTGTATCACATAATACTTTTTTCTTCTATTCAAATACACAAATTTAGATCCATTTTGATCTCATTGGCAAGGTGAAAATCTCCTCAATTTTGTAATTTCTATCATATCTTTTGGTCAAATCAAATGAAGTTTTCATATGATTATGGAATAATAAATTAGGGAGTATTAGTGAGGGTTCCATTTGGAACCAAAATTCTTCCTAATAACCCGATGATATTTATTTATTGATTTCTTGTTTGTTTGTTTTTTTGGTGTTCTATTGACATAGGTTCTTTTAGATCTCTATTTTGGGATGTCTTGGTATTGGTAGATTATCCGTATTGGTTATTTCTTGTAATATCCGATTGTGGGTGTGTGGAAATTTGGTTGTGAGCCTAGGAAAGCGACCCCGTGGTCCAAATCCGATGATGGACGTATCTTGATGTATGTAGCGGGTAGGATGTAGTCTCTTTGTAAATATGTAATATTGGGCCTTTAAAACGACGCCAAGGCGGAATCGGGTTTAAGGCCCCGTAATAATGAAGTGTGTGATTGTGGGTGTTGGGGTTATTTGGATGGTTTACATGCCCATGAATAACCCCAATGCATTTTATGCTTGATTTGATTTACGACACGAAATTGATTTCGAAGCTAAACAATGAAGATCTTCATAAAATCAATCAAACTAGGTTGTTAGCATCACGAGGCTCAAAATGAGAAGTGCTAATGAATGTTGATTTCTATGTAAACGAGAAGGCCAAAAAGAAATCGTTTCCAAAACATCACACAAAAAACGATTTTATAAAATAAGTAACGTTTTATTAAATCTTTGTGCATAGGGTGAAAGATATCCTAGAAGTTGCCTATCATTTGAGTTACGAAAGCAACGTATAGATCTCGATTCCTATTTTGACAAAGGTTTAAAACTCTTGTTTTGCCAAAACGACACCTAATGAAAATCTCATAGTTTTGGACAATTAAAATCAAACTTTTCTCATAAAGCTTTCTCGTATATACCGAAAAGACATTCCGAAGCGTTATCAAATTAAAGCATGATTTTCCCTAAAATCCAAATGATTCTTTCATACAAACTCACCACATCATTCACATAGGCACACACACACACACACACATTCGCACACCTATATACCCACATTCATGAATTAAAGGATAGGAAAGCATCAAGATTGCGGTAATCGTGTTTCACGGAAGTCGAGGGGTGCCTAACACCTTCCCCTCACTTAAGCAAGCCCCCGAACTCTATGGATCTCGATTCGCAGACCAATTAATTCGGAGTCACACATGAGCCAGCGATTTATAAAAAACGAAAACTCGGATGAGTTGGTACATCCATTTCAAATATACCAACTGGCGACTCTGGTTAATTGGCTCATCATAAAACACGATCTTTCAAAACCCCGTCGACATCAATGCCGACCTTTTCCAAAAAAAATCATTAAATCGAAAGGTTAAAATTGGAAAAGACTAAAAGACCAAGAGATGAGAAAACCCGGCGTCGACAGCTGGCGACTCTGCTGGGGAAATTTAGAGGGCTTAAGCCGCGTTTAAATCGTGATGCTATCCTATCCTTTAAAATTCATAAAATGTGTGTGCATGCGATATTTTGATTTTTTACTTTTGTTTTGCGAATGTGTGTTTTGTCCAATAAATGAATGTTTGTATGGAATTGCTTTACTTTAAAAGTAATCATTTGCATACGGTGAGGACGATGAATGTGAATGTATGTTGAGATTGTACCTCCTCCTGAGGCGAACCCGTCGGTTGCTTATTACTGGACTCGATGGGGCTGCTCCCCGGAGATGGCTCAGGAAACGCACCACTCAAATCCGCTCCAATCGAAAGGGCTCAAACGAGTAGATTGCGAAGATTTGGGAACCTTCATGCCGAAAAGCCCGCGAGAGTAACCCTAGGGTAGGTCAGCCTCAGATTAACCCAACGCAGGAAAAGTCTCTTCATGCCTTTTTACGTTTATATGTCTAAATGTCATGATCTCATTCAATATTCATACATCCCTTTTTCTGTGTCGAAAGAGATTACTAACCGCTGTGAATTGCAGGGAATAGTTGGAGGAGCATAATAAAGCATGTTTGGCATTGGTTATGGCACTAAAGGACTACTAACTTTCTGTTTTACAGGGAAAGATTAAAAAAAAAAAAAAAAAAAAAAACCCAAAAAACATACAAAAAATTTACAGTTTTAGCATGCATCCATGTTTTCATTTCCCCGGGACTAAACTTCGAACCGTTGTCTCTGTAGGATTGCTCCTCAAACCCGTTCGCAGTCTAAGAAAGCCCAGGTCTCTACCTCTGAAATGGCTGATATTCCTAATCATAGTTCCATATCTCGGGAAGAGTTTGATGACTTCAAAAAACAGATGATGGAAATGGCCACAATGCTAAAAGAGCAGTTCCTACTCAGACAGGATCCGCCAAGCCAAGGACCACATAATATTCCACCACCAGGGGGTGACCAGAATCCTCCTAAAAATGTTGTAAACCTGGGTAAGGATGACCAACCCCAACTCAAGGACGAGCCAGTCATTACAAAGTCCGTTCCCATACCTAGCAGGACAGTGGTTACTATCCCAGAAGAAGGGGACAATGACGACCTTCGGAGAAAAATGAAACACATGGAGGAGACCATCCAATCTCTAAGGGGCATAGGCTCCCTGGGCAGGGTTAATTATTCGGATCTATGTGTTTTCCCCGGAGCCAGATATCCAGAAAAGTTCAAAGTTCCCGAGTTTGAAAAGTACAATGGAAAGGGAGACCCCTATACGCACTTGAAAATATACATTGGAGAACTCGGGTCTTATGCCGAAGACGAGGGGTTAAGAATGCAACTATTCCAGAAAAGCTTAACAGGGGAGGCAAGAATCTGGTATGCCCGCCTCGACAACGCCCGAATCCACAACTGGGAGGAATTGGCCCATACCTTCTTAACCCAATACAGCTTTCAGGCCCAGATGGCTCTTGACAGGTACCAAATGACAAAGGTTAAAAAACAGCCTAGGGAGTCCTTCAGGGAATATGCGCAAAGATGGAGGGGCATGGCCGCACAGGTAACCCCCCCGATGAGCGAATCAGAGATGGTAATGACCTTTGTAGACATTCAGGAGGCACCGTATTATGAGAGGGTCATCTCGGGGATTGGAAGACCTTTTGCTGAAATGATTAAACATGGAGAGATGGTAGACATGGGGTTGAAGTCGGGTAAAATCCGGGATCTTACTGCTTTAGAAACTGCTGCCGAGCAAATACAGAATGGAAACTATGGCAGCACTTCCCGGAGGGTCCAAAAGAAAAAGGAAGAGGATGTTTCCCTCATCTTACAGGGGTCATCCAGAAAAACAGAAAGTCATCTTCCGGTTCAGGTACAGAGGAGAGGGCCATCCCGACAGCCAAACTACACAGATCAAAGGGCAGAGGGGCGAAGAAGATATGAGGCTTCGCAGAATCGAGTATTCACCCCGCTCGGGGAGCCGCTTGAACGGGTATTAGCGATATTAGTAGCCCAAAAGAAAATAGTTGGTCTGGCACCACCAAGTGACCCAAAGGGTAGAAGGTTTGACCCGAGCAAACGATGTGCATACCACTCCAGTTCCCCTGGCCATGATACACAAGATTGCTGGACGTTGAAGCATCGAATCCAAAACATGATAGACAGTGGGGAAATTGTGGTGGAACAACCGGACTCCCCGAATGTTAAAGCAAATCCCCTGCCAAGACATGATGGAGGGGGAGTTAATGCGACGGAGGCAAGTGAGGCTGGGGGGCCGCCAAGGTTGAACTATGTGCATAAAGTTGAGGAGATGATCAACATGATACATGATCATGGGGATGCACGGGGAACGCCCATCAGGTTGATAGGGGTAAGTACGAATAACATAGAGGGACCTGTCAAGCTGACAGCCCCGAGGCCCATCATACTTGCAGCAAGGCCGCAACTCCCTATCAGTAGTCTGAAGACTGTACCCTGGAATTATGGGGGAATACCAGAGGAAGCGGCCAGTTGTGCTTCCGTGACGACCAAGGGGAACCCCTTATATCTTCCCGGGCGAGTCCTTGAGAGCCAAAAGAGAAAAAATGAAGAGGTTTCCGAGGGAACGGGCCATAGAGTTTTTGAAAAGGATGGATCACCCAGAAACGAGGGGGATCCAGATTTTAAGTGAGGAATCAACCCTAACATCAGTCATGGACTTGGTGTTGTCATCCAATGAGCATTGCAAAACCATGATGAAAGTTCTGGAGGAGGCATTTGTGTCCAAAGAAATTAGTGAGGAGGGTTTCGGCCAGCTGATAGGCCACTTATTGAAAACCGATGCAATATCCTTTACGGAGGAGGACATTCCCAAAGAGGGAAGGGGGCACCGAAAACCGCTACACATCGCGGTAATCTCCTCAGGATATGTCATGAATGGGGTGCTGATCGACGGGGGATCGGCATTGAATATATGTCCTCTCAGCACGCTGAAGAAAATGAACATCAGTCCCAAGCGCCTACGGGCCAGTCATGTGGTGGTTCGGGCTTTTGACGGATCCCGGAGGGATACCATCGGAGAGATAGAATTGCCAGTGGAGATAGGGCCCTGTACTTTTGATATATCCTTCCAAGTCCTAGATATTACGGCAAGCTACAACCTGCTGTTAGGGAGGCCGTGGATACACATGGCCGGGGCAGTTCCTTCCACGCTCCACCAACAAATCAAGTTGATCATCGATGGGAATCTGGTAACAATCTCGGCCGAATGTGATGACCCTTCTCCTCCCAGGAGTGGCCTACCAGTAATCAACGTGGATGAGACAGCGGCGCCTGCCAGCTTTCAAGCACTAGAGATTAGCACTCCCCATTATAGATGCCTGGGGGCTCCAGCTGTGAAACCAAGGGTCTCTCCGGAACTCACCTTTGTGGCCCGGGAAATGATTAAAATGAACTTCCAACCTGGACAGGGACTAGGGAAAAGCAGTCAGGGAATCACCGAGCCCATCCACCTACCACAGCAGATAGGCAAAGCAGGATTGGGATACCATGTGGGCGCAGTACGGGGACACCGTCAGGGTGCGACTCCGATTCGACTAGTTGGCAGTCCAGTGACCAAAGTCGACAATAAGCAGGGGATCAGCGGACCTGTGATTGGGGCAGGGAATGAAGAGTTAACCCCCACATGTAATGAGTCGGCCCGGAGGGAAAGTTTCCTGCGGGAGGTCGCAAAAGAGTTCGAAACCAAATGCTATATCCCCGGACAATCAACAAGCAGTAAGGAGGGGACGAATGTTGTCACACCACCACCGGGAGCCCAACAAGTTGTACCTGTCATCGATTGGGCAGGGCTGATTATTCCTGGAGAAGATATGGAGAAGGACTCGGGTGACGTATCCGTAATCATCGGGGAGGTGTCCGATGTGAGGCCCTCCTTTATCCAGCGCATTTCATCTGACCTGACTATCGATAATTGGACCCGGAAACCAGTGATATCCAAACAGGGGTAAAGCTCGACGTCAGGGTGGTTAACCCTAGAGGATAGGGGAATGAAGAAGTTTTATTTTGTTGTTGTTTTATTTCTGCATAATTGTGTCGTTTCTTCGTGTTATTTGAAATTGCGATCGTCGTGAAAAATGATTTATATATGACAAGTACTTTGTTTTATGTCAGGTGTACCAATTTGAGTATTCCTTGCCTAACAAACGATCTTTCAAATTTGAATGGTGATTATGATTTTGACATTGAGCTGGATTTCGATTTGATGGGCATTGAGCAAGACGAGACAGATTACGATGACGCACCTGATGAGATCAAAGGATGGGTCGAAGATAAACCCAAACCCAATTTGGACCAAACCATCACTATAGATATCGGAACCCCTGACAATCCAAAAGAACTCAAGATAGGGACAGACCTTACCCCCAGCCAAAAAGCAGAAATAATCGAGTTACTAAGCCAATATGAGGATATCTTTGCCTGGTCGTACGAGGATATGATCGGATTGTCCACCGACATTGTGGTGCACCGGTTACCCATCAAGGAGGGTTTCAGGCCTGTCAAGCAGAAACTAAGAAAGTTGAAACCTGAGTGGAGCTTAAAAGTGAAGGAAGAGATCATCAAGCAGTTCAGGGCGGGAATCATTATGGTGTCCACTTACCCGGAATGGCTATCCAATGTGGTCCCAGTGGCTAAACCTGGAGGAAAGGTGAGGGTATGCGTGGACTACAGAGATCTAAACAAGGCCAGTCTCAAGGACAACTTCCCGGTGCCTTTCATACACATCCTGGTGGATAACACAGCCCAGTACGAAATGTACTCTTTTGTGGATTGCTTCGCAGGATATCACCAGATAATGGTGGCGGAGGAAGATCGGGAAAAGACCGCATTCATCACCCCCTGGGGCACTTTCTGCTATAGACGACTGGCTTTCGGTCTCACAAATGCAGGGGCTACTTATCAGAGAGCCATGATGGCCTTGTTCCACGATATGATGCACAAGGAGATAGAGGTCTACGTGGATGACATTATTGTGAAATCAAAGGAAGAATCCGATCATATAACCCATCTCAAAAAGCTATTCGATCGGCTCAGAAAGTATAATTTGAAACTCAATCCAGCCAAATGCGCTTTCGGAGTGCAGTCGGGCAAGCTCTTGGGTTTCCTGGTTAGTGATCGGGGCATTGAGTTGGACCCAGCAAAGATTAAGGCCATTGTGGAGATGCCAGCACCTCGCACAGAGAAGGAGATAAGGGGATTCCTGGGGAGAATAAACTTCATCAGCCGTTTTATATCTCACTTGACGACTACATGTGAGCCGATTTTTAAATTGTTAAGAAAGGGTGCTTCCCAAGAATGGAATGAGCAGTGTCAGAGGGCTTTTCAGATCATTAAGAAACAATTGACGGAGGCACCAGTGCTGGTACCCCCGAAGGATGGGATCCCTCTGTTTATGTATATATCGGTAAATGCCATCGCGATGGGATGTATGTTGGGACAGAAGAATGAGGCGGGAAAAGAGCAGGCCATCTATTACCTCAGCAAAAGATTTAGCCAATGTGAGCAGAATTACACTCCCATTGAGAAGACCTGTTGTGCTCTGGCCTGGGCTGCAGGGAGATTACAGCACTACCTCCATGGGCATACAACGTACCTGATATCAAGAATGGATCCCCTGAAATATATTTTCGAAAGGCCCATGCTGAATTGTCGACTCTCAAGATGGCAGTTGATTTTACAACAGTTTGACATGGTGTACGTGACCCAAAAGGCCATGAAAGGGCAGGGAATTGCAGATCAGTTGGCAGAAGCCCCGGCAGGAGGGATGGAGCCGTTAGAAACTCCTCTCCCGGGCGAAGATATATTTTGGGTATCGCGCGAAAAATGTGATGACGAGGGACAATTCTGGAAGCTGTATTTTGATGGTGCCATGAATGCCGAGGGGGCAGGAGCCGGAGCGGTCTTAGTCTCTATCACCGGAGAACAATACCCCGTGGCCACTAAACTTCGTTTCAGCAATTCGAACAACACCGCTGAATACGAGGGGTGTATCTTGGGACTCCGATTGGCCCGTGACATGGGAGTAAAAAGACTAGCGGTGTTCGGGGATTCAGAGTTGGTAATCAGACAAACAATCGGGGTATACAACACTAAGGAGCTTCGGTTACTTCCATACCATCGTTGTGTCACCCAGCTTATGCAAGAGTTCGAAGATATCGCCTTCCGCCATATTCCTCGGGGATGAAATGATTTTGCCGATGCATTGGCGACTTTGGCTTCCTTAATCCACGTGATCAAGAGTAGGGACAGTCCACAGATTGAGATCACCGTACAGAATGCCCCGGCATATGAGGAAAATGTGGCAGTGTTATCAAATGAGGTGGTGTTGACGAGGCAGCCCTGGTATCACGACATAAGGGAATATCTGAGAGACAGATCCCTTCCCGATCAGGCAAATCGGACTGAAAGGATGAGAATTCAAAAGATGGCGATGAAGTTTTACCTGAGTGGCGATTCACTTTACAAAAGGGATGCCGGGTTGGGACTGTTGCAATGCGTAGACGAAACGCAATCCCAAAGGATTATGAATGAAATCCATGGCGGGGTGTGTGGGCCACATATGAGTGGACCGATGTTGGCCAAAAAGATCTTGAGGACAGGGTATTATTGGTTAACGCTGAAAGCCGATTGCGATGATCATGTCACACGATGTTATCAATGTCAGGCGCACGGTAATGTGATCCATACGCCTCCCAATGAACTGCATTGTATGACCTCCCCGTGGCCATTTTCGATGTGGGGAATGGATGTAATCGGACCGATAGAGCCCAAAGCAAGCAACGGGCATCGATTCATCTTCGTCATGATCGATTATTTCACCAAATGGGTAGAGGCAGCTTCTTTCCCTAAAGTAACTCAGGAGGTCATCGTCAGCTTCATCAGGAGTAATGTCATTTGCCGATATGGGCAACCTGAGGTTGTGGTCTCCGACAATGCCAAGAATTTAAACAACGCCCTCATGAAGGAACTGTGTGACCAGTTCAAGATTAAGCATCTCAATTCCGTCATTTACCGTCCTAAGATGAATGGGGCAGTGGAGGCTGCCAATAAGAACATCAAGAAGATCATGGCAAAAATGTCTGCTAATCATCGGGGATGGCCAGATCTGTTACCCCTCACCTTGCTAGCCTACCGAACATCAACGCGTACTTCTACAGGGGCAACCCCTTACGCTTTGGTGTATGGAATGGAGGCTGTCCTGCCAGTTGAAGTTGAGATGGCGTCCCTCAGAATAGTGATCGATGCTCAGATAAGCGAGGAGGATTGGATGCAAAGTCGATACGACCAGTTGGCCCTAATTGATGAAAGGAGGGTGGCTGCTGTTTGGCACGGCCAACTATATCAACAGAGGATCTCCCGATCATACGACAAAAGGATCAGGCCTCGGAAATTCAAGGAGAATGACCTGGTGCTAAAGAGAGTCATGCCTTGTCAAGACGAAGCCAAGGGGAAGTTTGCCCCGAGCTGGGAAGGGCCATTTGTGATCAAGAAAGTGCTATCCGGAGGAGCCCTCATATTGCAAGAAATGGATGGTGAGGTATTTCCACAACCCCTCAATGCTGACTCGGTGAAGCGGTTCTACGCTTAAATCATCAGTTTTTTTTTTCCTTTGAGAGCGAACTACGTAGGACCTGATCTCCCAACTTGTGGGGGTACGTAGGCAGCCATCATGGCGCGGTCCGATCCTTTTTAAAAAAAAAAAATAATCCTTTCCCTAACCAAAACCAATTTTCGATAGCCAGATAAAACCTTCCTACACCCTCAAAACCTTCCCGAAACCAACTGCCTAACCAGTTTCATCCCAGAATACATACCCTGATCCAACCCAAACAGTTATCCAAAATCTGAGATTCAATCCGACGAAATCAAAAGGTGTGCGGCAATATCTGTCAAATCTCCATCAAGTCTTGAGGAAAGAAAGAAGGCGAAATGTCAAAATCATGGTCAGTTGGATAAAATGATGATCCAATGGAGGGCAATGATACGACAAAAGGGGAAAATGACTAAATTTAAATGCATGTCTATATATATAAGTCGTTTTATTACAAGATTTCTCTTTCAATAACTGATGAAACCAACATAGTCTATGCAGGAAATAAAATAATCTACAAATCTGAAACTAGCCGAAGCAGGATGGACAGGGTGGTGGATAGATCTGAAGCATCAACATCTCCTGCAATCTGCTGCCCCATCATATCAATACGATCCAGTAAAGCAGTAGCTCGGCTGACAGTCCCAAAATGAGCATCTACCACTGCCCTGGTCTGAAATACAATGGCCTCTCTATCAGCAATGGCAGCATCTCTAGCCCGAATGGCCTCATCTCTCTCGGCAAGGGCAGCATCCCTCTCGGCTTCAGTAGTAATCAGGGCCAGGCGGAGTCGGGAATCCTCAGCGACCCGACTCGGGGCAGAATCGGCTGAAATGGAGTGGTCTGTGGTATCTTCTGTGAAAATCACTCCAGAGTCATCAAAGGCCCCAGTCCGACTCAAACTAGCCGAATCCAGGTCTCCACGCAACCACTGTACGTAGGCAAATGTCTGGATGTGACAGCTCGCACTATATTCGGCAAAGATCCTGCGATCCCAAAGCTCGTATACCTGCAATAGATCCCTCTCTGTACAGGAGGATATAAGGAATCGGTACGCGGCTGCACCCGCAAAGGGGTGTAAATCCTGTGTCTGATCAAACTGCCCCATAACCGCCAGGGGATGATAGGTCGTCACGCCCCTTAACCCAGCAATGGGAATGAAATCCATGCCAGGCACATGAGTCAAGAAGCTCATGAAGGAGCAATAGCCCGAGTAAACCAATAGATGAAAGGGGTCCTCAATGATAGACAAAAATGATGTCCAGGAGGCCACATCAGTACAACTCGCAGGACGAAGCGAAAACTGCGTGGTTATGTCATGGCTGAAACAAAACCCTTGGCGACGGAAATGGCCGATGGGACTAAGATGACTCATGAACCACATATACAATAAGGTCGAACTCCCTCGGAAGAATCTCCCTCGGAAGGACTGGCAATATGTGGCCGACATATAGGTATCCGCCAATATCATGGGGAGAATGGTGTGATCCTCCTGAAGGGCCCTAACAGCCGCAACAATCCGCATGTCCAAATGATCGGATCCTGCAGGCAAATACAAAACTGAGATGACACAGGCCATCAGAACGCCCACTCTCAAGGCATCCCAGCGCTCCTCGGACACGGAAAAATCACCGAGGAAAAGACGGAAACTGTCAGGTGAGCCAAATCGGTCAATCAAGAATTGAAGAGGAACCATATGGTCTGATGTGATTACCGGTAATAAGACAGCCCTCCGCAAACCGGTGAAAGTCAAGAATTGACGGCGCATGGAACCAACGGTAACCCTAGCACAGGGACCATCCAACGGCAAGCCGGTGAAGCGAGCATACTCCTCAAGGGTGGGGGTCAGCTCTACTGTCCCAAACCTAAACACCTGACGGGCAGGGATCCAATAGCTCAGAAGACCATCCACAAAGCCCACTGGCACCCGGAAGGTTAATAAGGACCAAGAATGTCCCAGAAGACCATCTACGATAACCCTATCTGCTGGCAGTAGACTGTCCAACCAGCGGAAGAGGCTGCCAACCAACCTTGTGGGAGGAGTGGAATCCAAACGAACCACGGCATCTGAGGACGACATCTGTGAAAAAATAGTATCAAAAAAGACTGTACAGGGGTCATTCTCTACCCATAAATAAAAAGCATGCATCATACAGTTAATAATAAAACAGGTGAATCCCATAAAATGAAAAAGAAAACTGTGCATAAATAAATAAATGAGTTCAGTACATAGTGCATAAATGAAAAAGAAATCTAAGCAGGTGCCGATACAAAAGGCCCTATCCTATCCTGGTCTAAATAAAATCAGTATCATCTATGAAAGCAGGATCCTCGAACTGATCCCCTGGAGTCGTCGAGCTCGAAGGACCAAAGTTCATATCAGGGATGTAGGGATGCGCTATGGCATCAGATGAACTCGGGCCTGCATCATAACCTGCACCGTCAGGATCATAGGTGTAAGCCTCCTCCGGGGCCCGGCCCAACCCCCGAATAAACAGCGACAACTGATCTACCTGACGGGTCAATGAGGCGATCTGCTCAACGTGGGTAGGGGTCCGAACACAGGCAGCCCAATCGGTCATCGTCACCGAGCCTGGAACCATATCTCCAAGAAAGAAAGTGGCCCGAGTCTGAGGACCGATGGTACGGGGCACCCACCATGTACGGAATGCATCACTCGTAGTGGGACCCGTGGAAAGCATCCGACCATCCTCCCCGGCGAGCATGATCTCCGAGGGCTGAGAATCCAGCGGCCAGAAAGTAGTGAAAGAAAGGGAGTGCGGGATGCGGATCTCTCCAGTGACGCATCTGAATGCGCGCTCTCCCAGATACATCACCCAGCCTCCAACACTCTGCAAAGTGAGGCGACGGGTGGAAAGCTCGAACTCCGGGCCGGAAGGATGCCCGTCAGCAAACCCCACAGTCAGATGCTCGGAGAGGTAGGGAAATCCAGACGACGTCGGCAGCCGTGATCAACTCCAGCTGAATACGACAATGTGCAAAGCTGCCCGACACGGGGACCTCCTCCAGAGTGCTGTGATGCCATCGCCGACCCCGAGGATAAGTGTCCGGGCCCAGAGTAGTGATAGGCCTCAGACATGGCAGCCGCTCGTAAGCCCAGAACTGTGAATAGAAACAAGGCAAGGCATGAGTCACTATCAAATACAGAAAAGAGATGAAAGGAAAAGAAATACAGTAAGAGAGAGGAGGAGGGGACTCACCAACAGAAAATGGTAGAAGCCGAGCCAGGCATCAGTCTGTCCCTCTGAGCGTAGACGCATGCCATGGAGGAAATAGGCAAAGGTGAATGACCCCCAGTCATAATCACCGATGCGGTCCACGTCTCTGACCGCTCCTACGACGCTGAAATGAATGGTGGAGGAGTTGTTCCCCAGAAAACAACCCCTCATGATGGTCAGGAACAGGCGTCGTAGCAGAATGTCCCTGGTGCCCTGATCTGCTGGAATAGGCAGCGCATAGAGACCCCCGACTGCATCGACAGCCAAAGCACCAGATCGGATACTGCGGGCCTTAAAGACCCGGTCCTCAGCAGCGAAGCCCAGCAAAGCTCGAACCTCCACAGGAGTGATATCAAGATCCAAGGGGACGCGGGACCCGGTAAACTCAATGCCGGTAATGTACCTCCAGTCCCATGGGGTCAACACGACCTCGCAGTCGAGGAGATGAAAAGACTGCGTCTGGTGGAACCATCGCTCAGATAAAGCCCTCATGTAACCCCAGGGGCACTGGCGGGGGATGATAGTGAAGAAATGTCGAAAGCCCCAAGAGTCCACCATCGCCCGATAATCACTGTGCAGGGCCGCGTAAAGGGAGTAGATGTTGAACCAGTTACCCCTCGGCTGGGTAAACTCAGGCACCTGTGAAAATCACCAATGGGTCAATCCAGATAAAACCGGAAATTGAGAAATCAAGAACAAATGAAAAGCCGAATCGAGGATACCTCATTAGCCACAAGAGATGCCGAGGGATGACGACTGAGATCCCGACCCAATAGATCGGGTATCTGGACAGAAGCGCCAGATAGGGTGCGATGAGTGGGGGGAGCTGATGTGCTGGAAGACGGCTCCTCCACCGCAGCCTCCGGAGGAGCAACCTCCTCAACGGCCGGGTGATCAGGACGGATGACAGACTCCGCCAAGCGACGAGCCTGACGGGTACGAGGGGGAATAGGGGCAGGTGCAGCCCTACGACGGCGAACACCCGAAGTCCGAGAGGCGGAGGAGCTACTGGGCGCATCACGATCCATAGCTGGAATAGAACGGGCGAGGAGAAAGAAGGTAAGTTCCCTTTTAAAATTATGTAATGAACATTCTAAATTTCTAGCCTCATCATATGATTAATGCAACATGATGCATGTTAAAAAAAAAAAAAAAAAAAAAAAAAAAAAAAAAAAAAAAAAAAAAATCGGCAGAGTTCCGTTTGTAAATTGAACATCCCAGGCATAAGCCAAACGTGTTTTCCATCAATCAAAGCCTCAAACAGATTTAAATTGCATTCATATGTGTAATTACATCATGTAATGCATGTTTCTCTTGCAGAAAAAGAGTAACAACATGTGGGACCGCCTCATGAACATAAAATAGGACTCACATAATTGATACATAGCATGTATATATGATGGTACATTGCATAAACATTGTAAAGCATACATTTTATCTCTAAACATGCAAATAGTCCAATGTATAGCAAAACATTGACGAAATTGAAAAGTGACCGGTCAAAGTATTACCTGTGGCGCGTAGATCAATCCTACCGGAGCAGTTTTTGCAGGAAAGTTCAAAAAATTCGACAAAGGGGCCTAGCGAACCAGAAAAATCGAGAGAATCTCTTTGAATTGCAAGTTGAAAGTGACAGATCTGGAGGCGGGAGGCTGCTTATGATCCCGATCTTGGCCGCAGATGTATCTGCGGCTGGCCGCAGATCCATCTGCGGCTGGCTTTGGTGGGCCCCACCTTGCTCCCTTGAAGCCATTTGACGTGTTGAAGTGAAAAGTTTACGCGAGGGGTGACCGGCGACGATACCCGGCCCCGACGAGACGATCGACCGGCGACGATAACCGGCGATCACGAGATGGATGTCCGGCGACGATAACCGGCTCCGACAGATAACCAACCGGCGACGATAACCGGGGGTTACGAGATGGGTGACCGGCGACGATACCCGGCCCCGACACGACGATCGACCGGCGACGATAACCGGCGATCACGAGATGGATGTCCGGCGACGATAACCGGCTCCGACAGATAACCAACCGGCGACGATAACCGGGGGTTACGAGATGGGTGACCGGCGACGATACCCGACCCCGACACGACGATCGACCGGCGACGATAACCGGCGATCACGAGATGGATGTCCGGCGACGATAACCGGCTCCGACCGATAACCAACCGGCGACGATAACCGGGGGTTACGAGATGGGTGACCGGCGACGATGCCCGGCCCCGATGAGACGATCGACCGGCGACGATAACCGGCGATCACGAGATGGATGTCCGGCGACGATAACCGGCTCCGACAGATAACCAACCGGCGACGATAACCGGGGGTTACAAGATGGATGATGACCGGCGACGATACCCGGCCCCGACATGACGATCGAACCGGCGACGACAACCGGCGATCACGAGATGGATGATCGGCGACGATAACAGGCTCCGACGAGATAACCAACCGGCGACGATAACCGGGGGGTTACGCGATGGGTGACCGGCGACGATACCCGGCCCCGAACGAGACGATAGATTGAAGGAGTGAACCCAAAGACTAACAGACACGGTCAAGGGATTGATACATTGACACTCTTACGAATGTCTTGCATGCATTACATCTTATATCGCATCATAAGCTATATGTATGCCATCATATATGTACTGTCATTCTTACGAATTGTCATTCATGCATCGAGTGTCTATTCTTTATCCTGTTCATTTCATTTATCATTCCATAAACGTGATAAAGAGGGGCAGCTGTAGACACCCAAATTTTGCACTTCCTATACTAACCATGACAGGAGGGCAAATTCGTCCATTGGACCGGCCTGCGAGACGGAGGGTGAACATAAGTGCGAACACTTAGAGCCACCACGACGACTTGCGATCAAGGCCGTCCGAAATGAGCATGCCGAATGATGTGTCACGTCCCGCAATAATTTCCGGACTGCAAAATACAAGCCTTTCGGATAAAACTGACGGCGCGACGCGAGAATCGAGGTGCGGTGCGAGAACCGAGGAGAATTAAATAATCAAAGTGGAAGGTGTGCTGAGTGGGGGGTGGGCGCCAGCCAGCCGCAGATGTATCTACGGCTGGCTTTGGCCAGCCTATATCAACCATTTCTTCTCAGCATACAGAGAGTTCGGAAATTTTTGGAGAAGAAGAAAATCAGCAGGGAAACAACAGCAGAAAATAAAGAAAAGAGGAAGAATTAGCATAGATTTTGCAATCAAATAGGAGAGAAAGTAAGAAAAAAAGAGAGGAATAATATTTTTGTGATTTGATTGTATCACATAATACTTTTTTCTTCTATTCAAATACACAAATTTAGATCCATTTTGATCTCATTGGCAAGGTGAAAATCTCCTCAATTTTGTAATTTCTATCATATCTTTTGGTCAAATCAAATGAAGTTTTCATATGATTATGGAATAATAAATTAGGGAGTATTAGTGAGGGTTCCATTTGGAACAAAATTCTTCCTAATAACCCGATGATATTTATTTATTGATTTCTTGTTTGTTTGTTTTTTTGGTGTTCTATTGACATAGGTTCTTTTAGATCTCTATTTTGGGATGTCTTGGTATTGGTAGATTATCCGTATTGGTTATTTCTTGTAATATCCGATTGTGGGTGTGTGGAAATTTGGTTGTGAGCCTAGGAAAGCGACCCCGTGGTCCAAATCCGATGATGGACGTATCTTGATGTATGTAGCGGGGTACTTAGGATGTAGTCTCTTTGTAAATATGTAATATTGGGCCTTAAAACGACGCCAAGGCGGAATCGGGTTTAAGGCCCCGTAATAATGAAGTGTGTGATTGTGGGTGTTGGGGTTATTTGGATGGTTTACATGCCCATGAATAACCCCAATGCATTTTATGCTTGATTTGATTTACGACACGAAATTGATTTCGAAGCTAAACAATGAAGATCTTCATAAAATCAATCAAACTAGGTTGTTAGCATCACGAGGCTCAAAATGAGAAGTGCTAATGAATGTTGATTTCTATGTAAACGAGAAGGCCAAAAAGAAATCGTTTCCAAAACATCACACAAAAAACGATTTTATAAAATAAGTAACGTTTTATTAAATCTTTGTGCATAGGGTGAAAGAGATCCTAGAAGTTGCCTATCATTTGAGTTACGAAAGCAACGTATAGATCTCGATTCCTATTTTGACAAAGGTTTAAAACTCTTGTTTTGCCAAAACGACACCTAATGAAAATCTCATAGTTTTGGACAATTAAAATCAAACTTTTCTCATAAAGCTTTCTCGTATATACCGAAAAGACATTCCGAAGCGTTATCAAATTAAAGCATGATTTTCCCTAAAATCCAAATGATTCTTTCATACAAACTCACCACATCATTCACATAGGCACACACACACACACACATTCGCACACCTATATACCCACATTCATGAATTAAAGGATAGGAAAGCATCAAGATTGCGGTAATCGTGTTTCACGGAAGTCGAGGGGTGCCTAACACCTTCCCCTCACTTAAGCAAGCCCCCGAACTCTATGGATCTCGATTTGCAGACCAATTAATTCGGAGTCACACATGAGCCAGCGATTTATAAAAAACGAAAACTCGGATGAGTTGGTACATCCATTTCAAATATACCAACTGGCGACTCTGGTTAATTGGCTCATCATAAAACACGATCTTTCAAAACCCCGTCGACATCAATGCCGACCTTTTCCAAAAAAAATCATTAAATCGAAAGGTTAAAATTGGAAAAGACTAAAAGACCAAGAGATGAGAAAACCCGGCGTCGACACCAGAAGAAGAGAATACCCTGAAACTCAAATTACAAGACTATGGCTTCTCTTTACTCGACAACTTTAACTTCTTCAAGTGGTTAGGAAATCAAAGACAGTTACCTCTTCAACAAAATATTTAAGTTAATTACTTGTAAAAAAGAACGTCTACAAAATGTCGGTTGTTCTGTTTTACAAAACTTAAGGGATACCAAGGCAAATCGTTGTGTATTGTGATGGTTATAAACTGTACTTTAAGATTATCAAACCATCAAAAGAAGACAGACCTAATTTTAGATCAAATAATACTTTCTTCTTTTTGTGACGGATTAGATCAAATAACACATTTATTGTCATAAAAATCAATGCAACTTACATACACCAACATAATTCAGTAATTCATTTCCTTAAACAATAAAATTGCATTAAAGAGATTTTTAACAATTGCATTATACACATCCTAATATCCTAAGAGGATGTGGCTTTATATATCATTCATAATTACAAATTGAACATGTGACCATAATATGACCAAAGTCACCAGACACTAGATGAACAAACGCGCACCCAAAACAGTATAACATTATTAAAGTCTGGTTGCCAGCGAAAATTAGTATTAATAAAGACATAAGCCTCATCATGAAAATCATAATGATTTCAACAATATAGTGAAACAATAGGTACATAAGTACTCCATCCAAGCATAAATAAATATGGTAGTCAATTATCTCAATTACCTAGAATAGTATTTTGAATAATTTAGGTAAATTAACAAACTTCAATGTCTCATTATTGTCTCCCTCATTGTTGCAAAATTTCACCTTAACTCTAAAGGTAAATGTGAATTTGATACTCAGCACAAATTAGTCCAGCAATTAATCAATAAACACAGCTATCAACCACAATCAGTAACCATCTTCAACAGGAGAAGTTGTTCAGATATAACAATACTTCCTCCATTCCAACTTAAGGATTCAGCCTTCACCAGCTTTCTTTATAAGGACTGGACATCCCAAAAGATCAGCGTTTCAGCATTCTTATAATTCAAACAAGTTTTGATCAGGGCCATTTGATCATGTTGAATTCAATTTATTCTTTAAAAGTTTTTACCTTTCAAATGTCAATTCTCATTTGGTAAAATTCTAAGTCATAATTGTTGCTTTCAAAACTTAAAAGAATTTATAATTTTGAATGTTAGATTTCTAAAAATTGAGTTAAAAAGTCAAAATGTATCTCTGGAACTTAATCAGAGTTATCCAATATTTACTCCTCAAACACAATTAACAAACACCTAATAATCTATAACCTCAGTCAAAAAGATGAACAATTAGGATTAAATACATATGTTTATATATATATATATATATATATATACACACACACACACACACACACACACCCCTCACCTTGATTTTGAGATTAATGTGTTGATCCATGTGTTTCTTCTCTTCCTCTTGGGCAGCACCTCCTTCACCACCAGCAATAGCAGACATTATAAAGCCTTAAAGGGTTTTCCTTTCTCCTTCTAGAATTTTTGAATTTTTTGCCGATTGGAGAAATCAAGTAGAGGAAGAAGATAACAGATGATACATAGAAGTGGTACAGGGATCGTATTTTATACGTTACATGATCATGATGCTTCATTTTGTGTACTCACACTTTAGAATAGTCAGATGGAAAGTTTGATTTATTCTCCTCCTGCCCCAAAATAAAAATAAAATTATTCATCTGTGGCCTCCTTCAAAGCTATGAAATAGTGGTATATTGTCTACTCTATAGTCTACATTAACTAACTATTGAAAATATATTTTATTTTTTTTAAATGTGTCCTGGTGCTGTGGTGCAGGTTGGTGAATGGTGAGAGTGGATTCAATGTAAATAAATCAACCCCATATGTTTATTAAGGATTTTTAATTTAAACCCCAAACATCTAGTCAGCAGTCACAATATAAAGAATTTTGTTCTCTTAAGTCTTAAGAACTACCACTCACTTTTGGACTTAATATGTCAAACTTTGAAAGAGTCCTCACTTTACAATTAAGAATGTCATGTTACATGCCGTTACCAGCACATTATAATAATTTGGTATTGCAGATCCAAATTAGACTAATCTGAACCATAACACTTCAGTTTGTATCAAATTTAAAACTAGAGTACAGACCTAAAAGCTAAACAATAAATAAACACCCTACAGGCTACAAATGAGCTTATACGAAACCCAAATAGTAACACATGATTCTTGATTCTTCACTACAAATTTAGAAAGTAGAAGCATGTAAATAAACACCCTACAGGCTACAAATGAGCATATACGAAACCCATATAGCACATAATTCTTGATTCTTCACTACAAATTTAGAAAGTAGAAGCAGGATTGGGGAATCTACAGAGCTCAGGCTTTCTATATACTTTGAAACTAAATCACCATCAAAGAATCTCATTTTTCATTTGTTCAGTACCTCAGTAACCAAACGCAGTCTCAACACTATCTTAATATGCTACCAAAAGGTCCAAAATAGGAAATATAAAGAAATTAATTTATCAGCGAAAATGACCGAGGCGATTTAGAGGACTACCTGAGAATTTTCTGCAAAGAATCCTATCAAACTATGAAGAAAACAACTACAACATGGCGTAAGTTCACAGCTAGAAGTCTAGAACCCAGCTACCCAGACATGGAGAGGAGGCGGAGAGGAGGAGACGCGTAGAGGCCAGAGTTGGAGTCACCGAGTGGGGGAGAGGTGGAGGCGGAGTCGTGATTTGGGGTTTTGGGTTAGGGCAGATAATAAGAGAGAGCCAAAGAATGAATTGATTTGGTTTGGACTGGGAGTTTGGGAGTATCGAGTATTCGACTGGGAGTATCGATTTAATTTAGGGTTATGGCAGAGAGTAAGTCTGAGAGGGCGGAGTCGCGACTGGGGTCTGGGACCGGGAGCAAGGCTATTTTAACTTTTAAGACTTAATTTTTTTATATCTGGTTTGTTTATATATATATCATAAGTTACTTAAAAAGTATTATTAAAAATAAATTAGTTATTGTAAAAAATTAAATGTATTTATATTACAATTTATATTTACCATAATTAATTCTAAAATTTTTATTTAGAACAAAATAGCGACAAATTTTATCTCTCGCAAAAACCTTTGAACAATAATATATAGTGAGTAATAGTTCTTTCATTAATAGTTTTTTCCTCACAAATTTTCATCATAAATTGGCGCCAAATATCCTTCTACCACCTCAATTTTGCGAAAGAAAAAATATGAATTGTGAAGGATATTTCTTTCACTAATAACTATATTGTCACTACATTTTTTTTCTTCACTGTTCCTTCGCTAGAAAACTTTTCATGTGAGGGAATGAATTCCTTCACCAAATTTCCTTCACTACATCCCTAATTTCTTGTAGTGCAACTTGAGGTAACCTTTATGGTAAATCTCGGGACTTGTGTCTATAGACCATAAATGATGATAGTCGGTTTAGAAGCAAAACATGACTCGGACCAAGTTCTACAGTATTGTATCAAACCCGAGTTTGAAACTCAAGGTCTGGTGTGGTTATTCTTGGTTAGGTCCTTGCGTGCTAATTGGTAGACTCATCCAAATTCAGCCCATGTGTCAAATTGGCCACAACACCATTAGCCAAAGATTTTCACCTTGAGCTGTGATGTCGAAGTATGCCTTAACCAGAATCGTAGGAAGAACTCTACGATCATAGAGTAACCTCGTTTTATCGTAGTGTCCCTCTACTAAATCACCATAGCCATCCAGCCTAATCATACCGAAATCGTAAAGTGGACTCTACCGACCGTAGAGTACCACTCGACAATCGTAGAGTGGACTCTGCCGACAGTAGAGTGCCACCCGGCTATCGTAAAGTGGACCCGACCAGTCCTGGACCAGACCATAGAGTGAACTCTACGATCGTTGTGCAACTCTGCACGATCGTAGAGCTGCACTAAACCAATCATAGAGTATTGCTGGGCAACCGGAGAGTTCCACCGGGCCAGCGTAGCGTGGCCTTGGCTAATCCTAAGCCACTCGTAGAATGGACTCGGCAATCGTAGAGTCAATCTCTACGGATCCTAAACTTTCACTAAGACCATCATTAAGCTTTTTTAGTGATCGTATAGTGATAAGTAGGTTTTATACCTACTTATTTGTTACCAACATATGAGAACTATGCCCGACTCAAGTATTTTTATCACGTTTTGTGTGTTTTCTTATTCATTTTGCATCATGTAAGGTTAGAAATTCCCAGAGTAAACTGAGGCCGGATAGAAAAGAATTAACATCGTGGAATAATACTGAGTTGGTGATCATAGATGTGTGACGAGTTGAACGAAAGAGAAATGCAAAAGTGTTCCTGGTGCAGCAGACGCGCGACCGCTCAGTGTGAAGGTTTGAGCTCAGCGCGCCCGCGCAAAGTGGGGAACAGAAGCCAGTATACAGACGCGCGACCGCGCTCCAGCATAGAAGAAAAGAAGTGCGCCCGCGCCATTTATTCGGTAGGTCAAGTCATAGCGCGCCCGACAAAGGCTAAAATGTTGAGCGACCGCGCTAGTCCAATGTTCGCCCTGACTCGTGAAATTTGAATCTGCAGCAAGTAGCCCACGCGCGAACGGTTATATTTTTTTTTGACGGTTACTGACATGTAATTAAGTGGGGGGGAGACTTTTTGACATTATTATCAGTTATCATTGTAATTAGGTTTTGTTTTGAATTGGGGATTTTTCTGGAGATTATTGGAGATTGGATCAGAGTTGGAATTACGTTGCACAGAAGTGAATCAGATTTGCTTTCTCATTTCCCTTTCAATTCTTGTTTAAATCGTTAATTCCTATGTTCTGCTATAATCCCATAATGGTTTGCAGTTCAGCTATGAACTAATTTCCATTATGGGATTCTAATGGATTTCACTACCTAAATTAAATATGTATGTCTGAATGTTTGTATTCTAAATTAGATGTTGGATTACCCAATTATGGTTGTGCATAATACTTGAATGCCTGATCAACATTCACCCTAATTGCTTATATGGAATTGAAAGAGGAAATATAAGTACAGATTAGACCATATTCGCATATGATCATGAGACTGACTTGTTAATTAATCTTATGATTTGTGACTCGGATAGACATATACCGTTTCACCGTATGTAGTCTTAAACAGAGCCTGAAATTAAATCACTTTTACTTTAAATTCACATAGACATATAGTGTATTTGGTAATTGTGATTCTTACATGAATGCTATCAAGTGTAGTTTTTATGTAAAATGGTCATAGTTCATTGAGAGATGGCTATGATACACTTATGAGCTCTTGACTAGGTATCCGTATTTAATAAGAATACGTAATATGAGACATGCAATTCAATTGAAGTAGTGAATGAAATTAGATTCCCATTAATTCCCATAGTGATTAACCTAGTTTAGTGTTAGTTAGTTATTGAAGTGAAAATTATGGTTGTTATAATTTCTTCTCTGAATTGGTAGTCTAAGCATAAAGAAATAGTGAATAGTTGTTGCATAACAAATTCAATTTAAACTTTTCCCTGTGGATCGATATTCGATTTACCCTGTATTACTTGTTGACCCATGTATACTTGCATGAGTTAGGGTCCATTTTTGTTAACACGAAAATGAGGCAACAAGCTTTTGGCGCTGTTGCCGGGGAAAAGGCGTTAATTTTAATATTGTTGTCAACAATTGAAGCTAAATGTTTGTGACTTAGATAAATCTATTCTTATTTTATTTCTATTGCAGCAAATACATTTGAAATAAAACCGGGTACTATCCAAATGGTGCAGAACACGGTCCAGTTTGGGGGTGCTGCTACAGATGACCCAAATGATCACCTGTTAAGCTTCATAGAGATATGTGACTTTCAAATACAACGGGGTAACCGAGGATGCAATAAGGCTCAGACTGTTTCCGTTTTCTTTGAGAGACAAAGCAAAAAGTTGGCTCCATTCTTTGCCACCGGGGTTAATCACTACTTGGGAGGATTTAGCACAGAAGTTCCTAGCTAATTCTTTCCAATGGCTAAAACTGCAAAAATGAGGACAACAATTTCTCAATTTGAGCAGCAGCAGGGTGAATCCTTATATGAGGCATGGGAACGATATAAAGAGATGCTAGGAAGTGTCCACATCATGGACTGCCAGAATGGATGGTAATCAAGACCTTTTATAATGGATTGGGGTGGCAGTCCAGACCAATTGTTGATGCAGTAGCAGGAGGAGCCTTAAGGGCCAAGAGTTATGATGAAACATATAATTTGATTGAAACTATGGCTGCTAATGACTTTCAGAATCCGACAGCTAGGATGCCACAAGCTAAGGTTGCAGGAGTTCTAGAGGTAGATGCCATCACACAATTGTCAGCCCAAATGGCATCTATGGCAAGAAAGATTGATTCTCTAGCAGAGGGTAAAATGAAGACAGTTGCATATGTTTGTGAGCTTTGTGCGGGATCACACCCAACTGACCAATGTGCTATAAATTCAGAGTCGGTACAGTACGTAAGCAACTATCAGAAGAATCAGAATCAATTTCAGAATGCATACAATCCCAATAACCGCAACCACCCTAATTTTAGCTGGTCGAATAATCAAAACCAGCCAAGTCAGCATTATCAGTCACAATCTTCACACCAACAGTTTACTCCAAGACCTCCATATCCTCCTGGATTTCAACAGCAGGCACAACACCATCCACCTCCAGTACCTCAACAAGAAAAGAAGTCAGACATGGAGGAGATGATGATGAAGTATTTGGCAAATACAGAGGTTATGATTAAGAGCCAAGCTGTGGCTATCAAGAATTTAGAAACTCAGGTGGGCCAAATGGCAAGTATGTTGAGTAACAGACCACAAGGAAGATTTCCTAGTACCACAGAAAATAATCCTAGGAGAGAAGGGAAGGAGCAATGTCAGGTCATCATCTTAAGGTTTGGGAAGCAAACTGCTGAATCGCGTAATACAGAGATTACTGAGTCAGGCAGTAGCGCGGTCGCTCCACTGGAACAAAGGGAAGTCACGCTGCCACGCGATACACAACCAGTTTCTGCTGGGAGTTTAAAAAAAGAAGATTCTGAGCAAGGGGAGGTGGAGAAGACTAAGGCAGAGGCACATGAGAGAAAAGAGACTAAGCTAACACTTGTACATCCACCTGTTCCTTTTCCACAGAGATTGCAAAAGCAAAAAGAAGATAAGCAATTCAGCAAGTTTTTGGAGGTGTTTAAGAAACTGCAGATAAACATACCTTTCGCTGAGGCATTGGAGCAAATGCCAAGTTATGCAAAATTTATGAAAGGGATCTTATCAAGGAAGAGGAAATTAGAAGAGTATGAGACAGTAGCCTTGACTGAGGAGTGCAGTGCAGTGCTTCAACAAAAATTACCTCCAAAGCTAAAGGATCCGGGCAGTTTCACCATACCATGCTCGATTGGGAAGATAAATTTCAACAAGTGTCTATGTGATCTAGGGGCGAGCATTAACTTGATGCCCTTATCTGTCTTTAACCAGTTGGGATTGCCAGCTCCAAGGCCGACAAACATTACGTTATAACTTACTGATTGGTAATCACATATCCACGGGGGATTGTTGAAGATGTATTGGTCAAAGTGGATAAGTTCATCTTCCCGGCTGACTTCGTCATCTTAGATTATGAGGAGGACAGGAACACACCGGTTATCCTGGGAAGACCATTCCTTGCCACAGGAAGAACTTTAATAGATGTTCAAAAAGGTGAATTAACTATGAGAGTTCATGATCAAGAGGTCACTTTCAACGGATTCAAAGCTATGAAATTCCCTGCGGATGAGGAGGAATGTTTCAGAATTGACACGGTGGATCAGATATTATTCAATGGAGTTGAGAGTTTGGTTAAAAAAGAACCATTGAGGAATATTTTAGTGGGAAATACAGAGATAGAGGATGAGGAGATGACTGAGTTTGTCCAGATGCTCAATACGACACCACAGTTCAGAAGATTCGAAACTCCTGTCGAGCCTCTTAAAATTTCTGAAGAGTCGTCAGTGAAACTCAAATCATCTCTTGAGATGCCTCCAGACCTTGAGTTGAAACCCCTTCCAGACCATTTGAGGTATGCATTTTTAAGTGATAATTCAAAGTTACCTGTTATTATTTCTTCTGCACTAACAACTTTTCAGGAAGAAAAGCTGCTAAGAGTCTTGAGAGAGTTTAAATCAGCAATTGGATGGACTTTAGCAGACATAAAAGGGATTAGCCCATCATTCTGTATGCACAAGATCCTACTGGAAGATGATAACAAACCTTCAGTGGAACAACAGAGAAGGTTAAACCAAATTATGAAGGAGGTGGTGAAGAAGGAGGTTCTTAAATTGTTGGATGCAGGAATCATATATCCTATCTCAGACAGCTCTTGGGTGAGCCCAGTGCAATGTGTGCCCAATGAGAATAATGAGCTGATTCCGACCAGGACAGTAACGGGGTGGAGAGTCTGCATGGACTATCGCAGACTGAACAAAGCTACAAGGAAAGACCATTTCCCACTCCCATTCATAGATCAGATGTTGGACAGATTATCAGGACATGAGTATTACTGCCTTTTGGATGGATATTCAGGCTACAATCAAATAGTTATAGCTCCAGAAGATCAGGAAAAGACAACCTTCACTTGTCCATACGACACTTTTGCTTTCAGAAGGATGTCTTTCAGGTTGTGCAACGCACCGGCCACATTTCAGAGGTGTATGATGGCAATCTTTTCAGATATGGTGGAGCACAATGTGGAGGTATTCATGGATGACTTTTCGGTATTTGGTGATTCCTTTGAGCTTTGCTTAGAAAATTTGGTGATGGTGTTAAGAAGGTGTGTTGAAACAAATTTAGTGTTAAATTGGGAAAAGTGCCATTTTATGGTACAGGAAGGCATTATTTTGGGACACAAGGTGTCGAAGAAAGGATTAGAGGTTGACAGGGCTAAACTAGAAACTATTGAGAATTTGCCTCCACCTACATCAGTTAAAGGTGTTCAAAGTTTTCTTGGGCATGCAGGCTTCTATAGAAGGTTTATTAAAGACTTCTCCAAGATTACAAAACCACTCTGCAATTTATTGGAGAAGGATGTAGTGTTCAAGTTTGATGAGGAATGTCTGTTTGCATTTGAGCATTTAAAGAAGAAACTAACTACAACACCAGTGATTACGGCACCAGATTGGGACCTTCCATTCGAGTTGATGTGTGATGCTAGCGACTTTGCTGTGGGGGCTATTTTGGGCCAGAGAAGGGATAAAATCTTTCATGTTATATATTATGCAAGTAAAACCCTCACTGATGCTCAGCTAAATTATACCACTACAGAGAAAGAGCTTTTGGCAGTTGTATACGCTTTCGACAAATTCTGTGCCTACTTGATTGGGACTAAAGTGATAGTGTACACAGATCATGCAGCAATTCGGTATTTAGTGGCGAAGAAAGATGCAAAGCCTCGTCTTATCAGGTGGATCTTATTGTTGCAAGAATTTAATTTGGAGATCAAGGATAGGAAAGGTACTGAGAACCAAGTGGCTGACCACTTATCTAGATTGGAGAATCCGGGGAGGGATGTAGAGGATAAAGTCATAATAAATGAGTCTTTTCTGGATGAGCAGCTTTTTGTGGTGCAAGGAGAAGTGTCATGGTTCGCAGACTTTGCAAATTATTTAGTGAGCAAGATAATTCCTTCTGACTTGACCGGACATCAAAAGAAGAAATTTGTGCATGATGTGAAGTGGTATATATGGGATGAACCATACTTGTTTAAGTAGTGCGCTGATCAAATGATAAGGAGGTGTATTCCATATAGTGAGACAGAGAGTATTTTGCAAGATTGCTATGGATCATTGTATGAGGGTCACTATTGTGGTGAACGAACAGCAGCTAGAGTATTACAAGAAGGATTTTATTGGCCGATAATTTTTAAGGATGCTTACAGCTTTGTCCATAGATGTGATAGGTGTCAAAGAGTTGGTAATATATCCAAGAGAAATGAGATGCCCTTGAATACAATCCTTGAATTAGAAATTTTTGATGTATGGGGACTAGATTTCATGGTAGCTTTTGTTTCTTCTTGTTGGAATTTGTTCATCTTATTAGCAGTTGATTATGTCTTGAAATGGGTAGAAGTGGCAGCTCTTCCAACTAATGATGCTAAGGTTGTCTTGCAATTTTTGCAAAGAAATATTTTTACTAGATTTGGGACTCCAAGGGCTATCATTAGTGATGAGGGCAGCCATTTTTGTAACAAACAGTTCACAGCTTTGTTAGCCAAGTATGGGGTAAGTCATCGAATTGCTACAGCTTACCATCCTCAGACTAATGGGCAAGCAGAGGTATCAAATCGGGAAGTGAAAAGAATCTTAGAGAAGATAGTGAACCCTACGAGAAAGGACTGGTCCTTGAAGTTAGATGACGTTGTTTGGGCATATAGGACTGCTTACAAAACACCTTTGGGAATGTCACCTTTTCAGCTTGTGTATGGGAAAGCTTGTCACCTTCCGTTGGAACTCGAACATAAGGCATATTGGGCTATAAGAAAGCTGAACTTTGATTTGAAGGTTGTTGGGGAGAAACGTCTACTTTAACTCAATGAGTTGGATGAATTCAAATTGCAAGCCTACGAAAATTCTAAGTTATACAAGGACAAGGTGAATAAATGGCATGACAGGAAGATTATGGATAGGGTATTTGAACTGGGACAGAGAGTGTTGCTTTATAATTCCAGACTTAGACTCTTCCCAGGGAAGCTCAAGTCAAGATGGCCAGGGTCGTTTACTGTGAAGATAGTACATCCACATGGAGCGATAGAGATTTTTGATAAGTTCCCGGACCAACCTTTTAAGGTTAATGGACAGCGTTTAAAGCATTATTTTGGGGGTGAGGTGAATAGGCCAAAGGTCGCCTTCGTGCTTGCTTCAACCTGATTTGAACAGCGAAAGTCAAGCTAATTGACTATAAATTAGCGCTTCTTGGGAGGCAACCCAAGCTTTTTATCCTTACTTTTGTTCGTTCTATGTAACTTAGGTATTTATTTTTATGTAATGGTTGAATATGCAGGTCTCTTCTTTACAGTTCAGGTAAATATGACTCAAAATGCGCGCCCGCGCAATTTATTTGAGCGACCGCACAGAAGGAACAACAGAGAGTAAACACATTGTTTTGCGCAACCGCTCACTCTACCAAGCTATAATTTGGCGCCACTGCTCATCATCGCGCGCCCGCGCAACTTGCATGCACAATAATAGCGTGGCCGCACAATTTGTCGGTAACATAAAAAAAATACGGGGGTTTTTAAAACTCTCTACATGCCCTAAATTGTTTTATTTCTTTTTGCAGAGCTTGGCTATTCCTCTCCCAACCGAGCTGAAACGTTCCTCCTCATACACACTGTCGATCATCTAGGGTTAGGGTTGCACGATTTCATGGGGCCAAAACGAGCAAGATCCCTCACTCCCGATTCACCATCTCAAAGTAGCGAAGATGCATATGTGGTAGACTTAGAGAAGTTTGTCAATCTAGAAGCTCAATTGGAGTATTATCGTATTGTGGAAAAAACTTTCATAAAGGAGCGGGGATTCAAACCCGAAAGACAAGATGGGGAAGTATGGCAAATGATTAAGGAAAGAGGTTGGGCTAGATTGACCTCTACACCCATGCCAATCCCGATGGGTGTAGTTCGGGAGTTTTATGCCAACGCCAAAACCACAATGAGTGGCCAAGCTTTCGTGCGAGGGGTGCATGTTGATTATCGGCCACAATTAATTGCAAGTTCCTTCAAGTTGCCCTCACCACCAGCTGGGTAAGACAATTAGTTTGAAAATGCCAGAGCCGAAACAGATCTTGAAAGGCTAATTGCTGATTTGTGTGTACCGGGTACACAATGGACATACAAACCTGGCACAAATCAGCCAAAACACTTTCCCGCCGCAACAATGAATTGCTACGCAAAGGCCTGAAATCTTTTTATCTGTGCAAAGTTGATGCCTTCAACCCACCAGCACGAGATTACTGTGGATAGGGCCATTATATTATGGGGTATTATCATAGGGAAATACGTTGACGTTGGCCAGCTCATACATCAGAGCATGTTACGCTATATGCGGGGGAGTACCATAGGGAGTATTCCGCATGGATCAGTTGTGGCATGCCTATGCGCTGCTCAGGGAGTCAGATGGGCTGATAAGCAGATGCAGTTCCCTAGCCAGGATATCACCCACGCTACAATTGCAAAATTTGAGGACTGGCCAGGAGGTACACCACATCCGCGGGGCAAAGGATTTATCATACCAGAGGCATCTTCAGCATCGCCTACACGACCTACACAAGCTCGTGAGGCATCAACCTTTGCTGCTTCTGCTAGTGAGGACCGTCGTTTACGTCGTTTGGAAAGGAAGGTTGATGCTCTCCACGAAAATTTTGCAAACTTTGCCAACAGTCTGTCCCAGTCCTTAGCAGAGGCATTTGCGCACCAAGGAACCATGATACAATGGCCTCAGTTTGGGAGTGCAGTGCCATATCCACCTCCAGACTCACCACCCGAGGAAGGTGGTCCAGCCAACGATTAGGGGAGTTTCTTTTCCACCCTTTGCCTTCATTCATTGGGACACTGAATATTATAAGTTTGGGGGTATTTGGGTGTTGTTTAGTTTAGTAATTGTATATAGTTTAATTTGCATCATTTGCATCATTTGTGCATGTTTCGTATAATTTTTCATCTTAGTTATATATATGTGTGAAACTGCATATCCCAAATTGCATATCCCCAATTGCATATCCCAAGAGCCTAGTTTTTGGAATTCTAGTGTGGCCGATGATGATTCTGAAATTCTTAAATTGGGTGGCTAACATAAGCTCAGTTATAACGTTTTACATGATATGATTCATGCTTGCTATCTAGATGCTTTCGGATAGCACGTGGTTGTTCATATAAGCTTGCCGGTTTAAGAATATCATGTTTTCCTGTTGAGTAGAAAGTAAACACAGATATTCAGACTCTGGGAGCACATTAAATATGATTGATATTAATACGAGATGGAGCGTAAAACGCACTCGTAATCCCTTTCAAAAAAAATAAAAAAAATAAAAAAAACGAGATGGAGCGTAAAACGCACTCGTAATCCCTTACAAAAAAAAAAGTAAAAAAAAATGTGAATGTGCAAAAAAAAATCACCCTCTTGTGTAATAACAACGCAAAATAAGCTCATTGTTGGACCTAGCTTGTCTGGATATGTTTGTGTAGTTAATGCTTTATCAGTTTATATGAGATTCTTGGTTTAAGCAGTATAACATGTGTAATCTTTACCGTGGTCAAGTTTGTTTATGCACACAACACCCACACACAGCGTCTCTATGGTGAGTTGAACTATTTGATTGTACGATGTTATGCCTGCAGCTCAGCTGATACCCTATATTTTTTTTTAATTTGGATAAGTCTATGAGGCATTTTTCATTGGAATTCTATTATAGTGGATATCTTGGGATTCATTTGCATCATAGTGTAGTTTGCATTGCATAAAGTTGCATTGTGCATGTAATTTTCATATGCATTGCTTGAGGACAAGCAATAGTTCAAGTTTGGGGGTATTTGATAAGTAGGTTTTATACCTACTTATTTGTTACCAACATATGAGAACTATGCCCGACTCAAGTATTTTTATCACGTTTTATGTGTTTTCTTGTTCATTTTGTAGCATGTAAGGTTAGAAATTCCCAAAGCAAACTGAGGCTGGATAGAAAGGAATTAACATGGTGGAATGATACTGAGTTGGTGATCATAGATGTGTGAGGAGTTGAAGGAAAGAGAAATGCAAAAGTGTTCCTGGTGCAGCAGACGCGCGACCGCTCAGTGTGAAGGCTTGAGCTCAGCACGTCCGCGCAAAGTGGGGAACAGAAGCCAGTATATAGACGCGCGACCGCGCTCCAGCATAGAAGAAAAGAAGCGCGCCCGCGCCATTCATTCGGTAGGTCAAGTCATAGCGCGCCCATGCCCGACAAAGGCTAAAATGGTGAGCGGCCGCGCTAGTCCAATGTTCGCCCTGACTTGTGTAATTTGAATCTGCAACAAGTAGCCCACGCGCGAACGGTTATATTTTTTTTGGACGGTTACTGACATGTAATTAAGTGGGGGGGAGACTTTTTGACATTATTATCAGTTATCATTGTAATTAGGTTTTGTTTTGAATTGGGGATTTTTCTGGAGATTATTGGAGATTGGATCAGACTTGGAATTACGTTGCACAGAAGTGAATCAGATTTGCTTTCTCATTTCCCTTTCAATTCTTGTTTAAATCGTTAATTCCTATGTTCTGCTATAATCCCATAATGGTTTGCAGTTCAGTTATGAACTAATTTCCATTATGGGATTCTAATGGATTTCACTACCTAAATTAAATATGTACGTCTGAATGTTTGTATTCTAAATTAGATGTTGGATTGCCCAATTATGGTTGTGCATAATACTTGAATGCCTGATCAACATTCACCCTAATTGCTTATATGGAATTGAAAGAGGAAATATAAGTACAGATTAGACCATATTCGCATATGATCATGAGACTGACTTGTTAATTAATCTTATGATTTGTGACTCGGATAGACATATACCGTTTCACCGTATGTAGTCTTAAACAAAGCCTTAAATTAAATCACTTTTACTTTAAATTCACATAGATATATAATGTATTTGGTAATTGTGATGCTTACATGAATGCTATCTAATGTAGTTTTTATGTAAAATGGTCATAGTTCATTGAGAGATGGCTATGATACACTTATGAGCTCTTGACTAGGTATCCGTATTTAATAAGAATATGTAATATGAGACATGCAATTCAATTGAAGTAGTGAATGAAATTAGAGTCCCATTAATTCCCATAGTAATTAACCTAGTTTAGTGTTAGTTATTTATTGAAGTGAAAATTATGGTAGTTATAATTTCTTCTCTGAATTGGTAGTCTAAGCATAAAGAAATACTGAGTAGTTGTTGCATAACAAATTCAATTTAAACTTTTCCATGTGGATTGATATTCGACTTACCCTGTATTACTTGTTGACCCATGTATACTTGCATGAGTTAGGGTCCATTGTTTTAACACGAAAAGGAGGCAACATAGAGTCACACCACTGCTCGTAGGGTGACCCCACTGGCAGTAATGGAGCCCTACAAACTATAGGATAGGGTAACAGACCATAGGGTGATTAGATGGACAATTAGATAGTCTTTTAAGTAAGTCTAACTGATCCACTCTTGATGCTTAACTATGACTGATCGTAGAGTAATTATAATTATTGTAGGATACTTGCAAGGGGCAGAATTATAGAGTAATTTATAAACAACAATCAGGCAAGTTCCCTATCTTTCACACCCTTATATGTTGTGTGCAAGACCTCGTTCTACTCAGATATTATATTGTGCGAATCCTTGTCATACTATTGTGTATATTCTTTACAAGTTTCTAATCTTATGCTTCTTATTGCAAGTTCCCTCTTACTCAATCCCTATATTGAGCTAGTTCTGAAATTTATCTCCTAATGCGAATTAAGCTCGAGTTCCATTTCTCAAGTATGTGCTAAGTGGTTTAATTGTTTTAAAATTATTCCACATCGATATCACTGGTATTCGCACATAGTGTAGTTGATTGTTGTTTCCATTGTTGAACTGTGTTAATATTTAAGGTTCTGATATTTATGAACTATTCAAACAGAAGTCTAAGCCCTTTGTTCGGCTGGAGATAAACATTATTTGTAAACTGAAAGCTATCCAAACCTAATGTTAGAATGGATTCTTAGACTGAGATGAACAACCCCGTGATGGGGAGTAACCTAAGTATCTGAAAGATGATACAAAGCAGAATTAAATGGTATGCATATTCATAGGTACAAGAGGTTGATCCTCTCGCGTACACATTCTGGTGTTTGTAACCTAAGGGGATCAGTAAATGTGACTGATGCCTCATGTGTGTGTTCATAGTCTATTTTGACTATTGGCAGTAAATAATCTATGTTCATACCCTTATCTGAACTTTGATTATATCGTTCAAGTTGCTACATCAATTCTTGTTATTGTTAAATCAGGCTAATATTATCAACATTCGTTCATGGTATATCTTTTGTTCATTTTAAACTTGTTGAGCAAACTCTTTGCTCACCCTTGCCATATCATAAAAACATTACAGTTAAGCCCGAGTGCTCGAGCAAAGATAAGGGCAAGGAGAAGGTGAAGTTCTAGGCTTCGGTTATGCGTGCCATCTATTTTAATGTATTGTTTAGATATCAGTTATGTAACACGAATACTAATAGTTATTTTGGAACTTCGTGCTGTATTTATTTAAGGTTATAGACCTTAAGACCCTTGTAAACCTTTGTAATGATCAATATATGATTATTCATTCCGCATTTAGTTGTCATATATTGATTGAAGGTGATTAGAAAATGTTTATCGTGAGCACCAAATTTGAGGTACCGGTACTTGATTTTAAGGGTGTCACAGGTTGGTATCAAAGCTATAGGTTATGAACTTTAGGATCGTGAAACCTAGGTTGTAACCTTAGTCTTAAACTCATATTGAGTACGTTAGGCCAGGGGTCAAGGAGATCCATTGAGTCGTAAGTACTTGGTGATGGATTTTGTGGAAATTCATAGAGTCGAGTTGTACATGATAAAATATAATTTAATTTCATCAATGAATATATTTTATTGTTGTACTGATGTTGTCTTTTAGTGCGTTGTAGGATGGCCGAGATGGGAGAGCCAAGTCAGATGGTTATGGAGGAGGAGTTCACAGATATATCTGTGGACAGTGAGCAGTTGATAGGAGATGGGCCAGTGGAGCCAGATGCACTAGTGGAGTCCGAACTTGAGGAGGATGAGGATTATCTAACCAGATCAGAGAGACCCATTAGGGGCAGGGTGATGAGATCGGGTAGTCAAGATGTCGAGGGTGAGTCCAAAGAGGACCGCAATGCAGATGAAGTCAAAGTGGTGCCAGCAGAGACTTATCTATTGGACCAGCTAGCTGATAGGAATTTGGAACTAGAAGAGAGGGTCCGAGACATAGAAGAACAAAATGCAACTCATCAGAGTCTGGAGAATCAATATAAGGAGATAGCCTGCCAGTTAGAGGATGAGGTGAAAGTGCTGAAGGAACAATTAGAGGGTTTTGTGATTTTGGCCCAACAGGTAGGGCCACTGCTTCATCAGTTAGTGGACAGAAATACTGAACTAAGGGAAGGGAAAGGGGCAAACAGAATTAGAGTTGGTAGGATTGAAGGTGGAACATGAGGCCATGAAGGCCGAATTCAATTGGGAGATAGCAGACAAGATTCGTGTAGAAGAAGCATGGGTTCGGTCTACTAGAAGTGTAGATCAGCTCGATGGTGAATCTCAGGCTAGGGCAATCTGGATTGAGTCACTAGGTGTTGCATTGGACCTAATTGTTGGGAGTCTGAGGGGCAGAGATCAGAGGTACCCCGCCGAGGAGGGTCAGCCTAGCCGTTCGGTTCGGCGTCAGTTGGCAGATGGTTATGTGCAGATGGGTCGTGCAGGTGCAACCCACCCCAATATGTTTTAAAATGATAAGTTAGATGCAATAGGTCCCACTTTTGTTCATGATAGGTACACACAAGATAAAGATCTTCAACGCTAACTTAGCAACACTTTCAACAAACATCAACAAATACAAATTAGGATCAGTGGATCCTGGTCTGAAGTGACCAAATTGGGATTGGTGGATCATGGTCTTAAGTAACCAAATTGGGATCTGTGGATCCTGGTCTTAGTGACCGAATTGGGCCAGTGTGTGCTTGTCTTTGAGGCTAAATTTCCAAGTCTGCTGGGCTTGAAGAGGTCTTAGTGTCCTTGTCTTAGTGACTAAAATAGCCAAGTCTGCTGGGCTTGAAGAGACAAGAGTGTCCTGGTTTATGTAACCAAATTTATAGTGGATTCCCTACTTGTTGAAGTAGAAGAGTGGAGTAGGAGTTGTTTAGTCTCCGAACCACTTTAAACTCTCATGTGTCATTTGTTTTATATCTTTCACATTCTGTCAATTATTTAATGTATCTAATGCATTAGATGAATGGGTAAATTCATTATGAACTAAACTCAGAACCGAGATCTTAACAAATCTTTAAAGGGAGTTTTACAAACTTATATTCCGTTGTGCAAAGATCAATCGTGATTAAATGATCTATTCAACCCCCCCTTCTAGATCTCTTTTGTGCCTCTGAGAAATAATAATTGGTATCAGATCAGGTTCTTACGAACATAAAGCTCACGCTTTGAGTTGATCTTATTGCACTAAACAAAACCTATTCTGGGCTTGGTAGTTGAAGTAGGCTATTCCCTATGAATAAGCTTACAACTCAAAATTTTGAACATGCAGGTACACGTATGCAAATACTATTGATGATGTACTATCTGATGTTATATGCTCCTTGTCATTCCAATCAAATCGACTACAAATTCAGATAATCTAAGCAAGGTAGCAGTCGAGCAGTCAATCATATAATCAAAATGATGCAGAAAGATGAAGGAACCAAAAAAATATTTTGTTGACGGGCCTAATAGAAGAAATTGCTTGAAGATATTACAACCTGTATCTCTGCCCATGAGAAGTTCTAAAGGGCACTGAAGCCTATACCTCTGAAGGAAGCATCACTATGCTTTAAGGAAGATTAAAAGTACTTCTCAATAGTTTAAAATTTTATGGCAAAATCTAGCCCAACAAGAATTTGAGCCTAAAATTGTTCAATGATCCTTCATAAAAATACTGAACGTCATTATCTGCATCAATCATAGATCAAAGTATTTACTCGATGTGCCCAATAAGAAGCTTTACGATAAGCTTGAGTCTTCAGTTCAAAGATCCTATCTGAAGTCGAAAGAAATCGCAAAGGAATTACTCTAAATGTTCATGAAGCAGTGTCAGAAGTTCTGTCAGAAGCTGCAGCATATGATGATCAAGATGAAGATGACCGAAGTCTGCAAGTATCAATTCCCACTGACCTCAATTGATGTATCTTCAAGTGGGTAATCTCGAGCATGACTGGTTTCAAGGAATTCAAGTTAATTTCCTCAACCACCAGTGTTAAGTCTGAGACCTGGAAATCAACTCTACGAAGATGACTGGATCAACAGATGTAAATGACCACAAGGTCAAAGAACTAGTCAAAAGATCGTCAAAGCTTAAATATACTAAGAAAGGTTGAAGAGACTCATTCAAACGTAAAATAGTTGATTCAAAGGAGAAATCCTTGCAGTTACTCATCATGGACTTATTCAGACAAATATCTAACTGCAAACCATTAAAGGAAAAAGGTACTCACTGGTCATAGTGGATGGCTACGTCAGGAATTTATGTGTATTCTTTTTAAATTCTAAGGATGAAACCAGCACTCAATGATCAAATTCTTCAAAGATGATCATGAATGGAAGGGTGAGAAGATCAAGGCAATAAGGAGTGATCACAGATGATTCACTCTATGATCAAGAAAGCATCATACGAGTTGTGGAAAAGAGGAAAGCCAAATATCAGGAAAAATCTCATGCACTTGGCTATTTGCAATAAATTCTCAACAATGGCAAGACATCAGACAAAGTTTTAGCTCAAGATGGTTGGAGGAATCTCTGTTGGACATTCTATGGAAAAACCAAGTCTATAGAGTGCTAAAAAGAATCTCTTGATAGTAGAAAACATTATACAAATCATATTGGACAAAGATGATCAAGGTGAACCGGACCAGAAAATCGTAGAGCTCTCTATTCAAATTAAGAGGACTTTACGAATCAATAAATATGTGAAATGTTGAAAGACGTCTATATGCCTCTACAAAGGATTCAAACCAGAAAAGTCTGCTTGAAGATTGAATCTAGTGAAAATTGAAATCATCATTCGTCATCCTAAAGCAAGAATTCAAGAAGAGAACGTGAAATTCAAATCTTTGACAAAGGTAAAGAAACAGTAAAGGAGTTACCAGTCAAGAGAAGATGATAAGGCAAGAAGAGGAGATCATGTCAATGCCTATCAATTGATGCCAGAACGGTCATGTTCATGAAGATAATTCTCAAAGGTTGATCCAAGATCGTAGAGTGAGCAAGATACTCCATGACAAGCAATACTCACACTCTAAGAAGGTTAGTAAAGTGATTTGTAAAGAAGTGACTTTGTAGAGTGATTGGAGGAGTAAAATGTCTTTCATCTATCACTCTATGAATGGCTAAATCTCTTTAAAAAAGAATTGGAAGCTATTAAAATGTTTCTAATGTAACAAGTGTGGAACTAGCATGATGAACAAGCTGAGCTACTTCAGTAGACTTCAAGAAAAGTAGATTGATCATCACCAACCAGGACAAGGAATGCAACAAGGATTCACTTGAGAAAACTTGTTGTCCGATTAATATAACGACAATTTACGCGCAAGTATACGCGGTCAACAAGTAATAAAGAGTAAGTAGAGTATCGATCCCACGAGGAATTATTACTAATCTTTTCCAAGTACTAACCTTTTATCATCTCAATCTTATTTAAACAAATGATAATTGTTTTTGTTGTTTTGCAATAACGAAGATAACAACTAATCGAAAACTATGGAAAACTTTAATATATTGAAATCTAATATTAACAAGTCTAAGATTGCAATTTCCCCCAACACTTCATTTAAATATCCTAACTCTCTCTTTTCAACTAGTTAAATCACAAGAATTATTTTCCGAGAATTCACAAGCATATAGAAGCCTCTCTCGATGGTCAAATACGTATTTCTCAATGCGGTGTATAGATATATCTATATTCTACACACTAGCAAGAATCTAATATCAAGAATAATTAACAAGTCACGTGTCACCAAATCTCATTAATCACCCTATCAATTACCAACTTTCGCAATAGAAATCATTAAGCAAGGATTCTCAAATGGATACATGTGGAATTTAGGTATATGTCTATCCTAAATACAATCAAATTATCTATTCATGAGGGTAATAAATAAAACACACGTCACTTAATTTCATAAACTACCCATAGGAATATCTAATTTTCACATGATATCATAACAAGGTCTTAACACTATAATCCATTTCTCAATTTCATATAAGTTCCCAAGGTAATTACTAGCTAGGTAATTAATACATGAAGCATAAATTATGATATTCAATCACAAATAATTAACCAACATCAAAGAGAGAGCATTCAATTCAAACTATGTATTGGGTTCCATTGAAATCTTAGAAAATTAGTTCTAGTTCGTGGGATTTACAATAAACATCAAATTTGATCTATACATCATGATAGAATTACAAATTACGAAGAGAATACTAGAGATAGAATGATAAAATCCCTTAGGAAGATATTCAATGGTTGTTTGATGGGTTGATTCTTGTTCTCTAGCTTTCCCTCAAGATTTGATACTCTTTGCTCTTCTTGCTCCTTGGACTTTGCCGAAAATTGCCTTATATTGCAGATTTTTCCTCTCTAATTGATGATATGTGTAGCCTCCCACTCTCTAGATTTGATGTTAGAAGTGGTATATGGTGTTAGAATGGTGTTTCCAGCCGCCCTCTAGATGTTATAAGAGATGGGTATAAAAAACCCTAGCCTAGACATCAAATTTTGGCCAAAAATCGCGAAATCCGACTGCATCCAGGGAGTTACCGCCCCGGCGGTGGAAATTGGCCTAGAAATTACCGCCCCGGCGGTGAGTTCGCCCCGACGCTAGAATAGTGCTGGAAATTACCGCCCCGGGGGTGGAATAGTGTTGAAACTCTGTACCCCGAATCAGTTTTGACGTCGACTCAGATTAAGGCGATTAAAGAGGCTATGGAAAGTTAAGAAGTAGCTCTATATCTTTCATAACTGGAGGTCGTTGAGACATTAGCCGGAGAAAGGCTCAAATTGAGCCCGAAGCAACTGCTGTGTAAAATTCATGCCAAATCCGATGGTAAAATGACCATAACTCTCTCATACGAACTTCAAATTGAATGATTCAAGATGTTTTGGAAAGCTAAGATAAAGATCTATAACTTTTGTTCTTTTAGTTTTGAGAGATTCGGATTGAATCATGGGTCAAATTGAGAAACAAGCACCTAGAATGCCAAATTCAAGCTAAAAACGCATTGATCCAAGGGGCCTTTATTCCAATTCCTGCAAAACAAAGTAAAAACACATAAAAGCATACAAAAACATATAAAAGTAATACAAAACTACATTACACAACAATAAGATAAAAACACATAAAACCAAACAAAATGATTTAGGATTTACAAATTATCAAGCTCAAAAGCACCTAATTTGTGTATATAAAACACACACATTAAGCCCCTACCAAATTTAATAACGAATTCATGTCACCCAAGAATTACGATTTGAATGATAAGGAAAAGGATGAGTCTTCTGAACATATGAGGGAGAATAAATGAAAGGAAAAGATATTTGCATCTAAAGAAAAATTAGTTGAGAAAGTTCCTTCACCTGAGTCGGTAAGAAGTGCTGAAGATATTGATGAGCCAATGGACTATGTGTCCGTGAAAGAGTCAAGCCCTGAGCCAGAAAAAGAGAAGAAATTAAAGAAGAAAAAGTCTGAAAAGAAGAAGGTAGAAAAGAGAATAACTATTAAGACTGCTCCGAGAAGAATGAACATGAGATTGAGAGAACAGTGGAAGGGTCCAGTCAACACTGGACCTCCTCAAATTATAGAAATTAAAGCTGATGATGAAGAGGCGCCAAGTTTTGAGAAGAGCACATCCTACAATTCTAATGAAGAAACATCCACAAGTGATTATTTGGAGGATAGATCAGAGAACAATGAAGATGGTATGACTAGTGAAGAAGACATGAGCATGTTTAACCAAGAAGAAGATTTGGCAGTGAAGATTTCTACACATGAAGTTAGCAAAGATAAGATTAATGAGAAGGATCATTCCCCTGAGCCTCAAATTGATGATGACAAACTGGCTGAGAAGGCCTCAATGATCAGGCCAAATTTAGAAGACATCACCAGTGTTCGGACCAAGATATGAAAAAGAAGAGATGGTAAACTAGTGGACGAACGTTGAAATCATAGAGTGCAAGATTATATAAACTAGTGGACGTTCGTGAAGAAGTGAAGCCTAAAAGCAATGCCCAGTAACAAGATTATACAAGATCTTGAGAAGCTACTGAGTTGGTAAACTAGTGGACGAGCGTTAAAATCATAGAGTGCAAGATTATATAAGAGTATATTCTGCGATCCACCAAGAGAAAATGAGCTAGAGTTGAAGTGCCAAGAACAACAACAATATGCTAGAAGGCAAAAGAGCCAAAGAGTCAAGGAGTAAGAGCTGAAGAGCCAAGAAGATGGAGGACATGGTTAAATTGAAGGCAAATATATGAAGAAGCTATGTGGTTGATGTTGGTGATGTAGGAGTGGCAAATCAGAAGGCTATTCTCAAGCACCACTCTACGTTTCTCCAAGAACACTCAAAGCCAAACAGATAGAGACATAGAGCAAAACTCTACTACACAACAAGTGTTTAAAGCTACTAAGCACAGAAAGATGCAGAGTTTAATTGAACAACTTAGCTGCACATCAACATTGATCAAGCGAAGCTGCTAACAATCAGAAGAGATCGAGCTTCAACAATAGAGTTCAGCAAGCATCAAAAGAAGATCAAGTCAGAGCGACTAAGTGCACACAAGATAAAGAGCTTCAATGCTAACTTAGCAACACCTCCAACAAACATCAACAAATATAAATTGGGATTAGTGGATCCTGGTCTTAAGTGACCAAATTGGGATCGGTGGATCCTGGTCTTAAGTGACCAAATTGGGATCGGTGGATCCTGATCTTAGTGACCGAATTGGGGCCAGTGTGTCCTTGTCTTTGAGACTAAATTTTCAAGTCTGCTGGGCTTGAAGAGGTCTCAGTGTCCTTGTCTTAGTGACTAAAATAGCCAAGTCTACAAAGCGTGAAGAGGGCAAGAGTGTCCTTATTTGTATAACCGTGGATTCCCTACTTGTTGAAGTAGAAGAGTGGAGTAGGAGTTGTTTAGTCTTCAAACCACTTTAAACTCTCATGTGTCATTTGCTTTATGTCTTTCACATTCTGTCAATTATTTAATGTATCTAATGCATGAGATGAATGGTTAATTTCAATATGAACTAAACTCAAAACTGAGATCTTAACAAATCTTTAAAGGGAGTTTTACAAACTTATATTCCGCTGTGCAAAGATCAATCGTGATTAAATGATCTACTTGGTAATAATGTTTTAATAAACTGGAAAGTTTTAAGAGATCTATTCAACCCCCCTTCTAGATCTCTTTTGTACCTCTAGGTAATAACAGTTTGTTTATAACAAAAAATGCATGCTTGGTTGTGGGAGTTTTTTTTGTTGTGGGATCATGTAGGATCCGAAGATATAAGGATGGTTATTGAAAGGAGATTATATGATTTATATGCCCTTGTATGTGTTTCATGTCTTAATGAGCAAAAAGAGTGCATGGAAGCTTGAAACTTAGGGTAAACTACTTGAAAATATGAGATTGGTGTTAAATGAACTAAACTGTCTAAGCTATTGGTATGATATAAAAATCTTATGTTAAAGATCTATGAAATACGAAGATAATCCAAGTGGAATCATCGGAAACGAAGTTAAAATGAAAACCCTTGCTTGAAGGACCAACATTTTTGGTTAAATGATTATTTTGTAAAATTATTTAAGAATTTGAATATTGAAGATATATGAATTCATGAGATAATGAAATTTATTTGAGCTCATTTGGATGTAAAATGAGCAAGATATAGAAGATCGAATCAAAAAAGGGACAAAAATAAAAAAGGTTGAAAAAAAAAGATCGAACTTGAGTGCATTGCAGGGGAGCGCCTAGGCGCTCTCCCTAAGCCAAATTCAAGCGCCTAGGCGCTAGTCCCGTTTTCCAGTTGGCTCGGGTCCGGGTCAAACCGGGTTGGGTCAAACGGGTCAAGACATATCTTTTTAAATAATAAATAAATAAATAAAATAAAATAAAATAATAATTAATATTAATTGTGAGTTATTAATAAAAAATTAAAATAATATTAAAAGATTATTTTAATTGTACATTAAAGATTACTTTAACTATGATTAAACAATTAAAATTAAAGATTATTTTAATTGTGTACTAATAAATCGTAAACAATTAAATTAATATTAAATATTATTTTAATTGAAGGTTAATAAAGTGTAAAACAATTAAAATAATATTAGAGATTATTTTAATTGTGGATTAACAAAGAATAAACAATTGAATAATATTAAAGATTATTTAATTGTGAAACATAAATAATCAAAGTGAGATTAAAGATAACTCTAATTATAGATTAAACAACTAAAGTAACAACTTGGATTATTTTATTTGTGGAATAATAAAGTATAGATAATGATTAAGAATCTTATTCAAAGAATAATTAAATGTTAACAAGTAAAGTAAGAGTACTTTATTTGTGTAATGAAACATGGATAAATAAAATAAGGTGTGAACAATTAATTAAACAAGTAAAATAATAAAGGGATTATTTTATTTGTAGTAAATGGAATAAATGTGTATTATTTGTGAATACTAAAAGATGTAATAAAAAGGGTGATTAATCGAATGGAATGAAGGTCGATTTATTGGTGAGTCCTAATTGTATGAGACTAGTATGTTAGATCAATTAGGTTTATACTTGAGGGTTAATAGAGATTAACCGTTAGATAATTATGATGAACATAGGTTGTTCAAGGAATAAGGAGTCAAAGTCGGAGAGTCGACTACCCAGGTGATTAGTGGGTTTTATACCAATGAATTGAGTACATTTGGCTTGATAATTTGTGAGTTCTTAAGTATTTTTAGTTATTTTTAGGTATTTATAGTGTTTTTATGTTATTTTGTAGAAAGAAGCAAGGAAACGCACTTCGGATATATTTTGGAGTATAATAAGCAAGCAAATGCAAGAAGGGAAGATTGAAGGGCTTTTAACACCAATTTTGATATATGTTCTTGGCTTGGAACTTGAAGTTTCTAGTAGATCTCTTCGAGAGCTTCAATTTGATAGGTGGCATGTCCCATAACTCTTCCCGAATCAAAAGTTATGGCATTTTTATCAACAGAGATGAAAGTTTGGAGTTGCCATTTACATAACTGCCAAATTTCGACCTTGATCCAGCCAGAATCTCTCAATTCATAAGGAATAAAAGTTGTACATCTACTTTTTAGCTTTTTGGAACATCTTGAATCGTCCCAATCGGAGCTCGGATGAGAGAGTTATTACCATTTTACCAACAGAGGTTAGAGTATAAAATTGTCCGGCGCGGGGCGCGCCCATTTTGGCCTGTGAGCGGCGCGGGGTGCGCCATACACGCGACAAGGCTGCTGAATTTAATGTAATTATAGCCAATTTGAGTTGTAATAGGATTTTTGGATGCCTAATTAATTAGGGTTTTCATTAGAAATATAAATACTTGTTTATGACTTGGATTTGGGGGAGACTTTTTGACTACAAGAATTGACAACCACCTAAGACGCTTGAAGATTGGATCGGAGAGCAAGAGAAGTCAGATTTTGAAAAGTCAGATTTTGAAGACTAAGGAGATTAAAGATTCCCACAAGAGTTTTTCTTCTTCTTTTTATTTTCTTTATCTGTAACTTTGAATGTTCTTATTATTTGAGATGATGGTTTTCATTAGGATGATGAACTAATAGACTCCACGGCACGCTTGCGTGATGTGGTCGTCGCCCGGATCGTTTCTAGCAAAGTTTTGATGATGGAACTCTCCCGACGCCTTAACCCTATGTCTATATTGAGACGAGAACTCTGGTACTATCGTTCAAGTAGATGAGTTTGCGTAGGTGGATTATCAATGACACCTAAACCTCGTACTTATATGAAATAGGAACCTTCGGTACAATCAACGATTGATAAATTTGTAGATAACACCACACACAACTATGGATTGTTGTATGATAAGTTAAGTTTGAATCTCAAAGAAAACTAAGAAATTAACTTAGAAATTCTTTAAAGAACCAAAAGTAGAGAATAGTCTCCCAAGAATCACTAAAATATGAAAATAATTGAAGTGTTGTTGAATTTCAAGCATAAAACTTATTTATACTAGCTATGTAATGAAAGTAGTATGCACACAAGCCAATCATATTTGATATGATGTAGCATATACTTTGTAATCTTATTCGTTAGTAAAAGGCATTTTACATTATCTACATAGTGCTGTTATATTAAATGTGATAAACCCATAGTTTTGAGCAATGCTTTTAGAATCATGATGGTGATCATGCTAATGAGATCTAAATTCTAGATAGCTCACAAACTAAAATTGTTCCTAATCGTTGGATTACTAAAAAGGGGATTAGTGAATCCGGATAGATTAGTACATACGTTGCTTGCTCTTATGAAGAGGATGATTGATCTCATAATCATTTGTGTGGAGACACTAAAGCAAGTATGTAGGTGCTTATTAGAGAATAAGTTCACTGAACGTGGCTCGCTAAGGAATACCTAATGGAGTTTTTACCTCGCCTGTCAATAGGAATTCCTCTAGTGATAGTAGTACAAGTGATCCTTGGACTTGAGATCATCATAGTATCTTGTGTATGATGAGTTATACTTTGACATGTCCCTTAAGACCTTTAGGGTATATCAAAGGGTATGATTGGGTATAATAAGTTATACATGGAGATAGGTGAATGATCAACAAAGAATCTACCACTTCTAGTAAAAGGAGAGAATGTCCTATGTGATTCGATAAATGACGACTCAGAAGTCTTTGGCCAAAGCAGAATGAAATTAGAAAAGAGTTTCTAATTTACATTATCAGAGTTGTGCATTTGAGAATCGAAATACATATAATTAAATAAAATAAGGACTTGACAGTAATTCCATGTCTTATATTTAATTGGGACATTGTATGGTAGAAGGATTGAATTGTACGGGTAACTATTCACTGAAAGGTTCTTTTATGATTAATGTTGAAATCTATATTATCTGGAAAGTCGTTGATCGCTAAGGGGGCTTACCCTTAATTGTAGAATAAATATTATTTATTTAAATGAATTAAATAGTTTAATTTATTTATTTAAATAAGATTAGAATTGTTCTAATTGATTTATTTCACAACCGGTTTAATATGGAGAACCTAAAGGGTCACACCGCAAAAGGAAAATATTTATTTAAGAAGTAAATGGCATAATCGTAATAATAAGTTAAGTGTATTTAATTTTAATCTATGGAGATAGAATAAATTAAATAGCTTAATATTTATTATTTAATATTTTGGAAATATTAAATATAAATTAATAAGAGGAGTCTTATTATTATTATTACTATTACTATTATTTAATTCCTAATAGGGATTGGGAATTAATTAATAGAAGTACTCTCTCATGAATTCCTAATTGGATTAGGAGTTCAATTAATTAAAGGAGTTTAATTAAAATAAAAAAAACCCTAATCCTAAATAGTTTAGGAGGGTTCCCTATATCTATAAATAAGAGGAGTCTTATTATGATTTAGGGTTAGACAGTCAGACAATTAGATTGTTAGACAATTTACACACTCTTCCATGAGAATTGGAGAAAGAGAGTACTTGCAATTTCTATAGAGATAGAAACTAGGGTTTTGCCAACACCCATCTTCTTGAACAACTATTATTCCTTGGTGGATCACCTCTAGAGGCCAAACACTTGGGTGGCTAACGTTGATCAAAGGAAGGAATTTAATCGGTGAAATTCAAGGAGAACGCGAAGGAATTGGAGGTGAACATGTACCCGAGGAAGCACGGTTCTACGAGGGTATAATTTCTTAATCACTATCTCTTTCGTTTAATTGATAATTGAGCACATGGATGATCATGGTGATGGTTTGTATGAAAATTTTAAAATCCGTTTTATCGCGCTTCCGCACTATTTATGTAATTTGATTGCATATTCGCGCTATGTACAAACCTAACAGTGGTATCAGAGCCTAACCTTGTGCTAATCATCAATTATTATGATTCCATGTATGTATGGGTATGCGATTGGATCGATTTTCTGGGCAACAAAATTTTTTTTCGAAGTCTGCTACGCGGCGCGGCCGCCCCGCTTCCAGTTCATTCTGGAGCGCGGCCGCGCCTGAACCCAGGAAACGTTTCTGGGGTGCAGCACGGCCGCGCCGCTCCTAGTTCATATTGGAGCGCGGCCGCGCCGGTATCCAGATTTTGAAAAATTTTTATTTTGATTTTATTTATTTTCAATTAAGATAAAAGGTTTATTTTGAATTGGAATATAATTAAAATTAAAAGTTTTATTTGAACTTGGAATTGGATTCTAAGTTAACTAGAATAAAGGAGTTTATTCACATATGGAATAGGATTCCATGTTTCATAGAATAAAGGAGTTTATTCACATATGGAATAGGATTCCATGTTTCCTTAAAAATAAAGATGTTTATTTTGATAAGGAATAGGATTCAACATATTTATTTTCCAACAATTTTAAGTTAAAAATAAAAGAGTTTGTTTTGAACTTGAAATTGGATTCCATGTTAATTAAAATAAAAGAGTTTATTTTGATTTGGAATTTGATTAAAAATAAAAGAGTTTATTTTTATTCAAAATTGGATAAAATAAAATAAATAAGTTTATTATGATTTAAATTTTGATCAAAATAAAGGAGTTTATTTTTTGTTTCAAAATTGGATTTCTAGTAAACTTTTAATTGCCCATTAAATGATATCAATGCATATATGGAATGGTTTTATTATTCATGAGATGAATGTTATTTATTGATACATATGGAGATATGTATGATAATAAATAGGGATTGATTATGGACTACTGACCAATGTGTGATTGGATTTATTTTAGTGGATGCTTGAATGAATGGGTTTTTTATAAATGGGGTCTGCGTACCTCGTCTTCTCTAATTTTTCTTAATGTAAATTCTATCTCCCTCCTATGTACTTCCCCTTGACTGCTGATCAAGGTTTCTATTTATTGTAAATAGTTTATATAATAGGTTTTAGTTAGAATTACTTGAAGAATTGGAGACAAAGGAGCAAGGAGCGCTTGAAGACCCGTTTTGTAATGGAGCCCGGGTTTAAATGTAATAGTTATATTTAAATTTTGTTCTTGCACCCTAGGTTTTGACCTTTTGGTTCACTTGGTGGCTCTAGTGAACCAAACTAGAATAAAAGTCCATAATCAATCCGGGTAGAATATAGTATTCTATATGTGCATGCTTGCTATGTATATATTATATATTATACAACATGCTTCGCATGTTAAATAATAAGACGCGTATTTTATATATATATGTGCATGCGCGCTAAACAAGATGAGACAAATAATAACAAACCCCTCAAAGCAATAATATTAAGTCCTAAGCGTTCAAAGATATTTGGAATATCGAACGTCGCCTTCTAGCATGGTAAAGCAATAGAGTATTAAAATATTTAATATGAGTTTGTTGTGTCACACAAGGCAAATATTAAATATTTAAGATGTTGCTTTATCACATTTGATGCTTATACATAGACTGAACGATGTTGTTTTGTTGTGTCACACAAGGACAGTGTTTTTCTTTCGAATATATGGAAGTGCTAGGTTGGACTTAACTTGGATAATTTTGATTCGGATGTGTCACACTTGATCAAAATAATCTAAGAGGCAAATTAAAAGGAGTTACATAGTGATGTAATTGACAATAGTTGTCTACCTATTTATTTATATATCGTTTGTTGTGTCACACAAGGCTATATACATTTGAAATGGGATCCTTATTCTCACTAGCAAATCTTTAATTAGATTTGCCGAACTGTATATTGAGGGTAATATAGTTTGATGAAAATAGTGGGAGATACTAATTTAAAATAAAGACCTAATTTATTTTGGTAATTAATTAATTAAAATGAATGTATGCTAAAATGTTGTTAAATTACAAATTCATTTATAGAATTTTACAATGTCTAATTCACTATCACTGCGGAGCATATTAGATGCTAATTAACCGGACCGAATTAAACGGACTGGTTAAGAATTTGAGAATAGTTCTCAAGGCTGAAAAACTATCTTATGTCCTTAATATGTCTATTCCTGCAATGGTTGCAGACAATGCCTCAGAGGAAGAGATTGCTACTTTTAGAAAGTGGCAAGATGATGCACAGTTGGCTCAATGCATCATGCTCGCATCCATGAGTAACGAGCTTCAGCGTCAGCATGAAACTATGGATGCTCCTACTATACTCCTGCACCTTCAAGGAGTTGAAGGGTGAGGAAAGTAGGACTATTAGATATCAGATATCTAATGAGCTCTTCCGATCTAGAATGACCGATGGCACTACAGTATAGACAAATGTCCTAAAATGATCAATATGATTGAACAATTGGGACAACTGGGTTTTAATGGATGGAGAGTTGATCCAAGATTTGATCTTGCAATCACTTCCGGACTCTTTCTCACAAATTGTTGTGAATTTTCACATGAACAAGCTATATGTCAGCCTGCCTGAGTTGCTTAAACATATTGAAAACTGTAAAGAGTCACTTTCCAACCAAGAAAGACCAAGTCTTACTAGTAGATGATTTTTCCAAGAAGCGGAAGAGGGCCAAAGGATCTTCTTAAAAGAAGAACAATTCAAAGAAGGTAAATGGAAAGGCAAAAACAAAGGACAATAAGAACAAGACTGATGCAAATAGCAAAGGAGTTTGCTTCCACTGCAATAAGCCTGGATACTGGAAAGGAAAACTGTAAGGAGAATCTTACAGAGGCTAACCAGAAGAAGCTTAGTGAAGCTTCAGTTACAAATATGGGTTTGTTCATGATTGAAATAAATTTTTCTATAAGTCAAGGTTCTACTTGGGTATTGGATACCGGCTGTAGTTCTCACGTATGCAATCCAATGCAGAAACTAAGCAGAAGTAGAAAGCTAAACAAAGTAGTAATCTTATGTGTGGTAATGGAGCAAAGGTTGCTACATTAACCATAGGAACTTATAGTTTAGCATTGCCTACGGGCAAGTCTATTAAGTTAATAAGTTGTTATTATGTTCCAATTCTCTTTAGAAACATTATTACTTCCATTGTTGGACAAGGAAGGTTCTGGTATTATATTTAAGAACAATTGTTGTTTTATTTATAATGATAATGTTTTATTTGAAGCTGGAAGATCACTTGATAGACTTTGTAAACTTGACTTACATGAAAAATATTTTGCAAATTGAACAAACTAGTAAAAGAAAAAAAAGGAGATGGTCATTCAAAGAGTTGAATGTGTGTATTTGATGAAATACAAGTCTGAATCATTTGAAAGGTTCAAAGAATTCAGAAGTGAAACAAATTGACAAAGTATTAAGATTCTTTGATCAGATCGAGGAATAGTATACTTGTGCAATAAGTTTCTAGATCATCTCAAAATGGTATTTTCTCATAATGGAAACCTCCTGATACGCAATAATTGATTGGTGTATCTAAAAGGAGAAATTGTACCTTGTTGGACATGGTGCAGTCCATAATGATTTTTACCGACATTCTAGTATCCATCTGGGGTTATGCCCTAGAAACGGCTGCATATCTACAAGATAAGGTAACCTCAAAAATCCGGCCCCAAAACTCCATAAAGGTTATGGATAGGGAGGATTCCTAGTCTTAAATATGTTAAGATAAGGGGTTGTCCAACTTATGTGAAAAGGTTTCAAAGATAAGTTTGGGACAAAAATCTGACAAGTGCAATTTGTGGGATATCCTAAAGAAGTTTAGGGTATTATTATTACTATAATCCTACACGCTTCCTTCTTAGATAAAGGTGTTTATCATTGAAGAAGCTAGTGGGAGGGTAATAGACTTGAAGGAGTTCAAGAACCACAAAGCATTTTAAGTCGAACCGAGGAACCTGTATATAGACCTATTGTACCACAACCGAATCGTAAATCTGGAAGAGTACCGAAGATACCTGAGAGGTATGGATTCATCATAGAGGATGATGATGAGGTACGCATCATAGAGGATGATGATCCAGTTATATACGATAAGGCTATGAGTATAAGATACTCAGAGAAATGGTAGATGACCATGAAATCCTAAATGGACTCCATGTATGAGAACCAAGTATAGACTCTGGTTACTCCACAAAAGGGCATAGTGCCTAGAGTGTGAATATGGGTCTTTTAGAGAAAGACTGGGGCAAATGGCAAGGTGGAGACCTATAAGACCAGACCTGTTTAAAAGGTTTTTCAAGTCAAGGAGTTGACTGTGATAAAACCTTATTACTGGGTAATGCTCAAGTCCATTTGGATTTTACTTGCGATTGCAGCTTATTACGAAATCTGGCAAAATGGATGTGGAGACATCCTTCCTCAATGAAGACTTGAGGAGAATGTATGTATGATACAGCCAGAGGAATTTGTTTCAAATGTTGAAGCAAATCGTGTTTTAAGCTACAATGATCCATTGATGGATTGAAGCAAGCTTCTCAAAGATGGAACATTCGTTTTGATGAGACAATCAAAAGAGTTTGATTTTATCAAAAACGAGAATGAACCTAGTGTGTACAAAAGGGTCAGTGGGAGCACTGTGACATTCCTAGTATTATATAATGATATACTACTGATAAGGAATAACACACCAATGCTACAATCAGTAAAGATAAAAAATGTCTAAACATTCCTCCATGAATGACTTGGGAGGAGCATCCTATAAATTGGGGATATAAATCTATATAGATAGATTTAAAAGGATGTTCGGCTTGACCCAAGGAACGTATATTCATTTGATGCTAAAGGCGTTTAGCATGGCAAACTCCAAGAGAGGTCTCATGATGATGAGCCATGGAGTGTATCTCTCTAAAATTGTCTCCAATTAAAAGAGAGATCGCATGAGTTACTATCATGTATGCAGTGAATATACAAGGCCTGATGTTGATCAGTCATATTCTGGAGATGATCACTATAAGACAGTGATAAACATCTTTAAGTACTTAACCGGTACTGAAGATGTGATAATGATTCATGGTAGGTCTGAATTAAAACTAGAGGACTAAACAGACTCAAGTTTTTTTCAGACTGACCAAGACGATAACAAATCCACTTTAAGGTAAATTGTTACCTTGAAAGGTGGTGCAGTGAATTGGAAAGGTTCCAAACAGCAAAGAGTTGTTGGTTTAGTGACAAAGACAAAGTATATAGCTGTAAATGAAGCTGCAAGTTGATTGTTTGGATGAAAAGTTCATCACAGAACTAGGAATAGTTCCTAAGTCTCATCTTGGATTCAAACATGTGTTGCAGCACTTTCATTTGATTAGTGGAATCATTGAAAGAGAAGAAGTCACTATAGAGATAGTGGACTCTCAAGAACAACATTGCATATCCATTTACTGAAGCTTTATCCAAACAGCAGGATGATCGTCACTTAGAGAAGAAGGGTATTAGATACCATGACGATTGGCTTTAGTGCAAGTGGGAGATTGAAAGTAGTATGCACACAAGCCAATCATATTTGATATAATGTAGCATATACTTTGTAATCTTATTCGTTAGTAAAAGGCATTTTACATTATCTACATAGTGCTGTTATATTAAATGTGATAAACCCATAGTTTTGAGCAATGCTTTTAGAATCATGATGGTGATCATGCTAATGAGATCTAAATTCTAGATAGCTCACAAACTAAAATTGTTCCTAATCGTTGGATTACTAAAAAGGGGATTAGTGAATCCGGATAGATTAGTACATACGTTGCTTGCTCTTATGAAGAGGATGATTGATCTCATAATCATTTGTGTGGAGACATTAAAGCAAGTATGTAGGTGCTTATTAGAGAATAAGTTCACTGAACGTGGCTCGCTAAGGAATACCTAATGGAGTTTTACTCGCCTGTCAATAGGAATTCCTCTAGTGATAGTAGTACAAGTGATCCTTGGACTTGAGATCATCATAGTATCTTGTGTATGATGAGTTATACGTTGACATGTCCCTTAAGACCTTTAGGGTATATCAAAGGGTATGATTGGGTATAATAAGTTATACATGGAGATAGGTGAATGATCAACAAAGAATCTACCACTTCTAGTAAAAGGAGAGAATGTCCTATGTGATTCGATAAATGACGACTCAGAAGTCTTTGGCCAAAGCAGAATGAAATTAGAAAGGAGTTTCTAATTTACATTATCAGAGTTGTGCATTTGAGAATCGAAATACATATAATTAAATAAAATAAGACTTGACAGTAATTCCATGTCTTATATTTAATTGGGACATTGTATGGTAGAAGGATTGAATTGTACGGTAACTATTCACTGAAAAGGTTCTTTTATGATTAATGTTGAAAATCTATATTATCTGGAAAGTCGTTGATCGCTAAGGGGGCTTACCCTTATTGTAGAATAAATATTATTTATTTAAATGAATTAAATAGTTTAATTTATTTATTTAAATAAGATTAGAATTGTTTCTAATTGATTTATTCATAACCGGTTTAATATGGAGAACCTAAAGGGTCCACACCGCAAAAGAAAAATATTTATTTAAGAAGTAAATGGCATAATCGTAATAATAAGTTAAGTGTATTTAATTTAATCTATGGAGATAGAATAAATTAAATAGCTTAATATTTATTATTTAATATTTTGGAAATATTAAATATAAATTAATAAGAGGAGTCTTATTATTATTATTACTATTACTATTATTTAATTCCTAATAGGGATTGGGAATTAATTAATAGAAGTACTCTCTCATGAATTCCTAATTGGATTAGGAGTTCAATTAATTAAAGGAGTTTAATTAAAATAAAAAAAACCCTAATCCTAAATAGTTTAGGAGGGTTCCCTATATCTATAAATAAGAGGAGTCTTATTATGATTTAGGGTTAGACAGTCAGACAATTAGATTGTTAGACAATTTACACACTCTTCCATGAGAATTGGAGAGAGAGAGTACTTGCAATTTCTATAGAGATAGAAACTAGGGTTTTGCCAACACCCATCTTCTTGAACAACTATTATTCCTTGGTGGATCACCTCTAGAGGCCAAACACTTAGGTGGCTAACGTTGATCAAAGGAAGGAATTTAATCGGTGAAATTCAAGGAGAACGCGAAGGAATTGGAGGTGAACTTGTACCCGAGGAAGCACGGTTCTACGAGGGTATAATTTCTTAATCTCTATCTCTTTCGTTTAATTGATAATTGAGCACATGGATGATCATGGCGATGGTTTGTATGAAAATTTTAAAATCCGTTTTATCGCGCTTCCGCACTATTTATGTAATTTGATTGCATATTCGCGCTATGTACAAACCTAACATGTAATCCTAGAATCTTAAAAAGGAAATAACAATCAATTTGGAATCCAACTCTAATCCAAAAGTAACCTAGTTACAATAGAAATCTGAAAGGATACTGAAAATAACTAATTAATAAGGAAATCCCGCGTCAGAATCTCGAAAAACGCGTCAGCTAGAATTTGATGAGTTCGTCGGGGCAAGCTCATTGTACAGTAAGACCTTCGCAGGGTGAAACTGCGCCGGGGCGAGCAATTTGTACTGAGAATCTCATCGGGGAGAAGATGGACAGAGAAGAATGGGTCGGGGCGGCTTCAGAACTTGCTGGGGCGTAGATGGATAGAGGGAACTTCGCCAGGGCGAAGTTATTAGGCTTAGGAAATCCTCCGGGGTGAATTCGCAGAATCCCAAACTCCGAATTTTGCTTTCTTGGCTTTGGACTGGAACATTGCTATGATCAAGATCCTTGTTTTGTCCCATCACTCATAGCATATTCACAAACTTAGTTTCCATTTCCAAAGCTTTCGAACTCGTTCCTTTCTCTTCCCAAATGGCTTGAATAAGAACAAGTAATCCTTCCTTAAAATGCTTAGCTCTAGCCCTCGTCATTGGTCCCACCGAAACTTGCACCAGATCTGCTGCATAGTTGGTATGCATTCCTGAGCTAAGGATGTCCACATCATTCCTGTCCTCCTGAGAAGGATTTGTCCTCAAATTGTCACCTACATCAAACGAACTTAGATCAGTAACATTGAATATCGAACTAGCATTATACTCACCAAGTAAATCTAATTTATAGGCATTGTCATTAATGCGCTGAAGAACTTGATGTTAGGTATGTATAATACGCAAGCATGCAATCAAATTACATAAATAGAGTGGAAACGCGATAAATCGGTTTTTAAAATTTTAATACAAACCATCACCATGATCTTTCCTTGTGTTTAATTATCAATTAAACGAAAGAGACAGAGATATAGAATTATACCGTCGTGAATCAAAGCTTTCTCAGGTACAAGTTCATCTCTAATTCCTTCGCGTTCTCCTTGAATTCCATCGATTAAATTCCTTCTCTTTGATCAACGTTAGCCACCCAAGTGTTTGGCCTCTAGAGGTGATCCACCAAGGAATAATTGTAATGCCCGAGAATTTTAAACCTCGTTATCAATTAATTATGATATATGAAATTTTTTTTTATTTATTTAATTTTACGAATTTAATTAGACCTATGTAGATATTATTATTTAATTGTATAACTATACGATCTAATAATTTTCCTTACGTTAAAGGGTTCACTAATGGTCCGAATAATTTAGCGGTTCAACCCTAAGATTTGAATGGCAAGAAAATTGGGGAAAAGTTAAATAAGTAATTTCATTTCATCATGGTGTTGCATTCAATTTATTTAAGTTAAATAATCCGGATGAGAAGCTTTATTGGCAAAATAAGTATTTTAAACAATTAACTAATTGAGTTAGTTATTTAATTTAAATGCTAGAAGTATAGTTATTATTAATTTTAGTTAGTGAATTGGCCCATTCCCCTGTTTAGTCGGCTGGCCCAACATCAATTGGGTTGGACCCATTTCCCTTTCACTTCCAGTCGGACCAAATCAAAAGGGGTTTGGGCAAGTCTTAGGTGTAACCAACTGGTGCCGAGTAGAGGACGGGTAGCTGAGGCTTAGGCCATCAATCAGATGGAACGGGGAAGCGCGACAAGGGTGTGCCAGCGTGAGGCGACCGGCGGCTTAGGCTGGGAACGGAGCAGCGACCGGTGGGTACTCAAGGTTCAAGGCGAGTGGAACGTATAAGGGCATGGGCGACCGAGCACTTACTGATCGGACCAGGGGATTAAGGCGCTAGGCGATTGACCGATGTGAATGCGCAGCGTGAGGGTCGGCGAATGGCGTCAGCAAATGGCCATAGGCCTACCTTTCCTACCGACCGCACGAGGGTCTGCTGGCTGAACATAGCTGGGCTCGGATGGGACTTGATGCGGACAGTCGCTCACCTACCCCCCCTAACCCTTGGGTAATGTTGTGTCAATTAGGTTATTAACCAACGAAGGGGGCACATATCCTCCTATAAATTGAAAACCCCTGAACCCTAGCGAAGCCGCTGATATTGTGGGTTCCAAAAGAGAGAGGGTCTTAGCGAGAAGAGGGAAATTAAGGGAAACCGGCTGCAAGTGGCGATACCAGCTTGGGGAGGGGGGGTGCTAGCTGAGAAGTGAATGTCCAATCTCATCACCTATTTTAGGAGAAGAAGGAGAACGGCAACCCAGACCCCTTTTCAACTCAACCCAACCTCAAGGTACATCAATGGTTCTATGTCGAACCAAACCGCTGTAACAGTTCTTCTTCTGATTTTGTTTTACTTTTCTTTTCCTTCTTTGATGTTTGTGGGTTATGTTGTTACATTGATGGGAAAAAAAAATCTGTTTATGGGAGGCCATGGAAGGCTGGGCGGTATAAGGGTGCGTTTTGGATTGTGGAATAACAGGTGATTACTGGTTCCTGAAGAACCTTAATATGCACACCAACTGTTTGTTGTAAGATCCATAAGAATCTGTTCGTTAAATTTTTCCCTATTGTGTTGAGTAGTAATCTGGTTAGCTTGAATAAAATTGCAGGAATTAGTTATATCTTGTGATAATGTGTTGTTGTTGGTTGCGGCATGCTTATAAAGAAATAAATTGCGTTTGATAATAATTTATTAGACCGAAGCTTGTGTCATGGGTCTTTTCTGTGGATATTGTGTGTGGTTGTTGCAAGCCTTGAACGCGCCGCAAATGCAATACTATCACTGTATTTTTAGTAATGCTATGGAGCGATTAAATCAAAGCTGCTTAATAAAAATATTTTCAGAAGGAGGGTAATATTAATCAATTAGTGTATTATTATTTAGTGTTAGTAATAATGATTAGGCCCCAAAATACTACTTTCAGGACTTGATAAGTAAAGATAATAATTACTTAATTATTATTTAATTAATATTAAATAAATAATTAAGTAAGAGTGAAGTTAATAAATTAATTATTTATTATTTAACATTAAATAATAAATAAAGATAATAATTACTTAATTATTATTTAATTAATATTAAATAAATAATTAAGTAAGAGTGAAGTTAATAAATTAATTATTTATTATTTAACATTAAATAATAAATAAAGATAATAACTACTTAATTATTATTTAATTAATATTAAATAAATAATTAAGTAAGAGTGAAGTTAATAAATTAATTATTTATTATTTAACATTAAATAATAAATAAAGATAATAATTACTTAATTATTATTTAATTAATATTAAATAAATAATTAAGTAAGAGTGAAGTTAATAAAATTAATTATTTATTATTCAACATTAAATAATAAATAAAGATAATAATTACTTAATTAATATTAAATAAATAATTAAGTGAGAGTAAAGTTAATAAATTAATTATTTATTATTTAACGTTAAATAATAAATAAAAATAATAATTACTTAATTATTATTTAATTAATATTAGATAATAATTAAGAATGAGTAAAGCTGATAAATTAATTATTTAATTAAGACTAAATAAGGATTATTAACCAATAATTGAAGACAAGTAAGGTTACTATTTTAAATACCCAAATAATAAATAAACATGATTAGCTATTTAACATAATAACTAAAGGTCATTAATTAATTTCTATTTAGCTAATGATAAATAGTAATTGAATTTTGATAGAATTAGTAGAGTAATGTTAATGGTTAGTAAATGTTATCACCGAAGGAAAACATGGCTAGCTAATCAATTCATCAACCAAAAATAATAATAATAATAATAAATAAATAAATAAATTAGGTGTCTTATAGGATTGAGGATAGTCTATCAACTTATGTGCTATGTGATTGTTTATTTGCAAAATAAATGGCATAAGTGAGTGTACCGACATACACCTATGCAATACTAATTGATAGATCGACTTTATCAATGTTAGGTCCCTCAAGGCCGAATAGTTAAAGCTAGAAATAATTGTAGCTGAGCAGACAGGCAAGTTCCCTTCTTCTGAAACTCTACCCTGTGAAATTTTCTTTAATCCTACTCAATTATATTCGAGCAGGCTACTATTGTATTGAAGCATGAAATTTTATTTCCAAGAATGCTTAAGTGGTTTAATCAACTTACAATTAATCCACATCGATATTATTAACACTCGTACTCAGTGCACTTGAATTCGTACAGTCTTGGATTTGTACATTTATTAAAGTTCCGTAATTCATGAACTATTTAAGATTGAGTCTGGACCCTTGTTCGGTCAGGCAAATATATGAGAATTTATAAAAGCTATCCGGGCCAATCAATGGTATAGATTCTTAGACTGAAATGAACATCCCTTTTATTATAGGGGAGTACCCCATGTATCTCATAGAAGGTACAAACAGCAGAGTTGAATGTTATGCATATACATAGCGTACGCGAGGCTGATCCCCTCAAGTACATATTCTGTAGCCAGTAACCAAAGGGTCAACCAGCTATTGACTCCCTTGGAAGTTATTGTTCAAAGTCTACCTGACTATCAATTGTCCTAAAAGAAATTATTGTTCTTGCTTCCGATATTTATGTTGTTGAATTCCCTCTCTATATTCCATTCATCATGATATATCCTTTATTGTTATATTTAAACTTGTTGAGTAAACTAGTTGCTCATCCTTGCTATATCATGATATTTATTGCAGCTAAACCCGAGAGTTCAGGGAAGGGCAAGGGCAAGGAAAAGATGAAGTGATAGGCATCACTTAGTTGGCCTTACTTTATGTTTAGTTTAATTTGCTATTAATGTAATTTGAACCCTGATTACTATTTAGGGCATGTTTGTGTTATGTATTAAGGTTATCGTATCTTGGGACTAGTAACACCTTTTGAATGAACAACATATGTTTGTTATATTCCGCATTTAGTTATTGTATGTTGTTGGAGGTGAATGTTTGTATTGGATCGTGATGACTGAATCCGGGTATTTGGAGACCCGAATTTGGGGGCGTCACAGGTTGGTATTAGAGCGGTAGGTTATAAATTTTAGAATCGCGAAACCTAGGTTATAACCTTAGTATTAAACTCGTATTGAGTACGCTAGGATGTGAATCGAGGAGATTCATTTAATGGTCAAGTCTGGAAGTGGATTGTGAAAATCTACCGAGCCGAGTTGTACATGATAAGATATCATTTCATTTTATCAATGAAAATATTTTATTGTGATACTGACATCTTGTTATTTGTTGTATCTGTCTGTAGCTGTAGGATGCCTAACATAGGAATACCCAGTCCTGCTGGAGAGGTGGAGTTCACAGACATTCATGTGGACACAGTTGGTTTAGTCGAGGTGCAGCCAAGTGAACCAGAAATGGACACTAGGGATGAGGCTGAGGCCGAATATGGTTCTGAGGAGGAGCCGGTTACTAGGAGGGTGTTGAGACAGTTAAGTGATGACGGGTAAGATCCAGTGATAGAGGATGATGAGCCACCTGCGTATGCAGACGGCATGGGCACTACTGCTGATGATATCATTGAAGGGCTGTCAAGTAAAAATGAGGAGCTCAAAAATCAGGTAGCCCATTTGGAGGAACAGAACAAGACCCATCAGGTCATGGAAAATTAATATAAGGAGATAGCGTATCAAATGGAGAATGAGCTGGGATTGCTGAAGGTTCAACTACAGGGGTATGAGGCCTCAACACAACAGATCGGACCACTACTACATCAGTTGGTGGCCAGGAATGCCGAGCTGAGAGAGAAGTTGGAATAGAAGGAAGTGGAGTTAGCCGATCTGAGGGTTAAGCATGAGACTACGAAGTTCGAGTTCAATCTAGAGATTGCTGAAAATATCCGAGTTAGAGACACCTGGGTTAGAGCAGCGAGGAGAGTTGATCAGCTGGAGGACAAGTTGGAGGCAGGAGCGGTAAGGATAGAGACCTAGGGGTTAGCTCTGGACGCAGCCTATAGGAGGCCTCGTATGGAGGTAGGAGAACCTAGTCGCTCGGTTCGTCGCCGGGTCATGAGTGGAGTGTTTTCCTCAAATCAGCAGGAGCAGGTTCGTCACAACATGTAGTGACGTGTTAGTTTGGGTGTCTTGTCATGGTTATAGGTGCCGTAAGTCCCACCATTTGTTATATTAGGGACATATTCGTGTTGTAAACCCCTATATTTTGTAGCATGCTTGGGGTAGTAGTTAAACCCCAACTTTTGTTTTGATAGAGGGGTGGAAAGTTATTATTCCCCACTTTTTGTTTTAGGAGATGGTTAGTGTTCGTTAGGACATGCCATTGCGCATTTATAGAAGTATGCCACAGGTTGAGTCCGGTTGTATCAGAACAATGGTATATGAATATAAATACAGTTGGTTTATTTAAATCAAATGTGTTTGATAGATGTTTTTACTCTTAATTGCCGATTTCAATAACATATTGTGTAAAACATAAAACTATAAGTGAAAGTCAGCGGTTTTCCTTTATCAGATCATGCCACCGAGAGGACGACCGCGTAACCAGCGGGTTGAAGAGTCGGAAAGCGAAGTAGGGGATCAACCCAATCCAATGAGAATGTTCGCAGAGATGCTGGCGGAAGCCATGCAAGCAAGACCGCCTCCTGTAGGGACCCAACCAGCACCCCAGCCAGCGCATCATTTGGCCAACTTTAAGGATTTCAAACTGGTTGGACCACCCGAGTTCAAGGGAACTCTCAACCCAATAGAAGCACAGACTTGGGTCGAAGAAATGGAGAAGGTCTTCGAGGTCGCACGGGTGGCCAAAGAACAGAAAACTGGATTCGCCACCTTCATGTTGAAGGGCGAAGCTAACTATTGGTGGAAGGCCAGTAAGGGACGAGCAGGCGAGGGAGTCATTTCATGGGACAGATTTAAAGAGCTATTCTTCGAAAATTATTTTCTGAAGAATACACAGCAGGACATAGAAGTGAAGTTTCTGGAACTGAAACAGGGGAGTATGACTGTCGCAGAGTACGCGGCAAAATTCAATGAGTTGGCCCGATTTGCTCCACATCAGGTGGACATAGAGGCCAGGAAGGCAAGAAGGTTTGAATTGGGATTGAAGCCATGGGTGCAAAAGTCAGTCGCGATATTAAAAATTAAGAACTTCTCGGAACTGCTGGAGAGGGCTATCATTGCAGAGGGAGGCAATGAAGCGGTGGCTCGATTCAACCAAGACAGAAAGAAGAGTCAGGAAGTAACCAAAGCAGGGAGCAGCGGGAGCAGCAACCCCAGTAAGCGCAAATGGAATGAAAGCCAATCGTCCGGGGGTAATAAATCCGCAGGTGAGGCTAAGAGAAGTGGGAAGTGCAGTAACTGCGGGAAGAATCACTCGGGGGAATGCATGAAGGGGAGGAGCGTTTGTTACCGTTATGGACAACCGGGGCACATGGCTCCTCAGTGTCTGAACAAACAGAAAAGAGGATGTTTCTCTTGTGGAGCACCCGACCACCAGATTAAGGATTGTCTGAAGAGGAAGGGCGACGTCGGGAGTGGCAACAGAAGCAACAACCACAACAGCGGCAATAACAACCGGCTGAGCTACGGTGGACCAGCCAGTCAAGCCAACAGGCCAACGGCACGCACGTTCAACATGACCATCCAAGATGCGGTGGAATCTAAGGACACCGTGTCAGGTATCATCCCAATCAATGATATAAATGCATATGTGTTATTCGATTCGGGGGCTACCTGCTCTTTTGTTTTCGAAGAATTTGCTAATTAATTAAATTTACCTCGTGAAAAGTTAGAACACCCTATAAACGTAGAAGTAGCAAACAAGGAAATTATCCTCGTAGAATGCATTCATAAGAACTGTTGTGCTGAATTGCGAGGATTCAAGCTCAATATGGATCTGATACCGATTCGGTTAGGGGAGTTTGAGGTAATCCTGGGAATGGATTGGCTGTCAACTCACGGAGCAGTTATTGACTGTAAGGAGAAGTGTGTACACCTGAAGACTCCTAAAATCAAAGGTGGTATTTTATGGTAGTAAATCACCAAGACAGTCTTGTTGTCTGACTATGATGCAAACAAAGAAATTGCTTAAGAAAGGTTGCGTATGTTATTTGGCCTACGTGGTTGATACTCGACAGGTCGAGGGTGAACTGAGTCAAATACCAATTATGAGGGAATTCGCCGATGTCTTCCTAGATGAGATTCCGGGACTGCCGCCGGACAGGGAAATTGAGTTCGTAATCGACTTAGTACCGGGAACCGCACCAATATCGAAGCCGCCGTATCGAATGGCACCTGTAGAAATGAAAGAGTTGATGGTTCAACTGCAGGAACTGTTAGACAAGGGCTATATTAGACCAAGCGTGTCACCATGGGGAGCGCCAGTTCTGTTCGTAAAGAAGAAGGTTGGTTCGATGAGGCTTTGTATCGACTATTGATGAGTGGGTTTTATACCTACGAACTGAGTATGTTTGGCTTGATAATTTGTGAGTTCTTAAGTATTTTAAGTTAGTATTAGATATTTATAGTGTTTTTATGTTATTTTGTAGGAAGAAGCAAGGAAACGCAATTCGAACATTTTTTGGAGTACAATAAGCAAGCAAATGTGAGAAGGGAAGATTACAGAGCTTTTAACATTAAAATGGATGCATGTTCTTGGTTTGGAACTTTGATTTTATTTTAGATTTACTTCTTATATTTTCGGAGCATCTTGAATCACCCCAATCGGAGTTCGGATGCGAGAGTTATGACATTTTTATCAACAGAGATCAAGGTTTGGAGTTGTCATTTACATAGCAGTCACTTTAAGCCCAATTTCAACCATTCTCCAGCCCGAATCTCTTAATGCTCAAAGAAGGAAAGTTGTAGATCTCGTCGATATCTTCGATTTGGTGGGTGGCAGGCCACGTAACTCCTCCTGGATCAAAAGTTATGGCCATTTTACCAAAGGATGTCGCAGTAGAAATTGTTCTCTGCCAGTTGGGCGCGGCCGCGCCCATTCCTAGTTCATTTCTAGCGCGGCCGCGCCAGAGCGGACGCGGCCAGACTTAGTTTTGACGCGTTTTTACATGTTTTTGACTCCAAATTGGATTATTTTTCCTTCTGAGCTTAGAAATTGGACTTGTAACCTATAAATACATGATGTGAGGCGTAGAATAGAGGGGATTTTGCTACTTTTTGCTAACCCTAGTTTGGGAGAAAGAGAAGGAGGCTTGAAGCAATTGCAAGAGTAAGAAGGATTCAATTAAGGAGCGGAAGGAGAGACTCAAGGATTACAATTACAGATTTTATTCTCTTCTCTATCTCTTATTTTGTATTCTTGAATGCTTTATCAATTGTGGATTATGGATTTTAATTCAATTATGAACTAATTTCTTTTTAAGATTACAATTGAACTTATTACGTAGCTTTTATAGATATGCTTCCTTGTTAATTATTGTTGATTATTATCGGATTGTCTATTATGATTTGTGATTAATTGCTTAATTGTTTGATCAACAATTACTGTGGTAATCTATTTGAACTCGAGAGATGAATTATAGATTTAGACCTAATCATAGTAGCATGTGATTGTGTATTCTGCTGTCGATGGAATTCATGATTTGTGTTTAGGATAAAGATATACCTATACGCCGCATGTAATCTGAAAGAGAATCTGTGCTTTAAATCCTTTTTAATTGTAATTCACATAGAGATATAGTGAATTAGTTAACTAGGGTGTTCATCTTAATTCTATCTTTTGTGGATTTAAGTTGATTCATTTATGATACATCGAGAGATGATTATAAATATTAATGAGTTCTTGATTAACAATCCGGAATAATTAATATAATTTAATAGGAAGTGTATTAATTCAAGTGAAACATTAAGAGAAATTGTAATCTTAAGCCTTTTTATCTAAATTCAATTCTTGGTAGTTAGTAATTAGTTAGTTTAGTACTTTATTTTCAAAATTCAAAATCTTTTATCGAATTGTTTAAATAAAATTAATTTGATTATGAGTTAGTATTTGGTAATTATTATTAAATAATTCTCCGTGGGTTCGACACTCTCTTATCACTTTATTACTTGTTGACCGTGTACACTTGCACGTATTTATTGATTGCTAAATCGACAAACAAGTTTTTGGCGCCGTTGCCGGGGAATTAGTTTAATAATTTTTGCCATCATTAACTTTAATCAAATTAGTTTTAATTTAATCATTTTGTTTTTATTTTAATTCTCTTCCTATATTTCTCTCTTTTTAGGTACACCATGGCTAACTACGACTATCATTGGCCTTATACGAGAATGATTCAGCTAAGAGCGGCTGGGATTTATGAATTCGATGAATTGTCAGCACCGATTGAGACACTTTCGAGGATGATTGACGCTTTTGCAGTACAACGTATTCAAAGTGTGGCGGTAATTTGTGAATATTGTGTTGAAAATCATCCGAGTCATCAATGCGCCATCAATTTTAAGTCGATGCAGTATGGTGGCAATTTCGGCGATTACCCCAACAGTTATGCCTATCCCAACAACTATATTCAAGATTGGGGGTATCATCCGGATTTTCCATGGAGCCATAATAATCAAGTCCAAATCTTTGCTCCAAGCCAATCATACACTCCAGAATTTCAGGATTTAGCCTATCTACATGAAGAAGAAAGGAACCTGAGTTTGGAGGAGGCCTTGGCGAAGTTTATTACAGCTACGGACAAAAGAATGAGTGATCAAGATCAGTTGTTGAACTTAGTGGATTTAAATATAAAAAGCCAAGCAGTGTCGATTCGAAATCTTGAGAACCAGATGGGACAGCTTATCAACGCCTTCAAGAATAGTTATCATTGTGCATGGCCCAATGACGTGGTTCTCGAGACTGATGGATTGCTCGCGCCAAATCTACAACCGAACATGCTAATTGATGATAATTCTGATATGGAGGAGAATAGTGGGGATCAAGAAAATACAGCCGAAGAAGGTCTAGCCGTGAGTTTCGACGCTGATGTACCGATTTTGTTAGTGCCCCATGTACCTTTTCCACCAAAGCTCAAAGATCCGGGTAGTTTTGCAATCTCCTGCCCACTTGGTAGTCATGTCATTGGCAAAGCTCTATTTGACATCAGAGTTAGCATGAATCTGGAACCATGGTGGGATGAGAAAGAGAAGATAGAAGAAGAGCCCATGGTGTTTGACAAGATTCAATGTCCCAATCTAATCATGAACACAACGGAGGAAGCACCTAGCTATTGAACAGTCGTAATTAGGAACCTATCTACAAAAAGCAAACTAGGTGACTTTGAAACAATGGCCCCTACTGCAGCAAAACCCTCAAATGTTACATGGTTATTAATGGATGGAGGGTTCCTCAATTTTCAAAGGGGAATTGGATAGAAATTGAAGCAGTCAGGCTGAGACTATAAAACAAGCGCTTATTGGGAGGCAACCCAAGTTTAATTTTTATTTTTTTATTTTTTTTATTTATTTTATTAGGTTTCATAATAGTTAATAAATTTGCTTCTAACGTGTTTACAGGTTATTCGAGTCCAATTCAAGTGCAATGCCTTATTCATTCCAATGTGCCTAGCCTATTCTTCAAACTTAGCAGACAAGGAGGAAGATTGCTATATTTTCAGGGAAGTCCTTTGCTTTACTTTTTCCTATTTTAGCCATTGAGGACAATGTCTGGTTTAAGTTTGGGGGTGTGGTTTTGTTTTGTGTTATTTATTTTAGTTTATTAAGGTTGTATGTTAGTTAATATGTTTTTAGGATAGGTGAGCAATGGTTTGATTTGAATTTGATTATGGCCAATGATAAGAAAAAAATGGATTAATATCGACTATCGCGAGTTGAACAAAGTTACGATTAAGAATAGGTATCTGTTGCCCAGAATCGACGATCTGTTTGATCAACTTAAGGGAGCAAAATACTTTTCAAAGATCGATTTAAGAATGGGCTATCATCAGCTGAAGGTGAGGCAGGAAGATATCCCGAAGACGGCATTCAGAACTCGTTATGGGCATTTCGAGTTTCTAGTGATGTCATTTGGATTAACAAATGCACCAGCGGCATTCATGGATATGATGAACAGAGTATTAAAGCAGTACTTGGACAAGTTCGTAGTCGTATTCATCGATGACATCTTAGTGTATTCAGAGACAGAGGAAGAGCATGCTGAACATTTAAAGATTGTATTGGAAGCTCTCAGAAGGGAGAAGTTGTATGCAAAGCTTTCTAAGTGTGAGTTTTGGTTGCAGAGAGTGCAATTTCTGGGTCACGTCATCGACAAAAATGGTGTTTCGGTGGACCCAGCAAAAGTAGAAGCGGTTATTAATTGGGAACAACTGAGGACGCCAACAGAGATCAGGAGTTTCTTAGGATTAGCAGGATACTATCGGAGATTCATACAGGATTTTTCAAAGATACCATCGCCGTTGACCAATCTCACCAGAAAAACAGTTAAGTTCGTTTGGACGGAGAAATGCGAAGAAAGTTTTATGGAGATGAAGAAGAGACTTAGTCAAGCACCGGTGTTGGCTTTACCAGACAACACTGGAGGTTTCGTAGTGTATAGCGATGCGTCACACAAAGGTCTTGGTTATGTGCTGATACAGCACGGCAAGGTCATTGCGTACGCGTCACGTCAGCTGAAGGACTATGAGAAGGGTTACCCGACTCATGACCTGGAGTTAGCCGCGGTAGTTTTCGCCTTAAAGATTTGGAGGCACTACCTATACGGAGAGAAGTGCAAAATATACACAGACCACAAAAGTCTAAAATATATCTTCACTCAGAAGGAGCTGAACATGAGGCAGCGCCGATGGTTAGAGTTGATCAAAGATTACGACTGTGAGATTCTGTACCATCCGGGCAAAGCAAATGTAGTGGCTGATGCCTTAAGCCGGAAAGGCAAAGCGAAATTGATGAAGCTGACAACTCAAGAGGAGTTGATAAAGGACTTTGAACGTCTGGAATTGGAGGTTAAGTACCCGATAGAATCGGACGAAAAATTGTTTACCGTGACAGCAGGTCCGACTCTACTCGATCAAATAAAGGAGGCTCAAGAATTTGATGAAGAATGCATTGACATTAAGAAGCGACTATCGGAGGGAAAAACATTGAAGTACAAGATTGACAGCACATGATTGCTGAGGTTTGAGGGAAGGATCTGGGTACCATATGTACCAGATTTAAGGGAAGAAATATTGCGGGAGGCCCATAATACGGGATTTTCGGTACATCCGGGTAGCACCAAGATGTATCAAGATCTTCGTCAGCATTATTGGTGGCCGCATTTGAAGGGAGAAGTTGCAGAATATGTCAGCCGGTGTTTAACTTGTCAGAGGGTCAAGGCAGAGCACCAGCGGCCGAGCGGATTGTTGCAACCTTTAGAGATCCCAGAGTGGAAGTGGGAGCACATCACAATGGATTTTGTGGTAGGACTTCCAACGACACAGAAGGGACTAGACGCCATCTGGGTAATCGTAGATCGTTTAACCAAGTCTGCTCACTTTTTGCCGATCAAGATCAGGTATAAATTGGAACAGTTAGCGAAACTTTACGTAAAAGAGATAGTATCGCTGCATGGAGTGCCGTTATCTATTGTATCTGACAGAGATCCGCGCTTCACGTCAAATTTTTGGAGAAGTCTACAGGAAAGAATGGGAACGCAGTTGAGGTTGAGTACAACGTATCATCCTCAGACTGATGGTCAGAGCGAGCGAACGATTCAGACCTTGGAAGACATGCTGAGGGTTGTCGTAATGGACTTAAAGGGCAGCTGGGACGATCACTTGCCACTGGTAGAGTTCGCTTACAACAACAGTTACCACGCTAGCATCGGTATGCCACCGTACGAAGCGTTATACGGAAGGAAGTGTCGAACACCGTTATGTTGGGATGAGGTTGGTGAATGGAGATTGTTGGGACCAGAGTTGGTACAACAGACCGTGGAAATTGTTAAAGTAATAAGACAGCGTTTAGTAGCAGCTCAGGATCGTCAGAAGAAGTATGCCGACTTACACCGTCAGAAGCGAGACTTTGAAGTTAGTAGATTTGTGTTTTTGAAGGTATCTCCCTGGAAAGGGAAGATCCATTTTGGGAAGAAAGGCAAGCTGAGCCCTAGATTCATAGGACCGTTCGAGATTTTGAGGCGAATAGGTGAAGTGGCATACGAGGTAGCATTACCTCCTGAACTTGAGCACATTCACAACGTGTTTCATGTATCAATGTTACGTCCATATAAACCAGACTACAAGCACGTTATTTCCTATGAGCAAATTCAAGTCGAGAAGGACTTATCGTACGAGGAGATTCCTGTCCAAATACTGGATAGGAAAGAGCAGAAGCTGAGGAATAAAATCATTCATTCCGTTAAAGTTCTTTGGAGAAATCACGCGGTGGAAGAAGCTACGTGGGAGCTCGAAGAGAAGATGAGAACGAATTTTCCGCAATTATTTGAGTAATCTTAGGTTGAAATTCCGAGGTCAGAATTTTTATAAGGGGGAGAGGATGTAATGCCCGAGAATTTTAAACCTCGTTATCAATTAATTATGATATATGAAATTTTTTTTTATTTTTTTTTATTTAATTTTACGGATTTAATTAGACCTATGTAGATATTATTATTTAATTGTATAACTATACGATCTAATAAGATTTGAATGGCAAGAAAATTGGGGAAAAGTTAAATAAGTAATTTCATTTCATCATGGTGTTGCATTCAATTTATTTAAGTTAAATAATCCGGATGAGAAGCTTTATTGGCAAAATAAGTATTTTAAACAATTAACTAATTGAGCTAGTTATTTAATTTAAATGCTAGAAGTATAGTTATTATTAATTTTAGTTAGTGAATTAGCCCATTCCCCTCTTTAGTCGGTTGGCCCTACATCAATTGGGTTGGACCCATTTCCCTTTCACTTCCAGTCGGACCAAATCAAAAGGGGTTGGGGCAAGTCTTAGGTGTAACCAACTGGTGCTGAGTAGAGGACGGGTAGCTGAGGATTAGGCCTTCAATCAGATGGAACGGGGAAGCGCGGCAAGGGTGTGCCAGCGTAAGGCGACCGGCGGCTTAGGCTGGGAACGGAGCAGCGACCGGTGGGTACTCAAGGTTCAAGGTGGGCGGAACGTATAAGGGCATTGACCGATGTGAATGCGCGGCGTAAGGGTCGGTGAATGGCGTCAGCAAGCGGCCATAGGCCTACCTTTCCTACCGACCGCACGAGGGTCTGTTGGCCGAACATAGCTGGGCTCGGATGGGACTTGATGCGGACAGCCGCTCACCTACCCCCCTAACCCTTGGGTAATGTTGTGTCAATTAGGTTATTAACCAACGAAGGGGGCACATATACTCCTATAAATTGAAAACCCCTGAACCCTAGCGAAGCTGCTGATATTGTGGGTTCCAAATCAGAGAGAGGGTCTTAGCGAGAAGAGGGAAATTAAGGGAAACCGGCTGCAAGTGGCGATGCCAGCTCGGGGAGGGGGGGTGCTAGTTGAGAAGTGAATGTCCAATCTCATCACCTATTTTGGGAAAAGAAGGAGAACGGCAACCCGGACCCCTTTTTTTCAACCTAACCTCAAGGTACATCAATGGTTCTGTGTCGAACCAAGCCGTTGTAACAGTTCTTCTTCTGATTTTATTTTACTTTTCTTTTCCTTCTTTGATGTTTGTGGGTTATGTTGTTACATTGATGGGAAAAAAAATCTGTTTATGGGAGGCCTTGGAAGGTCAGGCGGTATAAGGGTGGGTTTTGGATTGTGGAATAACAGGTGATTACTGGTTCCTGAAGAACCTTAATATGCACACCAACTGTTTGTTGTAAGGTCCATAAATATAATAATTACTTAATTATTATTTAATTAATATTAAATAAATAATTAAGTGAGAGTAAAGTTAATAAATTAATTATTTATTATTTAACGTTAAATAATAAATAAAAATAATAATTACTTAATTATTATTTAATTAATATTAGATAATAATTAAGAATGAGTAAAGTTGATAAATTAATTATTTAATTAAGACTAAATAAGGATTATTAACCAATAATTGAAGACAAGTAAGGTTACTATTTTAAATACTCAAATAATAAATAAACATGATTAGCTATTTAACATAATAACTAAAGGTCATTAATTAATTTCTATTTAGCTAATGATAAATAGTAATTGAATTTTGATAGAATTAGTAGAGTAATGTTAATGGTTAGTAAATGTTATCACCGAAGGAAAACATGGTTAGCTAATCAATTCATCAGCCAAAAAAAAAATAAAAAAAAATAAAAAAAATAAATTAGGTGTCTTATAGGATTGAGGATAGTCTATCAACTTATGTGCTATGTGATTGTTTATTTGCAAAATAAATAGCATAAGTGAGTGTACCGACATACACTTATGCAATACTAATTGATAGATCGACTTTATCAATGTTAGGTCCCTCAAGGCCGAATAGTTAAAGCTAGAAATAATTGTAGCTGAGCAGACAGGCAAGTTCCCTTCTTCTGAAACTCTACCCTGTGAAATTTTCTTTAATCCTACTCAATTATATTCGAGCAGGCTACTATTGTATTGAAGCATGAAATTTTATTTCTAAGAAAGCTTAAGTGGTTTAATCAACTTACAATTAATCCACATCGATATTATTGACACTCGTACTCGGTGCACTTGAATTCGTACAGTCTTGGATTTGTACATTTATTAAAGTTCCGTAATTCACGAACTATTTAAGATTGAGTCTGGACCCTTGTTCGGTCAGGCAAATATATGAGAATTTATAAAAGCTATCCGGGCCAATCAATGGTATGGATTCTTAGACTGAAATGAACATCCCTTTTATTATAGGGAAGTACCCCATGTATCTCATATAAGGTACAAACAATAGAGTTGAATGTTATGCATATACATAGCGTACGCGAGGCTGATCCCCTCAAGTACATATTCTGTAGCCAGCAACCAAAGGGTCAACCAGCTATTGACTCCCTTGGAAGTTATTGTTCAAAGTCTACTTGACTATTAATTGTCCTAAAAGAAATTATTGTTCTTGCTTCCGATATTTATGTTGTTGAATTCCCTCTTTATATTCCATTCATCATGATATATCATTTATTGTTGTATTTAAACTTGTTGAGCAAACTAGTTGCTCATCCTTGCTATATCATGACATTTATTGCAGCTAAACCCGAAAGTTCAGGGAAGGGCAAGGGCAAGGAAAAGATGAAGTGATAGGCTTCACATAGTTGGCCTTACTTTATGTTTAGTTTAATTGGTATTAATGTAATTTGAACGCTGATTACTATTTAGGGCATGTTTGTGTTATGTATTAAGGTTATCGTATCTTGGGACTAGTAACACCTTTTGAATGAACAACATATGTTTGTTATATTCCGCATTTAGTTATTGTATGTTGTTGGAGGTGAATGTTTGTATTGGATCGTGATGACCGAATCCGGTTATTTGGAGACCCGAATTTGGGGGCGTCACAATAATAGTTGTTCAAGAAGATGGGTGTTGGCAAAACCCTAGTTTCTATCTCTTTAGAAATTGTTAGTACTCTCCATAATCTAATGCAAGAGTGTGTAACCTTAATCTATGATAAGACTCCTCTTATTTATAGATGTAGGAAACCCTTCCCTAAACTATTTAGGATTAGGGTTTCTATTCTAATTAAACTCCTTTAATTAAATCAAACTCCTAATCTAATTAGAAATTCATGAGAGATTAATTAATTCTCAATCCCTATTAGGAATTAAATAATAGTAATATATAGTAATAATAATAATAATAAGACTCCTCATATTAATTTATATCTAATATTTCTAAAATATTAAATAATAAATATTAAGCTATTTAATTTATTCTATCTCCATAGACTAAATTAAATACACTTAACTTATTATTAAAATTATTCCATTTACTTCTTAAATAAATATTTTTCTTTTGCGGTGTGACCCTTTAGTTCTCCATATTAAACCGGTTGTGAATAAATCAATTAGAACAATTCTAATCTTATTTAAATCAATAAATTAAACTATTTAATTTATTTAAATGAATAACATTTATTCTACAATAAGGGTAAGCCCCCTTAGCGATCAACGACTTTTCAGATAATATAGATTTCAACATTAATCACAAAAGAACCTTTCAGTGAATAGTTACCGTACAATTCAATCCTTCTACCATACAATGTCCCAATTAAATATAAGACATGGAATTACTATCAAGTCTTATTTTATTTAATTATATGTATTTCGATTCCCAAATGCACAACTCTAAATAATGCAAATTAGAAACTCCTTTCTAATTTCATTCTGCCTTATTTAAGGACTACTGAGTTGTCATTTATCGAATCACATAGGACATTCACATCTTTTACTAGACGTGGTAGATTCTTTACTGATCATTCATCTATCTCCATGTACAACTTATTATACCTAAGCATACCCTTTGATATACCCTAAAGGTCTTAAGGGATATGTCAGAGTATAACTCATCATACACAAGATACTATGATGATCTCAAGTCCAAGGATCACTTGTACTACTATCATTAGAGGAATTCCTATTGACAGGCGAGTAAAACTCCATTAGGTATTCCTTAGCGAGCCACGTTCAGTGAACTTATTCTCCAATAAGCACATACATACTTGCTTTAATGTCTCCACACAAATGATTATGAGATCAATCATCCTCTTCATAAGAGCAAGCAACGTATGTACTAATCTATCCAGATTCACTAATCCCCTTTTTAGTAATCCAACGATTAGGAACAATTTTAATTTTAAGCTATCTAGAATTTAGATCTCATTAACATGATCATCATCCTAATTCTAAAAGCATTTCTTAAAACTATGGGTTTATCACATATTAAATAATAACACCATGTAGATAAAGTAAAATGCATTTAATACTTTTATTAATAAATGAATAAGATTACAAAGTATATGCTACATCATATCAAATATGATTGACTTGTCTGCATACTACTTTCAATCTCCCACTTGCACTAAAGTCAATCGTCATGGTATCTAATACCCATCTTCTCTAAGTGACGATTAAACTGTTATTGAGTTAAAGCTTTAGTAAATCGATCTGCAATGTTGTCTTGAGAGTCCACACGCTCCAGGGTGACGACTCCTCTTTTAATGATCTCTCTAATCAAATGAAACCGCTGCAACACGTGTTTGGATTTCTAATGAGACCTGGGTTTCTTAGCCTCCGCAACAGCTCCGGTGTTGTCACAGAATAAAGATACGACTCTTCTAATGCTAAGAACGACTCCAAGTTCAGTTATGAACTTCTTCATCCAAACAGCTTCCTTTGCAGCCTCACTTGCAGCTTTGTACTCTACCTCTGTCACTGAATCAGCAACTGTTTGCTGCTTGAAACTTTTCCAACTCACTGCGCCACCGTTTAAGGTAAACACATACCCTGAAACGATTTCTGTCATCTTGGTCCATTTGAAAACTTAAGTCTGTATAGCCCTCTAGTTTCAATCCTAACTCTCCATTTAACTAACAAATCACAAGAATGGTCAACCGAGAACACAGGGTACACATAAGCCTCTTCCGATGGTCAAATGCATATCCCTTAGCTAGATAAATCACAATATTCATATGTGAAAATAACTAAACTAAAGGTCATTAATATTAATCTCAATGGTTACACAAGGCAAATAGACATATTCCTATTCTATCAAGCAATTTCTGCACTCAGACCCTTGGGCAATGGTCATAACAAGTGTTGTTGTATTTAAGGAAAGGTATAACATCAATTTTCCAATATCAGTTAATACCTAAATCAATTCCTATCTCAAGCAATTGATAAATAAGCATGAAATACAACAATCCATTTAGAACATGATTCATTATATAAATATGAGAGAAATTCATATTAAGCTAATCATTAGGTTACATTGCAATCCTATAAATGTAATTAGTTCATAACTATAGAACTAATTAACACAGTCATACTGTTCAACATAATCAAAATTACACAAATGAATGAAAGCTTCAAATAAGAAAACTCCTTTTCAGAAGTGTTCTTGCTTCAGCTGCTCTCCTTTGTGTGGCTGACTCCTTTTCTCTCTAAGTTACAAAGAAGATTTTCTAAGTTGTCAGATGATATCCTTAAATGAGCAGCAGCTAGGTCATTTAAGGAAGGTCAGGTGGCTGGGCACTGGAGCTCGCGCTGCGGCGTGGGCCTTGCGCCTTGCCTTGGCGCTATGGCGTGAGCTCCATGTCCTGGGCAAGAGGGGCTCGCTGCAGCGCCAAACCATGAAGGAATGGTGCCGCTGCAGTGTGAGTGTCTTGTGAGCTGGTGCTGCAGCGTGAGTCATATGCCTCGCCGTGGTGCTGCGGCGCGACCTCTGTGCTTTTGCCAGCTAGGGATCCTTTTTGACTCTTTTAGCCTCAAGTGATGCAATCTACCACCTGAGAAGCATTGAAGCATAAGAAAACAGATATAACATAAAATTGCACCAAAAGTATGACAATCAAGCAATTTCTTAAGTGATAAGGAGTTCGATTCACAAGTATAAATCCCGCTCATCAAATACCCCCAAACTTAAGCTTTTTCTTGTCCCTAAGCAAAAAAGTATTTAAAGAAAATTAAAACATCATCCTCTAGCTTATATTAGTAGTGATGTAAATTACTATATACCTGCATTGTGGCCTCAAGGGTCAGAATTATAATTTCAAAGCAGAAACAAACTCATTAATAAAATCTAGCTCAAAACTCTAGCGTAGACTGCTACTTATCCAAATCTGTGTGTGTGTGATTACTAAAACACAATTGCAAAAAGGAAAATTGTTGACTCTATCACTCATGCTACATCAAGCATTCAGAACAAGACATCAAGTGTAAGAACAGACCACCAGGCATTAATATGTAAACAACAAAACTCAGTGAGACTTGTGTAGAAATTTAATTACATTAGGCTATGCAGAGTTACTCCTGTAACGAGCTTTAGAACAATGACTCCCAAGCTTGAAGGCTTTAGGGCATTAGGTCTAAAACACCCCCAAGAATTTACTAACTCGAGTAACAAAGGCCACGTAATTAGACTTAAGTCAAACTATAGTTTTATTCATTGCCAACGCATTAACCTAATCTCAAGAATGACCGTGCAGTGCCTGAATACCTTTGGCTCTTCAAAGTTACCCGTGTAACGAGTGTTTGATCAAGGACTCCCAAGTCATATGACTTTAGGGCAATAGGTATGAAAACACCCCAAAGGATCTACTAACTCAAGTAACAAAGGCCACGTAAATAGGCGTGGTCAACTGGGGATTAGTGCTAATTAATGTCTCTATTTTTTATTTATTTTTTATATATAAATATACGAACCTGCCTATGAATATGTTTCTTACAATCATTGATTCACTTACGATAGAACGAGATAATCACAACAATTTCCATAGCACATAACCACAGGCTTGGTCGAAATAAAAACAGTTCTAACAGTTGGTATGTGCTCGATAAAAAATAGACAGGATCAACAGCAGTGCTAACTAAACAAAATGATCTAAGACTCTATCTCTAAATGTTTACATCATTGACAAAGAAATACTACAATCATATCACTGGCCATAATCAAAAATTTCTTTTCTTTTACCGCAGGATAACTACAGCTCACCATAAGGTAATAGAAACCTGTGAAAGTCCCAAAAGATGGGTAAAAACCAAAACTGAAAGAACACCTAAGGTTGCTCATGCATTCATAAATTCATGCAGAAAAAACCAAAAATAGGCATCTATAGATAATAAAATCGTAAGTTCAAAATACCAAAATATGTAGTTCCAACATGCTACCAAAGTCCAAAATAAACCACCTAACTATAGTAGTTCAAACATGCCACAATTCATAAATAAATAAATAAACAGAAATCTACTAAAAACTCCCCCAAACTAGGACTGGCCAATGTCCCCATTGGTTGTAATGTACTGTAGAAGATCAGGTCGCTGCCACATCCTTCGCAGTATCGCCCTCAGCATCATCATTATCCCCCTCCTCATCCTCAACCTGATCGCCTTCTAGCAGAGATGGGGGTGGGTACGGTGGAAAGACAGGAGGCTCTGGAAACTGATACGGCATGGAGTCCACGTCGTCACCTCCTGAGGCTGCATAGATGCTGGGCACCGTGTTGGCGAACTCAGCATGATACTGTGCAAATATATTCTGCCTTTGGGTAATAGTGTCCTGTCTTCGGCTCAACGAGCCCATCCTGCTGTTGATTGTGTCTATCTTCTGATGCATGAGGTCCATTGAAGCCATTAGCACTGCAAGTGGACCAGCGGAGGTGGAGCCAAGCTCTGGAGTCTGGGTAGAAGTCTCACCCTCTATCGTAAGGGGTAGATCAGGACCTGGCAGGTACCCCTCTCCACACTCATGAGAATTACCCTCGGGCCATACAGTAAACCTCTTAATGACATTGTGATCGATGACTGACATGGGTGCCTGAGTTAGGTCATCCGGTCCCTACTGAACTTTGGCTCGCTTACAGAGACGGGTGATGAGAGACGGGTGCAGGAGTCCTGAACCAATGTTACACTTTATTTCCTTTCTAATGAACTCCTATATGATCACCCCAATATCGACGTCCAGCCCAGTGATGATGGAAAATAGAAGCACAGTCCGCTCTCGGGTGACATCGCTGAGGTGGTGAGTAGGCATTATGTTGGATCTGATAAAAGCATACCAAGCTTTCCCATAGCAGCAGAGGGCTGGCTATGGGAAACTTGTCTTCTCCCCCTGAAACTCATTCACTTTCCAAGCGGTGCCGGGCTGGCAGAGCCGCGCAATGATGTCATCATGGCTGTAACTACGGCAGCCCCGCTCTTGGAAGTCCTTGCCATTATAGTTAGGCATGTCAAACACAACATTTATGGTCTTACTGTCATACTTTACTAATTTTCCCCGGACAGTGACCTCGGTTGGCCCCTCAGCACTGGCATTGGCATAAAACTCCTGTACGACTGAAATTACTGCAGATTCGGGTGGCTTAGTGAAGTGGATCCACTTTCTTTTCATTATCATCTCAGTTAATTTTCCATCCTTTTTCTGATCCGGCCTAAACCCACGATCAGGTAGAAGGTTTCTCTTAGCAAATGATTTGTTGTAGCGATTCTAAGCCTCAAGACTTACGAACTTTATTTGGTCCCATTGTGGGGCCGATGATGAGGAGAAACCTCCTATGCTAAGGCTTTGACATTTTGGTGCCATGGCAAGATTCAAGCAAAAACTTAACCCAAGTGAAATCAAATGTCCAATAACAAATGCCACAAGTGCCCCGATGCAAGGTAATTACAAGTCACAATCTCACTTTGTGGTAATGCAAAATTCAGCCCCAATGCAAGCCAAAATCAGTGCCAATGTAGAACTAATTCCATGGTCAAGCTATTCCAAATCCAAATTAAGCCCAAACTGAACCAAGATGCTACTCAGGCAAATTATCAAACATGTGGTGTGCATTGCATAAAACTAACTCAACACTACCTAAGCAAGACCCCAATACTCCACCAACTTGTTGGTCACAGTAGATTTAAGCAACCCAAGACGGAATCCAAACACAAACCACGACAATAATCACCCAAGTTCTTACACCCACAGAGAATGAAATCAAACCCAACAATTTCAAACAGAAATTGAAATCTTACTTGGTGAAAATTGGAGAAAATCTGAAGATATGTTGTGATGAATCCCCAAAATCAAACCAAAATCAAGAACTTAGTGCGTTAGGGCTTAGGATGTTGTTGCGGCAAGGTAGAATTTTATGTTTGGATATGGAGCGTGGTTGAATAGGGCACGACTGTGATGTTGCTGCTGGTTTGATGGGGTGAGCTGCCGAGCATTTGGGGTCTTTTAAAAACAAAATCTCGGCACTCGCGCTGCGGCGTGAGGAATGCTATGTAATACTCACGCTGCGGCGTGAGTTCCTTGTGCTGAAATCAACGGCTCACTGCGGCGTGACTTGGAGGCAAAATTGGTCACGCTGCAGCGTAACTCTCCAGTAGCTTCAAACGTGTTGACGCTGCAGCGTGGATTGGCGTCGCTGCAGCGTGGGCTCCAGGCTTGGGAAGGCACGGCGTTCACGCTGTGGCGTGACGATTAGTCCTTAGCTTCACATTGCGGCATGGGTACCAGCTTGGCCCAAAAATTTAATGCAGTTCCTGCATTAACACAAGGGATGACTGTTAGCAATTCCCACCAAAAATTTCTAGACTAAATTAACATGCCAAATCATAGAGCTTACGGACCCTAAAGATTTGACACAAAACAACCATGAATATACATTAGCACAATTACAGGATACACATGGACCCAAAATTTTCCTAATTATTAAACTGTACTATCATACTATTTACACTCGCAAGCATGTAACAACGGTTAAAAATATGCCAACTATACAACCGCAACTTGAAACACATGCGAGACTACTTACCATAGAAATCAATCTAAATTCTATAAAAACTGAAAACAGACTTAAACTAACATAAACACCACTGGTGGCTACACTAATTTTAAAACATAAACAATAAAATAATTAAAATGATACAAAAAGCTTAAAAAGGATAGAAATCGATACTCGGGTAGGGTTGCCTCCCCACCAAGCGCTTGTTTTATATTCGTCGGCTTGACTGTCCGCCCGGTTCATACCGGTCATCAAGGGTAATTGAAGTCATTTGGCGGTCGACTTCGCCGCCCCAATAATGCTTTAGACGTTGACCGTTCACCTTGAACGTTCTGTCAGAGTTAGGATCCTCCACCTTAATTGCACCATGAGGATATACCTTAGCTATTGTGAAAGGCCCTGACCATCGGGACTTCAATTTCCCAGGAAATAACTTCAGACGGGAGTTAAAGAGGAGCACTTTCTGCCCCGGTTCAAATTCTCTCACAACAATCTTCTTGTCATGCCACCGCTTTGTCTTTTCCTTATACAACTTAGCACTTTCATACGCTTGGAGACGGAACTCGTATGACTCATTCAGTTGTAGCAGCCTTTTTTCACCAGCTGCATCCATATCGAAGTTTAGCTTTCGAATTGCCCAATAAACATTGTGCTCCAACTCGACTGGGAGATGACATGTCTTTCCATATATAAGCCTATACGGAGACATTCCGATAGGCATTTTGTAGGCAGTGCGGTACGCCCATAATGCATCTCTAGCTTTTTGGACCAGTCCTTGCGGTTAGGGTTCACTATCTTTTCCAAGATCCGTTTGACTTCCCTAGTAGACACCTCCACTTGACCACTAGTTTGCGGGTGGTAAGCGGTGGCAATCTTATGGGAAACCCCATATTTTGCAAGAAGGGCTTCAAAGTACTTGTTACAGAAGTGTGTGCCCTCATCACTAATGATGGCCCGAGGTGTGCCAAACCGAGTAAAAATGTTCTTTCTTAGAAAGTTCAACACAACCTTAGCATCGTTAGTAGGTAGAGCTACAGCTTCCACCGACTTGGAGACATAGTCCACAGTGACTAGAATGTACAGGTTATTGTAGGAGGACAGAAATGGACCCATAAAGTCTATTCCCCAAACATCAAATAACTCAACCTCCAGGATGTTCTGCAGCGGCATTTCATGCCTCCTTGAAATGGTTCCTACCCTTTGGCAATTATCGCACCGCGATACATAGGAATGAGCGTCCTTAAACAGGGTTGGCCAGTAGAAACCAGATTAAAGCACTTTTGCTGCAGTTCATTGCCCCCTAAAGTGCCCTCCATAATTAGATGAATGACAATGGTGGAGCACACCCTCAATCTCTCCTTCAGGCAGACACCGTCTCAAAATCTGGTCTGCACATAGTTTGAACAAGAACGGCTTGTCCTAGATATACTACCTAACATCATGCAGGAATTTCTTCCTCTGGTGATAGCTCATGTCAGGTGGTAGCACATTACAAGCAACATAATTAGCAAAATCTGCAAACCATGGTGCTACACTCTTGACCTCATATAACTGTTCATTCGGAAAGAAATCATCGATATCAAGGTCATTTTCTTTCGAGTTATTTGGATTCTCTAATCTCGATAGGTGATCCGCCACTTGGTCTTCAGTTCCCTTTTTATCACGAATCTCCAAATCAAATTCTTGGAGGAGAAGGACCCAACGAATCAACCTTGGTTTTGCATCTTTTTTTGAGATTAGATATTTGATCGCCGAATGGTCAGTATACACAATGACTTTAGTTCCGATGAGATATGGAAGAAACTTGTCAAAGGCATATACTACTGCCAAAAGCTGTTTCTCAGTAGTTGTGTAATTAAGCTGAGTATCTGTCAAGGTTTTACTGGCGTAGTATATAGCATGAAACACCTTATCTCTCCATTATCCCAACACTACCCCAATAGCATAATCGCTGGCGTCACACATGAGTTCAAAAGGCAATGTCCAGTCAGGAACCACTACAATAGGAGCTGAGACGAGTCTCTTTTTCAGCATATTAAAAGCTTCTAGGCAGGCGTCATCAATCTTGAAAGGCATGTCCTTTTCCAATAGGCTACACAACGGCTTGGTGATTTTAGAGAAGTCCTTGATGAACCGCCTGTAAAATCCTGCGTGTCCTAGAAAACTCCTAACTCCTTTCACTAATGAAGGCGGAGGTAGATTATCAATAATATCAACTTTTGCTCTGTCTACTTCAATCCCACTAGCAGACACTCTGTGTCCTAGAATAATTCCTTCTCTAACCATGAAGTGGCATTTCTCCCAATTCAGAACTAGGTTCGTCTCAACACATCTTTTCAGAACTGCAGTCAAATTTTTGAGACATGCTTCAAAAGCTCTCGAAAACAGAGAAATCATCCATAAACACCTCAAGCGTCTGTTCCACCATGTCAGAAAAGATACACATCATGCAACGCTGAAATGTAGCAGGAGCGTTACATAACCCGAAGGACATTTTTCGGAAGGCAAAGGTCCCATATGGACATGTAAATGTTGTTTTCTCCTGATCATCGGGTGCTATAGCAATTTGATTGTAACCCGAGTATCCATTCAGAAGGTAATAGAATCCATGCCCAGCGAGTCTATCAAGCATTTGGTCAATGAATGACAGGGGAAAGTGATCCTTACAAGTGGACTTGTTCAGTTTCCTATAGTCCATACATACCCTCCATCCAGTCACAGTCCGTGTTGGGATAAGCTCATTATTCTCATTAGACACCACTGTCATGCCGCCCTTTTTTGGCACACATTGAATTGGACTAACCCATGGACTGTCAGATATGGGGTAGATAATGCCCGCATCCAGTAACTTAATAATTTCAGCTCTAACAACCTCCTTCATGATGGGGTTCAACCGCCTCTGATGCTCAATAGAAGGTTTAGCCCCCTCCTTAAGGAGGATTTTGTGCATGCATAAAGAGGGACTGATGCCCTTTATATCTGAGATAGACCACCCCAATGCTGTTTTATATGCCTTAAGGACTGCAAGGAGTTTCTCCTCCTGTGCCTCATCAAGTGATGTAGAAACTATAATGGGCAAGGTGGAAGCATCGCCTAGATAGGCATACCTCAAGTGGCTCGGCAGGGGCTTAAGATCAAGCTCAGGTGGTTCTATAACTGATGGGTGTGACTGGGGCGCGGGTGCTCCATGCTCATTCAAGGATTCAAATTGTCGTTTGAACACATTTGATCCTGGGACTGCTTCCAACCACTGAACATGTTTGAGACGAGAGGGATCCTCTATATTACATGCTCCAATCAAAGTGGCCTCGAGCGAGTCAGGAAAATAATTTTCATAGAATACTTCTCACGCAGCTTCGTCAATAACATTGATTCGGAAGCAATCATCAGAGGCACTAGGATACTTCATAGACTTAAAGACATTAAACATTACTTCCTGGTCTTGCACCCTCATTGTGAGTTCCCCCTTCTGTACATCTACCAATGTCCTGTCTGTTGCTAGGAATGGTTTGCCCAAGATGATAGGGACCTCCTTATCTTCCTCGCAATCCAGAATAATAAAATCAGCAGGGAATATGAACTTGTCCACTTTGACGAGCACATCTTTCACTATTCCCTTTGGATAGGTAATGGATCTATCAGCCAACTGCAGAGTCACACTGGTAGGCTTTACCTCGTTCAGCCCCAACTTCTTGTAGATAGAAAGGGGCATCAAATTAATGCTAGCTCCTAAGTCACATAGGGCTTTTCCTATAAACTGATCCCCAATAGTGCATGGTATAGTGAAACTCCCAAGGTCTTTCAACTTGGCTGAAAGCTTGCTCTAAAGGATTGCACTACATTCCTCAGTAAGTGTCATTGTCTCATAGTCCCCCATTTTCCTCTTCTTGGACAAGATGTCCTTCATGAATTTCACATAGCTGGACATTTGTTCCAGTGCCTCCGCAAAAGGAATATTAATGTGAATTTTCTTGAAAATTTCTAAGAACTTAGAGAACTGTTTTTCAAGCTTTTGTTTCTGAAGGCGCTAGGGAAATGGTAGCTGTTGGACTATAGGACTAGGCTTGCTAACAGTTGGGGTTGGTATTGTGGATTTCTCCTGCGCATTATTTTCTCCCCCAGACTTGTCACAATCAAGCTCCACAATGCTTTCCTTCTCAACAACTTTCTGATGCACTGTTGAGGTATCTCCTCCAGTTTCATTCAATATTGTGCCACTCCGAAGGGTGACTGCCTTGCATTTCTCCTTGCCCTCCCTTTTTGGGTTGACATCCGTGTCACTTGGTAAGGTGCCTAAAGGACGGCTATTCACTGCAGTTGCCAACTGTCCCAATTGGACTTCCAGATTCCGGATTGCTGCCTCTTGACTAAGGCTCCATGTCTCATTCTGAGCAATATATCTCGAGAGGAGATCTTCCACTCTAGGTTTCTTGTCCTGTGGTGGTGGGTAAGATCCTTGAGGATGCTGTTGATTTTGAGATTGAAACCCAGGAGGATGTGAATATGGTGGCCTGTTGGTAGAGTGTTGGAATGGTTGCTGTTATTGTTACTCCATAAGAGATTTAGGTGATTTCTCAGTCCAGGTTGGTAGTGTGTGGGGAGATTGGAATTCTATTGTCGCCCGTAATTAGAAACATACTGAACTGATTCCGAGCTAATGGGACATTGTTCAGTCGGGTGACTTCCCGCACGCAAATCACATGGCGCAATGACACTTGGCACTGGCTGCTTCCCCATGGCATGAATTTGCTTAACAAGGCTATCAACATGTGCAGATAGTGCAGTTACTGTGTCTACCTCATACATACCGGCCACTTTACTCAGCATTTTTCTCTCCGTTGGCCATTGATAATTATTTGCTACCATAGTTTCCAATAGTTCATAAGCTTGGTCATATGTCCTTCCCATAAATGCTCCTCCAGATGCAGCATCAATACTTGCTCTGGTCTGCCCTGATACCCCGTTGTAGAAAGTCTCCACTAGTAGCCAATTCGGCAGGCTGTTGTATGGACACTTTCTTAACAGATCCTTGTATCTTTCCCATCCTTCATATAGAGTCTCAGCATCTAATTGTGAAAAAGACATGATATTATTTCTGAGCATGGTAGTTTTCGCTGGCGGGAAGAACTTTGCCACGAATTTCTGGGCCAAATCAGCCCATGTGGTAATTGAGCCTGAGGGGAGCGAGTGCAACCAACTTTTAGCCGTATCCCGTAGGGTAAAAGGAAACAGTCTGAGCCTGATTGCGTCTTCAGTCACTCCGGTGTATCTGAAGGTGTCACATATCTCCACAAAGTTGACTACATTATCATTGGGGTCATCATTCGGCATTCCCCCAAACTGTAAATTGTTTTGGATCATTTGAATCGTGCCTGGCTTAATTTCAAAGCTATTTGCTGCAATAGTGGGCCTTTGAATACATGTATGTAAATTTGTGACACGCGGCATTGCATACTCCCACAGAGTTTTCTGAATTTCCTCGGCCATTATAGTTGGAGTTGGTATTTCCCTAGCTCTCTCTCTTCTCTTTCGTCTGAAAGTTCTGTCCACCTTAGGGTCAAGAGGAAATAAATCCTGATTCCTGCGAGGTGGCATACACAGTCTAGAGTACCTGAGAGAAAGACTAAACAGATAAATCAGTTTAAATTAAGATCGTTTTGAATTAGTATTAATATTGAAAGACAAATAATATTAAGTCCCCGGCAACGGCGCCAAAAACTTTTGGTAGTTTTCACAACCTATAAACTCGTGCAAGTATATAAGGTCTAACAAGTAGTATAGATAAAGTCGAGTGTCGAACCCACGGGGAGAAAGTACTAAATATTCGCTCAAGTATTAAAATGTGTCTCACCGGTCTTATCTAAACGATTGAATAAGAGTTGTGTGTTTTAAACTATAAGGTAAAGGTAGTTAAATAGGGAAGCGAGTTGTAACAAAGATGACAAGCTAGGATTAATAAGATGCTCGATCAATAGCATATTGAATTTAACAACTTGAAAGGTATGCTATAAAAAAAGATCAAAATATGCTTCAAACAACTGGAAAATATCGAGATTTCAATATTGATCGATGCTTCAAATTATTGAATGTTCAAACAAATTTAGAGTTTTAAAAAATGAGACCCAACAAAAGATTCAAATTATATGTCAGAACAAAAGCTTAAAGGCTACAAAGCAACATTGAGATTAAGAAACTAAAACTCTCAACTACAAAATTGGTAAAAAAAAATAAAAAATCATAAATCTTCAGTAATTCAATTGTATATACAGAATCACACTATAAAAAAAATAAGTAATATTAAATTAGACAAACAAAAAACATGTTGACAAATCAAACGTTATATATAAAACGAAACTTAAATTTTTTAAAAATCAATAACATCCAAATGCATCGTTAAAACAGAGAGAAAATAATAGGATTAAAAGTGATACCAGTTGGCAATCTTTTTTATTTGTTCCTTGTCTAGAAAAAAAATATATTTAATTTTTTGATTTTGTAGTTATTTTGTAATTCTTTTTTTTGTAAGTAAGTTATGATCTTATTTTTAATTGTCTACTTACCATTGATGTTATTTTTATGTATTATACATTTTAAATGTATGCATATATATACACTCCAAAAAATTATTATAATTTAAAATAAAATATTAAAATAATAATTAATTAAGTAAATGGAGGAAGAGGGGAAGAGAGAGACCCAAGAAGAGGAGAGAGAGAAAGAGGAAATAGGAGAGAGAAAGAAAAGGAGGAGTAGGAATATGAGGAGAAAAAAAGAGAGAAGGCGGAGGAAATAGGAGAAAGGAGAGAGAAAAGGAGGAGTAGAGGAGAGAGAAAATTGATAAAGAAGAAAAAAAATAAGAAAAAAGAAAATGTTTTTTATTTCTACTACTCCTTTTCTCTCTTCTCTCTCCTTGACATGTGGCAATTTTCGGCGAAAAATTAGTTGGTCCGGCCAAAAGGGACACATTTGTTGTTTCAAAATACTTAGAGGTATTGATTGAATATTCTCAAACTTTATCATTAACCCAATATAATTTGGGCGGGATCCATTGTAAAAACAGAGAGAAAAGAATAGGATTAAAAGTGATACCAGTTGACAATCTTTTTTATTTGTTCTTTGTCTAGAAAAAAGAAAAAGAATTTATTTTGTAATTGATTTTTTTTATAAGTAAGTTATGATCTTGTTTTTAATTTTGTCTTTTTACCATTGAAGTTTTTGTATGTATTGTATATTTTAAATGTATGCATATATATATACACTCCAAAAAATTATTATAATTTAAAATAAAATATTAAAATAACAATTAATTAAGTAAATAAAAGAAGATGAGAAGAGAGACTTAGGAAGAGGAGAGAGAGAAAGAAAATGTGGAGTAAAAATAGGAGGAGAGAGAAAGAGAGAAGGTGGAAAAAATAGGAGAGAGGAGAGAGAAAAAGAGGAGTAGAGGAGAGAGAAAGAAAGGAAGAGGGAGAAATTTGGGCGGGAATTTTTTTGTATGAGATGAGATGTGAGCCTTTAGATTAAGTTGAAACATTTGAGATTAAATCTGAACCGTTCTTGTGCTTATAATAAAAAAAGATTCAAAATGGGTTGTGTTTTATTATATAGCTATTTAATATTTTCAAAATATTAAATAATAAATATTAAGCTATTTAATTTATTCTATCTCTATAGATTAAATTAAATACACTTAACTTATTATTACAATTATGTCATTTACTTCTTAAATAAATATTTTCCTTTTGCAGTGTGACCCTTTAGGTTCTCCATATTAAACCAGTTGTGAATAAATCAAATAGAACAATTCTAATCTTATTTAAATAAATAAATTAAATTATTTAATTCATTTAAATAAATAACATTTATTCTACAATAAGGGTAAGCCCCCTTAGCGATCAACGACTTTCCAAATAATATAGATTTCAACATTAATCATAAAAGAACCTTTTAGTGAATAATTACCGTACAATTCAATCCTTCTACCATACAATGTCCCAATTAAATATAAGACATGGATTTACTGTCAACTCTTATTTTATTTAATTATATGTATTTCGATTCCCAAATGCACAACTCTAAATAATGAAATTAGAAACTTCTTTCTAATTTCATTATGCCTTGGCCAAGGACTACTGAGTTGTCATTTATCGAATCACATAGGACATTCACATCTTTTACTAGACGAGGTAGATTCGTTGTTGATCATTCACCTATCTCCATGTATAACTTAATATACCCAATCATACCCTTTGATATACCCTAAAGGTCTTAAGGGACATGTCAAAGTATAACTCATCATACACAAAATACTATGATAATCTCAAGTCCAACGATCACTTGTACTACTATCACTAGAGGAATTCCTATTGAAAGACGAGTAAAACTCCATTAGGTATTCCTTAGTGAGCCACGTTCAGTGAACTTATTCTCCAATAAGCACCTACATACTTGCATTAGTGTCTCCATACAAATGATTATGAAATCAATCATCCTCTTTCTAAGAGCAAGCAACATATATACTAATCTATCTAGATTCAATAATCCCCTTTTTATTAATCTAACGACTAGGAACTATTTTAGTTTGTGAGCTATCTAGAATTTAGATCTCATTAGCACGAGCACCATCATGATTCTAAAATCATTGCTCAAAACTATGAGTTTATCAAATTTAATATAACAACACAATGTAGCTAAAGTAAAATGCCTTTAATACTTTTATTAATAAATGAATAAGATTAGAAAGTATACTGCTTTCAATCTCCCACTTGCATTAAAGCCCATCGCCATGGTATCTAATACCCATCTTCTCTAAGTGATGATCAAATTGTTGTTGTGTTAAAGCTTTAGTAAATGGACCTGCAATGTTGTCCTGAGAGTCCACACGCTCCAAGGTGACATCTCCTCTTTCAATGATCTCTCTAATCAAATAAAACCGTCGCAACACGTGTTTGGATTTCTGATGAGACCTGGATTCCTTAGCCTGTGCAACAGCTCCAGTATTGTCACAAAATAAAGGTACGACTCCTCTAATGCTAGGAACCACTCCAAGTTCAGTTATGAACTTCTTCATCCAAACAGCTTCCTTTGCAGCTTCACTTGCAGCTATGTACTCTGCCGCTGTCACTGAATCAACAACTGTTTTGCTGCGTGGAACTTTTCCAACTCACTGCGCCACCGTTTAAGGATAACACATACCCTAAAACGGATTTACTGTCATCTTGGTCCGTTTGAAAACTTGAGTCTGTATAGCCCTCTAATTTCAATTCAGACCCACCGTAGACAAGAAATACATCCTTAGTTCTTCTTAAGTACTTTAGGATGTTTTTCACTGCCTTCCAGTGCTCTTCTGTAACGAATGTGATTTCTGTGAATTAAATAAAATGTTCATTGAGTTAAATAAATATTTTATTTAATTTATTTATTGAGTAGAATAAATAATTGATGGATTTGTTGTAGAATAATTTATTAAGTGCAATTATGATAATTATTATTTGAGTGGTTATTTGACGATTGTTCTAATTTAATTTAATAATTAAATTGGATGATTAATGATTTATTTGAATAAAATGAATTATTTGGATTAATTTATAATTGGATAAATAGAAATTATAATTTAATTAGTAAGGTTTAATTGAATTTATTTATTAGTAAGTTTAATTAAAGTATGTGTGACAATTGAACCTTATTATAAAAGGATTATTAAAATAAATTAAAAGAGGATTAATTTAGTTTTACCAAACAAAGCGTTGTGGCTTTTGAATTTCCAAGTTAATCTAGTTTTGCCAAACAAGGTCTTATGTGGGTCTTAAGTGGGTTTTACGTTAATTTAAATGCATGGTATCAGTTTATTTGTTAAGCTTGAAAAAGAAAGAAAAAACAAAGAGCAGAGTTTTGTAGAGAGGAAAGAATTGAGAGAAATTCTGTGAAAGTGAGGGTAAGCTTAAGAGAATCAAAAGGAAGAAGAAGAAAATCAATCCACCTTGCTCTACGTCTAAAAGAGAATTGAAGGTAATAAACTAATTCTAAAGTTTTATTTTATATTTCTTGAAGTAGATTTCCTGTGAAAACTCTTGATGAACTAAAGTGTTAGGATTTGATTATATGTTAGTTATAAATGTCTGAGAGTATGTATAATGTGTTAGATAGTCTCTGTAAATGGTTTTCTGTAATTAGAATTTGTGTATGAGCATGAAATAGAAATAATTAGACTTGTTGGTTTCACAGTGTTCTTATGACCTATTTTAAGTATAAAATTGAGGGTCAATTCATACTTAGAATGTTAAATTGGTTATTGTTAGTTGTAATTTTCTGAGAAACGAAAACAATGTAACTGGAACGGATTAAAATGATTTAGAAACGAATTTGTGATATTCGATTTCACTAAATATGTTGAAATATGAAATTTAAAGCATAAACATTGGTCTTAAATCTTTAAATGGGTTTGTGAAAGTTTTGGAAGTGTTAAAATCATTCTGTGAATGTTTGCTGATGTGTTTAACAAATTTGTTGAGTCAAAAATCGATCAAATTAGACTTTAGATGAGTTAGTATGGAATTTGGGATGAAACTGAGCTTGTTCGCGCTGCAGCAACTGAGTCTGCGACGCAGCGCGGCCGCGCTGGTTTCCAGTGCAAAAGTAGCGCGGCCGCGCCAGCAGCAGATCAGTCCCTGTATGTGTGCAGCGCGACCGCGCTGGTTTCCAGAGTAAAAGTGGCGCGGCCGCGCCGGTATTCAGAGCAGACCCAGTGATGAGTTTTTACATGCATAGCTTGGATGGTGATAAGTTAGCTTATTCTAATGTATGTGGAGAATCGTAAAGCATATAGTGAGGCTTAATAACATAATGTGGTACTCAATTGATGATTGTAAGCTATGAATCAATAAGTTATAAAGGTTTGTAACTCGATATCCGTATGAATTGGAGATGTTAATTATATGCTATGTCTTATGTTATGTGATGGTATAGATTTCTATTTTGTGCTATGTGGTTAGTTAGAGAGTTCGGATCATGAATTTAAGTTAGTATCTTGGAAAGTGAAATTGTAGTCAGAGTTGTAATGAACTAACTTACATTGTGACCCTAATGGAATGTAGGAAGTTTGGTGAACATAAATTGAGATTGTGTAGATTATGCACGAGGCAAGTTTCTTAAAACTTTACCTTCATTAAGCAAGTTTCTAAACCCTACATTTTATTGAGCAAGTTCTCTATCCTTGGTTATTATTATTATTCAAGCAAGGTTTCTCATATTACTCAACGATTATATGTTGATTGAGTACTCTAGACCCTCAAATGTGTTACTCCAACATATTCGTTTGTAATCCTTGATTTCTACTATTATTGTAGTTCCATTTTTACAAAGATTGTATTGTTATTGTAAACAGACTGTTATATGGCTAGTGACCCCTTTTGATTCAGCTAGTCCATAGTTGATGATCGTTCTAAAATCTAGAATTTTCTGTTGAAGCTATTCCAAACCAAACTTCATTTGGTACGGACTCTAATGGTAAAACTGAGATGAACATCCCTAATATAGGGGATTTTATTACGCAATAGCGTTAAAATGTTTGTGCACAATACATTGTACAAAGGGTTGATCCCCCTGAGTACAAGATGAATGGTCCATAGTCTGTAAGACTGTTAAAGGTTACGATAGAGATACTTGTTAACCTAGGACATAGTTCGAGGTCTTATGACCCTCAGATATACTTTTAATTTTGAAATCTATATTCAACTCTTGAGCCAAGCTATCCGTTGAGTTTTCAGACCTCTGATTATTGTTGATTGATTTCAGAAAAACTATTACTCCTTAGTTAACATCTACTCCGTTAATCGTTTATCTGTTATTGCTAGTATACTTGTGAGCAATTGTTTGCTCACTCTTGCATAAAACATTGCAGCTAAGACTGAGAAGTCAGATGAGCCGTCCACGAGTAAGGGCAAAGACAAGATGCAGAAATAGCTCGCGAAGTGCTATTTGTTATGGAGTTTTTGTAATAAGACTTCTTAAATTTTATGTTTTAATTCCGCGATGATGTAATAAAGGTTAGATAACCTGGGAATTACTTACTTAAGAGTTTTAAGTTGTAACCTCTATTATGGGGAGATGTTTTATTCAGTTTAATTGTATTATCTTTTATTTTGGGTAGTTAGTCATGAATATATGGAAAAGTGAGCACCAAATCTGTGGAAATTGAAGTACCCGAATTTGGGGGTGTCACAGGTTGGTATCAGAGCCGTAGGTTACGAACCTCTAGGTGGGGAAAACCTTAGGGTAGTAGCCTTTTAGAAGATAGAAAATATAGTGGTGATAAACTCTTATCGAGTTCTAAGGAGTGGATTACGGAAATTCATAAAAGACAATAAAATGATTATGCGTTATGTGCTTACTTGATAACAAACTTATGTGCTCGCGAGTAGTATCGAGTAGTAATTAAAACTTAAAATTTTGATGGCAGGATGACAGACATAGGAGGATCCAGCCAGGCTGGGGAGGAGGAGCCCCGAGATATTCATGTAGTTCGGGAGCAGCTAGTGCAGAGGGAGCCATCCCCATTGATCACAGTTGCAGGCCCTGAGTATGTGAGATTCCGAATCCTGATAAGATTTGTAAATATAAATTATGTGTTTATGAAATGAAACTTCTTGTTTTGATTTAATATTATGTGATTGTGTATTTTATTAAATAATTAGGTCAAATAAAAAAAAATTTCGCCAAGCAGCTGTGTCGTGCTTAATCGGACAAAATGATTTGTCGTGCTTCCGGCGAATTCACCGAGAAGCGTCTCGGCAAATTATTTTTGTAAGCTGCTGTGTCGTGCTTGGAAATGATGAAGTGCTTTGTCGTGCTTAGACATTAATATAATATTATATTAATTGATAAAATTTTAAAATAAGTTAAATAGGGTTTAAAATGTTACGCGGAAATAGAAACCCTAAATTGAAAACCCTAATTGGTAATAATTGTCTGAATTGATTAATTAAAACCCTAATTATTGTACAATAATCTTGATTAATATAATTAAGATTTAAATAATAAATCATAATATTAATTATGAATTATAAAGATTAAACTAAACCCTAAACGAAAGATTAAAACCCTAATTGTGGAATTAAAAACCCTAAACCCTAATTAGAAACCCTAAAACCCTAATTTGGTTCAATAACCCAAAATTATGAAATGTAAAACCTTAATTATGATATATAACCATAATTAGGGTATTACTAAACTTAATTTAACATCCTAATCATGATTAACAAAAATCTAGATTGAATTAGTAAGTAAATAAATGAAAAATAAAACCCTAGCCAATGAAAATTAAGCTAGGAGTGTGCAAGCTTGTGCTTGACACACTCCAGCACAAGTAGGTTAATTAGATCAGATGGGAGCAACATAAGTCCCAAGCCTAGGATCTTTTAGGAGGCAAAAGTTTAGAAATCAGCTAGGAAACCCTAATTTCAAATCACTATAAATAGAATGAGATGCTGAGGTTAAAACCTACGAAATTGTAAACCTAGACACTTAATTATCAAGCCTAAACAAGCCTCTGCAAGCCCAAGTTCAGAATCAGAAGCTAGGAATTAAAACTTTGAAGAAAAAGGTGCAAACCCTAATTTTATGTTTGATCTTCAAGCCTAGAAAATTTTTGTGTTTTAGATGTTTAAAAATACTTGTTAATAGGTTATTAAGTGATCTGGGCAGTTAAAACATGTTTACATAACATCTAGATATGAAAATCAAGCCAAAAACTCAAACTGTTCTTGGCAGTCAAGAACAGTCTGACAGGCCTTTTTGTCAGAGCTTTTGATCGGCTTAAAATATTTGTTTGATGTGTTTTAAAGCATGAATCAGTAGTATGCCATGTTAGCTTTAAGATCCAATTGGTAGAATAGTTAAATTATCTCTAGGTTGAAAGTTATTAATGGTCAAAACCCATTGACCGACCATGGGGGACTGATTTCTAGGTAACCCAGAAATCGTATGAATGTCTGACAGTTTGATGTCAGACTTTTGATCAACCCAGAAATGGCCTAGATGACATAGTTTGTGTAGTTTATTGATGTAGAGTTGTTGTATGCTATATAGACTTTAATCTTGAACCCTTAAAACACATAAACAAACAATCAATCGAACGGATTTAGCAGTCAAACTGCGTTGACCGTTATGACTGGATGAGTTTCTGGGTTACCCAGAAACTCAAGAACAATCATGAACGGGGTAGTTTGACCATAAAATTTCTAGCATGATATGATATAATTTGAGATGGAAATTGATATGTCGTTGTACACTGCCATGTTGGCTATAACAACAAACAAAAATCAAACACAAACATCAAACGAGCTGAGATTAATTTGAGGTCAAAAGTCACTGTTGGACATTGACCAAGTGTTCTTCATGAAGAACACCTTTAGCGACGAAATTCATGTACAAACCCAGAAACCTATTATTCTATGCAGACCGTCGCTAAAACCCTTTAGCGACGGATTTTTAATAAAAATAAAATAAAAATTAAATAAATAAATTATAAAATAATAAATAAATATTAAATAATTATTAATAATTAATAAATAAATCCGATAATTCATTTTTAATTATAAAAAATTATTTTTTAATATTTTTATATATTCTGATATATTATTTAATTTAATTAAATAATAAATAATAATTATGATAAATCATTTAATAATTGTTTTAATTATTTAAAAATGATATTAAATTATTAAATAATTATGTTAATTATTTAAAAATGATATTAAGGTAAATAAAATTATTATATATAATAATTAAATAAAATATTAAATATTTAAATATTATTAATGATAAATAAATCATTTAAATAATATATTAAGTATTTAAAAATTACTTTAAATGATAATTAAATCATTTAAATATTAAATTAAGTTTTAAAAAATTATTATAAGTAATAAATAAATTAATTTTAATGATAAAATAAATTCTAAAAATATTATTAAATGATAAAATAAATCATTTAAATAATATTCTATTTTTCTAAAAATATTATAAATGATAAATAAATCATTTAAATAATATTTTAAATATCTAAAAATATTCTAAATGATAAATAAATTATTTAAATAACATATTAAATGTTTTAAAATTATTCTAAATGATAATTAAATCGTTTAAAAATATTTCTAAACTTGTAAAATTATTTAAAAATACTTCCAAGCTTCTGAAAATTATTTAAAAATAATACCAAGCTTCTAAAAATGTTATAAATAATAATTAAATTGTTTAGACTAATAATTAGACTTCCAAATGAAGTTTTATCGAACAATCTATGTGTTTAGCTATTAAGGACACGACCGAGATACCGAATCAACGTCGAACCTTGATGAAACTTGTTTAGATTAGTGTGATACATGTTTATATACGTGCTAACGCTTATTATTGGTATACATAGACTACGTGCGTTGACCGATTGTACTAAATTATAGTGAGCTACGCTAAGGCAAGTATCCCAAACTTATTTACTTTTGAGCAAGTGTCCTAACCTTACTCAACTTATATTATGCAAGTTTATACATCTTGCTATCAATTATTGTGAAAGTTATTGCTTCTTGTTCAGCATAACTTAAGAAATGAATCATTATTCATATATTGTTTATTCGAGCGTAAATTGTTGTGTCAAACCAAATTGTTTGGTAAGACATCTTATACTGAGTAAATGGAAATGCCTTCATAGGAAGGCCAATAAATGTCGATAATATATTGACCACAAATGGTAGGATGATATGCATACTCCTAGGATATTGGTGAGGCTGATCACCTACCAGATATCCAAAAACTCAAATGGTTCTAAGTCATTAAAGACTGATAGAACTAAATGAAATATATGGTTCATGTACAGAACCCTCAGTATACATCATTGACATCTTTCCAATCAAACACATGGTGTTTACATTGTTAAATGAACTTGCTGAGCATTTGTAGCTCATTCTTGCGCATATTTTCTTTTGCAGCTGTAAATGATATCCCTGGCACGTCTGGGACTGATAAGGGGAAAAGCCATGCTTATTAGCTTTAATTTCTGTTGTTGAATACTTTAAGTCTTTTAAAGACTTGTTGTTGTAATAACTTAGTATAACGAATGATGTAACCGAACAAAATGTTATGTAATATATTATGATCCTTTATGTCATAGAATGCGTTATACTCTGATCTTTAAATTCTTTAGAATAGTTGTACTAAGTTAAATACAATGTCTATATGAACTATACATCTGAATGAGGGTATCTAAATGATGTTGAGAGTCCTATAAGCTCTGGGGTTACACTTAATGAGCGCCGGTAAGGTGCCATCTTTACCGGAATGCGTCCCTCAGTTCTATGGACAATCTTATCATTAATACTGTGAATGTCAGATAGATAGAGAATATTGATATGAAAGAGATGTTCATAAGATATGAATCTATATATCTAAGTGAGGGTATCCAAACACAGACAACGTTCTGGCCGGAACTAATACCTGTTATGGGATACTGTGAACCTTGGATAGATAGAAGTCATATTTTATTGAATATTTATAGTTGTATAGTTTCACGTGATCACCAGATCTGCTACAGGGGAGTGTAGAGATTTGGGGGCGTCACAGAGTACGAGCCTGAGTCAGATCCTGAGGAGGATCCTGAGGAGGTTGAAGAGGAGGGAGAAGACCCTGAGGAGATACCACTATCTTCTTTAGGTGTTCAGATGTATGAACAGGTGTATGAGCGCAACATATAGTTACAGGATAGAGTGGAGGAGCTGGAGGAGCAGATGGCTGAGCGACAGACTGTTCTGGAGCAGAAAAATAGTGAGATAGCGGAGCTTGATATACGTCTTGGGGACGTGGAGTGGAAACTGGTTCATGTGGAGAACCAAAAGAATGAGTTAGAAGATCAGGTCATGGAATGTCAAGCCACTCTAGAGCAGAAGGATGTCGAGATTCAAGACCTTTCGTCACGTCTTGCAGAGGTCGAGTAGAGACTAGCTCAGTCTGAGTACAGACGAGGTCAGTTATTAGCTAGGAACGAAATTGTACGAGATGAATTGAAAGAGGATACAGCTAAGCGGGCTAGAGCTGAAGACGCTTAGTTGAGGGAGGCTAATCGCGCAGATCGTGTTGAATGTGAGGTGCGGTCAAAGAAGGCCAAGATTGATGAGATGGAGTATATTTTTCACACCACAATCGATAGAGCCCAGGATCGAGTTCATCGTCATCCAGTGCAGTTCGATGATCAACCCCGGTATATGATGGATCGAAGGATAGTGACTCGTATTATGGAGCAAGAACGCGAGGAAGCTGTGCGCCGTGGAATGTCATCGTAGACTATGTTTAGATGTGCTAGTATGAAAATCTATGAAGTTAATAAGTTGTAAATCCCAGTTTTGTATAACGGGATAGAATAATGATGTAATCCTGTAATTTTATGATTTCAGGATAGATGATATAAGCAACTATGATGCTGTCTATGCTATATTTTAAAGCAATAAATGAATAAAATACGAATGTGCTATGTGTTAAGTGTTATTTATAAATATTTAAGTTAAGACTTAAATGTTTAAGTGATTGTGTAATAATCCAATAACGCGAATTCTTGACAGTAAAATGCCGCCAAGAAGACAAACCCGTCAACAGACCCCTGAGGGATCCACAAATAACAACGATGAAGCCAACGCTAATCCAATGCAGCAGCTGGTAAATTTGCTAACGGGAGCATTTACAAACCAACCCCAAGCTCAGGCCACTACTTTCAAAGACTTCAAAGCTGTTGGACCCCCAGAATTTCAAGGGTCTATGAATCCGATCGAAGCATAAACTTGGGTCATGGAGATGGAGAAAGTGTTTGATGTCGCTAGGGTCAACGATGACCAGAAGACTGCATTTGCAACGTTTATGCTCAAATCCGAAGCAAGTTACTGGTGGCAAGCTAACAAAACTCGGGGTGGTCAGGGGATAATACCGTGGGAACGATTTAAGGAGATGTTTTTCGAGACTTATTTTCTGGCAAGCGCACAGAATCAGATGGAGGTGCAATTTCTGGAGTTAAAATAAGGTACCATGACGGTGCCCGAGTATGCTACAAGATTTAACGAGTTGGTGAGGTTTGCGCCATATCAAGTTAATACCGATGAGAGAAAAGCTAGAAGGTTCGAGCAGGGACTGAAGCCCTGGCTTTATAGCTGAGTTTCAATGTTCCAACTGAATTCGTTCGCAGCTGTGTTAGAAAAGGCAATTATTGCTGAAGGTGGAAGTGATGCTTTGACCAAGTACAATCAGGAGCAAAAGAAGAAGAAGAATGAACATGAGAATAAAGCAAGTGGTAGCCATGGTGGCAGCAATCAAAAAAGGAAGTGGAGTGATGGTGTTTCTGCTGGGAGTCAGCAAGGGAATCAGAAGAAGAAGTTTGAAGTGTGTGGTAACTGCGGAAAAAGTCATGCGGGTGTGTGTATGAAGGGGAAGTGGGTATGCTATAATTGTGGACAAGAGGGCCACATCGCACCAAATTGTCCTAGTCCGAAGAAGGGTGCATATTTTATTTGCGGATCAAAAGATCACTTTGCTCGAGACTGCCCTACGAAAGCTTCAGGAGGGGCAAGTGGAGGAAAGGAAAACAGTAGTGGTGGTAATCTGACTATCACTGGATCGACGCCGTCCAACCGACCTACCGCCCGAACATTCAACATGACGGTGCAAGATGCTGTGCAGTCAAAGGATGTGGTGTCAGGTATCATGCCAGTCAATAGTGTAAATGCTTATGTATTATTTGACTCGGGTGCAACTTGTTCATTTATATCCGATGATTTTGCTAAGAAATTGGAGTTACCTCAAGAAGAATTAGATTAACCTATGAACATAGAAATCGCGAATAGGGAGGTGATTCTTGTTAAGTTTATCCACAAGACCTGCCAGATAGATATTAAGGGTCATGTCATGACAGTAAATTTAATTCCAATTCGCCTTGGGGAGTTTGACGTTATTCTAGGTATGGATTGGTTGTTCGATCATGGGGCAATGATTGATTGCCAAAAGAAGTGTGTGAACCTTATGACTCCGTCAAAGGTAGTGTTTTATGGTAGCAAGTCGCCTAGACAAGCGAGTTGTCTAACGATAATGCAGGCCAGGAGGATGTTGAGGCAAGGATGTGTAGGATATCTAGCCTACATAGTTGATACACGAAAGGTGGGTGCAAAGATGGAAGAGATACCAGTAGTTAGGGATTTTGCGGACGTGTTTCCTGATGATTTATCGGGATTATCGCCAGATAGGGAAATTGAGTTTGTGATTGATCTAGCACCGGGAACAGCCCCTATATCAAAAGCCCCGTATCGAATGGCTCCAGTAGAGTTGAAGGAGTTGGTGGTGCAACTGCAAGAGCTGCTCGACAAGAAGTATATTCAACCGAGCGTTTCACCCTGGGGAGCGCCGGTGTTATTTGTTAAGAAGAAAGACGGATCAATGCGTCTTTGCATTGATTATAGAGAGTTGAACAAGGTCACGATTAAAAACAAGTATCCGTTACCAAGGATCGATGACCTGTTCGATCAGCTGAAAGGAGCGAGATATTTTTCAAAGATAGATCTGCGAAGTGGGTACCATCAGTTGAAAGTGAGAAAAGAAGACATACCAAAGACAGCATTCCGAACTAGATATGGCCACTATGAGTTTTTAGTTATGTCATTTGGTTTAACAAACGCACCTGCAGCGTTTATGGATTTAATGAATAGAGTGTTCAAACCATTTTTGGATAGATTCGTAGTGGTATTTATAGACGATATTCTAGTATATTCCAAAACACCGAAAGAGCATGTGGAACATCTGAAGATGACTTTAGAAGCGCTAAGGAGGGAGAAATTGTATACGAAATTCTCAAAATGTGAATTTTGGTTGGAGCGTGTCCAATTCCTTGGGCATGTTATTGATAGAGACGGGATTTCGGTGGATCCGGCGAAAGTGGAAGCTGTAATAAACTGGGATCAACCGAAAACACCGTCAGAAGTGAGGAGTTTCCTAGGTTTGGCAGGTTATTATAGGCGTTTTATTCAAGATTTCTCCAAGATTGCCACTCCGTTAACGAATTTGACAAGAAAAGTAGCGAAGTTCGTTTGGACGGAGAAGTGTGAAGAGAGTTTCCAAGAATTAAAGAAGAGATTAAGTACGACACCTATATTGTCTTTGCCAGATGACACAGGAAATTTTGTGGTGAACAGTGACGCATCGCATAAAGGACTTGGTTGTGTGCTTATGCAAAACAGTAAGGTTATTGCATATGCATCGCGCCAATTAAAAGACTATGAAAAAGGGTATCCGACCCATGATTTAGAGTTAGCAGCCGTGGTTTTTGCTTTGAAACTTTGGAGGCATTATCTCTATGGGGAGAAGTGTGAGATATACACAGACCATAAAAGTCTGAAATATATTTTCACACAGAAGGATTTGAATATGCGTCAGAGGAGGTGGTTGGAGCTTATCAAGGATTATGACTGTGAGATTCTTTATCATCCGGGTAAAGCTAACGTGGTTGCCGACGCTTTGAGCAGGAAGGGTCGGGAAAAGTTGTTTTTGTTAACTGCTCAATTGAAGCTCATAGAGGAAATGGCAAGGTTGGAGTTAGAGGTAAAGTGTCTGGCGGAGCCGAATGAAAAGTTGTTCCAGATGGAAACCCAACCAACTTTGGTGGATAGAGTGAAGGAAGCGCAACTCCTGGATGAGGAGTGTATTAGTATACGGAAAAGAGTGCTCGAAGGTGAGGAGCTTAAATATAAAATTGATACTGAAGGGTTGCTTAGATTTGAAGGAAGAATCTGGGTTCCGTCAGTGCTGAAGATCAGAGAGGAGATTTTGAACGAAGCTCATAGTTCAAAATTTTCGATTCACCCTAGAAGTACAAAGATGTACCAGGATCTTTGCCAACATTTCTGGTGGCCAAACATGAAAAGGGAAGTTGCTGAGTGTGTTGCAAAGTGCTTAACTTGTCAGAAAGTTAAAGCAGAGCATCAACGACCAAGTGGCTTGTTACAGCCCTTGGAGATACCAGAATGGAAGTGGGAGCATATCACGATGGACTTCGTGGTAGGGCTTCCAACTACTCAAAAGGGTAATGACGCAATATGGGTTATAGTGGACCGACTGACGAAATCAGCGCATTTCTTGCCAATCAAAATCAAATTCACTTTGGATTAGCTTGCGAAATTATACATCAAAGAGATTATCTCGAGGCACGGAGTTCCAGTATCAATAGTGTCAGACAGGGATCCACGTTTCACATCAAAATTTTGGAGGAGTCTGCAAACTTGTTTGGGGACGCAGTTTAGAATGAGTACTGCGTATCATCCTCAAACCGATGGTCAGAGTGAAAGAACAATTCAAACGTTAGAAGATATGTTAAGGGCGTGCGTCATGGATTTTAAAGGCAACTGGGATGATCATTTACCTCTGGCCGAGTTTGCTTACAATAATAGTCATCACGCAAGTATCGGCATGTCGTCCTACGAAGCATTATACGGAAGGAAGTGCAGAACTCCGTTATGTTGGGATGAGGTGGGTGAACGTCGACTATTGGGACCCGAGCTGGTACAACAAACTGCTGAAATCGTCAAGGTGATAAGAGCCAGATTGTTAGCTGCTCAAGACAGACAGAAGAAATACGCAGATAAGCACCAGCAGAATAGAGAATTCGACGTCGGGAGTTTTGTGTTTCTCAAAGTATCTCCCTGGAAGGGAAAGATCAGATTTGGTAAAAAGGGTAAGCTGAGCCCAAGATTTATTGGACCCTTTGAGGTGCTGAAAAGAGTATGTGAAGTGGCCTACGAGGTGGCTTTACCTCCAGAGTTAGACCACATTCACAATGTCTTTCATATATCAGTGCTACGACCGTACAAGCCCGATTATAAACATGTAATCGAATATGAACTAGTACAATTTGAGAAAGATTTGTCCTATGAAGAGGTTCCTGTACAGATAGTTAACAAGAAAGAGCAAGTTCTTCGAAATAAAGTTATACCTTCTGTTAAGATAATCTGGAGGAACCACAATGCTGAAGAAGCTACGTGAGAACTCGAAGAGAAAATGATACAAAACTATCCTCAATTATTTGTTTAGCACTTGTATCGCGATTCTGGGGACAAAATCGTTGTAAGGAGGGAAGGATATAACGAATGTATTAATTGCGTAGTGATTCTGGGGACAGAATCCTTGTAAGGAGGAAATGATGTAACGAATGTGATTTCTGTGAATTAAATAAAATGTTCATTGAGTTAAATAAATATTTTATTTGATTTATTTATTGAGTAGAATAAATAATTGATGGATTTGTTGTGGAATAATTTATTAAGCGCAATTATGATAATTATTATTTGAGTGGTTATTTGACGATTGTTCTAATTTAATTTAATAATTAAATTGGATGATTAATGATTTATTTGAATAAAATGAATTATTTGGATTAATTTATAATTGGATAAATAGAAATTATAATTTAATTAGTAAGGTTTAATTGAATTTATTTATTAGTAAGTTTAATTAAAGTATGTGTGACAATTGAACCTTATTATAAAAGGATTATTAAAATAAATTAAAAGAGGATTAATTTAGTTTTACCAAACAAAGCCTTGTGGCTTTTGAATTTCCAAGTTAATCTAGTTTTGCCAAACAAGGTCTTATGACCTTTTGAATTTGTTAACTGATGATCTTGGTAACTGCCAAGGTCTTAAGTGGGTTTTACGTTAATTTAAATGCATGGTATCAGTTTATTTGTTAAGCAAAGAGCAGAAGAGCAGAGTTTTGTAGAGAGGAAAGAATTGAGAGAAATTCTGTGAAAGTGAGGGTAAGCTTAAGAGAATCAAAAGGAAGAAGAAGAAAATCAATCCACCTTGCTCTAAGTCTGAAAGAGAATTGAAGGTAATAAACTAATTCTAAAGTTTTATTTTATATTTCTTGAAGTAGATTTCCTGTGAAAACTCTTGATGAACTAAAGTGTTAGGATTTGATTATATGTTGGTTATAAATGTCTAAGAGTATGTATAATGTGTTAGATAGTCTCTGTAAATGGTTTTCTGTAATTAGAATTTGTGTATGAGCATGAAATAGAAATAATTAGACTTGTTGGTTTCACAGTGTTCTTATGGCCTGTTTTAAGTACAAAATTGAGGGTCAATTCATACTTAGAATGTTAAATTGGTTGTTGTTAGTTGTAATTTTCTGAGAAACGAAAACAATGTAGCTGGAACGGATTAAAATGATTTAAAAACGAATTTGTGATATTCGATTTCACTAAATATGTTGAAATATGAAATTTAAAGCCTAAACATTGGTTTTAAATCTTTAAATGGGTTTGTGAAAGTTTTGGAAGTGTTAAAATCATTCTATGAATGTTTGCTGCTGTGTTTAACAAATTTGTTGAGTCAAAAATCGATCAAATTAGACTTTAGATGAGCTAGTATGGAATTTGGGATGAAACAGAGCCTGTTCGCGCTGCAGCAACTGAGTCTGTGACGCAGCGCGGCCGCGCTGGTTTCCAGTGCAAAAGTAGCGCGGCCGCGCCATCAGCAGATCAGTCCCTGTATGTGTGCAGCGCGACCGCGCTGGTTTCCAGAGTAAAAGTGGCGCGGCCGCGCCGGTATTCAGAGCAGACCCAGTGATGAGTTTTTACATGCATAGCTTGGATGGTGATAAGTTAGCTTATTCTAATGTATGTGGAGAATCGTAAAGCATATAGTGAGGCTTAATAACATAATGTGGTACTCAATTGATGATTGTAAGCTATGAATCAATAAGTTATAAAGGTTTGTAACTCGATATCCGTAAGAATTGGAGATGTTAATTATATGTTATGTCTTATGTTATGTGATGGTATAGATTTCTATTTTGTGCTATGTGGTTAGTTAGAGAGTTCGGATCATGAATTTAAGTTAGTATCTTGGAAAGTGAAATTGTAGTCAGAGTTGTAATGAACTAACTTACATTGTGACCCTAATGGAATGTAGGACGTTTGGTGAACATAAATTGAGATTGTGTAGATTACGCACGAGGCAAGTTCCTTAAAACTTTACCTTCATTAAGCAAGTTTCTAAACCCTACATTTTATTGAGCAAGTTCTCTAACCTTGGTTATTATTATTATTCAAGCAAGGTTTCTCATATTACTCAACGATTATATGTTGATTGAGTACTCTAGACCCTCAAATGTGTTACTCCAACATATTCGTTTGTAATCTTTGATTTCTACTATTATTGTAGTTCTATTTTTACAAAGATTGTATTGTTATTGTAAACAGACTGTTATATGGCTAGTGACCCCTTTTGATTCAGCTAGTCCATAGTTGATGATCGTTCTAAAATCTAGAATTTTCTGTTGAAGCTATTCCAAACCAAACTTCATTTGGTACGGACTCTAATGGTAAAACTGAGATGAACAACCCTAATATAGGGGATTTTATTATACAATAGCGTTAAAATATTTGTGCACAATACATTGTACAAAGGGCTAATCCCCCTGAGTACGAGATGAATGGTCCATAGTCTGTAAGACTGTTAAAGGTTACGGTAGAGATACTTGTTAACCTAGGACATAGTTCGAGGTCTTATGACCCTCAGATATACTTTTAATTTTGAAATCTATATTCAACTCTTGAGCCAACCTATCCGTTGAGTTTTCAGACGTCTGATTATTGTTAATTGATTTCAGAAAAACTATTACTCCTTAGTTAACATCTACTCCGTTAATCGTTTATCTGTTATTGCTAGTATACTTGTGAGCAATTATTTGCTCACTCTTGCATAAAACATTGCAGCTAAGACTGAGAAGTTAGATGAGCCGTCCACGAGTAAGGACAAAGGCAAGATGCAGAAATAGATCGCGAAGTGCTATTTGTTATGGAGTTTTTGTAATAAGACTTATTAAATTTTATGTTTTAATTCCGCGATGATGTAATAAAGGTTAGATAACCTGTGAATTACTTACTTAAGAATTTTAAGTTGTAACCTCTATTATGGGGAGATATTTTATTCAGTTTAATTGCATTATCTTTTATTTTGGGTAGTTAGTCATGAATGTATGGAAAAGTGAGCACCAAATCTGTGGAAATTGAAGTACCCGGATTTGGGGGTGTCACATCTTCTCCTGGATTCGACTGATATCTGCTTGTTACACTAAGTACATGAGCGACATCTGGTCTAGTACATATCATACCGTACATGATAGATCCTATTGTTGAAGCATAAGGAATCTTACTCATACGGTCTCTCTCCTCAAGTGTCTTTGGGGCCTGTTTCTTGGAGAGATGTATTACATGGCTCATCGACATGAGACCTCTCTTGGAATCTTCCATGTTAAACTTCTTTAGCATCGAGTTAATGTACTTTCCTTGGGTCAAGCCAAGCATCCTTTTAGATCTATCTCTATAGATCTTTATCCCCAAAATATAGGATGCCTCACCCAAGTCCTTCATGGAGAAGTGTTAAGATAACCAAATTTTGATCGACTGTAGCATATGAACATCATTCCCTATCAGTAAAATCAAACGTTTTGATTATCTCATCAAAACGGATGTTCCACCTTTGAGAAGCGTGCTTCAATCCATAGAAGGATCGTTGTAACTTACAGACTTGATTTGTTCCAACCGTTGAAACAAAACCCTCTGGCTGTATCATATATACATTCTCCTCAAGCTCTCCACTGAGGAAGGCCGTTTTCACGTCTATTTGCCAGATTTCGTAGTCATAATAAGCTGCAATTGCAAGTAAAATCCGAATGGACTTGAGCATAGCTATTAGTGAGAAGGTTTCATCATAGTCAACTCCTTATCTTTGTTTGAAACCTTTTACAACCAATCGGGCCTTATAGATCTCCACCTTGCCGTCCGCTCTAGTCTTTCTCTTAAAGACTCATTTACACCCAATAGGCTTAATGCCCTCAGGTGGTGAAACCAAAGTCCATACTTGGTTTTCATACATGGAGTCCATCTCAGATTTCATGGCTTTAAGCCATTTCTTTAAGTCTTTACTACTTATAGCCTCATCGTAAGTCAGTGGATCATCATCTCCTATGATTCGTACCTCATCATCATCCTCTATGATGAATCCATACCTATCAGATATCTTCGGTACTCTTCCTGGTTTACGAATAGGTTGTGGTACAGTAGGTTCTTCCACTTGGTCAGGTACCTGACTTTGATCCGTAGTATTTTGTGGTTCTTGAACTTCTTCAAGATATATCTTACTCCCACTGACCCCTTCAAGGATAAACTCCTTTTCTAAGAAGGCAGCATATTTCGCAACAAACACCTTTTGATAAGTGGGATGATATAAATAATACCCTATAGTTTCTTTAGGGTATCCCACAAATCTATACTTATCGGATCTAGTCTTTAGCTTATCATGCTCAAACCTTTTGATATAAGCTGGACAACCCCAAGTCTTAACATACTTAAGATTTGGTTTCCTCCCTGTCCATAGTTCACATGGAGTCTTTGGGACGGATTTGGTAGTGCCTTGTTAAGTAGATATGCAGCCATTTCTAGGGCATGACCCTAGAAGGATATTGGAAGGTCGGTAAAACTCATCATGGAACGAACCATGTCCAACAATGTTCGATTTCTCCTTTCAGATACACCATTCAACTGTGGCATCCCTAGTGGAGTCCATTGTAAGATTATACCATTTTCTTTGAGACAATTGAGAAATTCATTGGTCAAGTATTTCCCTCCTCGATCCGATCGAGGAATTTTAATACTTTTACCAGTTTGCTTCTCTTCTTCACTTCTGAATTCTTTAAACTTTTCAAACGATTCAGATTTATATTTCATTAAATACACATATCCAAATCTAAAATGATCATCAGTGAAAGTAATAAAATAAGAATACCCTCTTCGTGCATTTGTTGTCATAGGTCCACATACGTCTATGTGTACCAATGCTAACAACTCTGTAACTCTATCTCCTTTTTCACTAAAAGGAGATTTAGTCATTTTACCCATGAGACAAGATTCACAAGTTGGATATTATTTGGAATCAGATAGCTTTAAAAGCCCATCCTTATGCAACTTGGTTAATCTTGTTTCATTGATATGACCAAGTCTACAGTGCCACATAAAGGTATAATTAACATCATCTCTTTTTCTTTTCTTAGTTTGTTCAATTTGAAGTATATTTTCATGTAAGTCAAGTATGTAAAGTCCATTCAGTAAATTGCCAACATCATATAAAATATTTTTATTATAAATAGAACAACTGTTGTTCTTTATTATAATATTAAAACCATCCATATCCAATATAGAAATTGAAATAATATTTCTAATGAGTGTTGTAACATAATAACAATTATTTAAACTAATGGACTTGCCCGTAGGCAGTGCTAAACAATAAGTTTCTACAACTAATGCAGTAACCTTTGCTCCATTTTCCACTCGTAGAAGGACTTCATCCTTGTTTAGCTTTCTACTTCTGCTTAGTCCCTGCATATTATTACATATGTGAGAACCACGACCGGTATCCAATACCCAAGTATAATTTTGACTTTCAGAAAAATTAATTTCAATCATGAACAAACCTATATCGGAAGTCGAAGCTTCTCTAAGCCTCTTTTGGTCCGCAAGATACTCTTTGTAGTTCCTCTTCCAATGTCCCGGCTTGTTGCAATGGTAGCAAATTCCTTTGCTATCTGGATCAGGTTTCTTTTTATCCTTTATTTTCGCCTTGCCCTTAGCCTTCTTATTTTTCTTCTTTTCAGAAGATACCTTAGGCCTCTTCCTCTTATTCGAAGAATCATCTACTAGTAAGACTTGGTCCTTGTTGGATAAGAAGTGACCTTCAGCAGTTTTTAGCATGTTAAGTAACTCAGGCAAGCTGACGTCCAACTTATTCTTGTGAAAACTCACAACAAATTGTGACAAGGTGTCCGGGAGTGACTGCAAGATCAAATCTTGACTTAACTCCCCATCCATCACGAACTCAAGCTGTCTAAGTTGTTTAATCAAATTGATCATCTTAAGGACATGAGTCTCAACAGTAGTGCCCTCAGTCATACGAGATCGGAAGAGCTCCTTAGATATCTGATATCTAGCAGTCCTATTTTGCTCACCATACAACTCCTTGAGGTGCAGCAATATAGTAGGAACATCCATAGTTTCATGTTGACGCTAAAGCTCGTTACTCATGGATGCGAGCATAATGCATTAAGCCAAGATTGCATCATCTTGCCACTTTCTAAAAGTAGCAATCTCTTCCTCAGAGGCTGTTTCTGCAACATTTGTAGGTACTGGCGAATTTAGGACATAAGAAATCTTTTCAGCAGTGAGAACAATTCTCAGTTTCCTTAACCAGTCCGTGTAATCTGGTCCGGTCAGTTTGTTAGCATCAAGTATGCTACGCAGTGATAGTGAGTTTGACATTTTTAAATTCTGCATGTGAAATAGACAACAATTTAGCATACATTCATTTTATTAATCATCAAAATAAATTAGGTCTTTATTTAATTTGATATCTCCCACTATTTTCATCAAACTATATTATCCTCAATTTATAGTTCGGTAAATCTAATTAAAGATTTGCTAGTGAGAATAAGGATCTCATTTCAAATGTATATATCCTTGTGTGATACAATAAACTATATATAAATTAATAGGTAGACAACTATTGTCAATTACATGACTATGTAACTCCTTGTATTTTGCCTCTTAGATTATTTTGATCAAGTGTGACACATCCGAATCAAAATTATCCAAGTTAAGTCCAACCTAGCACTTCAATATATGTGAAGAGAAAAATATCGTCCTTATGTGGCACAACAAACCAGTAATGTTCAATTCCTCAATAAGCATCAAATGTGATAAGGCAACATCTTAAATATTTAATACTTGCCTTGTGTGACACAACAAACTCATATTAAATATTTAATACTCTATTGCTTTACCATGCTAGAAGGCGACGTTCGATATTCCAAATATTTTTGAACGTTTAGGACTTAATATAATTTCTTTAAGGGGTTTGTTATTATTAGTATCATCTTGATTAGCGCGCATGCACACACACACACACACACACACACACACACACATATATATATATATATATATATATATATATAGTAAACATGCACAAATAGAATACTATATTCTACCCGTATTGATTATGGACTTTTATTCTAGTTTGGTTCACTAGAGACACCAAGTGAACCAAAAGGTCAAACCTAGTATGCAAGAATTAAAATTTAAATATAACTATTACATTTAAACCCGGGCTCCGTTACAAACGGGTCTTCAAGCGCTCCTTGCTCCTTTGTCTCCAATTCTTCAAAATTATTCTAACTAATCCTATTACATAAACTATTTACAATAAATAGAAACCTTGATCAGTAGTCAAGGGGAAGTACATAGGAGGGAGATAGAATTTACATTAAGAAAAATTAGAGAAGACGAGGTACGTAGACCCCATTTATGAAAACCCATTCATTCAAATATCCTCTAAAATAAATCCAATCACACATTGGTCAATAGTCCATTATCAATCCCTATTTATTATCATACATATCTCCATATGCATCAATAAATAACATTCATCTCATGAAAAATAAAACTATTGCATATATGCATTGATATCATTTAATGGACAAAAAGTTTGCTAATATTTAGTTCTGAAACAAAATAAACTCTTTTATTTTAATCAAAAACCAAATTAAAATTAAACTCCTTTAATTTTAGCAACCTAGAATCCTATTCTAGATAAAACAAATATCATTATTTTAAACTTTTATCAATTAAATAAACCATTTACTTAAATCGATGAAAAAACAAAAATTTTAAAATTTGCAGACTAGCGTTATCGCGCTCCAAAATGAACTAGGAGCAACGACCGTGATGCACCCCCAGAAACGATTTCTGGGTTCGGGCACGGCCGCGCTCCAGAATGAACTGGAAGCGGCGCAGCCGCGTCGCGACGCAGAATCAAAAAAATTTTAAGCCCATCAAATCCGATCGTATCGCATATCAATTCATACATGGAATCATCTAAATCAATAATTAACACAAGGATTGGATCTCATACCACTGTTAGGTTTGTATATTAGGCAAGCATGCAATCTAATTACATAAATAGGGCGGAAGCGCGATAAAACAGATTTTAAATTTTTTAATACAAGCCATCACCATGATCTTTCCTTGTGTTCAATTATTAATTAACGAAAGAGATAGAGATAGAGAATTATACCCTCGTGAATCAAAGTTTCCTCGGGTACAAGTTCACCACCAATTCCTTCGCGTTCTCCTTGAATTCCACCGATGAGATTCCTTCCTTTAATCAACATTAGCCACCCAAGTGTTTGACCTCTAGAGGTGATCCACCAAGGAAGAATAGGTATTCAAGAAGTTGGGTGTTTGGCAAAACCCTATTTTCTATCTCTATAGAAATTGCAAGTACTCTCCACAATTCTTATACAAGAGTGTGTAACCTTAATCTATGATAAGACTGCTCTTATTTATAGATGTAGGAAAAATCCTTCCCTAAACTATTTAGGATTAGGGTTTCAATTTTAATTAAACTTCTTTAATTAATTATACTCCTAATCCAAATAAGAATTTATGAGAGAGTACTTCTATTAATTAATTCACAATCCCTATTAGGATTAAATAATAGTAATATTAATAATAATAAGACTCCTCTTATTAATTTATATTTAATATTTTCAAAATATTAAATAATAAATATTAAGCTATTTAATTTATTCTATCTATATAGACTAAATTACATACACTTAACTTATTATTACAATTATGATATTTACTTCTTAAATAAATATTTTTCTTTTTGCGCTGTGACCATTTAGGTTCTCCATATTAAACCGATTGTGAATAAATCAAATAGAACAATTCTAATCTTATTTAAATAAATAAATTAAACTATTTAATTTATTTAAATAAATAACATTTATTCTACAATAAGGGTAAGCCCCCTTAGCGATCAACGACTTTTCAGATAATATAGATTTCAACATTAATCACAAAAGAACCTTTTAGTGAATAGTTACTGTACAATTCAATCCTTCTACCATACAATATCCCAATTAAATATAAGACATGGATTTACTGTCAAGTCTTATTTTATTTAATTATATGTATTTCGATTCCAAAATGCACAACTCTAAATAAGGTATTATGTTACCTTTTACCTTATGTGAATTAAGGAAAGAGATTATGTAAAAAAAAATACATATGGAGAAGATTTAAGAAAAAGGGAAAACGGTTTGCTGAATTAGTGTATTCGGTTTACTGAATTATTGAATCCAGTTTACTGAATTAATGAATTCGGTTTGCTGAATTGTTGAATCCAGTTTACTGAATTAATGAATCCGGTTTGCTGAATTAGTGAATCCGGTTTGCTGAATTGTAGGATAGTTCGAATCTAGGCTACTAGATTAGTATGTATGGATAATCCAACTTGCTGGATTAGGTATTCCGGTTTAATGGATTATAAAGAAAAACGTATACAATGAAAGACTTATTGTTAAGTCATAAGGTTTATGATCAAGTAGTAGTACAGTCGTGTTCTGTAATAGTTGATGTATAGTGGTTGGGCTAAACGATTCCTTCAAGGAGCGGGGTTATATACGAACTAGCAACCGATCTAACTCACTGTGAAAATAGTGTAGACGAGACGGAAACTAGTTTGTTGGTTGTTTGTGGGAAACTACCCAGATTATTATATTGACCACCGTTAGAGAATCGATTTATGCTAATTATAGGATTGTGGATATGTACGATGACAAGGATAAATACATGGTGGCATGTGTGAGATTAAGTGAATATATATATATATATATATATATATATATATATATATTATGAATATGTATATTTATCAAGTAATTCTAACTAAACCTATTACATAAACTATTTACAATAAATAGAAACCTTGATCAGCAGTCAAGGGGAGGTACATAGGAGGAAGATAGAATTTACATCAAAAAAAACTAGAGAAGACGAGGTACGCAGACCCCATTTATAAAAACCCATTCATTCAAGCATCCACTAAAATAAATCCAATCACACATTGGTCAGTAGTCCATAATCAATCACTATTTATTATCATACATATCTCCATATGTATCAATAAATAACATTCATCTCATGAATAATAAAACCATTCCATATATGCATTGATATCTATTAATGGGCAATTAAAAGTTTACTAGAAATCCAATTTTGAAACAAAATAAACTCCTTTATTTTAATCAAAATTTAAATCATAATAAACTTATTTATTTTATTTTATCCAATTTTGAATAAAAGTAAACTCCTTTATTTTTAATCAAATTCCAAATCAAAATAAACTCCTTTATTTTAATTAACATGGAAACCAATTTCAAGTTCAAAATAAACTCTTTTATTTTAACTTAAAATTGTTGGAAAACAAAATATGTTGAATCCTATTCCTTATCAAAATAAACATCTTTATTTTTAAGGAAACATGGAATCCTATTCCATATGTGAATAAACTCCTTTATTCTAGGAAACATGAAATCCTATTCCATATGTGAATAAACTCTTTTATTCTAATTAACATGGAATCTAATTCCTAGTTAAAATAAAACTTTTAATTTTAATCATATTCTAATTAAAATAAACATTTTATCTTAATTGAAAATAAATAAAATCAAAATAAAAAAATTTTCAAAATCTGCAGACCGGCGCGGCCGCGCTCCAAAATGAACTAGGAGCGGCGCGGCCGCGCTGCACCCCAAAAACGTTTTTCTGGGTTCGGGCGCGGCCGCGCTGCGTAGCAGACTTCGAAAATTTTTTCTTTTGCCCAGAAAATCGATCCAATCGCATACCCATACATACATGAAATCATAATAATCGATAATTAGCATAAGGTGAGGCTTTGATACCACTGTTAGGTTTGTATATAGCGCGAACATGTAATCAAATTACATGAATAGTGCGGAAGCGCGATAAAACGGATTTTAAAATTTTTATACAAACCATCACCATGATCATCCATGTGCTCAATTATCAATTAAACGAAAGAGATAAAGTATGATAATCATACCCTCGTAGAACAAAGCTTCCTCGGGTACAAGTTCAACTCCCAGTCTTTCGTGTTCTCCTTGAATTTCACCGATTAAATTCCTTCCTTTGATCAACGTTAGCCACCCAAGTGTTTGGCCTCTAGAGGTGATCCACCAAGGAATAATAGTTGTTCAAGAAGATGGGTGTTGGCAAAATCCTAGTTTCTATCTCTATAGAAATTGTAAGTACTCTCTCTCTCCAATTCTCATGGAAGAGTGTGTAAATTGTCTAACCCTAAATCATGATAAGACTCCTCTTATTTATAGATATAGGGAACCCTCCTAAACTATTTAGGATTAGGGTTTTTATTTTAATTAAACTACTTTAATTAATTGAACTCCTAATCCAATTAGGAATTCATGAGAGAGTACTTCTATTAATTAATTCCCAATCCCTATTAGGAATTAAATAATAGTAATAGTAATAATAATAATAATAAGACTCCTCTTATTAATTTATATTTAATATTTTCAAAATATTAAATAATAAATATTAAGCTATTTAATTTATTCTATCTCCATAGATTAAATTAAATACACTTAACTTATTATTACAATTATGCCATTTACTTCTTAAATAAATATTTTCCTTTTGCGGTGTGACCCTTTAGGTTCTCCATATTAAACCGGTTGTGAATAAATCAATTAGAACAATTCTAATCTTATTTAAATAAATAAATTAAACTATTTAATTTATTTAAATAAATAATATTTATTCTACAATAAGGGTAAGCCCCCTTAGCGATCAACGACTTTCCAGATAATATAGATTTCAACATTAATTACAAAAGAACCTTTCAGTGAATAGTTACCGTACAATTCAATCCTTCTACCATACAATGTCCCAATTAAATATAAGACATGGAATTACTGTCAAGTCTTATTTTATTTAATTATATGTATTTCGATTCTCAAATGCACAACTCTGATAATGTAAATTAGAAACTCCTTTCTAATTTCATTCTGCTTTGGCCAAAGACTTCTGAGTCGTCATTTATCGAATCACATAGGACATTCTCTCCTTTTACTAGAAGTGGTAGATTCTTTGTTGATCATTCACCTATCTCCATGTATAACTTATTATACCCAATCATACCCTTTGATATACCCTAAAGGTCTTAAGGGACATGTCAAAGTATAACTCATCATACACAAGATACTATGATGATCTCAAGTCCAAGGATCACTTGTACTACTATCACTAGAGGAATTCCTATTGACAGGCGAGTAAAACTCCATTAGGTATTCCTTAGCGAGCCACGTTCAGTGAACTTATTCTCTAATAAGCACCTACATACTTGCTTTAGTGTCTCCACACAAATGATTATGAGATCAATCATCTCTTCGTAAGAGCAAGCAACGTATATACTAATCTATCCGGATTCACTAATCCCCTTTTTAGTAATCCATCGATTAGGGACGATTTTAGTTTGTGAGCTATCTAGAATTTAGATCTCATTAGCATGATCACTATCATGATTCTAAAAGCATTGCTCAAAACTATGGGTTCATCACATTTAATATAACAGCACCATGTAGATAAAGTAAAATGCCTTTAACAATCGAATAAGATTACAAAGTATATGTTACATCATATCAAATATGATTGGCTTGTGTGCATACTACTTTCAATTGTATAAAGCACATCGATTAGTATGAGAACTACATGATATATTACTGATTACTCCCTATGTCTTGATTGAACGCCCATTTTTATAAGTCAAAGTTATAATGTAATTCTGTACATTAATTTTGAAAGTGGGCTCTCATTTTTTAAGGAGGAAGTATGGTATTTTGAGCTATAGCTATAATATTAAATTTCTGGTTTTTAGATATCTGACCTCAGTCCAAATATCAAAGACGTTTTGCTCAAGATTGCTTTTGGTTCATCTTCACACTTCTAGAATTAAGAATACATTTATATTTTTTTTCATTTGACTTTGAGCATCATTTCAATGAACGCTCTATTTGTTCTGCTCTATTTTATCCGTAAATGCATGGATGGTATTACAAAGAGATGGAGAGGCCAATAACATGCTCACTATTTACTAAATATGAGTTATCTGAAAACATACAATAATTATGCTCACTATTTACTAAATATGAGTAGCCTTTATTGTTTAGTGAATCAAATTCTAAACTATCATTCTTTTAGCAGCACATAACATGGTAGCAGCATAAATTCCTTTTACAACACTAACAGTTATGACACTAGTAGAATGAATAAAAATACAATGCACCTGAAATATCAAGTAATATTTTTGTCACGTGAAAGTTTTAAATTTAACTGTCCCTATAATTCGAAGCAAAACCAAAATGGAACCTTTAACAACCCAAATCAGGACTATTCCCATTACCGATTTTGTGCATTAACAATACATTCTCCTTCTAATTTTACATTATTAATCAATACTATAATTGATAAAAATGCAGACACAGCTGTTAGAGCAGTTTCGCTCTGCGATTTTGCAGTCCACATGCCCAACCAGCCCACCTTGTCAATTTCTAACTCAAAGTCTATAAGTCCGATAAATTTCAAATTTTAGTATATTATAGGGGGCATATCATACTATTTTAAAAAAATATAACTTAGCAAATTTGAACATCTTAGACAGGTTTAAGAGAGGGCCAAAACTGCTCTATCAAGTCAGTTTTTTTCGACTAAGCATAAATGAATTCTTCTTTTCAAAACAGGTTCTAACCTTATTAGGCTTACACAAAGAGGTTCTTAACCTCAAACCTTACTCAATTTCACTAGTTAAGCTTAACAGCCCTAAAGAGGACTTTTATCAAACATAACACATACATCCATTTTTGGGACAGAGTTCATAGAGGTTTATATATATTTCAAGCCATGTTCTCCTCCCTTATTACTCCGCACAACAATAACTAATCTCCTTCTTACTAATTTACAGTCCAAACAATCCAATCATAGCAATATATGATCACAATAAGTAATATTTACCCATTATTTATTAAAATTTCTAAAAACATATAACTTACCTCTCAAAGATGCTTAATTAGCTTGTTATTTGTCAATTGCTTGATTCAAGTTGCCATGAAATCCTCTCGTGGCAGTGCTCGATCCCTATTATCCTTTCAATTTGGTTGTTCTGTTTGTATTTTTTTCTCCCTTTCTTCCTTTCTTTGGATCGGATGGTAAAGAAACAAGGTTGTTTCTTCTTCTTCTTTGGTTTGGTTGAAAGTGAAATGGTTTAGGGCCGCCTCTCTTTCCTCTTCTTGGAACGAAAATTAAATTGGGAGAAGAAGATTAGGAATGGATCCTTAGACTAAACCACTTCCTGGCCTTCCTTTTGATTTCAGACATATGAAAATGGGAGGGCTTTAGCTTAGTGTATCCTACGAATGGCCTAATTACCTTACACCTCCTGCTTCCTTAATGACTCATCCTAAGCATCATGTCTTGGTTTTAATATTCAGCACTCATGGTTAGTTTAGTGCATTCTCAGCACCCATATTTGACTACATTGTTAATTCTCAGCACTAATGTTATTACTCACTACATATTTTATACACTATGTATACATAGTGCATATATTACACTATATATACTTTATTTCCACTTCATACATGTAATTTATTTTATACATTGTAATTACATGTTCTTCCATTCTTAATAAAAATTCAAATATTATACCTTTATAATACGTATAAAAATTATTTTTCAAATTATGGAATTAATCCATAATTATTTTAACACTTTTTGTGTAATGAACGTTACACTAAAAAACTCATTCAATTTATACAATAAATATTGTATAATCAAATTAAATTAAAATTGCTCTTTTCATAAAATGTTTCAAACAATTTATTTAACTTATACATTTCACTTCAAATTAATTATTACTTTTCTTCACTTTCATATTTCAATTCTTATTTAACTCAAGCTAATTAATTTAATATTTTAACTAGCTATTAATTCTTTCATTCCAAATTTATGTGTATATATATATTTCATACTTATATATACACATTGAATTCACCACACAAATCACATAAATATTTGATTAATATATATTTGAGTAGGTATTCGATACATTCTTTTATAATATATAAAAAGTTAAATAAAATTAAAATAATTAATTATTACTATTTTATTTTTATTTTTAATTGTGATTTTATATTTTATAAAGTATAATAATAAATATATTTTTTAATTTCTAAGTAAAACAATAAGTTCAATTTATAATTATATCTATTATAAAAATAGTTACTATGAAGATACTCGAATTTGAGCTTGAATTCGAAGTTCACGAGTAGTTTGAATATAATTCGATCCGAGTCGGATTGAATTCGAGTAATGAATATTCGAGTTGAGTTGAATATGAGTAGAATTTTTTAAAAGCAATTCGAATCCAAGTCGAATTTTAATATAAATTTAACTTTTCGAGTTAACTCCGAGTAACCCTTTGTTTGGTTTAGGTCAACTCGTTTATACCCTTACAGCTAGGTAATTAAAATTGCACTTTAAATATTTAAAAATTTTGTTATAACTAATGAGTTATTTGATTTAATAATAAAGTGTTATGATTATTATCTCACACCTACATATAAAAAATCTATTAACAATCAACACAAACAATTTGAGCTAAGAAAAAAATGTCTTGAATAAAAAAAGTAAAATCTCATAAATAAAATTTTATCACAAAGATAATTAATTAATTGTCTCATAAAAAAATAAAATCCAATACAAAAATGAAAAAAATGAATAAAATACTAGTAATAAAAGAATAAACACAAAAATTATAATTATAATTTAGCGTTAGGTTTAATATTTCCCCAAATTTTTTCCCCCGTCTCTTTGTTTCATTCCCGCTATGTACGCTAACCTTTCATCCCCTTCTCTACAATTTAGGGATAGGTGCAAATTGGGTTTTGAAGAATTCAGGTTCGGTGAGGAGTGACCGCATTGCCTTTGTAGTTATTGGAAGTGCGTGTGATAAGGGAGCTTGTCTTGGGGTTTAAATTTCTCTCTCTTCTCTCAAACCTCAAGGCTCCAAGGCCTGGTTCCTCTCCCTCCCACTAATCTGCGCCACCACTACTCCAAGGGTCGAATTATCAAGGTACAAACCACCCCAAATCACCCTTCAGTTGAAGTATTTACAATTCAAGAAGGACCCATTAGCTCAGAGAATGTACTCATTGTACATGGGTTAAGATATAGCTCTTATAGTTTTAAAAAAATTGCTAAATCTTTAGGCCTTAAGGGCATCCGTATGGTAGCTATCGATCTACCCGGTTCTGGGTTTTCGGATAAATCTAGCTATCGATCTATTTTTTGTACTGAACTTTTGATTTTAAGATCTGAATCACAACCGTATGCAATCAAGCTCGCCAATTTTTCATTTGGTGATATAGGTCTTGCTCATTTTTTGCTTGATTGATTCAGAAACTCCAGTTCAGTTAGTTTGTTCTTTAATGCCAAGTTTATAGAGGAATGTAACCTGTTTATTTATTCTAGCTACAAAATTAGTGTAATCGTGGGAAAGTTATGGTTAAGATCTTAGTAATTTGTGTATTTAAAATAATTTAATGACCTTTTTCTAGATAAATATGAAATTAAAATTGAGTTTGAAAATACTCAATTGTTACAATGTACTACCCTCTCTATAAGAGTACTGGTTTCTTTTTGGAACAGGGGAGTATTATAGGCTATTTTTATTGACATTGCTTAATGTGGACTAAAAGTATTATTATTTTTAACTAAAATTTTAAGTTTTATGTATTTTTGCTAATTTTATATTGTATCATACTGATTTTTTGAGATATTATTGGTCTTCTGACAATCATGCAATTTCATGTCTACCTCTCGTAGAGTTAAGTATTTCTTTTTTTTTGTTTAAATACTAATTCTCGTATGCAAATTTTAAGAGTGGCTAGAGCACATTTTTAGCAATTGTTGAATTTTTTTCTATCTTCTTTTGTAAATCTCTTACTACCGAAATTGCATTGTACATCCAGAATAGTCCTAAGAAGACATGATCCCAAGCCGATACTTGACACGTTCTCCCTCTTCCAGGTGCATCACAAGGAAAACAAAAACTAAGATTCACTTTATCCGGTAACTTTATTAAACATTTAAACCAATATTACTTGTTATGATATTTCATGCATTCAACCCAATTATAGTATGCCATAAAGTTAAATATACAAGGATGGGATCATTTATTTTGTGTAAGAATATTATTTCTTTCTTTTTTTTCTTATATTTTATTTTAACTTCAAATTTGATTATAATTAGTTCTAAATTCTCATGTAAAATGGTAAAAGTGAGTTCTTTGAAATGTAACACTTATTCTTTCTAAGCTAGCAAAACTCTTTTATATGAAGTTTTCTGTTTCTACAGTAGGCGGAATATAACAATTGTTGATCAATTTTTTTGTGTGTGTGTGAAATGGCAACAGAAAGATGTGGGAATGGCAAGGTGATGAGTTTGCTCTCCAAGAAGGTATCAATCTTGATGAGTCCCTCAAATTATTGTCAACTAGTAAGTTAAGATACTTGAAATTACTGATACTAACTGGTTGTTGTTGTATTTAGATGTACCTAAGATCCTATGGAATGATGTAAGCCAGAATGAAGATCTATCGTACCTGTTTGATGATATAACTCCAATAAAGGCCTGTATTGATGTGGGTTATCATGCTACAAATAATGGTACTTTGTTGACACATTTTGTTTACTAAGCGATAATTAGAAATGACAAAATAAAACTTTTGATATTTGTACTTCGAAATTTTAAGTGCAATTTGAAGAACACACGTCTAATTCCAGGAGATAAATTGCAGAAAATACAAAAAATGTGAAGACATGCAAACCGAGTTATTCTCAAGTAAAGAGGCGGAGAATGTTGCAGTTTCACTCTAAGGTTTTAAAAATTCCCTATTGCAATGAAGAGATGCGACCCACATTCCTAAAAACAAAAGTTGTATTATGCTATCAGCTCAATTTCCTTCTAGAAGTCATATCTAATCATTTAATTACCTTGTCATATGCAACTTATAACAACCTCTTATTATGTTACTGAATATAATGTTGGTTCTGTTCTGTCATGAACATTGTACTACCTCACTGCACAGGTGGGTCTACATATTATAGACTTATAGTCATTACTCATTAGACAGGGGCTAGAGGTGGAAATTGTTTTCGCGGGGGTTTTCTTCTTCACTTCAGGTGGCCAATGCTCTTTCAGTGTACCTTCAGCAACATGATAGCTTGGTTTAAGATTGAATGATCCTCTATGGTAAGATCTTCAAGTTTGTGATTGATTGCTATCTATTTGCTCCTTCACTAAATACTACTGAAGTATTGATATTATAATCCATTAAGTAAAGTTTACTCAAACTATTGGGATGTTAGGCAAGTGAGTACCATAAAGAAATCAGTTGGGAAACTTATCCGTCTTATCATGACTACGATGAATATGGTTCTTAGTTATTTCCACGGTCTGAACTGTTCTAAAAAAGCATTTACTGCTTTTATGTAGCATGCTCATTTTGTTTAGAAAATAAGGGACAAAAAATATGTTGATCCTTGTATATAAGTTATGTATTTGAGGATTAATTATTTGTGCCATTTGTTTTTCGTTTCTTTCCTTTTAACATGTGTTCTTGTGGTACTTAATTGCTAAATAAAGGGTTTATTTGGGGTCTTCTGCAGGAAATAGATCTTAGGAGTGGAGCTTCCTTTACTAGGTTTCAGACTATGCTCTTGAGATGCCTTTATACTAGATATGCAGATTGTCTAGTAGATCTTAGGAGTGGAGCTGCCTTTATGCAGATTGTCTTTGCTAGTTGTTGGTATGCCTGGTATGATTGCTTATGCTGGTTTATATGAGGTTTGCTCCCCGAAGAAAGGGGAGATTGCTTACGTTTCAGCAGCATCTAGAGCTATTGGTCAGCATGTTGGGCAGTTTGCGAAGCTATTGGGTAGCTATGTTGTTGGGAGTGCTGGAACAAAAGAAAAGGTCAGTTCCCTTTGAAGTTTTCATTCATGAAAATCCAATGTGCGCATTTTTTCAACTAAGCTAATCTCAAACATAAGTAGTGCTGCTTTATACAGATTTAGTTGTTTTGATAGTTAAATTTACCTACTATGCTAAGGCGTAAGTACACTAGAGCATAGTGGAAACAACATTGAATTGATTCTCTTTAAGTGTTTAAAAATTATTTCTTTTTCGCATAAAGTTGACCTCTTGAAAAATAAATTCGGGTTTGATGAGGCCTTCAACTACAAAGACAAGCAAGACTTGGATGCGGCCTTGAAGAGGTAAGTACTTGTATTCACATTCATCTCTCCTTGTGTAGCTTGTTTGAGGCTTTTATCTGTCTTGGCTTGTCAGACAAACAAATCTAAAATCTGAATATGAACATTTTCAGTCTATTTACCTTTAATTTGCTTGTTTGTGTTAATAGGCTTTGTTATCCAAAATTGGTATTGACAATTTATACGCAAGTATACGTGGTCAACAAGTAATAAAGAATAAGTAGAGTATCGTTCCCACGAGGAAATAAGTTAATATTTATCAATTACTAATTCTAGCTTAATTAATCATATTTAAACTACGAATAATATCTGTGATTTTGAGAACTAAATTAACAAAATTAACTACTAAATTATGAAGTCGCAAGAATAAATGCAGAGATGATAGTTTAAGATTACAACTTCCCTTAGTATTTCATTTAAACCAACACACTTCCTATTTAATTAATTAATTACACTGAATCGCTAACCAAGAATTCTTTATAATATTCAAGCACTTCTTCCGATAGACACATGAACAAATCCTTATAAATCCAACAATTAAGCAACAGAATTACAAGGAACACCCTAACTAATTAACCCACTATATTCCTATGTGAATTATGTTAATTAGGGTTTCAAGCACAAATTCTTCAAATGGTTACAAAAGACACATAGGTATATTCATATCCTACATGTTAATCATATTAACCTTACTCAGATTATATGAACAGATGCTATCATATCCCAGATCTAAATCTATACTCCATCTTCCAATTTTGTATAGATTATCCCGGTAATTGTTGATCAGACAATTAATCAATAAACACAAAATATGATAAACGATTCAAGAATAATTAACTAAAATTAAATAAAAAGCATCAATCTAAATTTCATACTAAGTTTCGTTGCAATCTTAATTGAAAGTTTAGTTCATAATAATAAAGAAAAACATCGTCCAGATAATAAATAAAAACATCCCAAAGATTACAAAAATTAAAGATAAAAGAAAGGGATAGAAGAAACTATAAAGCCGCTCCCAATCTCTGTCTTGATCTTCAAGTTCTGCAAATCTCCTTCGTGTTCTCCTTGTTGTTTTCTCTGCAAAATCTCTTGTTATGTTATGTTCTGTTCTGAAGTCTTCTCCTTTGTATATTAATAAAACCCTCATTCAGATTCCTAATTGGCTTCAATTTTTCCTCACAGCCGCACAAATCCTTCACATTCTGCATTAGAGCGCTATAGGCGCTCACCTAGTACCAATCCAAGCGCTCTAGGCGCTAGGCTAGGACCACGTATTTACAAAAATGCCACTCAGCCCAATTTTTAATCCTTTTTAATTCTTTTCTTCACCAAATGACTTATATGCCCCTCCAACTCCATCCTACAATAAATAAACACAAAAACAAATAAAATGATACTAAAAACACTTAAGGATAACAATAATTAAGCTCAACAATACCTAATTCATAGGTATAAAATCCACTCATCAGGCTTGCAGTCTACTTGCGATGGAAATGATATATACTGAATTAAGTTATAGCCTCAAAAGTTAAGGTATGAACATTTTCATTGTGTTAATAGATTTCAGATTAAAGGTAAATAAACTGAATTAAGTTATAGCCTCAGAGGTTAAGCTATAATTTTCATGGGTGGCTATATATAACCCAAAACTCTTTTCTATATAGTAGTTGTATCATAAGAACAGTTTTAGTTGTATCATAAGAACAGTTTAATTCAGCATACTATCAAAACATTTACTGCTGCTAAATCAGAATGGTGATTTTCGCATGGGATTTACTTGAAGGAGCACACTTTGCACAATTAGTTAGTTTATTAGGTTTTTTAGATTTTTTTTGTGCGAGAAATAGCAATCAGTAGCAAAACAAAAACATGACTTAGAACTTCTGGTGAAGTTTTTTGGAATCTAGTATCAAGGATATGTTCACACCAAAGATGGTCTCCTTGAAAAACTTATGGTAATCCCCTCATCAGTAATTAGCCTATCAAGCATAACTATGCATTCTTCTCAAATCTGTCAAAAAATGGCAACTAGTCAATTACTAAGCATATCATGTACTTCTAGCGCCAATATATTTCGGTGCTCATTTAATTTCATATAACTTTTACTCCCTAATTGTTCTATATTTTATTAGTTGAACTTCTTTGTATTGGTGAATACTGAATAGTAGCATGGATTAAAAACTTCTCACTTGGTTCTGTTTTAGCTTCCAAAATATGTAAAACAAATAAAATAAAATGCATGTTGAAGGTCTTTATCTTTATTTGATTATCCCTGCGTGGAGGTGTTAGAATTGTTCCCGGATGAAAATGTTACATGGTTACAATTTTTCAAAAATATTATTGTAATTTAAATATAGAAATTCATCTCTTAGATCATGTGCTTTCACTTAATTTTATATTTATTTGGTTTTTTAATTTTGCAGGATATTGAAAATGTATGAATATTGGAGTTTGCATCATTTTAAGAATTGGGTTTGTGGGCATTGAAGACTTTGAGATTTTGTTTATTACTAATATTTTTAACATGTAACATTTTCACTTTAACAGACAATTTCATAGGAGACGAACCTATATTTTTATTTGTACTGGATAATAATTTGCTATGGGGTCATTGAGCCATGATTTATTTTGTTTGTAAAATAATTCGACATTCGTTATAGAATAGGATATTGTTGAAACAAAGGCAACATTTATATCGTTGCAAATTAAATTAACTTTCGTTGCAAATTAAATCAACTTTCGTTGCAAATCAAATCAACTTTCGTTGTAAACCAAATTAACTTTCGTTGCAAATCATTTCAACTTTCGTTGCAAATAAAAAGCAAACATCAACATATAGTGTCGTTGCTAATCGACAACTTTCGTTGCTCTTTAAAATTAATCCGTAACGCATGTTATCGTTGCTAATTGATCATAATCTCGTTGTAAAATAATATATGACCAATGTACTATGTACATTTAGCAATGAAAATCATTGCTAAAAAGTATACAATTAGCAACGAAAACAAGTTTAGGCAACAATTCCCAAGTTGTTCAGCAACGACAAAATTCGTTGCCAAAGGTATACCAAACGCAACGAAATTTCATTTTCGTTGGCAAAGAAAAACTGCTTTTCGTTGCTAATAAATAGGCTTTTGCAACGAAAATTGGTTTTTAGCAACATTTTCTAAATAAATCGGCAACGAACTTGTTCGTTGCTAAATGATCTATAATTTTGCACGAAATTCAAGTTTCGTTGCTAAATGTTTCACTTTTTGCAACGTTCAAAATAATTTCGTTGTAGAACAATTAGCAACGCTCATTCCGCAACGAAAGCTGCAACACTCGAAAAATCGTTGCAAAAGACCTTTAGCAACGAAATATTGAATCTTTAGCAACGAAAACGCGTTGTTGCCAAAGGGCTTTTTTTTGTAGTGAAGGGGATTATCTAGCAAAGGTGATGAAGAGAGGTGAAGTAAGTAAGATGATGATAGAGGATTAGTGTGGGGAGTATGGAGAAGGGATACAAAGTAATGTTAGAACGATGTAAGTGTCATTATACAGTAGAGACTAATTGGTAGGTCGGAATACGACTTATGTAGGTCGACTGGAGTGCACTAAGCTTGTGGAAGGAAAAGCAGATATATCAGGCAAGTTCCCTAACTTACACAACTTTGTATATTGTGCAAGTTTTCTAATTATTGTTATATTAACTATGCACATATTGAGAAAGTTTCTTAACTTGTTCACTCATTGTTCTGTACAAGTACACAAGATGTTATATCAATTGCATATACTTCTTACTTGTACACTCTTATTGTTTCGTACAAGTTTGTAGTTAAAGGAAATTGTTAACTTGAATTATTATTGATTGAATAAGATTATTCTTATACTTATGCTTAAGAAAATTTCCCAAACAAGAATATTAAACATTGAGAACCCGAATTCATATCTATTATTGAGAAGATAAGTCTATGTCATTTGATTCGACTAAACTAATGATGACATGAATTGTCAATTGAGATATTTTGAAAGAGCTATCCAAATCAATTGCTTTGGTGCGGAATTCTTGTATATCGAGATGAAGAATAAGTCTATGTCATTTGATTCAGCTAGACGAATGATGACATGAACTGTTAATTGAGATATTTTAAAAGAGCTATCCAAACCAATTATTTTGGAACGGAATTCTTGTATGCTGAGATGAACTTTGTTATAAGTCATGGATTCAACTTGTGCGTGAAAGTAGTATGCACACAAGCCAATCATATTTGATATGATGTAGCATATACTTTGTAATCTTATTCATTTATTAATAAAAGAATTGATTTTCTTAAAAGGCATTTTATATTATCTACATAGTGTTGTTTTATTAAATGTGATAAACCCATAGTTTTGAGCAATGCTTTTAGAATCATGATGGTGATCATGCTAATGAGATATAAATTCTAGATAGTTCACAAACTAAAATTGTTCCTAATCGTTGGATTACTAAAAAGGGATTAGTGAATCCGGATAGATTAGTACATACGTTGTTTGCTCTTAAGAAGAGGATGATTGATCTCATAATCATTTGTATGGAGACACTAAAGCAAGTATGTAGGTGCTTATTGGAGAATAAGTTCACTGAACGTGGCTCGCTAAGGAATACCTAATGGAGTTTTACTCGCCTGTCAATAGGAATTCCTCTAGTGATAGTAGTACAAGTGATCCTTGGACTTGAGATCATCATAGTATCTTGTGTATGATGAGTTATACTTTGACATGTCCCTTAAGACCTTTAGGGTATATCAAAGGGTATGATTGTGTATAATAAGTTGGACATGGAGATAGGTGAATGATCAACAAAGAATCTACCTCGTCTAGTAAAAGATGTGAATGTCCTATGTGATTCGATAAATGACAACTCAGTAGTCCTTGGCCAAGGCAGAATGAAATTAGAAAGGAGTTTCTAATTTGCATTATTTAGAGTTGTGCATTTGGGAATCGAAATACATATAATTAAATTAAATAAGACTTGACAGTAAATCCATGTCTTAAATTTAATTGGGACATTGTATGGTAGAAGGATTGAATTGTACGGTAACTATTCACTGAAAGGTTCTTTTGTGATTGATGTTGAAATCTATATTATCTGGAAAGTCGTTGATTACTAAGGGGGCTTACCCTTATTATAGAATAAATGTTATTTATTTAAATGAATTAAATAGTTTAATTTATTTATTTAAATAAGATTAGAATTGTTCTAATTGATTTATTCACAACCGGTTTAATATGGAGAACCTAAAAGGTCACACCGCAAAAGAAAAATATTTATTTAAGAAGTAAATGGCATAATTGTAATAATAAGTTAAGTGTATTTAATTTAATCTATAGAGATAGAATAAATTAAATAGCTTAATATTTATTATTTAATATTTTGGAGATATTAAATATAAATTAATAAGAGGAGTCTTATTATTATTATTACTATTACTATTATTGAATTCCTAATAGGGATTGAGAATTAATTAATAGAAGTACTCTCCCATGAATTCCTAATTGGATTAGGAGCATAATTAATTAAAGGAGTTTAATTATAATAGAAACCCTAATCCTAAATAGTTTAAGGAAGGGTTATTCCTACATCTATAAATAAGAGGAGTCTTATCATAGATTAGGGTTACACACTCTTGCATTAGATTGTGGAGAGTACTTACAATTTCTATAGAGATAGAAACTAGGGTTTTGCCAATACCCAACTTCTATTAAGATTCTTCGATCGAATCGAGGAGGTGAATACTTGACCAATGAGTTTCTAAGTTGTCTCAAAGAAAATGGTATAATCTCACAATGGACTCCACCAGGGACGCCACAGTTGAATGGTGTATCTGAAAGGAGAAATCGAACATTGTTGGACATGGTTCGATCCATGATGAGTTTTACCGACCTTCCAGTATCCTTCTGGGGTTATGCCCTAGAATCAGCTGCATAGCTACTTAACAAGGTACCTACCAAATCCGTCCCAAAGACCCCATATGGATATGGACAGGAAGGAAACCAAATCTTAAGCATGTTAAGACTTGGGGTTGTCCAGCTTATGTCAAAAGGTTTGAGCATGATAAGCTGAAGACTAGATCCGACAAATGTAGATTCGTGGGATACCCTAAAGAAACATCAGGGTATTATTTCTATCATCCTACTGATCAAAAGGTGTTTGTTGCGAAACACGCTGCCTTCTTGGAAAAGGAGTTTATCCTTGAAGGGGTCAGTGGGAGTAAGATATATCTTGAAGAAGTTCAAGAACCACAAAATACTCCGGATCAAAGTCAGGTACCTAACCAAGTAGAAGAACCTACTGTACCACAATCTATTCGTAAATCTAGAAGAGTACCGAAGATACCTGAAAGGTATGGATTCATCATAGAGGATGATGATGAGGTACGCATCATAGATGATGAGGTACGCATCATAGATGATGATGATCCATTGACTTATGAAGAGGCTATGAGTAGTGAAGACTCAGAGAAATGGCTAGAAGCCATGAAATCCGAAATGGACTCCATGTATGAAAACCAAGTATGGACTTTTGTTTCACCACCTGAGGGCATTAAGCCTATTGGGTGTAAATGGGTCTTTAAGAGAAAGACTGGAGCGGATGGCAAGGTAGAGACCTATAAGGCCCGACTGGTTGCAAAAGGTTTCAAACAAAAACAAGGAGTTGACTATGATGAAACCTTCTCACCAGTAGCTATGCTCAAGTCCATTCGGATTTTGCTTGTAATTGCAGCTTATTATGACAACGAGATCTGGCAAATGGACGTGAAAACGGCCTTCCTCAATGGAGAGCTTGAGGAAAATGTATATATGATACAGCCAGAGGGTTTTGTTTCAACGGTTGGAACAAACCAAGTCTGTAAGCTATAACGATCCATTTATGGATTGAAGCAAGCTTCTCGAAGATGGAACATCCGTTTTGATGAGATAATCAAAAGGTTCGATTTTATCAAAAATGAGGATGAACCATGTGTATACAAGAAGGTTAGTGGGAGCGCTGTTTCATTCCTTGTATTATATGTTGATGACATATTACTGATAGGGAATGATGTTCCTATGCTACAGCCGATCAAAATTTGGTTATCTAAACACTTCTCCATGAAGGACTTGGGTGAGGCATCCTATATTTTGGGGATAAAGATCTATAGAGATAGATCTAAAAGGATGCTTGGCTTGACCCAAAAAAGTATATTGACTCGATGCTAAAGAGGTTTAGCATGAAAGATTCCAAGAGATGTCTCATGGCGATGAGCCATACAATACATCTCTCCAAGAAACAGGCCCCAAAGACACCTGAGGAGAGAGACCGTATGAGTAAAATTCCTTATGCTTCCGCAATAGGATCTATCATGTACGGTATGATATGTACTAGACCAGAAGTCGCTCATGCACTTAGTGTAACGAGCAGATATCAGTCGAATCCAGGAGAAGAGCACTGGAAGGCAGTGAAAAACATCCTAAAGTACTTGAGAAGAACTAAAGATGTATTTCTTGTCTACGGTGGGTCTGAATTAAAACTAGAGGGCTATACAGACTCAAGTTTTCAAACGGACCAAGACAGTAAATCCGTTTCAGGGTATGTGTTTACCTTAAACGGTGGCGCGGTGAGTTGGAAGAGTTCTAAGCAGCAAACAGTTGCTGATTCAGTGACAGAGGCAGAGTACATAGCTGCAAGTGAAGCTGCAAAGGAAGTTGTTTGGATAAAGAAGTTCATAACTGAACTTGGAGTGGTTCCTAGCATTAGAGGAGCCGTACCTTTATTCTGTGACAACAACGGAGCTGTTGCGCAGGCTAAGGAACCTAGGTCTCATCAGAAATCCAAACACGTGTTGCGGCGGTTTCATTTGATTAGAGAGATCATTAAAAGAGGAGATGTCACCCTGGAGAGTGTGGACTCTCAAGACAATATTGCAGATCCATTTACTAAAGCTTTAACACAACAGCAGTTTGATCGTCACTTAGAGAAGATGGGTATTAGATACCATGGCGATTGGCTTTAGTGCAAGTGGGAAATTGAAAGTAGTATGCACACAAGCCAATCATATTTGATATGATGTAGCAAATACTTTGTAATCTTATTCATTTATTAATAAAAGAATTGATTTTCTTAAAAGGCATTTTATATTATCTACATAGTGTTGTTTTATTAAATGTGATAAACCCATAGTTTTGAGCAATGCTTTTAGAATCATGATGGTGATCATGCTAATGAGATCTAAATTCTAGATAGCTCACAAACTAAAATTGTTCCTAATCGTTGGATTACTAAAAAGGGGATTAAGTGAATCCGGATAGATTAGTACATACGTTGCATATGCTCTTAAGAAGAGGATGATTGATTCTCATAATCAATTTGTGTGGAGACACTAAAGTAAGTATGTAGGTGCTTATTGGAGAATAAGTTTCACTGAACGTGGCTAGCTAAGGAATACCTAATGGAGTTTTTACTCGCCTGTCAATAGGAAATTCCTCTAGTGATAGTAGTATAAGTGATCCTTTGGACTTGAGATCATCATAGTATCTTGTGTATGATGAGTTATACTTTGACATGTCCCTTAAGACCTTTAGGGTATATCAAAGGGTATGATTGGGTATAATAAGTTGTACATGGAGATAGGTGAATGATCAACAAAGAATCCTACCCTCGTCTAGTAAAAGATGTGAATGTCCTATGTGATTCGATAAATGACAACTCAGTAGTCCTTGGCCAAGGCAAAATGAAATTAGAAAGGAGTTTCTAATATTGCATTATTTAGAGTTGTGCATTTGGGAATCGAAATACATATAATTAAATTAAATAAGACTTGACAGTAAATCCATGTCTTAAATTTAAATTGGGACAATTGTATGGTAGAAGGATTGAATTGTACGTTAACTATTCACTGAAAGGTTCTTTTGTGATTGATGTTGAAATCTATATTATCTGGAAAGTCGTTGATCGCTAAGGGGGCTTACCCTTATTATAGAATAAATGTTATTTATTTAAATGAATTAAATAGTTTAATTTATTTATTTAAATTAGATTAGAATTGTTCTAATTGATTTATTCACAACTGGTTTAATATGGAGAACCTAAAGGGTCACACTGCAAAAGAAAAATATTTATTTAAGAAATAAATGACATAATTGTAATAATAAGTTAAGTGTATTTAATTTAATCTATAGAGATAGAATAAATTAAATAGCTTAATATTTATTATTTATTATTTTGGAGATATTAAATATAAATTAATAAGAGGAGTCTTGTTATTATTATTACTATTACTATTATTTAATTCCTAAAAGGGATTAGGAATTAATTAATAGAAGTACTCTCCCATGAATTCCTAATTGGATTAGGAGCATAACTAATTAAAGGAGTTTAATTATAATAGAAACCCTAATCCTAAATAGTTTAGGGAAGGGTTATTCCTACATCTATAAATAAGAGGAGTCTTATCATAGATTAGGGTTACACACTCTTGCATTAGATTGTGGATATTACTTACAATTTCTATAGAGATAGAAACTAGGGTTTTTCCAATACCCAACTTCTTGAATACCTATTCTTCCTTGGTGGATCACCTCTAGAGGCCAAACACTTGGGTGGCTAACGTTGATCAAAGGAAGGAACCTCAACGGTGGAATTCGAGGAGAACACGAAGGACTAGGAGTTGAACTTGTACCCGAGGAAGCTTTGATCTACGAGGGTGTAATTCTTATTCTCTTTCTCTTTCGTTTATATCGTTAATTGAGCACATAGATTGATCATGGTGATGGTTTGTATAAAATTTTAAAATCTGATTTTATCGCGCTTCCGCTCTATTTGTGTAATTTGATTGCATGCTTGCGTAATATACCAACCTAACAGTGCGCGTAGATGATTAAATGTTATGTATAACGTAGGGTACGACGGGGATGATCACCTTATATACTTTTTTATCCGAAGGCTTTCCAGTTATCATACTGTTAACCTTCTAAGAGTTCAGTGGTCCTTAGCGACCCTCAGCCATAAAATATATTTATATTTTGAATTGTCAGAATTACTCTTATTCAGTTATCTAATGATTGATTATTCACGAGATATCTATGCTTTGAAACTATTCAAATCCAAATCTTGAAAGGTTATTCATAATTAATTCATTGGTAATGTATCCTCCCTTGTTCGATAATGTTAAACTCGTTGAAGTGATAAACCCTTATCAATGATTGTTATTTATTATTGTCATATATTTGCCAAGCAAACTCGATGCACATTCTTGCTTTATAACCTATCTTACAGTTAAGATGGAGAAGGCCAGTGGTTCTGGCAAGGATAAGGACAAACTAAGACAACCAAATAGCTTCAGATTATGTTATTTTTGTGAGAACATTTGTGTAAGAACAATATTTATGTTATTGTAATAAGACTTGGTACGTAAGCTTAAAGGTTGATGAGACCTGGGATTGTTATGTAAGTTAAACATTATTATGTAATGTATTTATTTATGCTTTTATGTACCGTATGGGTAGTTAGATGTATGTTAGATGAATAGATCGTGAGCACCAAGTTCAAGGTATGAGTACCTAAATTTGGGGGTGTCATAGGTTAGTATCAGAGTTGTAGGTTACAAGCCTTAGGTTGGGAAAGACCTTAGGATATAATCTTCGAGAAGGTGGTGAAGTAGTATTTGAGGAACTCAAGATTGAGTATAGGTGATAAATTATGGAGATTCAGCAAGGGAAAAACGTAGTTATATTAAGAGGATAATAGTAATGTTAAGAGACATTAATAGATGTTTATGTGTTATCATCTTGATTAAGTTGGTTATGTTGATAGATAGATTTTATTGAGAGATACTGATATAGTTTCCCTATGTTATGGTTATACGATGTCAGAGTATGGTGAGTCGAGTCGCTTGATAGAGGAAGAGCCACGTGACATATATGTGGTTTGGGAGGAGCAGCCCATAGTTGTAGTCCTTGAGTCAGACCCTGAGGAGGATCCTGAGGAGGATTTAGAGGCTGAGGAGGACCCAACTGGTAAGCTGATGGAGGAGCCGGAGCCGGCATCTCTCGAGCACACTGCTTTTGAGGTGGGAGTGATAGAGCAGATGGAGGACCAGATTATTGAACTTGAGGGAAAGATCCATCACCGGCAGGAGGTGGAGACCCAGCTAGGGGCGATAGTGCACTTCTGGCTAGATCAGCATTTGCAGGCGGCAGAGAGGATAGAACGACTGGAGTAGCAGCTCTAGGCAGGGAAGGCAGAGAAAGAGGCTCTGCGAGCCCAATTGGAGAATGAGGTTACAGCGAGGACCCAGGTAAAGGAGTAGTGAGACGTTGTAGACTGATAGTGAAAGACCTTGAGGGTGAGGTGACTAGAGAGAAGGAGAAGACGACCCATATGGGTTATGTTTTTCACACAGCTTTTGGCAGATGGATAGAGGGCATTAGACAGTATCCAGGGGAACAGGGACAGACACACCACACCCTGAGTCGAGAGGTGGCTGTTCAGATAGAACGATTGGAGTATAGCAGTGTTATGGAGCGTGGCATGCTTCCATAAACTTTATTGATGTATTTATTATTATGTAGTTGATGAGTAGGTTTTATACCTACAAATCGGATGTTTTAACGTTGAGACTATCAAGCGTTTGGCGTCGCTTTTATTGTGTTTTGTTGTATTTCAGAGAAGATAGCTCTGTTAGGGGCATTGCTGGCATTTCAGGTCAAAAAAGGGCAAACAGTCATTTTCTATGCATCGGCGCAACTGCGCCTCATTTGAATTAGGCCCTGGCGCAGCAGCGCCGGGCCCCGGATCCTCAGTTGCCCACTTCAGCGCAGCAACGCCCCATTTGCTCTATATACCGGTGCAGCTGTGCCACTCTAATACTTTTGAATTGTCTGTGCTTTTTGCTGTCCTAAAATGATTGTCTCCTCTCCTTTACTCATTTTACCGAGCTTCCCTTCTCTCCATGCTATTGGCCATCTTTGTTCAGGGGATTGAAATTAAGAAAGGATAAAAATATATTATTCCTTCTTGGTTACACAAAATTACTAGCAGACAAGAAAAAGGGATAAGGAAGAGAGAGAAGGCGGCTATTATTATCATCTATCAGCGATACCATTATCGGGTATCTCTACCATTCAAAAAAAAGGAAGAACACAGAGAGCTGCACATCATTTCCTTCAGAGCAAACAAAGAAGGAGAAGGCTGAAACCTTGTAGAAATTGTGGAAACATTGCAACTAAGTGGAAGCCTAACTATATACACAGATTATTCACTATCAAAGGGAGTTTTTGAGACATAAATTATTCATATATAATTTAGTTTCTCTGCTTTCCCCTGATTATTGTATAATCCAATGATGTTTATTTCTTTGTCAGTTATATTTATTTTCACAGTTATGAACTAATTTCTTATTCTGAGGTTACAATGGAACTGAATGTACAGTGTTGATTAAATTTTTTTCCCTTTAATTCTTATGAATCATGTTTGAATGGACTTTTATATTGTATGCTTAATGTATGAATTAACTGGGTAATTCATGAGATGTTTTATATGAAATTGGAATGGAGTATAAAACTCTGGTCACCAATATGAAAGCACATGTTATGGACTTTTCTTTATAAGAGTGAATTCATAAATTGCAGGTAGGATAGGAATATATCTAACTGCCATGTGTAGCCAATTGAGAATGTATCCTTAATGACTCATGTTTTAATTAATTCACATAGGAATATAGTGTTTTATTAAAACAGGAGATTTTTATACTACTATCGGAAGAGGTGTATAATTGTTTTAAATTCTCGGTTATCTATTTGTATGATTTACTGATTTAAAGGGGAAGTTAGGAGATTGAACCTAGCATTTGGGGAAATTATGACCTCAGCTTGTTTTACATTATAAACAAAAAAACAAATCAACTTCTCTTTGTATTTTCACTTGTTAGATTAATTGTTAATCAAATCACAATTTATAATCGTTTATTTTAACTAAGATTAATTTGACATAAAATTGGTAGTTGATATTTATTAGCGTTATTTTCCTCGTGGGTTCGATATTCTACTTACTTTATATTACTTGTGGACCGCGTATACTTGTGCGTGTTTTATTGATTGCAAAATCGACCAACAGTAGTCATGGACTTGAGAAGGTAGTTATAAATCCCAGCTTTTGTAATAGCATATGGGATGGTATTTGTAAACCCCAACTTTTGTATTGACCGTGGGGTAGTATCATGGTAAATCCCCTTTTTATTCACTAGGGGATAGATATTAGTTAACAGTGGTTATGAAAGTTATGCTAGATGATAAATGGAGACGACTGTAAGGCATTTGTAGAGTATGTCACGTGATGCTTTTGTACCATGTAACCAATCATTGGCATATAAATATAAATGCGTATTCGATATGTTTTATGATATTGAGCTAGCGCTTTAAACAATAAATGATAGGATAATAATATAGAATTGTTAAATAGAACATGCCGCCAAGACATAGAGTACCACCACCATAACCAACACCAGAAGAGTCAGTCAACGACGAAGGGGGTCAAGTAGACCCTATGCAAAGACTCATAGATTTGCTAGAAGGGGCATTTCAACGCCGAAATCCTGAACCAGTAAATCCCAATTCCTTAGTGGCTCCGATAGCAAGTTTTAAGGATTTTAAGACAGTGGGACCGCAAGAATTCAAAGGGACAACAGACCCGATTGAAGCCCAGTTCTGGGTAAAGGAGATGGAGAAAGCGTTCGAGATCGCCAGAATAGAATAAAATCAGAAAACCGCATTTGCGGCATATCTGATGAAAAGGAAAGCCAATTTTTGGTGGGAAGCGAATAAACAACGGGCAGGAGGAGTGATAACATGGGAGAGATTCAAGGAGCTATTCTTCGAGAATTATTTTCCGAAGAGTATGCAAACAAGAATGGAGATGAAATTTCTAGACTTGAAGCAGGAAGAGATGACAGTGGCACAATATGCCGCAAAATTTAATGAACTTGCACGTTTCGCGCTGCATCAAGTGTAACGACCGGGAATTCTGAAATTTCCTTGTAATTCGAATTTTTGAATATTAATGAATATTTTATCTTTTATTAATATTATATTTGTGTTACGTGTTTAAGGGTTGCATGACAACCTGGATTATGTGGATGCATGAAATGTTACGTGTTACAGTTTTGTTTAAGTGAATAATTGATTTCACGTAGCGTCGCTAAATCACTATTCACGGGGCACGTTTCCCGAGGCACTATTCATGCCAGATATTTTTGTGTCTTTTTCGACTTTCATAAATTTCATAAATACGTGTATGCGTACGAATAATTTTTCCAAGTGTCGGAAATTTTATTTGAGCTGATACGTGATTTTATCCGTATCCGAAATGTGTTATATGGGTGTTCCGAATAAATGGACAAATCCCATAATAATTATTTTTACCCATCCTAATATTTATGGTAATACCCATTTTAATTTTGGGTAGAGTTATTTACCAGTTTTGGTACAAAAGTGAGAGTTTTCAGATATATTTTTGGTATTTTCTGGTATTTAATTTGGCTTATTGCTTCAAGTGGGAACCACCAAACCACTTTCAACCAATCAAATGAGAGCTTGGGGAGAGCATTGCCGGCAAGCCTTTGAAAATTGGCCAACCTTGAGCACCAAACCCATTTTCTCCTTAATTCACTCCTCCACTCTCCCATTCCATTCAATCATTCATTCTCTCTTGCACTCCACACTCCTCCCATTCCCATCAGCTGATAGTGAGAAAGAGAAAGAGAGAGAGAGCTGCAAAGAAGGAAGAGAAAGAAGTCGCCGCCGTAAAAGTCGCCGGAAGAGGAAGAACTCGCCGGAAAAGAAAGGAGGAAGAAGAAGAAGGCACGGGTGGAGGAACCAAGCAAGGAGAACCCCCAAAACAAAGCCTAGCCGAGCTTTCTTAACATCTAGGAAGGATTTACAGAGGTAAAACAATCAACCAAATCCTTTCCATATCGATTCCTTGCCAAGTTTTTTAAGTTTTTCTTAGTTTTAAGCTCTTAAGCTTGTGGGTCGGATTTTTGGCGATTCTTGGTGTTTTTGTTTGTTGTGATTGTTTGTAAATGTTGTTAAGAGACTATGTAAGCCATTAATAACATCAAAGTGGAACAAAAACGCAAGAAATCCTTACCTTGGCTTAATGGAGCAAGAACAATGGACTTTGGACATGAACTTGAACATTCGGACTTTTTAGAGGACTGTAGAGCTATGATTTTGTGTTTGTTAATTTTATTTGTTGCTATGGTGTTGTAGTTCAATGGGTTACGAAGCTAACCCAGTTGGAATGGACCAAAAAGGAGTTAAAACGAGTTCGTAGTAATGATTCTTGTAAAACATGTCAAGAACTCGAAGAACAGAGTATGAACTTTACACTTTGGCTTAGGATTTGACCATGTTTATGTTAATGGGTAGCTCTGCATTTTTGATATGTTGTAGCCCCATGAGTTAGGAGTCCATAGAGTCCGGAATGGACCAATTTGCTTGTGTATTGAAGGAGTTATGGAGGTTGGAGTGACCGGAGGTCGGAGTCGCGTTCTGGAAACAAACCCAGAATCCGGCTACTGCAGAATGGCGCCGCAGCGCCACCCATACGCCCTGCAGCTCACGCTGCAGCGAGGGGCAAGTGGTGAAAAACCGGGACTCGCGCCGCAGCGTGAGGCCCAAGCTTTAAGGCTCACGCCGCAGCGTGAAGCCCGGTCATGGAGAAGACACGGGACTCACGCCGCAGCGTGAGGCCCAGTGCATGAGCTCGGCGCTGCAGCGCCAGCTCCGTGTTTAGGCCAGGTTGGGTTAGACAGACCGGGTCGGATCGGGTCGGACCTAATGAGCCCATTTCAGCAGGGTCCAACACTTATATTTTTCCTTGGATTAAAGGATTAGACAGGGTAGTCGTAGTGGCAATCAATGTGTTTTAATGATGCAGCATCCGTTTTGAACCATTATTTGGAATGTGACTAATTGTTATGTAAACATGTACTTAATTGTGTAGGATATTAAGGAGCGTGTGTTATAATATTGTAGCAGCGCATCAGGCAAGTTTTCTTTACCCTAACTCAGTTTAATATTGGGCAGGTTTTTCTCAATCGCACAACTTTCATTTAATGTGCGAGTTTATTCATTTATTGAGCAATCATTCTATATTATTGCACGTTTCCTAACTCAACTCGAGTTATCATATTTCAATTACGGTTAGCGGTTTAATTGTTGTTGATTACTCCGCATTAAGGATAATTATTGATATTCGCACATTGTGTTAGGTTTGTATATAACGCGAACATGCAATCAAATTACATAAATAGTGCGGAAGCGCGATAAAACGGATTTTAAAATTTTATACAAACCATCACCATGATCGATCAATGTGCTCAATTAACGATATAAACGAAAGAGAAAGAGAATAAGAATTATACCCTCGTAGAACAAAGCTTCCTCGGGTACAAGTTCAACTCCTAGTCTTTCGTGTTCTCCACGAATGCTACGGTGTGATTCCTTCCTTTGATCAACGTTAGCCACCCAAGTGTTTGGCCTCTAGAGGTGATCCACCAAGGAAGAACAAGTATTCAAGAAGTTGGGTATTTGGCAAAACCCTAGTTTCTATCTCTATAGAAATTGTAAGTACTCTCCACAATCTAATACAAGAGTGTGTAACCCTAATCTATGATAAGACCCTTCTTATTTATAGATGTAGGAATAACCCTTCCCTAAACTATTTAGGATTTAGGGTTTGTATTATAATTAAACTCCTTTAATTAATAATGCTCCTAATCCAATTAGGAATCCATGGGAGAATACTTTTATTAATTAATTCTCAATCCCTATTAGGAATTAAATAATAGTAAAAGTAATAATAATAATAAGACTCCTCTTATTAATTTATATTTAATATTTCCAAAATATTAAATAATAAATATTAAGCTATTTAATTTATTCTATCTCCATAGACTAAATTAAATACACTTAACTTATTATTACAATTATGCCATTTACTTCTTAAATAAATATTTTTCTTTTGCGGTGTGACCCTTTAGGTTCTCCATATTAAACCGGTTGTGAATAAATCAATTAGAACAATTCTAATCTTATTTAAATAAATAAATTAAACAATTTAATTCATTTAAATAAATAATATTTATTCTACAATAAGGGTAAGCCCCCTTAGTGATTAATGACTTTCCAGATAATATAGATTTCAACATTAATCATAAAAGAACCTTTGAGTAAATAGTTACCGTACAATTCAATCTTTCTACCATACAATGTCCCAATTAAATTTAAGACATGGATTTACTGTCAAGTCTTATTTCATTTAATTATATGTATTTCAATTCCCAAATGCACAACTCTAAATAATGCAAATTAGAAACTCCTTTCTAATTTCATTCTGCCTTGGCCAAGGACTACTGAGTTATCATTTATCGAATCACATAGGACATTCACATCTTTTACTAGACGAGGTAGATTCTTTGTTGATCATTCACCTATCTCCATGTATAACTAATTATACCCAATCATACCCTTTGATATACCCACAAGGTCTTAAGGGACATGTCAAAGTATAACTCATCATACACAAGATACTATGATGATCTCAAGTCCAAGGATCACTTGTACTACTATCACTAGAGGAATTCCTATTGACAGGCGAGTAAAACTCCATTAGATATTCCTTAGCGAGTCACGTTCAGTGAACTTATTCTCTAATAAGCACCTACATACTTGCTTTAGTGTCTCCACACAAATGATTATGAGATCAATCATCCTCTTCCTAAGAGCAAGCAACGTATGTACTAATCTATCCGATTCACTAATCCCCAATTTAGTAATCCAACGATTAGGAACAATTTTAGTTTGTGAGCTATCTTGAATTTAGATCTCATTAGCATGATCACCATCATGATTTCTAAAAAAAGCATTGCTCAAAACTATGGGTTTATCACATTTAATATATAACAGCACCATGTAGATAATATAAAATGCCTTTTGAGAAATCAATTCTTTATTAATAAATGAATAAGATTACAAAGTATATGCTACATCATATCAAATATGATTGGCTTGTGTGCATACTACTTTCAATCTCCCACTTGCACTAAAGCCAATCGCCATGGTATCTAATACCCATCTTCTCTAAGTGACGATCAAACTGCTGTTGAGTTAAAGCTTTAGTAAATGGATCTGCATGTTGTCTTGAGAGTCTACACGCTCCAGGGTGACATCTCCTCTTTCAATGATCTCTCTAATCAAATGAAACCGCCGCAACACGTGTTTGGATTTCTGATGAGACCTGGGTTCCTTAGCCTGCGCAACAGCTCCGTTGTTGTCACAAAATAAAGGTACTGCTCCTCTAATGCTAGGAACCACTCCAAGTTCAGTTATGAACTTCTTCATCCAAACAACTTCCTTTGCAGCTTCACTTGCAGCTATGTACTCTGCCTCTGTCACTGAATCAGCAACTGTTTGCTGCTTGGAACTTTTCCAACTCACTGCGCCACCGTTTAAGGTAAACACGTACCCTGAAACGGATTTACTGTCATCTTGGTCCGTTTGAAAACTTGAGTCTGTATAGCCCTCTAGTTTCAATTCAGACCCACCGTAGACAAGAAATACATCCTTAGTTCTTCTCAAGTACTTTAGGATGTTTTTCACCGCCTTCCAGTGCTCTTCTCCTGGATTCGACTGATATCTGTTGGTTACACTAAGTGCATGAGCGACATCTGGTCTAGTACATATCATACCGTACATGATAGATCCTATTGCTGAAGCATAAGGAATCTTACTCATCCGGTCTCTCTCCTCAGGTGTCTTTGGGGCCTGTTTCTTGGAGAGATGTATTCCATGGCTCATCGGCATGAGACCTCTCTTGGAATCTTCCATGCTAAACTTCTTTAGCATCGAGTCAATGTACTTTCCTTGGGTCAAGCCCATCATCCTTTTAGATCTATCTCTATAGATCTTTATCCCCAAAATATAGGATGCCTCACCCAAGTCCTTCATGGAGAAGTGTTTAGATAACCAAATTTTGATCGACTGTAGCATAGGAACATCATTCCCTATCAATAATATGTCATCAACATATAATACAAGGAATGAAACAGCGCTCCCACTAACCTTCTTGTACACACATGGTTCATCCTCATTTTTGATAAAATCAAACCTTTTGATTATCTCATCAAAACGGATGTTCCACCTTCGAGAAGCTTGCTTCAATCCATAAATGGATCGTTGTAGCTTACAGACTTGGTTTGTTCCAACCGTTGAAACAAAACCCTCTGGCTGTATCATATATACATTCTCCTCAAGCTCTCCATTGAGGAAGGCCGTTTTCACGTCCATTTGCCAGATCTCGTAGTCATAATAAGCTGCAACCGCAAGCAAAATCTGAATGGACTTGAGCATAGCTACTGGTGAGAAGGTTTCATCATAGTCAACTCCTTGTTTTTGTTTGAAACCTTTTGCAACCAGTCGGGCCTTATAGGTCTCTACCTTGCCATCTGCTCCAGTCTTTCTCTTAAAGACCCATTTACACCCAATAGGCTTAATGCCCTCAGGTGGTGAAACCAAAGTCCATACTTGGTTTTCATACATGGAGTCCATCTCGGATTTCATGGCTTCTAGCCATTTCTCTGAGTCTTCACTACTCATAGCCTCTTCGTAAGTCAATGGATCATCATCATCTATGATGCGTACCTCATCATCATCCTCTATGATGAATCCATACCTCTCAGGTATCTTCGGTACTCTTCTAGATTTACGAATAGGTAGTGGTACAGTAGGTTCTTCTACTTGGTCAGGTACCTGACTTTGATCCGTAGTATTTTGTGGTTCTTGAACTTCTTCAAGATATATCTTACTCCCACTGACCCCTTCGAGGATAAACTCCTTTTCCAAGAAGGCAGCGTGTTTCGCAACAAACACCTTTTGATCAGTAGGATGATAGAAATAATACCCTGATGTTTCTTTAGGGTATCCCACGAATCTACATTTGTCGGATCTAGTCTTCAGCTTATCATGCTCAAACCTTTTGACATAAGCTGGACAACCCCAAGTCTTAACATGCTTAAGATTTGGTTTCCTCCCTGTCCATATCTCATATGGAGTCTTTGGGACGGATTTGGTAGGTACCTTGTTAAGTAGGTATGCAGCCGATTCTAGGGCATAACCCCAGAAGGATATTGGAAGGTCGGTAAAACTCATCATGGAACGAACCATGTCCAACAATGTTCGATTTCTCCTTTCAGATACACCATTCAACTGTGGCATCCCTGGTGGAGTCCATTGTGAGATTATACCATTTTCTTTGAGACAATTGAGAAACTCACTGGTTAAGTATTCCCCTCCTCGATCCGATCGAAGAATTTTAATACTTTTACCAGTTTGTTTCTCTACTTCACTTCTGAATTCTTTGAACTTTTCAAACGATTCAGATTTGTATTTCATTAAATACACATATCCAAATCTAGAATGATCATCAGTGAAAGTAATAAAATAAGAATACCCTCCTCGTGCATTCGTTGTCATAGGTCCACAAACGTCTGTGTGTACCAACGCTAACAACTCTGTAACTCTTTCTCCTTTTCCACTAAAAGGGGATTTAGTCATCTTACCCATGAGACAAGATTCACAAGTTGGATACGATTCGTAATCAGATAGCTCTAAAAGTCCATCTTTATGCAACTTGGATAATCTTGTTTCATTGATATGACCGAGTCTACAGTGCCACATAAAGGTATAATTAACATCATCTCTTTTTCTTTTCTTAGTTTGTTCAATTTGAAGTATATTTTCATGCAAGTCAAGTATGTAAAGTCCATTCAGTAAATTGCCAACACCATATAAAACATTTTTATTATAAATAGAACAACTGTTGTTCTTTATTATAATATCAAAACCATCCATATCCAATACAGAAATTGAAATAATGTTTCTAATGAGTGTTGGAACATAATAACAATTATTTAAACTAATGAACTTGCCCGAAGGCCAATAAGTCCCTACAGCCAATGCAGCAACTTTTGCTCCATTTCCCACTCGTAGGACGACTTTATCCTTGTTCAGCTTCCTACTTCTGCTTAGTCCCTGCATATTATTACATATGTGAGAACTACAGCCGGTATCCAATACCCAAGTAGAATTTTGACTTTCAGAAAAATTAATTTCAATCATGAACAAACCTAGATCGGAAGTCGAAGCTTCTCCAAGCTTCTTTTGGCCCGCAAGACACTCCTTACAGTTCCTCTTCCAATGTCCCGGCTTGTTGCAATGGTAGCAAATTCCTTTGCTATCTGGATCAGGTTTCTTTTTATCCTTTCCCTTCGCCTTCCCTTTAGCCTTCTTGTTTTTCTTCCTTTCAGAAGATACCTTGGGCCTCTTCCTTTTCTTGGAAGAATCATCCACTAGTAAGACTTGGTTCTTGTTGGATGAGAAGTGACCTTCAGTAGTTTTCAGCATGTTAAGTAACTCAGGCAAGCTGACGTCCAACTTATTCATGTGAAAATTCACAACAAATTGTGAAAAGGTGTCCGGGAGTGACTGCAAGATCAAATCTTGACTTAACTCCCCATCCATCACGAACCCAAGTTGTCCAAGTTGTTCAATCAGATTGATCATTTTAAGGACATGAGTCTCAACAGCAGTGCCCTCGGTCATACGAGATCGGAAGAGCTCCTTAGATATCTGATATCTAGCAGTCCTACTTTGCTCACCATACAACTCTTTGAGGTGCAGCAATATAGTAGGAGCATCCATAGTTTTCATGCTGACGCTGAAGCTCGTTACTTCATGGATGCGAGCATGATGCATTGAGCCAAGATTGCATCATCTTGCCACCTTTCTAAAAGTAGCAATCTCTTCTTCAGAGGCTGTTTTCTGTAAACACTTGCAGGGACTGCGCGAATTTTGGACATAAGAAATCTTTTCAGCAGTGAGAACAATTCTCAGATTCCTTAACCAGTCCGTGTTGTAATTCGGTCCGGTCAGTTTGTTAGCATCAAGTATGCTACGCAGTGATAGTGAGTTTGACATTTTTAAATTCTGCATGTGAAATAGACAACATTTTAGCATACATTTATTTAATTAATTACTAAAATAAATTAGGTCTTTATTTTAAATTGGTATCTCCCACTATTTTCATCAAACTATATTACCATCAATATATATAGTTCGGCAAATCTAATTAAAGGTTTGCTAGTGAGAATAAGGATCCCATTTCAAATGTATATAGCCTTGTGGTGACACAACAAACGATATATAAATAAATAGGTAGACAACTATTGTCAATTACATTACTATGTAACTCCTTGTATTTTGCCTCTTAGATTATTTTGATCAAGTGGTGACACATCCGAATCAAAATTATCCAAGTTAAGTCCAACCTAGCACTTCCATATATTCGAAAGAAAAATACTGTCCTTGTGGTGACACAACAAAACAGCATCATTCAGTCTATGTATAAGCATCAAATGTGATAATGCAACATCTTAAATATTTAATACTTGCCTTGTGGTGACACAACAAACTCATATTAAATATTTAATACTCTATTGCGTTACCATGCTAGAAGGCGACGTTCGATATTCAAAATATCTTTGAACGCTTAGGACTTAATATAATTCCTTTGAGGGGTTTATTATTATTAGTCTCATCTTGTTTAGCGCGCATGCACACATATATATAAAATACGCGTCATATTATTTTACATGCGAAGCATGTTGGATAATATATAATATATATATATAATAATCATGCACATATAGAATACTATATTCTACCCGGATTGATTATGGACTTTTATTCTAGTTTGGTTCACTAGAGCCACCAAGTGAACCAAAAGGTCAAACCTAGGGTGCAAGAATAAATTTAAATATAACTATTACATTTAAACCCGGGTTCCAATACAAAAGGGTCTTCAAGCGCTCCTTGCTCCTTTGTCTCCAATTCTTCAAAAAATTAATTCTAACTAGTCCTATTACATAAACTATTTACAACAAATAGAAACCTTGATCAGCAGTCAAGGGGAAGTACATAGGAGGGAGATAGAATTTACATTAAGAAAAATTAGAGAAGACGAGGTACGCAGACCCCATTTATAAAAACTCATACATTAAAGCATCCACTAAAATAAATCCAATCACACATTGGTCAACAGTCCATAATCAATCCCTATTTATTATCATACATATCTCTATATGTATCAATAAATAACATTCATCCCATGAATAATAAAATCATTCCATATATGCATCGATATCAATTAATGGGCAAAAGTTTTGCTAATATTTAGTTTTGAAACAAAATAAACTCTTTTATTTTAATCAAAAACCAAATCCAAATTAAACTCCTTTAATTTTAGCAATCTGAAATCCTATTCCAGATAAAATAAACTCTTTATTTTAAACTTATATCAATTAAATAAACCATTTATTTTAATTGAGAAAAACAAAAAAAAATTTCAAAGTCTGGACACCGGAGCGGCCGCGCTCCATTTAGAACTAGGAGCGGCGCGGCCGCGCTGCACCCCAGGAAACGTTTTTCTGGGTTATGGCGCGGCCGCGCTCCAGAATGAACTGGAAGCGACGCGGCCGCGCCGCGATGCAGATTCAGAAAAAAATTTTCTTGCCCAAAAATTCGAACGTTTCGCATATCAATTCATACATGGAATCATCAAGATCGATAATTAGCACATGATTAGGCTCTGATACCACTGTTAGGTTTGTATATAACGCGAACATGCAATCAAATTACATAAATAGTGCGAAAGCGCGATAAAACGGATTTTAAAATTTTATACAAACCATCACCATGATCGATCAATGTGCTCAATTAACGATATAAACGAAAGAGAAAGAGAATAAGAATTATACCCTCGTAGAACAAAGCTTCCTCGGGTACAAGTTCAACTCCTAGTCCTTCGTGTTCTCCTCGAATGCTACGGTGTGATTCCTTCCTTTGATCAACGTTAGCCACCCAAGTGTTTGGCCTCTAGAGGTGATCCACCAAGGAAGAACAAGTATTCAAGAAGTTGGGTATTTGGCAAAACCCTAGTTTCTATCTCTATAGAAATTGTAAGTACTCTCCACAATCTAATGCAAGAGTGTGTAACCCTAATCTATGATAAGACCCTTCTTATTTATAGATGTAGGAATAACCCTTCCCTAAACTATTTAGGATTTAGGGTTTGTATTATAATTAAACTCCTTTAATTAATAATGCTCCTAATCCAATTAGGAATCCATAGGAGAATACTTTTATTAATTAATTCCCAATCCCTATTAGGAATTAAATAATAGTAAAAGTAATAATAATAATAAGACTCCTCTTATTAATTTATATTTAATATTTCCAAAATATTAAATAATAAATATTAAGCTATTTAATTTATTCTATCTCCATAGACTAAATTAAATACACTTAACTTATTATTACAATTATGCCATTTACTTCTTAAATAAATATTTTCCTTTTGCGGTGTGACCCTTTAGGTTCTCCATATTAAACCGGTTGTGAATAAATCAATTAGAACAATTCTAATCTTATTTAAATAAATAAATTAAACAATTTAATTCATTTAAATAAATAATATTTATTCTACAATAAGGGTAAGCCCCCTTAGCGATTAACGACTTTCCAGATAATATAGATTTCAACATTAATCATAAAAGAACCTTTGAGTAAATAGTTACCGTACAATTCAATCTTTCTACCATACAATGTCCCAATTAAATATAAGACATGGATTTACTGTCAAGTCTTATTTCATTTAATTATATGTATTTCAATTCCCAAATGCACAACTCTAAATAATGCAAATTAGAAACTCCTTTCTAATTTCATTCTGCCTTGGCCAAGGACTACTGAGTTATCATTTATCGAATCACATAGGACATTCACATCTTTTACTAGACGAGGTAGATTCTTTGTTGATCATTCACCTATCCTCCATGTATAACTAATTATACCCAATCATACCCTTTGATATACCCACAAGGTCTTAAGGGACATGTCAAAGTATAACTCATCATACACAAGATACTATGATGATCTCAAGTCCAAGGATCACTTGTACTACTATCACTAGAGGAATTCCTATTGACAGGCGAGTAAAACTCCATTAGGTATTCCTTAGCGAGTCACGTTCAGTGAACTTATTCTCTAATAAGCACCTACATACTTGCTTTAGTGTCTCCACACAAATGATTATGAGATCAATCATCCTCTTCCTAAGAGCAAGCAACGTATGTATTAATCTATCCGGATTCACTAATCCCCAATTTAGTAATCCAACGATTAAGAACAATTTTAGTTTGTGAGCTATCTTGAATTTAGATCTCATTAGCATGATCACCATCATGATTCTAAAAGCATTGCTCAAAACTATGGGTTTATCACATTTAATATATAACAGCACCATGTAGATAATATAAAATGCCTTTTGAGAAATCAATTCTTTATTAATAAATGAATAAGATTACAAAGTATATGCTACATCATATCAAATATGATTGGCTTGTGTGCATACTACTTTCACATTGTGCATTTGAATTCGAAATATGTTGTTGGGCGGTGAAACATAAATTCTTCATTTATGAACTGTTTAAGGGAATAGTCTACGCCAATTGTTTCGGCTAGACATGTACAGGTTATTATTTTAAAAGCTATCCAAACCGATTGTCGGTGCGGATTCTTAGACTAAGAGAGCAACCCTTATTAGGGGATTATAATGTGTCGGTTATACGATGCGGTCAGAGTTAAATGTTATGCATATACATGGTGTACAAGAGGCTGATCCCCTCGAGTACAACTGACGGGGCCAGGTTTTTAAAAGAGTTAGTTGAATGATTGACTCTTTGGCCAAAAGTTCATGGTCGGTTGGACCACTCAGCAGTAAATAATCATTATTCATTATTTCATTTGAACTTTGATTATGTCATTTCAGCTATTTCATCAATATTCATAAATTGTTGATCTATGCAGCTATTATTCTTATTCATTCATGATATATCTTCATTCTTGCTTTTAAACTTGCTGAGCAAAGTAGTTGTTCACCCTTGCTATATCATGAACCTATTGCAGTTAAGCCGGGGAGTTCCAAAGCGGACAAAGGCAAAGGAAAGCTTAAGGAATAGTTATATATATTATCCCGTTATGTAATCGTGGAATAGTTTTGTATTATTAATGTATTCTGCGATGTATTTATTTAAGGTTATAGACCTTGGGACCGTAGTAAACCTTTTGTAATGAATAACATATGTTTATTTATTCCGCATTAGTTAATTTATGTTGTTTAGAGGTGTATGGATGTATTTTATCGTGAGCACCAAATTCGAGGTATTGGTACCTGAATTTGGGGGTGTCACAGGTTGGTATCAAAGCTTTAGGTTATAAACTTTAGGATTTGCGAAACCTAGGTTATAACCTTAGTATTAAACTCGTATTGAGTACGCTAGGTGATGGATCGAGGAGATTCATTTGATGGTTATGTCTGGAGGTGGATTGTGGAAATCCATCGAGCCGAGTTGTGCATGATAAAATATCATTTCATTTTATCAATGAATATATTTTATTGTAGCACTGACATCTTGCTATCTATTTGTTTCTGTTTGTGGCTGTAGGATGTCTGAGATGGGAAAGTACAGTCCTGCTGGAGAGGTAGAGTTCACAGACATTCATGTGGATGCAGGGCAGTTAGTGGAGGTGCAGCCGAGTGAGCCAGAGATGATGGACACTAGGGCTGAGTCTGAGGCCGAGTATGGTTCTGAGGAAGACCCTGAGGAGGATTCATTGACGGAGGATGATGAGCCGCCTGAGTATGCAGATGGCATGGGCACTACTGCTAGTGACATCATAAAAGAGCTAACAAATAAGAACGAGGAGCTCGAGAATCGAGTAACTCACTTAGAGGAGCAGAACCAGGAGCACCAGGACCGAGAAGAGCAGTACAGGTCATTGACATATCAGACTTTGGGGGAAAAGACTGAGTTGACCCAGAAGTTGCAGGAAAAGGACCAGAAGATTGCCGAATTAGAGGCAGAGGTTCACGGTCGCCGAGGGGTTTCTGTTCAGTTTGGTGTCATGGTTTATGACCTCCTAGAGAGGAATGTGATGTTGGTAGGACAGATAGAGCGGGTAGAGGATCAGCTAGAGACTACTCGTCTGGAGCGAGATGAGGCTATAGAGCACTTGGCAGCCCTGACTGCAGAGATTGATTCCCTCAGGTCAGGCTTAACCACTTCCATTGGCAGGCTGAGGGACAGGGTGAGGAGGTACCCCAGAGATGACGGGAGTAGCAGGCGCGTGATTAGGCGCCGAGTGGTCGACAGGCTAGCTCGACGGGAGCTCCGAGTTGCACTCCGCCGCAGCAGGCGGTGATGTGTTATTTTTAGCATTATGTTTGCAGTAGGTCCCACTTTTGTTGTATTAGGGGCTTACTTATGTTGTAAATCCCTCTACTTGTAGCGTGCGTGGGATAGTAGTTGAACCCCCAATTTTCTTCCTGATAGAGGGGTGGAAGGTTATTATTCCCTAATTTTGTTCTTTAGGGGATAGTTAATGGTTGGAGGCTATGTCATTTAGCATTTTTAGAGGTATGCCACATGTTGAGTCTGGTTGTATTAAAACAGTGGTGTATGATTATAAATGCAATTGTTTTATTTAAATCAAACGTGTTTGATAGATGTTTTTACTTTTAATTGTTGACTTAAATGACTTATTGCATGAGGCCTAGATCTATTAGTAATAGCCGATGGTTTTCTTTTAGCAGATCATGGGGCCAAGAGGACGACCGCGTAACCAAAGGGTTGAGGAGTCGGTGAATAATGAAGGGGGTCAGGCAGACCCTATGAGGGCTTTCGTTAACTTATTAGCAGAAGCAATAGAGGGCAGACAAGCCGCTGCAGTTGATCAGCCAGGAAGTCACATGGCAAATTTTAAGGACTTCAAATTAGTAGGACCACCGGAGTTTCGCGGGACTACGGATCCGATTGAAGCCCAGATATGGGTAGAAGAAATGGAGAAAGTTTTTGAGGTCGCAAGGGTGGCCGAAGAACAGATGACGTCGTATGCCACTTTCATGATGAAAGGTGAGGCAAATTACTGGTGGAAGGCGAACAAAGGTCGAGCGGGGGAAGGCACGATTGCATGGGCTCGTTTCAAGGAGCTATTTTTCGAAAACTACTTTCCAGCGAGCATGCAGGCAAGCATGGAGATAAAGTTCCTGGAACTAAAGCAAGGAAGCATGTCAGTTGCGGAGTATGCCGCAAAATTTAACGAGTTAGCGAGGTTTGCTCCACATCAGGTGGATACCGAAGCTAGGCGGGCAAAGAGATTTGAACAAGGACTGAAACCTTGGGTGTATAGTAAGGTTACAGTTTTGCAGATCAACACATTTTCTACATTACTTGAGAAAGCAATCATTGCTGAGGGAGGAAGCGAAGCTTTGGCCAGGCACAACCAAGATCAGAAAAAGAAAAAGAGTCATGATGGTCATAAGGAAGGTAGCAGCGGGGGAAGTAACCCAAATAAGAGAAAATGGAACGACAGTCAGATGACAGGAAGCAAATCCGGAGGGGATACAAAGAAAGGTAATAAATGCGAGAAATGTGGAAGGAATCACTTTGGAGAATGCATGAAAGGAAAAGGGGTTTGTTTCAACTGTGGTCAACCAGGGCATTTCGCCCCACAATGCCCAAAGGCGAAGGCAGGAAGTTGTTTTTCTTGTGGCGCTTCAGATCATCAGAAGAAGGATTGCCCAAAGAGGAAGAGTGATGCAGGCAGTGCTAACCAAGGGAACAACAGTAAGCTGACTATTGGAGGACCAGCACAGCAGAACAGACCAGTAGCACGCACCTTCAACATGACAGTGCAGGATGCGATGGAGTCGAAGGACGTGGTGTCAAGTATTATTTTGATCAACAATATCAGTGCATATGTATTATTTGATTTGGGTGCTACATGTTCATTTGTGTCGGATGAATTTGCTAAACGGTTAGATTTACCTCGGGAGAAACTAGAGAATCCTATGAATGTGGAAGTAGCTAACAAGGAAGTTATTCCTGTAGATCACATCTATAGAAATTGTTGTGCTGCGATAAATGGGCATAAACTGAGCGTAGATTTAATTCCGATACGACTAGGAGAATTTGATGTAATCCTTGGGATGGATTGGTTGTCTAGTCACGGGGCTGTGATTGACTGTCAGAAGAAATGTATACACCTAAAGACTCCGAATAAGTCGAAGGTCATATTTTACGATAGTAAATCGCCCAGACAATCTTGTTGTCTGACGATGATGCAAACAAAGAAATTACTACGGAAAGGTTGTATAAGTTATCTGGCTCACGTGGTTGATACCCGAAGAGTAGAGGGTAAGCTGGGTCAGATACCTGTAGTAAGGGAATTCCCAGATGTTTTCCCAGACGAGATACCGGGATTGCCGCCAGATAGGGAAGTGGAATTTGTGATCGACTTAGTACCGGGAACCGCACCGATCTCAAAGGCACCGTACAGGATGGCACCGGTAGAGATGAAAGAACTGATGGTTCAATTGCAGGAGTTGCTAGATAAGGGGTATATTCGTCCAAGTGTATCTCCATGGGGAGCGCCAGTACTGTTCGTAAAGAAGAAAGACGGATCGCTTAGGCTTTGCATTGACTATCGGGAGTTGAACAAAGTCACGATTAAGAACAAGTACCCGTTGCCCAGAATTGATGATTTGTTCGATCAATTAAAAGGAGCGAAATACTTCTCGAAGATTGACTTGAGGACGGGATATCACCAACTAAAGGTGAGGCAGGAGGATATTCCAAAGACAGCATTCAGAACTCGATATGGACACTTTGAGTTTTTGGTGATGTCGTTTGGGCTGACGAACGCGCCAGCAGCATTTATGGACATGATGAACAGAGTGTTCAAGCAATACCTAGATAAATTTGTCGTCGTTTTCATAGATGACATTCTTGTCTACTCTAAGACGGAGGAGGAACACGTCGAACATTTGAGGATAGCTCTGGAAACGCTGAGAAGGGAGAAGTTGTATGCAAAGTTTTCCAAGTGTGAATTTTGGCTACAAAGAGTGCATTTTTTGGGGCATGTGATCGACAAGGATGGCGTATCGGTGGATCCTACCAAGGTAGAAGCAGTAATAAACTGGGAGCAGCCTAAGACGCCGACAGAAGTCTGAAGTTTCTTGGGATTAGCAGGTTACTATCGGAGGTTTATTCAGAACTTTTCAAAGATAGCAACACCGTTGACAAATTTGACAAGGAAGACTGTGAAGTTTGTATGGACAGATAAGTGCGAAGAGAATTTCTTGGAGTTGAAGAAGAAACTTAGTGAAGCACCTGTGTTATCCCTACCAGATAATACAAGGGGATTTGTGGTGTACAGTGCTGCATCACACAAAGGCCTTGGGTGCGTATTGATGCAGCATGGGAAGGTCATTGCGTACGCGTCACGGCAGCTGAAGGACTATGAGAAAGGGTATCCGACTCATGACCTGGAACTAGCGGCAGTAGTGTTTGCTCTGAAGATTTGGAGACACTATCTGTATGGGGAGAAGTATGAGATATACACAGACCACAAAAGTCTGAAGTATATATTCACTCAAAAGGAACTAAACATGAGGCAGAGGCGATGGTTGGAATTGATCAAGGACTACGATTGTGAAATTCTATACCATCCCGGTAAGGCCAATGTAGTAGCCGATGCTCTAAGTAGGAAGGGCAGAGATAAGTTGATGATATTGACAGCTCAAGAAGAACTGATCAAGGATATGGAAAAATTGGAGTTGGAAGTTAAGTATCCGACTAATGCAGATGAGAAACTGTTTGCAGTAGAGGCGAGTCCGACTTTATTAGACAAGATAAAGGAGACTCAAGAAAAGGATGATGAATGTATCGCCATAAAGAAGCGAATCTCAGAAGGAGAGGACCTTAAGTACAAAATTGATAGCACGGGACTGCTAAGGTTTGAAGGGAGAATCTAGATACCGATGGTTCCGGAGTTAAGGGAAGAGGTTCTGCAAGGAGCTCATTCCACAAAGTATTCGATACACCCTGGTAGTACCAAGATGTATCAGGATTTGCGCCAACATTTCTGGTGGCCGAACATGAAGAGGGAGGTTGCAGAATGTGTTGGGCGATGTTTGACATGTCAGAGGGTAAAAGCAGAACATCAGAAACTGGGTGGACTACTACAACCGCTGGATATTCTGGAGTGGAAGTGGGAGCATATCATGATGGATTTTGTGACGGGGCTTCCACCAACTCAGAAAGGTTATGACGCAATTTGGGTGATCGTGGATCGTTTAACTAAATCTGCACATTTTCTACCGATCAAGATAAGGTACAATCTGGAGCAGCTAGCAAAGTTATATGTGAAAGAGATTGTGTCACGACATGGAGTACCAGTATCTATTGTATCTGACAGGGACCCGCGTTTCACGTCGAATTTTTGGAAGAGTTTACAAGAAAGATTGGGAACTCAGTTGAGGTTGAGTACAACGTATCACCCTCAAACGGATGGGCAAAGCGAACGAACGATTCAGACGCTTGAGGACATGCTTAGAGCATGTGTGATGGATTTTAAAGGCAGCTGGGATGATCACCTACCATTGGTGGAGTTTTCCTACAATAATAGTTATCATGCAAGTATTGGCATGCCGCCATATGAAGCATTATACGGAAGGGAGTGTCGAACACCTCTGTGTTGGGACGAAGTCGGTGAACGGAGGCTGTTAGGACCTGAATTGGTGCAACAGACTGTGGATGTCGTCAAAGTGATAAGAGCTCGATTGGTAGCGGCTCAGGATCGACAGAAGAAATACGCCGATTTGCATCGTCAGAAACGGGACTTTGAAGTTGGCAGCTTTGTGTTTTTGAAGGTATCTCCCTGGAAGGGGAAGATCAGATTTGGAAAGAAAGGGAAATTGAGTCCCAGGTTCGTAGGACCTTTTGAAGTTTTAAAGAGGGTAGGTGAAGTGGCATACGAGGTAGCTTTGCCTCCTAAACTTGAGCACATTCACAATGTGTTTCACGTTTCTGTGTTGCGGCCATATAAACCCGACTACAAGCATGTGATATCCTATGAACCGATTCAAGTTGAGAAAGACTTGTCATATGAAGAGATTCCTGTCCAGATATTAGATAGGAAAGAGCAGACGTTAAGAAATAAGGTCATCCATTCGGTCAAAGTACTTTGGAGGAACCACGCAACTGAAGAAGCTACGTGGGAGCTAGAAGAGAAGATGAGGAAGAATTATCCGCATCTTTTTGAGTGAACCCGTTAAGTTTTCCGTACCTAGACTATAATTCTGGGGACAAAATTCTTATAAGGAGGGGAGGATGTAACGACCGGGAATTCTGAAATTTCCTTGTAATTCGAATTTTTGAATATTAATGAATATTTTATCTTTTATTAATATTATATTTGTGTTACGTGTTTAAGGGTTGCATGACAACCTGGATTATGTGGATGCATGAAATGTTACGTGTTACAGTTTTGTTTAAGTGAATAATTGATTTCGCGTAGCGTCGCTAAATCACTATTCACGGGGCACGTTTCCCGAGGCACTATTCATGCCAGATATTTTTGTGTCTTTTTCGACTTTCATAAATTTCATAAATACGTGTATGCGTACGAATAATTTTTCCAAGTGTCGGGAATTTTATTTGAGCTGATACGTGATTTTATCCGTATCCGAAATGTGTTATATGGGTGTTCTGAATAAATGGACAAATCCCATAATAATTATTTTTACCCATCCTAATATTTATGGTAATACCCATTTTAATTTTGGGTAGAGTTATTTACCAGTTTTGGTACAAAAGTGAGAGTTTTCGGATATATTTTTGGTATTTTTTGGTATTTAATTTGGCTTATTGCTTCAAGTGGGAACCACCAAACCACTTTCAACCAATCAAATGAGAGCTTGGGGAGAGCATTGCCGGCAAGCCTTTGAAAATTGGCCAACCTTGAGCACCAAACCCATTTTCTCCTTAATTCACTCCTCCACTCTCCCATTCCATTCAATCATTCATTCTCTCTTGCACTCCACACTCCTCCCATTCCCATCAGCTGATAGTGAGAGAGAGAAAGAGAGAGAGAGCTGCAAAGAAGGAAGCGAAAGAAGTCGCCGGAAAAGTCGCCGGAAGAGGAAGAACTCGCCGGAAAAGAAAGAAGGAAGAAGAAGAAGGCACGGGTGGAGGAACCAAGCAAGGAGAACCCACAAAACAAAGCCTAGCCGAGCTTCTTAACATCTAGGAAGGATTTACAGAGGTAAACAATCAACCAAATCCTTTCCATTCGATTCCTTGCCAAGTTTTTCAAGTTTTTCTTAGTTTTAAGCTCTTAAGCTTGTGGGTCGGATTTTTGGCGATTCTTGGTGTTTTTGTTTGTTGTGATTGTTTGTAAATGTTGTTAAGAGACTATGTAAGCCATTAATAACATCAAAGTGGAACAAAAACGCAAGAAATCCTTACCTTGGCTTAATGGAGCAAGAACAATGGACTTTGGACATGAACTTGGACATTCGGACTTTTTAGAGGACTGTAGAGCTATGATTTTGTGTTTGTTAATTTTATTTGTTGCTATGGTGTTGTAGTTCAATGGGTTACGAAGCTAACCCAGTTGGAATGGACCAAAAAGGAGTTAAAACGAGTTCGTAGTAATGATTCTTGTAAAACATGTCAAGAACTCGAAGAACAGAGTATGAACTTTACACTTTGGCTTAGGATTTGACCATGTTTATGTTAATGGGTAGCTCTGCATTTTTGATATGTTGTAGCCCCATGATTTAGGAGTCCATAGAGTCCGGAATGGACCAATTTGCTTGTGTATTGAAGGAGTTATGGAGGTTGGAGTGACCGGAGGTCGGAGTCGCGTTCTGGAAACAAACCCAGAATCCGGCTACTGCAGAATGGCGCCGCAGTGCCACCCATACGCCCTGCAGCTCACGCTGCAGCGAGGGGCAAGTGGGGAAAAACCGGGACTCGCGCCGCAGCGTGAGGCCCAAGCTTTAAGGCTCACGCCGCAGCGTGAAGCCCGGTCATGGAGAAGACACGGGACTCACGCCGCAGCGTGAGGCCCAGTGCATGAGCTCGGCGCTGCAGCGCCAGCTCCGTGTTTGGGCCAGGTTGTGTTAGACAGACCGGGTCGGATCGGGTCGGACCTAATGAGCCCATTTCAGCAGGGTCCAACACTTATATTTTTCCTTGGATTAAAGGATTAGACAGGGTAGTCGTAGTGGCAATCAATGTGTTTTAATGATGCAGCGTCCGTTTTGAACCATTATTTGGAATGTGACTAATTGTTATGTAAACATGTACTTAATTGTGTAGGATATTAAGGAGCGTGTGTTATAATATTGTAGCAGCGCATCAGGCAAGTTTTCTTTACCCTAACTCAATTTAATATTGGGCAGGTTTTTCTCAATCGCACAGCTTTCATTTAATGTGCGAGTTTATTCATTTATTGAGCAATCATTCTATATTATTGCACGTTTCCTAACTCAACTCGAGTTATCATATTTCAATTACGGTTAGCGGTTTAATTGTTGTTGATTACTCCGCATTAAGGATAATTATTGATATTCGCACATTGTGTTAGGTTTGTATATAACGCGAACATGCAATCAAATTACATAAATAGTGCGGAAGCGCGATAAAACGGATTTTAAAATTTTATACAAACCATCACCATGATCGATCAATGTGCTCAATTAACGATATAAACGAAAGAGAAAGAGAATAAGAATTATACCCTCGTAGAACAAAGCTTCCTCGGGTAGAAGTTCAACTCCTAGTCCTTCGTGTTCTTCTCGAATGCTACGGTGTGATTCCTTCCTTTGATCAACGTTAGCCACCCAAGTGTTTGGCCTCTAGAGGTGATCCACCAAGGAAGAACAAGTATTCAAGAAGTTGGGTATTTGGCAAAACCCTAGTTTCTATCTCTATAGAAATTGTAAGTACTCTCCACAATCTAATGCAAGAGTGTGTAACCCTAATATATGATAAGACCCTTCTTATTTATAGATGTAGGAATAACCCTTCCCTAAACTATTTAGGATTTAGGGTTTGTATTATAATTAAACTCCTTTAATTAATAATGCTCCTAATCCAATTAGGAATCCATGGGAGAATACTTTTATTAATTAATTCCCAATCCCTATTAGAAATTAAATAATAGTAAAAGTAATAATAATAATAAGACTCCTCTTATTAATTTATATTTAATATTTTCAAAATATTAAATAATAAATATTAAGCTATTTAATTTATTCTATCTCCATAGACTAAATTAAATACACTTAACTTATTATTACAATTATGCCATTTACTTCTTAAATAAATATTTTCCTTTTGCGGTGTGACCCTTTAGGTTCTCCATATTAAACCGGTTGTGAATAAATCAATTAGAACAATTCTAATCTTATTTAAATAAATAAATTAAACTATTTAATTCATTTAAATAAATAATATTTATTCTACAATAAGGGTAAGCCCCCTTAGCGATTAACGACTTTCCAGATAATATAGATTTCAACATTAATCATAAAAGAACCTTTGAGTAAATAGTTATCGTACAAGTCTTATTTCATTTAATTATATGTATTTCAATTCTCAAATGCACAACTCTAAATAATGCAAATTAGAAACTCCTTTCTAATTTCATTCTGCCTTGGCCAAGGACTACTGAGTTATCATTTATCGAATCACATAGGACATTCACATCTTTTACTAGACGAGGTAGATTCTTTGTTGATCATTCACCTATCTCCATGTATAACTAATTATACCCAATCATACCCTTTGATATACCCACAAGGTCTTAAGGGACATGTCAAAGTATAACTCATCATACACAAGATACTATGATGATCTCAAGTCCAAGGATCACTTGTACTACTATCACTAGAGGAATTCCTATTGACAGGCGAGTAAAACTCCATTAGGTATTCCTTAGCGAGTCACGTTCAGTGAACTTATTCTCTAATAAGCACCTACATACTTGCTTTAGTGTCTCCACACAAATGATTATGAGATCAATCATCCTCTTCCTAAGAGCAAGCAACGTATGTACTAATCTATCCGGATTCACTAATCCCCAATTTAGTAATCCAACGATTAGGAACAATTTTAGTTTGTGAGCTATCTTGAATTTAGATCTCATTAGCATGATCACCATCATGATTCTAAAAGCATTGCTCAAAACTATGGGTTTATCACATTTAATATATAACAGCACCATGTAGATAATATAAAATGCCTTTTGAGAAATCAATTCTTTATTAATAAATGAATAAGATTACAAAGTATATGCTACATCATATCAAATATGATTGGCTTGTGTGTATACTACTTTCACATTGTGCATTTGAATTCGAAATATGTTGTTGGGCGGTGAAACATAAATTCTTCATTTATGAACTGTTTAAGGGAATAATCTACGCCAATTGTTTCGGCTAGACATGTACAGGTTATTATTTTAAAAGCTATCCAAACCGATTGTCGGTGCGGATTCTTAGACTGAGAGAGCAACCCTTATTAGGGGATTATAATGTGTCGGTTATACGATGCAGTCAGAGTTAAATGTTATGCATATACATGGTGTACAAGAGGCTGATCCCCTCGAGTACAACTGACGGGGCCAGGTTTTTAAAAGAGTTAGTTGAATGATTGACTCTTTGGCCAAAAGTTCATAGTCGGTTGGACCACTCAGCAGTAAATAATCATTATTCATTGTTTCATTTGAACTTTGATTATGTCATTTCAGCTATTTCATCAATATTCATAAATTGTTGATCTATGCAGCTATTATTCTTATTCATTCATGATATATCTTCATTCTTGCTTTTAAACTTGCTGAGCAAAGTAGTTGCTCACCCTTGCTATATCATGAACCTATTGCAGTTAAGCCGGGGAGTTCCAAAGTGGACAAAGGCAAAGGAAAGCTTAAGGAATAGTTATATATACTATCCCGTTATGTAATCGTGGAATAGTTTTGTATTATTAATGTATTCTGCGATGTATTTATTTAAGGTTATAGACCTTGGGACCGTAGTAAACCTTTTGTAATGAACAACATATGTTTATTTATTCCGCATTAGTTAATTTATGTTGTTTAGAGGTGTATGGATGTATTTTATCGTGAGCACCAAATTCGAGGTATTGGTACCTGAATTTGGGGGTGTCACATCAAGTCGACACAAAGGAGAGGAAAACTAGGAGGTTTGAACAAGGCTTGAAGTCAGGTGTTGCTCGATTTCGCAATCAATAAAACACGCGCAAGTATACGCGGTCCACAAGTAATATAAGATAAGTAGAGTGTCGAACCCACGAGGAATTATGTCAAATAACTACCAATTATCAATCGCATGACAATTTAATCTTATTTAAACAATGACAATATGATTTGATTTTGTTGTTGATTAACACTAAATAAAGACAATTTAGAAAACAAGATTTAACTAAACACAGATAGAATTCAAGATAAAAAGATCTAAGATTACAATTTCCCCCAACTCTTCATTTGTAAATCACAACTCTCTCCTTATCAACTAGTTAGAACATAAGAATTGTTACCCGAGAAATCACAAGTATATATAAGCCTCTCTCGATGGTCGAATACGTATTTCCTATTGTGGTGTATAGATATTTCTCTATTCTACACACTAGCAAGAATCTCATATCAAGAATAATCAATAAGATACATGTCACGTAAAATCTCATTAACTATTCTATCAATTACCAACTTTCATAATAGAAATCATTAAGCAATGATTCTCAAATGGATACATGTGTTATCTAGGCATATATCTATCCTAAATACAATCAAATTATCAACCCTCGAGAATAATACACAAGACTCACGTCACATAATCTCATACATTATCCATTAAGAATATTCAACTTTCACATTAATTCATAACTAGGTCTCAACCTATATTCCATTTCTTAATTTCATATAGATTACCAAGGTAATTACGGGCCAAGAAATTAATCCATAAACATAGGTTATGAATCCCAATTCACAAGAGTCTAACTACCATTCAAAGAGAGAGCATTCAAAACAAACTATGAGTTGGGTTCCATTGAATCTTAGAATTGAAGAATTAGCTCATAATAGCCTTAAGTAATATCATATTCAGATTACAATACATAGCTTTGGAATTACAAAATAGGAATGAAATACTAGAAGTTAGAATGATAAAACCCCTCTTTAGATTGATTCACGAATTGATGCTTGTTAATATCCTTCTTTCTAGTTTTCCTTCTCAGTAATGTAATGTTAGGTTTGTATATAGCGCGAACATGCAATCAAATTACATAAAAGTGCGAAAGCGCAATAAAACGGATTTTAAAATTTTTCATACAAACCATCACCATGATCATCCTTGTGATTAATTATCAATTAAACGAAAGAGATAGAGATATAGAATTATACCCTTGTAGAACCATGCTTCCACAGGTACGAGTTCACCTCCAAATCCTTCGCGTTCTCCTTGAATTCCACCGATTAAATTCCTTCCTTTGATCAATGTTAGCCACCCAAGTGTTTGGCCTCTAGAGGTGATCCACCAAGGAATAATAGTTGTTCAAGAAGATGGGTGTTGGCAAAACCCTAGTTTCTATCTCTATAGAACTTGTAAGTACTCTCTCTCTCTCTCCAATTCTTATGGAAGAGTGTGTAACTGTCTAACCCTAAATCATGATAAGACTCCTCTTATTTATAGATATAGGGAACCCTCCTAAACTATATAGGATTAGGATTTTTATTTTAATTAAACTCCTTTAATTAATTAAACTCCTAATCCAATTAGGAATTTATGAGAGTACTTTTATTAATTAATTTCCAAACCCTTTTAGGAACTAAATAATAATAATAGTAATAATAATAAGACTCCTCTTATTAATTTATATTTAATATTTCCAAAATATTAAATAATAAATATTAAGTTATTTAATTTATTCTATCTCCATAGATTAAATTAAATACACTTAACTTATTATTACAATTATGCCATTTACTTCTTAAACAAATATTTTTCTTTTGCGGTGTGACCCTTTAGGTTCTCCATATTAAACCGGTTATGAATAAATCAATTAGAACAATTCTAATCTTATTTAAATAAATAAATTAAACTAATTAATTTATTTAAATAAATAATATTTATTCTACAATAAGGGTAAACCTCCTTAGCGATCAACGACTTTCCAGATAATATAGATTTCAACTTTAATCATAAAAGAACCTTTCAGTGAATAGTTACCGTACAATTCAATCCTTCTACCATACAATTCAATCCTTCTACCATACAATGTCCCAATTAAATATAAGACATGAATTTACTGTCAAGTCTTATTTTATTTAATTATATGTATTTTGATTCTCAAATGCACAACTCCGATTAATGCAAATTAGAAACTCCTTTCTAATTTCATTCTGCTTTGGCCAAAGACTTCTGAGTCGTCATTTATCGAATCACATCGGACATTCTTTCCTTTTACTAGAAGTGGTAGATTCTTTGTTGACCATTCACCTATCTCCATGTACAGCTTATTATACCCAATCATACCCTTTGATATACCCTAAAGGTCTTAAGGGACATGTCAAAGTATAACTCATCATACACAAGATACTATGATGATCTCAAGTCCAAGGATCACTTGTACTACTATCACTTGAGGAATTCCTATTGACAGGCGAGTAAAACTCCATTAGGTATTCCTTAGCGAGTCATGTTCAATGAACTTATTCTCTAATAAGTACCTACATACTTGCTTTAGTGTCTCCACACAAATGATTATGAGATCAATCATCCTCTTCATAAGAGCAAGCAACATATGTACTAATCTATCCGGATTCACTAATCTCCTTTTTAGTAATCCAACGATTAGGAACGATTTTAGTTTGTGAGCTATCTATAATTTAGATCTCATTAGCATGATCACCATCATGATTCTAAAAGCATTGCTTAAAACTATGGGTTTATCACATTTAATATAACAGCACGATGTAGATAAAGTAAAATGCCTTAACAAACGAATAAGATTACAAAGTATATGCTACATCATATCAAATATGATTGGCTTGTGTGCATACTACTTTCAATCTCCCACTTGCACTAAAGCCAATCGCCATGGTATCTAATACCCTTCTTCTCTAAGTGACGATCATCCTGCTGTTGGATAAAGCTTTAGTAGATGGATATGCAATGTTGTTCTCGAGAGTCCACTATTTCTATAGTGACTTTTCCACTTTCAATGATTCCACTAATCAAATGAAAGTGCCGCAACACTTGTTTGAATCCAAGATGAGACTTAGGAACTATTCTTAGTTCTGTAATGAACTTTTCATCCAAACAATCAACTTGCAGCTACATTTACAGCTATATACTTTGTCTTTGTCACTAAACCAGTAACTCTTTGCTGTTTGGAACATTTCTAATTCACTACACCACCTTTTGAGGTAACTATTTACCCTAAAGTGGATTTGTTATCGTCTTGGTCAATCTGAAAAACTTGAGTCTGTTTAGCCCTCTAGTTTTAATTCAGATCCACCATGTATCATGATCACATCCTCAATACCGGTTAGGTACTTAAAGATATTTTTCACTGTCTTACAGTGATCTTCTCTAGAATATGACTGATCAACATCAAGCCTTGTATATTCATTGCATACATGATAGTAACTCATTCGATCTCTCTTTTAATTGAGACAATTTTAGGGAGATACACTCCATGGTTCATCATCATGAGACCTCTCTTGGAGTTTGCCATGCTAAACGCCATTAGCATCAAATGAATATACGTTCCTTGGGTCAAGCCGAACATCCTTTTAAATCTATCTATATAGATTTATATCCCCAATTTATAGGATGCTCCTCCCAAGTCATTCATGGAGGAATGTTTAGACAATTTTATCTTTACTGATTGTAGCATTGGTGTGTTATTCCTTATCAGTAGTATATCAACATATAATACCAAGAATGGCACAACGCTCCCACTGACCCTTTTGTACACACTAGGTTCATTCTCGTTTTTGATAAAATTAAACTCTTTTGATTGTCTCATCAAAATGAATGTTCCATCTTTGAGAAGCTTGCTTCAATCCATCAATGGATCATTGTAGCTTAAAACACGATTTGCTTCAACCTTTGAAACAAATTCCTCTGGTTGTATCATATATACATTCTCCTCAAGCTCTCCTTTGAGGAAAGGCGTCTCCACATCCATTTTGCCAAATTTCGTAATAAGCTGCAATCACAAGCAAAATCCAAATGGACTAGAGCATTACCCGGTAATAAGGTTTTATCACAGTCAACTCCTTGACTTGAAAAAACCTTTTAAACAGGTAGGGTCTTATAGGTCTCCACCTTGCCATTTACCCTAGTCTTTCTCTTAAAGATCCATATTCACACTCTAGGCACTATGCCCTTTTGTGGAGTAACCAGAGTCTATACTTGGTTCTCATACATGGAGTCCATTTCGGATTTCATGGCCATCTGCCATTTCTCTGAATATCTTCTACTCATAGCCTCATCGTATATAACTGGATCATCATCCTCTATGATGCGTACCTCATCATCATCCTCTATGATGAATCCATACCTCCCAGGTATCTTCGGTACTCTTCCAGATTTACGATTCGATTGTGGTACAATAGGTCTATCTACAGATTCCTCGGTTCGACTTAAAGTGCTTTGTGGTTCTTGAACTCCTTCAAGATCTATTACCCTCCCACTAGCTCGTTCAATTATAAACACCTTTATCTAAGAAGGCAGCGTGTAGGATTATAGTAATAATACCCTAAACGTTCTTTAGGATATCCCACAAGTCTGCACTTGTCAGATTTTGTCCCAAACTTATCTTTGAAACATTTTCACATAAGCTGGACAATCCCTTATCTTAACATACTTAAGAGTAGGAATCCTTCCTATCCATAACCTTTATGGAGTCTTGGGCTCGGATTTTTGAGGTTACCTTATTTTTGTAGATATGCAGCCGTTTCTAGGGCATAACCCCAGATGGACACTAGAATGTCGGTAAAAATTATTATGGACTGCACCATGTCCAACAAGGTATAATTTCTCCTTTTAGATACACTAATCAATTATTGCGTATCAGGAGGTGTCCATTATAAAAAAAATACCATTTTGAGATGATCTAGAAACTCATTGCACAAGTATTCTTTCCTCGATCTGATCAAAGAATCTTAATACTTTGTCAATATGTTTCACTTCTGAATTCTTTAAACATTTCAAATGATTCAGACTTGTATTTTATCAAATACACACATTCAACTCTTTGAATTACCATCTCCTTTTCTTTTACTAGTTTGTTCAATTTGCAAAATTATTTTTCATGTAAGTCAAGTTTTCAAAGTCCATCAAGTGATCTTCCAGTTTCAAACAAAACATTATCATTATAAACAGAACAACAATTGTTCTTAAATATAATACCAGAACCTTCCTTGTCCAACAACGAAAGTTCTAATGTTTCTAATAAGAACTGGAACATAATAACAACTTATTAACTTAATAGACTTGCCTGTAGGCAATGCTAAACTATAAGTTCCTATGGTTAGTGCAGCAACCTTCGCTCCATTTCCACACATAAGATTACTTACTCTTAGTTTAGCTTTCTACTTCTGCTTAGTCTCTACATTTGATTGCATACGTGAGAACTACAGCCGGTATCCAATACCCAAGTAGAACCTTGACTTACAGAAAGATTTATTTTTAATCATGAACAAACCTGTATCTGTAACCGAAGCTTCACTAAGCTTCTTCTGGTTAGCCTCTGTAAGATTCTCCTTACAGTTTCCTTTCTAGTGTCCAGGCTTATTGCAGTGGAAGCAAACTCCTTTGCTATCTGCATCAGTCTTATTCTTATTGTCCTTTGTATTTACCTTCTTTAAATTGTTCTTCTTTTAAGAATATCTTTTGGCCCTCTTCCGCTTCCTGGAAGAATCATCTACCAGTAAGACTTGGTCTTTCTTGGTTGGAAAGTGACTCTTTACAGTTTTCAACATGTTTAAGCAACTCAGGCAGGCTGACATATAGCTTGTTCATGTGAAAATTCACAACAATTTGTGAGAAAGAGTCCGGAAGTAATTGCAAGATCAAATCTTGGATCAACTATCCATCCATTAAAACCCAGTTATCCTAATTATTCAATCAGATTGATCATTTTAGGACATATGTTTGTACTGTAGTGCCATCGGTCATTCTAGATCGGAGAAGCGCCTTAGATATCTAATATCTAATAGTCCTACTTTCCTCACCATTCAACTCCTTGAATGTGCAGGAGTATAGTAGGAGCATCCATAGTTTCATGCTGACGCTGAAGCTCGTTACTCATGGATGCGAGCATGATGCATTGAGCCATATGTGCATTATCTTGCCACTTTCTAAAAGTAGCAATCTCTTCCTTAGAGGCATTGTCTGCAACCATTGCAGGGATAGGTGTGACGCCCCCAAATCCGGGTTCCCTTATCCACGAATTCGGTGCATCACTGTGCAACACGATACATCTCATTCTACACCTGTCAATAACTTATTGCGGAATAATAAAAATATTTACATTGATATAATATAAATATTGTCATCCCAAGCCTCGAAACCATAACTAAACCATGATCTTACTACATGAAAGTAATTACAAGATTATTACAACATGTTCTCATCTAATCTCAGGTACGACGACCTTAATTAGTACATCATTTAATAATCATTACAAATTTAATATTACTCCTGCTGTATATATAACAGTCCATATCAATACAAGCATTAACAATTATTACCTCAAACTCTCCTCAATCTCAGGTTTCGTAACATTTAACTAAAACACTTATGATCAAGGTTGAACAAATACCATTGATCATTTATAAAGTCTCCTATGTGAACGCAAGGTTCGGATTCTGACTTTAGTCAATCCCCGAATATATGCAAAGTTACCCAACAACTATACATTCGTTATAAAAGTGTCCTTTATACATTATCGCCATCCTTGTAGTTTACTATAACAAGTAACTAACGTAATCACATCATAAATACTATAATGGATAACCTTCATCTTTAACTCAAGGTTTACATATTCAAATTCACATACATCATACACTGTCATCACAGCTAAATAATTACAATAAAGAAATATTTGGCAACCTTCTTGAATCCCTGTGCCTCTAATCCTTATCATCACGATATCAAGATAATTGCATGGCATCGTAAATCTGCAAAAATTTTATTTTTGCAAGAATGAGCACGACGGCTCAGCAAGAACTAGCAGTTTTCACATTTCATGCTTCACGTAACACATAAGTTTGCATTTATCCATGCATCATGATTTTCATACTATGCATCTTACTCATGCATTATAAGTCTTATGCAATTCATCTATTTATATGCATCATATACCTCATAGCATACTTCATGCATCTCACATTGTATATTCACAATAGTTCAAGTCCCACATAGAACAATATAGTCACATAATTGCACATTGTGCACACTTTAATCATGCTCGCATATACTCCACATAATAATGAAAGATTTAGTAATCAAGTCATGTACATCAATACATTTAAACAAGTTAACAAGTTACTGAAAGAACTTGCCTTAAGCTTTCCTTGCTAAATTATGATAGCTCGTCCTTCAAATATCCTACACAATTTATTTAACAATAAAATACCAATTATCCACTAAAAAGGCTTCATATAATGGTTTACAATATAACAACTCTTATCTCATATTGTTCGCGCATTATAAATTAATAAACGCGATTAACTCTAAAACGTTACTCAGTGTCGTGTCGTTTGAAAATGTTATGACCCTTATCAACATCAATACTTATTGGTTACATTAACCCCATTTCATACCTTATAATGTTCGTTTCATTTTGAATCGAAACATTATTTAAGTTCATTAACACTTTACACGGCGTTTCGACGTTTATACTCCACACGTCCGATTCGCCTCATTTGAATATGCTTAGCATGCTCATACATTGGGTTATAACACTCTATTATGTTTCATTATTATTAAAAACAAAATATTAAATAAGGTTATACACACTTGTTACGGCGTTACGATGTTCGCATGTCCGTACCCCACACTTGCCTATTCGAACGTTCAAGTGACACGCGATTGCGTACGCTTAGCATGCCCACTCGAATTGTCTAATACTCAATGGTTAATATTAAGTATCATTAAAATTCATAACATTCATGTTTTAGAACTTAGAACAATATTTTACATCGTCGGGAGCATTACATGTGCTTACGTGCATGCCCGACACCCTCCGATTGCCCCTAATTTCATATCAGTCCTATAAATGGCCAATTTAGACCATGATACAGACCTCAAATTGAAAAACTTAAAGAACGAAAGTTGTAGGTCTACTCGTTCTCTTTCCGAATCATCTTGAATAACCTCAATCCGAGTTCGTATGAGAAAGTTATGCCCGTTTTACTAAAGGACGTCAAAACTGACTTTTACCACCTGAGGCCTAGCGCCCCAGCGCTGTAACTAAGTCTAATACCAGCGCCCCGGCGCTGTATGCAGGAGGTTATGGTGCTCGTTTGCCCAGCTTTGCGATTTTGACCCTCCTTCACTCCAATCCTCATAACTTCTTCTATACACGTTCAAATTGGTCCATTCCGGACTCTATGGACTCCTAAGACATAGAGCTACAACATATCAAAAGTTTAAAGTTATCCATCAACATTAATATGGCTAAATCTTAGGCCAAAGTATCAACTTATGCTATATTTTCGTGTTCTTGGTGTTCTTGGTGTTCTTTACAAAAATCATCACTAAATCTTTGTTTTAACTCCTTTTTACTCCGTTCCAACTGGGTTAACTTCATAACCCATGGAAGTATAACATCATACCAACAAATAAATTAACCAAACACAAAATCAAAGCTACATGTCCTCTAAAATTCGTCCAAATGTCCAAAGTTCCATTGTTCTTCATGTTCTTCATCCTTTAAGCATAGGTATGGATTTCTTTCACTTGGTTCCACTTCCAGAAGTTATTAATGGTTTCTATAACCTCTCATCAACATATAAAACCGTTCACAACCAACAACAACAATAGAAAATCTCCAGAAAATCAAAACCCATCACAAAAGCTTGAAAACTCAAAAATGGAGGAAATGAGCTTGAGGTTAGGATTTTACCTCTTGTTAATCCATTCGAAAGTTAGAGAAGGTGAACTAGAGCTTGCTTGAAGGTTCTTCTTCCTCCTTGGGCTCACCCGCACACTCCTCTTCTTCTGTTATTCTTGTTCTCCTTCTCTCCCGAACCCTTCTTCTTTTCTTTGTTCTTCTTCTTCTTCCTCTTGATTTTGTACAATTTTCTCTCTCTCTCTCTCTAAAATCTGCAGCACCACTTTGGAGATAGAAAATGAAATGGAATGGTATGGGAGGGAATGAATTATTTGGGAGAAGTGGAGGAATTTTGGGAGAAATGGGAGTGGCTCAAGGTGGCCAAAAATCCTAGGTTTGCCGGCAAACTCCCTCATCTCTCAATTCTAATTGGTCTAAAATAGGGGGTTGGTTCCCTCTTGGAGTAACAAGCCAAAATAAATACCTAAATACACCAAATTATATCCGAAAACTCCCACTTTCGTACCAAAACTGGTAAATAACTTTACCCAAAATTAAAATGGGTACTCCCATAAATATTGGGATGGGTAAAAATAATTATTACGGGATTTGTCCATTTATTCAGAACAGTCTTATTATACATTTCGGATACGGATAAAATCACGTATTTGCTCGAATAAAATTTTTGACACTCAGAAAAATTACTCGTACGCATACACGTATTTATGAAATTATTCAACATCGAAAAAGGCACAAAAATTTTATGGCGTGAATAGTGCCTCGAGAAACGTGCCCCGTGAATAGTAATTTTGCGATTCTTTGCGAAATCAATTATTCACTCCTACGGTTTAATAACGCATAAAAATTTCATACATTGACATCGTCCAGGTAATAAAATAACCTTTAAACACGTCACATAAAGATAATATTTAGTCCATTTAATAATATTAATAAACCCAAATTACAAGGGCATTCACGATTCGCGATTGCTGCTCTTCACGATTAACTCCCCATAATCATATACATCATCGCACATATATCTCACCCATAATTCGGGTTAGCGTCTTTACAACAATTAACTCGCTTAATAATATTATCCTTCAACTATTTATTTAATCTAATAAATAGTACTCTTGCGATAATGCTCGAAACTATCAAATTAGCATATACGAACACTTTCATACTTACTAATCATCGTCTACACATAATCTAGGTCATAATATAACCTTTAAATGCTTAACACATAATATTATTAATAAAAGTCTATTTTATTCAATAATATTCATAAGCTCGGATTATCCAGCTATCCACGACTCGCGATCGTTACAATTATTAACTAGTAACTTAATCATTCTGAATCTATGTATATATATTTCACATTTATATATACATATTAAGCTCACCAAATAATTCACATAAATATATATATATATATAACACATATATATTCGAAATCAACACGTCTCATAATAAGAATTAATCTATATTAAATTCTTATTATAATTATTCTCAAAAATTCGGGTTGTCACATCCTTCCCTCCTTATAAGGATTCCGTCCCCGGAATCACAAAATACCAAACCTCTCTTACTCGATTTGCGTAAGCCTTCTTCCAAAATTGCATCGTTGAATAATTTCAACGCATTACTATATCATAGGTTTTACATCGCCTATTTAATCCACTTCCTTAACAAATTCTTGTAGATTTTATTCTATAACCTTTATCAACTCAATCCTACACTGCGTATTATCCTTTCTTTAACCCATCAATTTCCTCTTCTAAGGATCATTGTATGTCACAATCATCATAATAATTTAATATCATGATTTACTAACTCATAAACATTCGGGATATTACATTCACCCCTTCTTTTAAGAATTTCGTCCTCGAAATTACATTATATTCATCTTTGCTCAATCTACTTATCATTCTATCTAGGAATTCACTTCATCTTTTCGGAATTTCATCCGCTTCTTCTAGGAAATATTAATCTCATAATTGCTATCATGCTCATATCATTCATTCATACAGACTTTCAGCAAAGCTTTACGCTTTCCTCTTTCAAGGATTCATTTAGAATCGTCGCATTTTACGACTACTTCTTTCTAGGGAAATTACCCTTTTCATATTCAGTTTCCAGAATAATGGAATATCTTTCAGGAGTCTTCAACAATTGTTCGATAATTGTGAAGCGGTATGAATCATTGAGTGGCCACCATGGCACTTACCTCTTACATGATTTACCAATATTGGATGCTGAGTGGTCATTAAGGACCAAGAACACATACTAGGATCACCAGAAATTCATCTGATAACCCGACATACTAGAATCACCAGAAATTCATCTGATAACCCAACATACTAATACAATAGGTGATTAGCCTACTGTACCCAAGGTCATGCATAACCCCTTTTACATACTGCTTGCGCGCGCAGTCGGATTTTCCCGACATCAAAAATATTACCCCTTTTATGAGGGTTGTTCATCTCAGCAGATATAAAACTCCGCACCAAAACAATTTGGTTTGGAAAACATTGTCAAAGAATTCTCGAGTTTCATATTCACATTTCAACATTCGTCTAGCCGAATCAAATAGCTTAGACTCACATCAACGGTTCGGACATCAATCAAAATATTTTAGTCAACTCAATTGGCATACTTTTTCATACTTTAAAGAAAACCAAAAATCATTTTATGACGTCATGATACCGCACTGTTTCTACAGTCCGTTGAGGATTCCGTCATTTCGTGATTTTCTCATACTACATCATACCATAGTGGGTTGACGATCCTATGATCACATCCAACACTAGGTTAATCTGCATTGATGACTCCATCATCTGTCATTCTACACCAGGTTCCATGATGCATTGATGACAATTTAAAAATGCATTTTGATATTTTCAAATCAACTTTGTCTAGCCGAAACTATTAGCATAGGCATATGAATAATAGTACATTTAAAAATCCTTGGTCCAGAAATCTGGCCTCATACATTTTTCGAAGAGCAAAAGTGCAAATGTCAGCACGAAGTCAATAAATTTCGAAGTCTAGCATAGCTAGAAGATTTGGAATATCCATGTCTCCTCATCAACTTAAATTTCTCTTCAATACATCATTACTTAATAATTCTATCTATTTCTAATATCACCAATGCTCATCATCTTGAGAATTCATAATTCTCGCTTTACAACTTTCCTATACCCCAATATAGTTCATCCACTTACCACACATCATGAGTTCAGGAACTTGCCACAATAATATGAGTTTAAGAACTTGTCCTAGCAATACGTAGTCCAAGAACAAATCAAGGACTGTCCATACGCTGAGGGGCTCAAAACATACCATATGATTATGAGTCACGAACTTACCATAAGTATGAGTTTCAAGAACTCGCACCTAATTTTATTATTCTCTAACCATCAAATATAGATATGAGAAAAGAATCACCTTCTCATCATACGTATACCGATAGCGCGATACTAGGTTCCAACGATTATCAATATAGGAAGCTAAGTGATTGTCGAACCCATCACAATCCCCTGCCCATACAAGGAATCGATCAACTCGGCCACTAATCAATATAGAAAGCTAAGTGGTTGTTACACCAAGCACAAATTCCCCGCCCATACAAGGAATTGTTCAACTCAACCACTATGTCGATATAGGAAGCTAAGTGGTTCTCAAACCAAGCACGAATTCCCCGCCCATACAAGGAATTGTACAACTCAGCCACTAACATGAGTCCTCAATTGAAATCACCCCCAATCCTAGCTTACTCGTTGCTCAACAAGAATTAATTCGTGTTTCATCATCCATAACTCTTTCCGAGTTTTACTCGTATTATCTCATAGTACTATCTATCTATAGCATTGAGCTAAAATTTTTAATCATTCACTTGATAATCTACCATTCTATGACTTAATCCAATCCCTTAGTGATCTTACTCTACAATCGTTTTACATTACGATATTTCATAACTACGATCTTCCTTACTCTTCTCTCTAATCATAATATATGATTTTTATGCATCTTTATCTTATAGACCTTGTCTATTTATCAACACTTGTTGTCTTTATTACTGGAGTCAGGTGACTCCTAATTCTTATTTATTATAACTCTTCAAGATCCTTCTTTGAATCTTCTAAATTTATTCCTTAACAGTTAAACTCTGTCCGAGTTTATTCTTTATCACTATCCTCTTTCTACCCTCAGGTTATAGCCTAAGGTTCGTTTACCTAAGGTTTATAACCTATCAGCTTTGATACCAACCTGTGATGCCCCCAAATCCGGGTTCCCTTATCCACGAATTCGGTGCATCACTGTGCAACACGATACATCTCATTCTACACCTGTCAATAACTTATTGCGGAATAATAAAAATATTTACATTGATATAATATAAATATTATCGTCCCAAGCCTCGAAACCATAACTAAACCATGATCTTACTACATGAAAGTAATTACAAGATTATTACAACATGTTCTCATCTAATCTCAGGTACGACGACCTTAATTAGTACATCATTTAATAATCATTACAAATTTAATATTACTCCTGCTGTATATATAACAGTCCATATCAATACAAGCATTAACAATTATTACCTCAAACTCTCCTCAATCTCAGGTTTCGTAACATTTAACTAAAACACTTATGATCAAGGTTGAACAAATACCATTGATCATTTACAAAGTCTCCTATGTGAACGCAAGGTTCGGATTCTGACTTTAGTCAATCCCCGAATATATGCAAAGTTACCCAACAACTATACATTCGTTATAAAAGTGTCCTTTATACATTATCGCCATCCTTGTAGTTTACTATAACAAGTAACTAACGTAATCACATCATAAATACTATAATGGATAACCTTCATCTTTAACTCAAGGTTTACATATTCAAATTCACATACATCATACACTGTCATCACAGCTAAATAATTACAATAAAGAAATATTTGGCAACCTTCTTGAATCCCTGTGCCTCTAATCCTTATCATCACGATATCAAGATAATTGCATGGCATCGTAAATCTGCAAAAATTTTATTTTTGCAAGAATGAGCACGACGGCTCAGCAAGAACTAGCAGTTTTCACATTTCATGCTTCACGTAACACATAAGTTTGCATTTATCCATGCATCATGATTTTCATACTATGCATCTTACTCATGCATTATAAGTCTTATGCAATTCATCTATTTATATGCATCATATACCTCATAGCATACTTCATGCATCTCACATTGTATATTCACAATAGTTCAAGTCCCACATAGAACAATATAGTCACATAATTGCACATTGTGCACACTTTAATCATGCTCGCATATACTCCACATAATAATGAAAGATTTAGTAATCAAGTCATGTACATCAATACATTTAAACAAGTTAACAAGTTACTGAAAGAACTTGCCTTAAGCTTTCCTTGCTAAATTATGATAGCTCGTCCTTCAAATATCCTACACAATTTATTTAACAATAAAATACCAATTATCCACTAAAAAGGCTTCATATAATGGTTTACAATATAACAACTCTTATCTCATATTGTTCGCGCATTATAAATTAATAAACGCGATTAACTCTAAAACGTTACTCAGTGTCGTGTCGTTTGAAAATGTTATGACCCTTATCAACATCAATACTTATTGGTTACATTAACCCCATTTCATACCTTATAATGTTCGTTTCATTTTGAATCGAAACATTATTTAAGTTCATTAACACTTTACACGGCGTTTCGACGTTTATACTCCACACGTCCGATTCGCCTCATTTGAATATGCTTAGCATGCTCATACATTGGGTTATAACACTCTATTATGTTTCATTATTATTAAAAACAAAATATTAAACAAGGTTATACACACTTGTTACGGCGTTACGACGTTTGCATGTCCGTACGCCACACTTGCCTATTCGAACGTCCAAGTGACACGCGATTGCGTACGCTTAGCATGCCCACTCAAATTGTCTAATACTCAATGGTTAATATTAAGTATCATTATAATTCATAACATTCATGTTTTAGAACTTAGAACAATATTTTACATCGTCGGGAGCATTACATGTGCTTACGTGCATGCCCGACACCCTCCGATTGCCCCTAATTTCATATCAGTCCTATAAATGACCAATTTAGACCATGATACAGACCTCAAATTGAAAAACTTAAAGAACGAAAGTTGTAGGTCTACTCGTTCTCTTTCCGAATCATCTTGAATCACCTCAATCCGAGTTCGTATGAGAAATTTATGCCCGTTTTACTAAAGGACGTCAAAACTGACTTTTACCACCTGAGGCCTAGCGCCCCGGCGCTGTAACTAAGTCTAATACCAGCGCCCCGGCGCTGTATGCAGGAGGTTATGGTGCTCGTTTGCCCAGCTTTGCGATTTTGACCCTCCTTCACTCCAATCCTCATAACTTCTTCTATACACGTTCAAATTGGTCCATTCCGGACTCTATGGACTCCTAAGACATAGAGCTACAACATATCAAAAATTTAAAGTTATCCATCAACATTAACATGGCTAAATCTTAGGCCAAAGTATCAACTTATGCTATATTTTCGTGTTCTTGGTGTTCTTGGTGTTCTTGGTGTTCTTTACAAAAATCATCACTAAATCTTTGTTTTAACTCCTTTTTACTCCGTTCCAACTGGGTTAACTTCATAACCCATGGAAGTATAACATCATACCAACAAATAAATTAACCAAACACAAAATCAAAGCTACATGTCCTCTAAAATTCGTCCAAATGTCCAAAGTTCCATTGTTCTTCATGTTCTTCATCCTTTAAGCATAGGTATGGATTTCTTTCACTTGGTTCCACTTCCAGAAGTTATTAATGGTTTCTATAACCTCTCATCAACATATAAAACCGTTCACAACCAACAACAACAATAGAAAATCTCCAGAAAATCAAAACCCATCACAAAAGCTTGAAAACTCAAAAATGGAGGAAATGAGCTTGAGGTTAGGATTTTACCTCTTGTTAATCCATTCGAAAGTTAGAGAAGGTGAACTAGAGCTTGCTTGAAGGTTCTTCTTCCTCCTTGGGCTCACCCGCACACTCCTCTTCTTCTCTTATTCTTGTTCTCCTTCTCTCCTGAACCCTTCTTCTTTTCTTTGTTCTTCTTCTTCTTCCTCTTGATTTTGTACAATTTTCTCTCTCTCTCTCTCTAAAATCTGCAGCACCACTTTGGAGATAGAAAATGAAATGGAATGGTATGGGAGGGAATGAATTATTTGGGAGAAGTGGAGGAATTGTGGGAGAAATGGGAGTGGCTCAAGGTGGCCAAAAATCCTAGGTTTGCCGGCAAACTCCCTCATCTCTCAATTCTAATTGGTCTAAAATAGGGGGCTGGTTCCCTCTTGGAGTAACAAGCCAAAATAAATACCTAAATACACCAAATTATATCCGAAAACTCCCACTTTCGTACCAAAACTGGTTAATAACTTTACCCAAAATTAAAATGGGTACTCCCATAAATATTGGGATGGGTAAAAATAATTATTACGGAATTTGTCCATTTATTCAGAACAGTCTTATTATACATTTCGGATACGGATAAAATCACGTATTTGCTCGAATAAAATTTCTGACGCTCGGAAAAATTACTTGTACGCATACACGTATTTATGAAATTATTCAACATCGAAAAAGGCACAAAAATTTTATGGCGTGAATAGTACCTCGAGAAACGTGCCCCGTGAATAGTAATTTTGCGATTCTTTGCGAAATCAATTATTCACTCCTACGGTTTAATAACGCATAAATATTTCATACATTGACATCGTCCAGGTAATAAAATAACCTTTAAACACGTCACATAAAGATAATATTTAGTCCATTTAATAATATTAATAAACCCAAATTACAAGGGCATTCACGATTCGCGATTGCTGCTCTTCACGATTAACTCCCCATAATCATATACATCATCGCATATATATCTCACCCATAATTCGGGTTAGCGTCTTTACAACAATTAACTCGCTTAATAATATTATCCTTCAACTATTTATTTAATCTAATAAATAGTACTCTTGCGATAATGCTCGAAACTATCAAATTAGCATATACGAACACTTTCATACTTACTAATCATCGTCTACACATAATCTAGGTCATAATATAACCTTTAAACGCTTAACACATAATATTATTAATAAATGTCTATTTTATTCAATAATATTCATAAGCTCGGATTATCCAGCTATCCACGACTCGCGATCGTTACAATTATTAACTAGTAACTTAATCATTCTGAATCTATGTATATATATTTCACATTTATATATACATATTAAGCTCACAAAATATTTCACACAAATATATATATATAACACATATATATTCGAAATCAACACGTCTCATAATAAGAATTAATCTATATTAAATTCTTATTATAATTATTCTCAAAAATTCGGGTTGTCACAATAGGCGTATTAAGGGCATAAGATAGCTTTTCAGCCTTGAGAACTATTCTCAAATTCCTTAACTAGTTCGTGTTATTTGGTCCAGTTAATTAACATCTAATATGCTCCGCAATGATAGTAAATTAGACATTGTAAAATTCTGTAAATGAAATAGACAACATTTTAGCATACATTAATTACCAAAATAAATTAGGTCTTTATTTTAAATTAGTATCTCTCACTTTTTCATCAAACTATATTACCCTCATTATATAGTTCGGCAAATCTAATTAAAGATTTGCTAGCGAGAATAAGGATCCCATTTCAAATGTATATAGCCTTGTGTGTGCACAACAAACTATATATAAATAAATACGTAGACAACTATTATCAATTACATCACTATGTAACTCCTTGTATTTTGCCTCTTAGATTATAATGGTCAAGTGTGTGCACATCCGAACTAAAATAATCTAAGTTAAGTCCAACCTAGCACTTTCATATATGTGAAGAGAAAAAGACCGTCCTTGTGGTGACACAACAAAACAGTAATATTCAATTCCTTAATAAGCATTAAATGTGATAATACAACATCTTAAATATTTAATAATTGCCTTGTGGTGACACAACAAACTCATATTAAATATTTAATACTCTATTGCTTTACCATGCTAGAAGGCGACATTCGATATTCTAAATATCTTTGAACGTTTAGGACTTAATATAATTTCTTTGAGGGGTTTGTAATTATTAGTCTCATCTTGTTTAGCGCGCATGCACATATATATATAAAATACGCGTCATATTATTTAACATGCGAAGCATGCTGTATAATATATAATATATACATAGTAAGCATGCACATATAGAATACTATATTCTACCCGGATTGATTATGGACTTTTATTCTAGTTTGGTTCACTAGAGCCACCAAGTGAACCAAAAGGTCAAACCTAGGGTGCAAGAATAAAATTTAAATATAACTATTACATTTAAACCCAGGCTCCATTACAAACGGGTCTTCAAGCGCTCCTTGCTCCTTTGTCTCCAATTCTTCAAGTAATTCTAACTAAACCTATTACATAAACTATTTACAATAAATAGAAACATTGATCAGTAGTCAAGGGGAGGTACATAGGAGGGAGATAGAATTTATATCAAGAAAAACTAGAGAAGACGAGGTACGCAGACCCCATTTATAAAAACTCATTCATTCAAGCATCCACTAAAATAAATCCAATCACACATTGGTCAATAGTCCATAATCAATCCCTATTTATTATCATACATATCTCCATATGTATCAATAAATAACATTCCTCCAATGAATATTAAAACCATTCCATATATGCATTGATATCAATTAATAGGCAATTAAAAGTTTACTAGAAATCCAATTTTGAAATAAAATAAACTCCTTTATTCTAATCAAAATTTAAATCATAATAAACTTATTTATTTTATTTTATCCAATTTTGAATAAAAATAAACTCTTTTATTTTTAATCAAATTTCAAATCAAAATAAACTCTTTTACTTCAATTAACATGAAATCCAATTTCAAGTTCAAAGCAAACTCTTTTATTTTAACTTAAAATTGTTAGAAAATAAAATATGTTGAATCATATTCCTTATCAAAATAAACATCTTTATTTTTAAGGAAACATGAAATCCTATTCTATATGTGAATAAACTCCTTTATTTTAAGAAACATGGAATCCTATTCCATATGTGAATAAACTCCTTTATTCTAAATTTATATCAATTAAATAAACCATTTATTTTAATTGAAGGAAAAATTATTTTTCGGATTCTGCTATCCGGCGCAGCTGCGCCCAGAATGAACTGGGAAACGGCGCAGCTGCGCTGAACCCCAAAAACGACTTTCTGGGTTTGGGCGCAGCTGCGCTCCAGAATGAACTGGTAACGTCGCAGCTGCGCCGCGTAGCAGATTCAGAAAAAACATATTCTGCCCAAAAATTTCGATTAAACATATGCAGCCCTTTCTAAGCAATTTCTTCGCTTGCATCATCGTCAGACAACAAGATTGTCTCGGCGATTTACTACCGTAGAATACGACCTTCGACTTATTCGGAGTCTTCAGGTGTATACATTTCTTCTGACAATCAATTATAGCCCCGTGGCTAGACAACCAATCCATCCCAAGAATTACATCAAATTCTCCTAGTCGTATTGGAATGAAATCTATGCTCAGTTTATGCCCATTTATCTCAGCATAACAATTTCTATGGATATATTCCACAGGAATAACTTCTTTACTAGCTACTTCCACATTCATTGGATTCTCTAATTTCCCACGAGGTAAGTTTAACTGTTTAATAAATTTATCTGACACAAATGAATAGGTAGCACCCAAATCAAGCAATACATATGCACTGATATCATTGATTGAAATAATACCTGACACCACGTCCTTCGATTCCATCGCGTCCTGCACTGTCATGTTGAAGGTGCGTGCTACTGGTCTGTTTTGCTGTGTTGGTCCTCCGATAGTCAGCTTACTGTTGTTCCCCTGGTTAGCACTGCCTGCATCGCTCTTCCTCTTTGGGCAATCCTTCTTCTGATGATCTGAAGCGCCACAAGAAAAATAATTTCCTGCCTTTGCCTTTGGTCATTGTGGGGCAATGTGCCCCGGTTGACCACAGTTAAAACAAACTCCTTTTCCTTTCATGCATTCTCCAAAGTGATTCCTTCCACATTTCTCGCATTTATTGGCCTTCTTTGCATCCCCTCCGGATTTGCTTCCTGACATCTGACTGTCATTCTATTTTCTCTTATTTAGGTTACTTCCCCCACTGCTACCTTCCTTATGACCATCATGGCTCTTCTTCTTTTTCTGATCTTGGTTGTGCTTTGTCAAAGCTTCATTTCCTCCCTTAGCAATGATTGCTTTCTCAAGTAACGTAGAAAATGTGTTAATCTACAAAACCGCAACCTTACTATACACCCAGGGCTTCAACCCTTGTTCAAGTCTCTTCGCTCACCTAGCTTCGGTGTCCACCTGATGTGGAGCAAACCTAGCTAACTCGTTAAATTTTGCGGCATACTCCGCAACTGACATGCCTCCTTGCTTTAGTTCCAAGAACTTTATCTCCATACTTGCCTGCATGCTTGCTGGAAAGTAATTTTCGAAAAATAGCTCCTTGAAATGAGCCCATGCAATCGTGCCTTCCCCAACTCGACCTTTGTTCGCCTTCCACCAGTAATTTATCTCGCCTTTCATCATGAAAGTGACAAACGACGTCTTATGTTCTTCGGCCACTCGTGCGACCTCGAAAACTTTCTCTATTTTTTCCACCCATGTCTGGGCTTCTATCGGGTTTGTAGTCCCACGAAACTCTGGCGGCCCTACTAATTTGAAGTCCTTAAAGTTCGCCATATGACTTCCTGGTTGATCAGCCGCAGCGGCTGGTCTGCCCTACATCGCTTCTGGTAATAAGTTCACAAAAGTCCTCATAGGGTCTGCCTGACCCTCCTCATTATTCACCGACTCTTCCACCTTTGTGTATCGGGGTTATCTTCTCGGCGGCATTGTCTATTTAATAGAAAACACTTAATGTTATAATCCCGTCACACCTTGTATGCATCTATTCTAGAGCGACAATAAAGCAATACACGTAACATAAACGTTATACTCATGTGCTAACAATTAAAAAATCACACATGATTACTCTATAGCATACCGCTATGAATAACATCATCAATCCCTTCACACCACAAAAAGGTGGGGATTTACTACTAACAACCACCCCTAACATATACTAAGGTTGGGGTTTACAAACACAAATCACATACTGTTAGGAACACCAACAAAATAGTCTAACCAAGCATACTGCGCTCTACAGTGCTAACATACTCCACCCGCCCAGACTAGGTTATCAACTCTCGACTCAAGGTGAGATGAGTATGTCCCTCCTCAACTGGATGATGGTGCAGACCATCCATGCACCTACTACTCGCCATGCTAAATGCATAGCCCATTCTATTCATCCTTCTCTAATTGGGTTCGCTGAGCCTCCACCTCTACCTGTAGGCTCGCTCCCCACTGCTCCGACTGCTGTAGTCTACTACCCGACCCTATATCCCTCGCCAAGAGGTGATGTAAGAGGGTACCCAACTAAATAGGACCTCCCTGCCCCAACTCGACTGGCTAAACTTAGGCATCCTATAGCCACAACAAAGACATCACAGATAATCAACACAAATAGTACCATAACAAAATACATTCATTGATGGGATGAATTTATATTTCATTATGTACAAACTCGGCTTGATGAATTTTCACAATCCACCTCCGACACAACTCGACTCAATGGATCTCCTCGACCCATCACCTAGCGTACTCTATACGAGTTTAATACTAAGGTTATAACCTAGGTTTCGCATTCCTAAAGTTTATAACCTGGCTCTGATACCAAATTGTGACACCCCCAAATTCAGGTACCAATACCTCAAATTTGATGCTCACGATAAAATACATCCATACACCTCTAAACAACATAAATTAACTAATGCGGAATAAATAAACATATGTTGTTCATTACAAAAGGTTTACTACGGTCCCAAGGTCTATAACCTTAAATAGAATACATTGCAGAATACAATAATATTACAAAACGATTCCACGATTACTGAAAGTAGTATGCACACAAGCCAATCATATTTGATATGATGTAGCATATACTTTGTAATCTTATTCAGTTATTAAAGGCATTTTACATTAACTACATGGTGTTGTTATATAAAATGTGATAAACTCATAGTTTTGAGCAATGCTTTTAGAATCATGATGGGGATCATGCTAATGAGATCTAAATTCTATATAGCTCACAAACTAAAATTGTTCCTAATCGTTGGATTACTAAAAAGGGGATTAGTGAATCCGGATAGATTAGTACATACGTTGCTTGCTCTTATGAAGAGGATGATTGATCTCATAATCATTTGTGTGGAGACACTAAAGCAAGTATGTAGGTGCTTATTAGAGAATAAGTTCACTGAACGTGGCTCGCTAAGGAATACCTAATGGAGTTTTACTCGCCTGTCAATAGGAATTCCTCTAGTGATAGTAGTACAAGTGATCCTTGGACTTGAGATCATCATAGTATCTTGTGTGTGATGAGTTATACTTTGACATGTCCCTTAAGACCCTTAGGGTATATCAAAGGGTATGATTGGGTATAATAAGTTATACATGGAGATAGGTGAATGATCAACAAAGAATCTACCACTTCTAGTAAAAGGAGAGAATGTCCAATGTGATTCGATAAATGACGACTCAGAAGTCTTTGGCCTAAGCAGAATGAAATTAGAAAGGAGTTTCTAATTTGCATTAATCAGAGTTGTGCATTTGAGAATCGAAATACATATAATTAAATAAAATAAGACTTGACAGTAATTCCATGTCTTATATTTAATTGGGACATTGAATGGTAGAAGGATTGAATTGTACGGTAACTATTCACTGAAAGGTTCTTTTGTGATTAATGTTGAAATCTATATTATCTGGAAAGTCGTTGATCGCTTAGGGGGCTTACCCTTATTGTAGAATAAATATTATTTATTTAAATGAATTAAATAGTTTAATTTATTTATTTAAATAAAATTAGAATTGTTCTAATTGATTTATTCACAACCGGTTTAATATGGAGAACCTAAAGGGTCACACCGCAAAAGAAAAATATTTGTTTAAGAAGTAAATGGCATAATTATAATAATAAGTTAAGTGTATTTAATTTAATCTATGGAGATAGAATAAATTAAATAGCTTAATATTTATTATTTAATATTTTGGAAATATTAAATATAAATTAATAAGAGGAGTCTTATTATTATTATTACCATTACTATTATTTAATTCCTAATAGGGATTGAGAATTAATTAATAGAAGTACTCTCTCATGCATTCCTAATTGGATTAAGAATATAATTAATTAAAGGAGTTTAATTAGAATAAAAACCCTAATCCTAAATAGTTTAGGAGGGTTCCCTATATCTATAAATAAGGTGAGTCTTATCATGATTTAGGGTTAGACAATTACACACTCTTCCATAAGAATTGGAGAGAGAGAGTACTTGCAATTTATATAGAGATAGAAACTAGGGTTTTGCTAACACCCATCTTCTTGAACAACTATTATTCCTTGCTGGATCACCTCTAGAGGCCAAACACTTGGGTGGCTAACGTTGATCAAAGGAAGGAATTTAATCGGTGGAATTCAAGGAGAACGCGAAGGAATTGGAGGTGAACTTGTACCTGAGGAAGCATTGATTCACGAGGGTATAATTCTATATCTCTATCTCTTTCGTTTAATTGATAATTGATCACAAGGATGATCACGGTGATGGTTTGTATGAAAAATTTTAAAATCCGTTTTATTGTGCTTCCGCACTATTTATGTAATTTGATTACATGTTCGCGCTATATACAAACCTAACAATTACATAACGGTTATATAACTATTCCTTAAGCTTTCCTTTGCCTTTATCCGCTTTGGAACTACCCGGCTTAACTGCAATAGGTTCATGATATAGCAAGGGTGAGTAACTACTTTGCTTAGCAAGTTTAAAATGAATAAAGAAGATATATCATGAATGAATAAGAATAATAGCCACATAGATCAACAACTTATGAACATTGATGAAATAGCTGAAATAACATAATCAAAGTTCAAATGAAACAATGAATATTGATTATTTACTGCTGAGTGGTCCAACCGACCATGAACTTGGCCAAAGAGTCAATCATTTAACTAACTCTTTTAAAACCTGGCCCCGTCAGTTGTACTCGAGGGGATCAGCCTCTTGTACACCATGTATATGCATAACATTTAACTCTGACTGCATCGAATAACCGACACATTAAAATCTTCTAAATAAGGGTTGCTCTCTCAGTCCAAGAATCCATACCAACAACTGGTTTGGATAGCTTTTAAAATAATAACCTGTGTATGTCTAGCCAAAATAAATAGCGTAGACTATTTTCTTAAACCATTCATGAATAAAGAATTTAGACGTTTCACAGTCCAACAACATATAATGAATTCAAATGCACAAGGTGAATTATCTTTGATGTGGAGTAATTGACAATAATTATTCCACTAATATCATTTGAGAGTGATAACTCGTGTCTGAGTTAGGAAACTTGCAATAATATAGAATACTTGCTCAATAAATAAATCGAGTAAGATAGAACCTGATCAATAATTAAACTTGCCCAATTATAAAGATTAAGTAAGTTTAAGAACTTGCAATTCATAAGAATAAAATCGCACAATAATAAAAGTTGTACGGGTTAGGAAACTTGCAACAAGATATAATACTTGCTCAAATATAATCTTGAGTAAGGTAAGAAACTTGCATTCAATATATAGAAAGAATGAAGTTAGGGAACTTGCCCAACACAAGGGTTAAACAAGCGTTAGGAAACTTGCATAATATTCAACATTTGTATAGGATAGGAAACCTGCTCAATGTAATTCAAGTAAGGTTAGGGAAAACTTGCCTGAAACGCTGCTACAATATTACAACACACGCTCCTTAATATCCTACACAATTAAATACATATTCACATAACAATTAGTCACATACTGGATACCAAATAATGGTCTATACTACTCTTGAATCACCTCAATCCGAGTTCGTATGAGAAAGTTATGCCTATTTTAATAAAGGACGTCAAAGTAGTCCAACCTGACACTATTCTAGCGCGTCTGAGCACTGAAACCTATAGTATTCAGCGCGGGCTGCGCTGAGGCCTCTGACATTCAGTGCGGACGGCACTGAACTAGGGTAATTTGAGCGCTGTCGGCTCTGAAACGCAGACAACACAAATTTCCAGATTTCGCGACTCGACCTTCCTCCACTCTAATCTTCATATCTCCTTATATACACGTTCAAATTAGTCCATTTCGGACTCTATGGACTCCTAACTCATGGGGATACAACATATTAAAAATTCAGAGCTATCCATTAACAGTAACATGGCCAAATCTTAGGCCAAAATACTAAGTTCATACTTTGTTTTCATGTTATTGGTGTTCTTCACCAAAATCAACACCAAATCTTCGTTTTTACATCTTCTTACTCGATTCCAACTGGGTTAGCTTCGTAACCCATGGAACTACAATACCATAACAACAAACAAATTAAACAAACACAGAATCATAGCTTTATAGTCCTCTAAAATGGTCCGAACGTCCAAAGTCCATATTTTGTCCATTATTCTTGCTCCATTAAGCAAAGGTACGGATTTGTTCCATTTCTGTTCCACTTTGAGGTTATTAATGTCTTACATAACCTCTTAACAATATTTACAAACATCTAGAACCAACAAAAATAACAAGAATCGCCATAAATCCGACCTACAAGCTTAAGGGCTCAAAACTAAGAAAAACTTGAAAAACTTAACAAGAAATCGAATGGAAAGGATTTGATTGATTGTTTACCTCTGTAAATCCTTCCTAGATGCTAAGGAGCTCGGCTAGGCTTTGTTTTGAGGGTTCTTCTTGTTTGGATTCTCTTCTTCCTCCACCCGTGCCTTCTACTTCCCCCTCCTTATTTTTCCGGCGACTTTCTTCTCTTTTTCGGCAACTTCCTCCTTCTTCCTCTTTCCTTCTTGCAGCTCTCTCTCTCTCTCTATCTGCTGAAACAAGGAAGAAAGGAAATGTGGAATGGGAGGGAATGAGGAGCCGAAGGAATAGGGAGAGAAGGAATGGTTTGAGAGAAGTGGAGTAATTTTGGGAGAAGTGGGTTGGTTGCTCAATGTGGCGCCGACAACTCTCCCACCCCCCCCCCCACTCTCTCATTTTCCTAGTATTTGATTGGTTGATGGGCTTTGGTTGGTTCCTTCTTAGAGTAACAAGCCAAAATAAATACCCAAATACACGAAAATATATCCAAAAACTCTCACTGTTGTACCAAATTCGTTAAATAACTCTACCCAAAATTAAAATGGGTACTCCTATAAATTATTGGGATGCATAAAAATAATTATTATGAGATTTATCCAAATATTCGGAACACCCATATAATACATTTCGAATACGGATAAAGTCACGTATCAGCTCAAATAATATTTTCGACACTTGAAAAAAATTATTCGTACGCATATACGTATTTATGAATTTTATTAAAATCGAAAAAGACACAAAAATATTATGGCGTGAATAGTGCCTCGGGAAACGTACCCCGTGAATAGTGATTTAGCGACGCTACGCGAAATCAATGATTCACTTGAACAAAGCTATAACACGTGAAATCTCATGCATTCACATAATCCAGGTTGTCACACAACCTTTAAACATGCAACACAAAATAATATTAATAAAATATAATACATTCGTTAATATTCAAAAATTCGAATTACACGACAAATCCAAAATTCCTGGTTGTTACACTTCTAATATGGAATGAAGGGAGTATACGTTTTCAAGACAAACTCATAATTAATCTTCCATAATATTATTTTCAGGATTTGTATTTGTCAAAAAATAAAATAAAAAAGAGATAATTATAATATGCGTTTTGAAGACAAACTCGTTTGGTACATACGAAACATAACACTCTTACTTATTTAGTTTGTCTATAATATCTTTTATAATTGTGTTAATAAAACAAAATCACACTCTCATATTGGATGGGAGGGAGTACATACTTTAAGGGACGGGAGGGAGTATTTGTACAGTAAATTCATCTAAATGAGGAGAGATATATTAATGAATTTGTTCATATTTTAAATTGATTTAGAATCTTTTTTTTAAAAAAATAACTCTTATATTTAGAACAGAAGAAATATTTTCTTATTTTTTTCTAAAGAATATTATATATATATTTTATTTTATTTTTTCATAAATCTTGAAGAGTCTGAAGTAAATTCTTTTAAATTTATTTAAATACTTAAAACAAATTCAAAAATTTCAAGGTAGCTCGAGCCTCGCTGGACCCTAAAGTAACTTTGTCCCTGTCCTAATATACTAAAGATTGGAGGAACTTTTATTTTTTGTAGCTTATGAGATAAATGTTTTTAAAATTTTTTTGTTGTTTCATAATAGTCCCACTCCCACATTGATAAATTGGGAATAATTTTCTAGGTATATAGTAAACTACCTCAATTAATAAAATTGCCGAGTTTGGTAGCGCAAATTTATAACCCAAGTGGGGGCATCTAAGGCATTGGAAGGTTTAATTTGTGGCCTTGTGAGGGCTTTAATGCTGTAAAATTAAATCTTCAGTTCTAAGCATATTTCGTTGGGCTTACATTTGTGTTAGCCCTTCTTTAAATTATACCCCATTACTTGGGTGATCGCTGGCTTGTCAGAGCAGCACTTGGCTAGGAGGTTGATGAACTATTTCTTTAACACACCTCCTAGAGCACATCTGAGGATTTAACTCTTGAATATAAGAAGCCCCACTTGCAACCTGACAATGACCTTTTTAAATAATATCTAAATTCCGTTTTAAATTATAAAATTATTATTAGATCAAAGGTGAGTCAAGTTGTTATCATTAATATCTTTAGTTATAATATTTTAGGTGAGTCTGTAATATGCTAAAATGACTCAATAACATATTATTGAAACAATATATTAGATCTTGTTATATTATAATTTGATTCGAATTGGAGAATTGACCCGAGTTGTTAAATATAGTATCAAAATAAACTCTCGAAAGCCCCAGTAGGTCATGCGATCAAGTTGTAAAAAGTGGGAACACGAAGACAGTTGATATTATTCCACAATGACTAGAGATGCAAAGATTTAGGCGATGTATGATTATGTGTACGACCTGACATGATTTGACGGGAGCGTCTAGTATTTAAGTGAAAAAATTTATAACATCTCAATCTACATCGTAATATGTGAGATACTTGGGTGTGTATATAAGGATTCAACCTGCTATCATTATTACTTTTAATCATAACTTTTTTTTTAGTAAAAATATCGTAAGTTGAATTCGAAAGGTCAATAATGATCTACTAATATTTTGAATTGGAAAGAATATTTATAAATAACACAATCTCTTCAATTATATTATCACAAACTACTCATTATCTTGCATACTAAACTAATAATAATAATTTTTAAGGATAAACACGTAAATGAGTTCCTTTTTACGTGATTGAAGGAGGGAGTATGTTTTTATGTTAGTGTTGTGTTTTTATTTTTTTATTTTTGTCCTTACTCAATTGTCTTTGGTTGTTTTTTGACCGTATTGTGAAAAATGTATAGGAGGATCTGATCTCAAAGTTTTCATTTTCCAAGAGAAAGATTTAGGTATCTAAGGTTTTATATATATATATATATATATATATATATATATATATATATTGGGGTGTAAAAAAAGATTTTGAGATGCTTAAAATGAGGGAGACAATTAATTTGACATGAAAGGAAATATACGTAATTTAAAAAAAAATACTTGAAGTGATATTTTACTATACAAACTAGTGAATTACATCATCAGTATTATAGATGCCAACTTAATTTGACTTCTAGCAAGTGAGTCTAACTATTCATGAATAAATTCAGTGGTGATATCTAATGATAGCTCAATTAGAACTTCGTTGGTAAATAAGAAGAAGTTGAAGTCAATTGTAGAAACACTAGTAAACAAACACAACACGAATATAAAATTTGAATAGTTCTATATACACAAACTACACATACATAGAGAACAATAATAGGTGAGTCCTATTATTTAATTTATTAATTTCTCATCATTTATTTTATTAATCAACACATTTGATAATATAGTATTTATGTACAAATTGAATTGGGGATGACAATGATACGGTAGTGGTGATCAAATGATTTGATATCACATCGATTTTGAATAAATTTGCATCGAAACCGCACTGCATCAATCCCGATTCAAGACAATGTATACCAAAACTGTACCAAGCGATTTATTCTCTTGAACAGTTGAATCACATGCACCACACTAGCAAATAATTATAACAAAATAAAGTAAAATATTTCAAGGAGTAAATTAACATCAAAGATTAAGAATTTACATAACTGAACAATAGCTTTATATATAGAACAATTATCTTAAGAAGCTAATCATCATAAGTTAATACAAACTCACCAACACGCGCACACACCATTATTATTATTATTATTATTATTATTATTATTATTATTATTATTATTATTAGATTAATGTATATTTCACAACAAAAACGACAAAAATGGAAAAAAAAAGAAAAAAGAAAAAGAGAAGGTGTATTTATTCAAAATAGTCCCACGTCGAAAAAAAGAATCAATTTTTTGGTAATATAATGTACCACCTTAATTAATAAAATTGCCGAGCTTAGTAACGCAAGCTTGTAACCAAAGCCAAGCGAGGCGTCAAAAGCTTTGGATTATTTGAATACGTTGATGTGCTTTCGACTTTAGATTTGGGCTGTGAAGTCTTAAGAGTTCCCTCCTACCGTATAGTCCATCTAAATGTAAATGATCCTGTTTGAATACGTTGATGTGCTTTTGACTTTAGAGTTGGGTTTTGAAGTCTTAATGCTACGTTTGGATTGAAGGAATAGAACGAGTGGTCATAAAGGACTATGAACACATAGAAGGATAAGTAGTTGATTTACTGTAAAGCCTCCGAACAGGCACATGAGGTGATCAGCCCGTAACACCTACATTATGCATAACGCTCAAACATAGCGTGCGTGTCGGTTCCCAGACATAATTTATAATACCTCTTACCATGACAGTTGTTCATCTCAGCACAATATAGAAGTCCGCACCAAACAATTGATTTGGATAGCTTACTCAAGAATTAGATTGATGACCAATTTATCTACTCATTAGTCTAGCCGAATCAATTGGCTTAGACACACTTCTCAGGATAATCCCAATAATATTTGAAAGATGTTCAATCAAGATTTATCAAGTCTGTCATGCTTAGGAGGGTATATATAACCAAGCATATCCAACACAAGTTATACGACATAGCATTTAGGTAATTGTACCAACAATGACAGTATGCAAAAAAATATTCCAATATGTTCGAAGACTTGCATATAGCAGTAATTAGTTTGCTCAGAATGAGGGACTTGCACAATATTCAGAGTTTGTAAGACAGGAAACTTGCACACGATATACAAAGGTGTATAAGTTAGGGAACTTGTCTGTATTGCTGCTACTATTTACTCTAAACCTCCTCTTCGGGTAACCTATATTGGTTGTAAGTTACTCTATTATTAATCACTATTGAAAATAATTGTAACGACCGTGAATTTTGTATTGCTTTGAAATATAAGCTTATGAATATTATTTAATAAAATGAATTTTTATTAATATTTATTCTGTGTGATGTGCTTAAAGGTTATGTAATAACCTAAATTATGTGTTTGCAATATTTATGAGTATTGTTATTTGGTGGCTTGAATAAATGATTCGGAGAAAAATCGCTATAATACAATTCTTGGGCACTATTCGCCCCAAAACGCCTTTTCATTTATTTCGACTTTTCGTATTTCGCCAATGTGTTAATGTGGAGGATTAATAATCCAAGTGTTGGATTTTATTTTATCCAAATTGAGATTTAATTAGAAGCTCCAAATTGCTTAAAGGTGGCCCAAACCCATGACCCATGACCCACAACCCGACCATGACCCAACCCATGACCCATGAGGGAAATGGGTAATAACCATCAGCTGAACATTTGGAGGAGGAAGAAGTATACGGATGAGAGGAGAAAGAGCAAGGGAATAAGAACATTTTGGTTTAAGCAATTCTTGCATTTGGGAGAGGAAAAGTGAGGAAGAACAATTGGGGAGAAGGGAGGGGGATTACCCGCACCTAGGGGAGGCAAAAGCTCAGCCTCTTATTCATGGGGAACTGTTATGGCAAGCATGCTCAGCTCCTCCCTCACCCAAGGAGCTGACCATTCATTCTATAAATACTCCTTCCTTGCTTAGCCTTCCATTCCTTTGTGCCTTGCTAAGTTAGAGCTGAAAATTGTGAGAGTTGTGAGTATTGAGCGTACGGGTGAATTGAAGAAGGAGAAGAGAGGAACTTGTAGCTGTAATCAATCCCATTTTCATCCTAGAAGTTGCTTCAAGAGGTTAGTGATATAGAGCCTAGCTCATTTCCATTATTGTTTCAAGTTTGTAGTTTGCTATTGATTGCTTTGTGGGAGTATATGTTGCTGAAATTGCTTAATTGGCTCATGAACATGTATGAATGTTATTAACTCTTTAAAAGCCTTATTAATAATCAATGAAAGTGGAACAATGAATGAGAATCAAAACCTATATGCATAAGGAGCAAGAATGGACTGTTGGACATTTATGTACTGATATGGACAATTCATGTACTTTGATAAAAATATAGTCTATGGTTGGTTGTTTGTTTGGTTGTGTGTGACCATTATGTGTTCTGAAGTTGTGGGTAATGGTTTCATTTAGAAATCTGGACTAGATCATAATTAAACTCTACCCCAATATGAGTTTCTAAGCCATGCCCACAAACCGTTTGATTTAATATCCAAGAGAAGAATTTCTCTAAGAACTTGAGAACTAGGTGTTGATTTATTAATGAAAGGATGTTATGTTGCTTAGCTTAGTAATAGAAACATGCTTTAAGTTATATTGACTTGTTGCATAATAGCTAAGACACAAGGAGGAAGAATGAATTGGCCTAACCTTGAGTTTCGTTGAAAACTAGTTAGCCTAGGCTCTTTGTAACTACTATTTCGATTTAATAAAGAGTCTATAAGATTGTGAATCCATGAGGGTTATGTAGTTCATGTTATAAGCTTTCCATAGCCTCCGGAATGGCCTAATTCCGATTTATAACGAAGAAGTTATGAAGGTTTGAAGTTTGTATGTCAAACTGCCAAAACGAGAAGGAAACCAAGTGTTGGGGTCAGGGCACGGGCGCAGGGGTGCTAGGGCATGGCGCTGGAGGCAGTTGGGCGCAGGTGGGGCGCGCGCGGGGGCGCTAGGCGCAGGGGCTTGACAGCTCTGACATCCTTTAGTAAAATGAGCGTAACTTTCTCATACGAACTCCGTTTTGGATGATTCAAGATGATTCGGAAAGCTAAGAAGTAGAGCTACAACTTTCATTATTTAGAACTGAAATTTAATGCCTTGATCAATTTCTAAATTGGCCATTTTTAGGACAATTGTGCATTAGGAAGCAAACATGGGGCGTCGTTCATGCACGTATGTAACGTGTAATGCTTCCAACGCTAAAAGTTATTGTTTTAAGTTCTAAAGCTTGTACATTATGGCTTATAATGACCTTTAGCATTAATCAATGATGAACTAGACAAGTGTATGAGTATGCTAAACTTATGCAAATGAGGCGAATCGAGTGTGCGCTGTGCAAACGCCGAGACATCGTATCAAGTGTGTGTAACCTTATTTGATATTATGTTTCTAATTAGAATGAAACCTTATAGAGTAATGTAAACCAATATTTGACATCAATTATGTGGCTAATTAGTATGTGGATATGTACTTAAATATGTAGGACTTTTGAAGGACGATTAACGTCGAGTTATTAGCAAGCGCTTAAGGCAAGTTCCTTACTCAACCCTTATTTAATTATGCGAGTTTTCCTTACTCGATTTATTTATTGGGCAAGTTTCTAATTCATTTATCTATCGAGCAAGTCTCCTATCTTATTCAAGTTATTATTGTGCAAGTTCCTTACCCTACTCAAGTTATATTGTGCAAGTTTCCTAACTCAAACTCGAGTTATTATGTTTCAAGCATGTTAGTGGATTAATTATTGATAATCATTCTACATCTATAATATCTATTGATATTCGCACCTTGTGCAAGTTTCCTAACTTTTGTCTAACCCTTGTGTTGGGCAAGTTCTCTAACTTCATTCATTCTAAGTATTAAATGCAAGTTTCTTATCTTTTACAAAAGACGTATATTGTGCAAGTTTTCTAACTCTTGTTTAATTGGATATTGAACGAGGTTTCTATATTATGCAAGTTCCCTAACTTCGTTCTTTCTATATATTGAATGTAAGTGTTTTACTTTACTCAAGTTAAATTTGAGTAAGTCTTGTAACGCTTGTCTAGTCCTCATGCTAAACAAGCTTATCAACTTCATTCGATTATATTCTTACGGATGCTATTTAATGTTCAAAGTTCATATTTACACAATACATATATGATTGTGTGAACTCCATACTTATGTAAATCCTTAGTATTTGCACAAGTGTTCAAGATACGTTATTGCCATAAACTGTTAAAGCTTTTGAATTCAAATTATGCATGAACTGTTTATAAAGAGTGTCGATGCCATTTGATTCGGCTAGACCAGTATCCATAATTTAGAAAGCGATCCAAACCAATTATTTTGGTGCGGACTTTTATATCTGCTGAGATGAACAACCCTCATAGAAGGGGAAATTATATTAGTGTCAGGGGACCAACATGCGCGCAAGTTGAATGTAAGTTGAATGTTTGAGGGTTATGCATAACACCGGATATTTTAGGCTGATCACCTATTGTACCTGTTTTTGGGTTATCAGTGTAATGCTGGTGATTCTAGTAAGAGTTCTTGGTCCTTAATGACCACTCAGTTTTGGGTTATCAATGTAATATTGCTAAGTCTAGTCAGATTTTTCGGTCTATAGAGGCCACTCAGTGTTGAATGTTCATTACCTTGAAATCGTTGAAATCTTTAGATTCTTCTAACAATCCATCGGTCCATAGTGACTCATCGGTGATAATAGAGAATAGTATTGAAACTTTGTTCACAATCTACATATTTATTTCCTGAGCTATTCAATCTTCGTCATAGCCCTTTGAGATTGTGAAACCTTACTCATGGTTATTCATTTTAATTGTTATTATGCGTGTGGGCAAATTCGTTGCTCACCCTTGCTTTCTTTAAAAACATTTCAATTGTTACCGAAAGAGGCGAGAGCTCGGGAAAGGATAAAGGCAAAGGCAAAGCTACGGATTAGCTTTGTCCTAGTATGTTATATTTTTGTAATGCACTAAGACTTATTTAAGATTATGTATTCTGATGTGTTGTATTAAGACTTAATTATAGTGTGTACTATGTTATGTCAGTTATTTGTATTGGTATCGAGACTTGGGACGAGAGTATTTATGTTATATCAATGTAAATATTTCTATTATTCCGCAATTAGTTATTGATAGAATGCTTTATGAGTTGCACAGTGATGCACCGAATTCGAGGTTAAGGCAACCCGAATTTGGGGGCGTCACAATAATAATCATAACTGGTTCAATCATTACCGTGTTTATAACTAGGACTTACGCAACACATTTCCAAATGTTTCATTTATTTAGTCACTTATCAAGGTTCCCTTAGTAAGCATGACCGAATCATCGTGTTATGGTGCATACTAAGTTCTCTTATTAGCACTTCTTATTATGCCATCTTACCTTTTTAATATTCTACCGAAGTGCCCTATGATCATAGGGCAACGCCCTACGGTTGGTACTCTACGATCGGCGAATAGGACTTCTACCATCGGCTGACTCAGTCACTCTATATTTGTGTGATTACTTCGCGACCAGTTCGGTCGCTCTACATTAGTGTATTTTTTCTATGACCAATCATTTGGGGGGACTTACCCTACGACTCAAATCGACTCATTGGGTTGGTTCAGATGTGGAATACTAAGTCACTTATTATAAGGAGTGTAAGTCAGCTGTAGAGACTATAGTCGATGATGTGGATTAGACTTCAGTTTGATAATCAAGTTCGGATTAGGAGTTAGTGACTTCGGGATCGGGGTTCGGGTCTCAACGTCATTAAGAACTCGGCTTCGGGTCGGTTTATGATAGGGACATAAGATTTTGATTTCAGGGATACCATTTGAAAAGGGGTCATGTCCACTTAGGGAATTTAGGGTCTGGTACAGAACCAACCAGGGTAGATACCAATGCCTTCGGGTTTGGGAATTCGTCCCGGATGACTCGATGCCTATTGGGACTTGACTTCGGATTCCACTTCGAGAACCTCGTCCTGATTCAGGGTCGGATGACTACTTACATCTGACCCTATTACTTTGGTTGAGGAGTTCAGGATCAGATGACGAACTCCATCGGAATGGCTCTGGCATCCCCGATACTAATTATTATTCTACATTTTATGCTAACACAATTTTTAATAAACACATTTTACACCTTTCATTAGTTTTACTCATATTCGGGTCATAAGCCCAACTACCAACACCTATGGTCGGCATAGCTATAAACACCAAGCTTTGGCTCAATTCGCCAGCATGACCGACTCTTGACATTAGGTAAGGTGACTAAGCCATTAACATAACTTTGATTTTTAAGGTCATCATCGTAAGGTATTTTATGTAGTTCTTTTTATTCAGTTAAAGTGGTTCATACATTTTGACACGCATTAACATGTGACCCCCATAAACAACCACCTTATAGCTTCGGAATCCACCGTGATTCCCACACATAATCCTCCCACAACCAAGCATGCAAGAATACTCTATGACAGACTCACACTCAATTTAAATTAGAGATTTACAGTTAAAGGTTTATGCCTTTCTGAAGCAAGACTCGTGTAAGTTACTCGCTGCCTTCTTCCTTCCTAGACTCCTCTGATTTGTCGAATCGCAAGAGTTTTTCTTGAGTTCTCCTTTTTATCTCTCAACTCTTTATCTCTCTTTATATCAGAACTAACAATCTTAGCAAGCTCGGTAAGATGAACTAGGGGTCTCTATATTTATAGGAGAGCCTTTACCCACTTGCTGGTCTTTACTCAGTCTTCGGACCAGCATACAATGGAGTTATCAAATGGTTAAGAGGTGTTTGGTAAAAAGCTTCACCAATTCCTTTTCAGACCTCGCCCCCAGTCATCATTCATTAATCCTATTTGTTAAGCAATGTAGGAGATAGGATAGTGCCTAGTTCGGCTGATTGTACTAACGGGGCTGAAAATCAGGGATTGCTTATTACTATAACCTATCCCTCCACATCAGTAAGCTTATTAGGGCCAACTCACTCTTGGGCTCACCAATTTGCATGGGTGACTTAATCGGCACTGGCATGGATCTAAAGCTTGTTGGGCTGAGGGATATATATATATATATATATATATATATATATATATATATATATATTTAATCCACCTGATTGGCTAAACTAAGCACTAACAGTCCACTTGATAATACACAATGGTTGGGCTCCAACTGTGGTCTTCCATTTATACTCCCATGCCATACTTATACTCCTAATACAGAATTATGGGAATTACACTTAATACTAAACATCTACTGTTTAAATAAACCCCCTTCCATAAATTCGATAAGTCTTCAATTGATTCACCATGAATCATTATGCCACACAAGGCTCGTTCTTTCAACTATACCTCATCCATATTATAGATTCATTTTAATCCCTTCTCATAATTTATACGTGATGCAACTTTCATCACATTAACCAATTTCATAATCACATATTGCACATAAATGCTCATAATTATTATCAAATAATTCTCATTGTATTAATAATAATCTTTTAAATTTCACGGGTATTACATCCTCCCCCCCTTATAAGGATTTCGTCCCCTGAATTTCCACCAGTTTAAGTAAAGAGATGGGGATAATCTCTTTTTATTCTATCTTCTAATTCCCACGTAGCCTCCTCAGCATTGTGGTTTCGCCACAATACCTTCACCGAAGGTATCACCTTATTTCTTAATGTTTGCTCTTTCCTATCGATTATCTGAACGATTTCCTCACAAGATACATCCCTCTCAATTTGAATAGGCTCATAGGATATCACGTGCTTATAATCGGGCTTGTACGGTCGTAATGCCGACACGTGAAACACATTGTGAATATGTTCCAGTTCGGGAGGTAAAGCTACCTCATACGTCACTTCGCCTATCTTTCTTAATATTTCAAACGGTCCTACAAACCTTGGGCTCAATTTACCCTTCTTCCGAACCCTATCTTCTCTTTATAGGGAGATACCTTCAGAAACACACAACTGCCCACTTCGAATTCTCTGTTTTGATGATGCAAATCAACGTACTTCTTCTGTTTGTCTTGAGCTGCTACCAATCTGGCTCTTATTGTCTTGACGACCTCTGTCGTCTATTGAACCAATTCCGGTCCTAAAAGTCGTCATTCTCCTACTTCGTCCCAACACAAAGGCATTCTGCATTTCCTTCCGAAGAGAGTGTCGTACAGTGGCATACCGATACTTGTGTGGTAACTATTATTATACGAGAATTCTACCAAAGGTAAATGGTCATCCTAGTTACCTTAAAGTCCATTACACATGCTCAAAACATATCCTCTAGCGTATGAATCGTCCGCTCGCTTTGGACATCGGTCTAAGGATGATACGCAGTGCTCAACCTCAGTTGTGTTCCCATTCGTTCTTGCAGATGTTTCCAAAAATTTGACGTGAAGCGCGGGTCTCTGTTTAATACGATCGACACTGGCACTCCATGTTGTGCAACGATCTCCTTTATATATAATTTAGCCAACTAATCTAAGCTAAATCTCACCTTAATTGGCAAAAAGTGTGCATATTTTGTTAATCTATCCACGATTACCCATATCGCATCGTAGCCCTTATGAGTGACAGGGAGTCCCACTACGAAGTCCATTGTAACGTGTTCCCATTTCCATTCTGGTATTTCCAACGGTTGAAGCAAACCTCTTGGTCTCTGATGCTCGGCTTTCATTCGTTGACAGGTTAAGCATTGGCTGACAAAATTCATAACTTCTCACTTTAAGTTAGACCACAAAAAGTGTTAGCGAAGGTCTCGGTACATCTTCGTGCTTCCTGGATGAATTGAATACGTCATGCGGTGCACTTCTTGCAGAATTACCTCTCTCAATTCGGACACTGCTGGCACCCACACTCGGTGTTTGAATCTCAAGATTCCGTCTTTACCTATCCTGAACTTCTCTTCCTTACTGTAGGGGCATGAATTATTGGGCCCGATGGATCTGGTGGGCTTTGTCCACGTGGAGATAGGTGGCCCCATATTGGAGTCCTTCTATAATTCGGGGACATGGCGATAAAGGAGGTGTGATCATCTATAAATATAAGGCTCAACCCTAAATTTACAGGTAATGATTCTCTGCTCACTAAAGTGCTAAACCTCCATTGTTAATACCTTGAACATCCTGTACTTATTCTTACACCGGAGCTATCCCCCGGCGGCAAAAGCGGTCAACTCTCTGAGTGTATGATCTTGTTTTTGTGCAGGATTTGGCGTATATTTTGGTAATTGGACGCGCGACGAAATCTTGGCGTTAACATTGGCGCTAGAAAGAGGGCCTTAGTGTAGTATAATAATAAAAAATAATGGTGTCAAACAATGCAAAAATGGTATCGGCATGAAATACATTAATGACCAATACTCTCCAATCCAAGAGGATCGGTCAAAGATAGGTTGGGGCCATCAAGGAGTATCTCGGATAGGCTGGGCCCCCAAAGTCATTTAGTGGGCTAATTCGACCCCTGGACGGCGATTGTCAAAAGGAAATTGTTTTCAACCACACGGAGGATGGGAGGCCATGATTACAGTACCGATGACCAGAATTCTAGGCCAGATCAGGGTCAAGACAAAAGGGAGATAGTCCTAGCCAGAAAGGTACAACAGAACAAAAACGCTATGGAGGCCTTACGCCTTCAGCAAATAGAGTTGGATAAACAGTTGGCGTCGCTATTGGACGGAGAAGAAGTTTCCTCCAGTCGTCACCGGTTTTGGGAAGATTCTACAGGGGACCGATCTAGAACACCTCGTTTGGACGGTTCTCGACGAGAAAGGAGTAGGCCGAGGAGTCGCTCCCCTATCCGCAGCAAGCACCAAAGCCGCTCGCAGGATCTAAGCAGGCCGAGGAGTCACACACCAGTCTACAGCAGGCACCAAAGCCGCTCACAGGACCCAAGCAGGCCAATGGGCCGCACACTAGTCTGCAGCAGGCACCGAAGCCGTTCGTAGGACCGGAGCAGGCCGAGGAGCCGCTCCCCGATCCGCAACAAGTACCGAAGTCCTCGCAGGGTTTGAGCAGGACAAGAAGCCACTCTCTGATCCACAGGAGGCATAGAAGTCGCTCGCAGGACAATAGCAGGCTGAAGAGCCGCACACCAGACCGGGGCAGGCGTCGGAGCCGCTCCAGGGATAATTCTTTGCAAGGTAGGGAATCGGGACATAGAAGGAGGATGAGTCCCCCGGACATTATAGGAGTCAGGCTCGAGTCAACTCCCCAGGAGGACGGGACCGATGCCCTCGCGAGAAGATTGAAAGAGGTAGAATAGAGGTTGGCAGCGTCCGATCAGACGAGGGAACCTTCGAATAATGTGAAGTCGCCTTTTACTCCGGAGATAAAATGAGTGCATGCTGACAAATCAAAGAAAATGCCCCCGTTGGAGACTTATGATGGCACTGGGGATCCCTATGACCACACACATACATACAATCAAATTATGGATTACTATGACCATCCTGATACTGCTAAGTGTCACGTGTTTGTCAACACGTTGAAACGCGAGGCTCGAGAATGGATGGCGTCTCTTATCCCGAACTCTATCAGTTCATGGGAACAGCTATGTGACAAGTTTCATGCATGGTTTGGAAGTAATAAACGAAAGGGAAAGCTGACAACGTCTTTGATGCAAGTCAAGTAGCGTTCTAATGAGTGCCTCGACCAATACGTAAAGAGGTTCAGGGAAGCAGTCGGCACCGTGACCGACCTAAATGTGCAGTAGGCCATAGGGTTTTTTACCACAGGGTTAGACATTACAAAGTCTAAGAAGCTGGTAAAAGATCTCATTCTTAATTCCCTCGGAGACTTGTCAGAGGCTTACAGTCGAGCCGATGGGTTTATCACCCTTGAGGAAGCTATCAGGAGCCTGAAGGCATATGCACACTCGGAGGATAGATCGAGAGATTGGGACCAGAACAATGCGCCCAGGACGGATAACCAGCCGAGGCGAGGTTTTAATGGAGGAGGCGAGGGAGGTGGTAGACCACACTTTCCGAACAAAAATGTAAATAAAATCTACACTCCCCTAAATACCGATCGGGCGAAAATATTGGAGGAGATTAGGAATAAGTCGTGCTTCGAACCTTGCCTGACAAACACAAAGTCTAACAGGGGAAATCATAATCATTATTGCAACTACCACCAGACTTCGAGACACTCAATAGAAGACTGTTGCAATTTGAAAGGCCTGATAGAGAAAAAAGTCCAGAGTGGAGACTTGGTTCAGTAGGTTGCGGGTTGGCAGGGATTGGGGTCAGGAAGGCAGGATGCTATGGTTTCTGAACAACCGGGGAGCCGACAGACGGATCAGAACTCACCGATCTGGAGGGTGGTAGATATCATAATTGGTGGGTTAGAGGGAAGGCTGTCCGGGAAGAAGCATCGAGCAGCTCTAGATTTAATTTTGTCAGTGTCCGAGCAGCCCGCCAAGAAGGAACGGGCCTACCCCGACACAGTAATTTCTTTCACTGATGAGGACTACCCGACCGAGTCGATAGAGCCGCATGAAGGGGCACTGGTTATAATGGCTTAGGTCGGTCCAGTAGATATGAGGAGGAGGATGATTGATAACTGGTCTTGTGTTGATATCCTGTACATTCACGCATACCAGAGGATGGATCTGGAGGTCCATAAGTTAGAAGTTGGTCAAAAAGGACCTTTATACGTGTTCAGCAATGATCCAGTGCATGCATCCTATACCATCGAGCTGCCAGTCCATTTCGGGTCGGCTCCACAACAGGTTGAAGTGATGGTAAAATTCTTTGATGTACAAGTGGATTCGGCCTACAACGCTATCGTAGGCAGACCGACATTGACAACTTTTCAAGCGGTGACATCGATTCCCCACTTTAAGATCAAGTTCCCCACTCCAAGCGGAGTCAGGGAGGTTAAAGGGGATCTGGATCTAGCCCGAAGGTGTTATAGGAACACATTGGTCTCAGCGGAAGTAAGAGTCAACAAGCGAAGGCAGGCCATGACGATAGAAATGGAACTGTTTACCGAAAGATCTACAGAACCCCTAGCACTTCCAACCGAGGAGACAGAAGATATTGAGTTGATACCGGGAAGGTTCAATAAGGTGGTTAAAATAGGGTCCGAGCTTCGGGAACCCCTTCGGATGAATTTAATAGAATTGCTAAGGGTGTACGTTGACATATTTGCTTGGGAGCCCAAGGACAAGCTGGGTATTGACGAGGGGGTGGCAGTCCATAAGCTATACGTCGATCCTACTAAGAAACCGGTTCGGCAGAAGCAGAGGATATTCGCCTCAGAAAGGCAGAAGATCATTGATGATGAGGTAGCAAAGCTATTGGAGGTCGATTTCGTCTTCGAAATTGATTACCCCGAATAGCTGGCGAATGCGGTTTTAGTTAAGAAGCAGAATGGAAAGTGGAGGATGTGCATTGATTACACAGATTTAAATAAGGCTTGGCCAAAAGATTTTTATCCGTTGTTACACATTGATCAGTTAATTGATGCGACTTTGGGGTTTGCGATGTTGAGTTTTATGGATGCCTTCTCAGGGTACCACCAGATTTCAATGGATAAGAAAGACATCCCGAAGACAGCCTTTATCACCCATCGTGCAATATACACATACAAAAAGGTGACCTTCGAGCTACTGAACGCAGGGGCAACGTACCAGCGCATGATGAACTATGTGTTCCACAGACAACTTGGGCGTAATATGGACGTATATGTGGATGATATGATAGTAAAGAGCCGGTCGACACGTGATCATTTAGACGGTTTAAAGGAGTGTTTTCAGACTATTCGGGAACATCGGATGAGGTTGAACCCGATCAAGTGTACCTTCGATCTCGGTTCGGGCAAATTTTTGGGGTATTTGATTAGCAAGAGGGGAATTAAGGCCAACACCAAAAAGATACAGGAAATAATGGATATGAGATCCCCATAGACTTTCAAGGATGTCCAACAGCTCACCGGACGGATCGCAGTGCTTTGGAGGTTTATGTCAAAGTCAGCTGAAAGGTATCTTCCTTTCTTCGACACATTGAAAGGCCCGCAGAACAAAATGACATTTTAGTGGACGTCAGAATGCGAGGATCCCTTCTAGGGGATCAAAAAGTAATTATCTTCGGCTCCACTGTTGATGAAGCCGATCCCAAAAGAGCCTCTCTTCCTATATCTTGCAGCAAGTTCTCTAGCAGTCGGGGCAACTCTGGTCAGAGAGTCGGGAGGAAGTCAGTTCCCAATGTATTATGTCAGTCACGCACTTTGAGATGCTGAGACACGATATCCAACCTGGAAAAGTTCGTTTATGTGTTAATTGTGGCCAGCAGAAAACTTCGGCACTATTTCCAAGGTAGACAGATAGTAGTATACACCAATCAGCCCCTAAAGAAGGTTTTACACAAGTCAGACGTCTCGGGACATTTGGCTAGTTGGGCAATGGAGTTGACTGAATTTGCGTTGGAGTACCATCCCCGAACGGCGATAAAAGGTCAGGCTTTGGCCGACTTTATAGTTGAATGTTCGTTCTCCAAGCCGGATGAACCCGAATTAGTAGTGGGTTCGGTTGCGGGAGCTCATCCTATCCAGACATCATGGACTTTGTACGTGGATGGGTCGACTTCGGATGTTAGTGGAGTAGGCGTTATCCTAACAAGCCCAAAAGGGTTTAAAGTCCAACAGTCTATCCGTCTCTGGTTCAAGGCAACGAATAATGAAGCCGGATATGAGACTATATTAGCCGAGTTGAAGTTAGCTCGAAGCTTGGAAGTTCAACAATTACTTATTTTCAGCGACTCCCAATTAGTTGTCAAGCAGATATCGGAGGAGTATGAGGCTTGGGGTGGCGAAGATGACTAAGTACTTGGCTGAGGTAAAGGATCGGCTTTACTATTTTAGTTCACATAGTTTCCAAGGGATAGATCGTTCGAACAATGCAGTGGCCAAAGCTCTAGCCAGATTGGCGACCATTGAAGCGAGTGTTCAAAGGTCAGAAGTGTTAGCATTGGATCGGCTGGATTGTTGGCTTACTTAGAGGGTTTGGATGCCTCAAGTGTTCATAGCGTACCTTAGTGACCGTATTCTACCTTTTGATCGATTGTTAGCTAAGAAAATCAAATATAAGAGTTCGTACTTCGTCCTAATTGATGGGGATCTGTAGGCGAGCTTTCTCCTCTCCATTATTGAAATGTCTGACACCTTTGGAAGCTAGTTATGTTCTTCGAGAGGTATATGAAGGGATCTGTGGCGACCAGATGGGAGCCAAATTACTGGCATATAAGGTTCTTCGGCAGGGTTACTACTGGCTAACTATATTTCAAGAAGCGAAGGATTATGTGAAGAAGTACCCGAAGTGTCAGTTGAACAGTCCGATACCATATCAACTCCAAGAGGAGTTATCTTCAGTTCTTTCCCCGATCCCATTCGCTGTTTGGGGGATCGACATTTTGGGACCGTTGCCGAAAGCTAAGGGACAAGTCAGTTTTGTGATCATTGCCATTAATTATATGACTAAGTGGGTCGAAGCCAAACCACTTCGGACGATCTCGGAACAAGAATGTTTGAAGTTTTTCAAGGAGTTCGTGGTGTTTCGTTTTCGGATCGCGGTGGTGTTGGTTTCGAATAATGGGTGGCAGTTAGTGGGAGCTAAATTCGAAGAGTTCCTGGCAGATTTGAACATACAACATCGGCGGACTTCAGTGGCACACCCTCAGTCGAATGGGCAGGTAGAGGTTACGAACAGAACCCTACTTAATGGCATAAAGCGAAGATTAGATGACGCTAAGGGCTGATGGCCAGAGGAGTTACTCAGTGTCTTATGGCCCTATCGGACGACTCCGAGGACGACTACTCTGACGAACGAGATTTTTGTAATTTAATTTAAATATTTATTGAATCAAATAAATATTTTTCGATGATTTAATTATCGAATTAAATAATTAATTGATGAATTTGTGGTAGATTAATTTAATTATATGTGTTACATTAGTTAAATCGATGTGGAGATTTTTATATTCAAAGTATGTATTTAATTGAGCTTATTTGATTAAATGCCTTATTTAAATAAGCATAATGTTATTCTAATTAATATAATAATTAATTGGAGATTTAATGATTTGTCATAATCAATAAATGAGAATTTTAATTATGTGACTATGTGATTTAATGTAGAATTATCCTATTTTATTTAATTGATTTAAATGAGATTATTTAGTAAATTAAAAATGTGACATTAAACTATATTAAAAGCAATTTATTAAAATAAACTAGAAAGGAGGAATAAAAGTGCTAAACAAACGAAGCCTTAGTGAGGGTTGAAGTCAGTTAACCCATTATGGGATTAACTAACACCCACTCATCAGATTAAGTTTAACGTATAATGTATTTTCAGCATTCTTATTTTGTTAAGTTGGATTAGAGAAATACAGAGAGAATTTTGAGAAGAATTGAGAGTTGAGAGAAGAATTTATCTCATCATCTTGCTTAATCTAGACTACTAATCAAGGTAATTCCTTAAATTCAAACTTTAATTATGTTTTTAAATTTCTTCATGAACGTACGTTTTTGAGTTATCTGATAATTGAACTCTATGTGTAAATTGTTTATAAGTTGTTTATAATTGTTTAAATGCATGTATAATCTACTATATGATGTTTATAAATTCTTTAATTAAGTTAATTCATGAGATTATGCTTTAAATTGAAGTTCTGAAATTTACAGAGAAGTAATATATGAATATGGCTTAAATGTATGAAAAATTTATGCCTGAATTGCAGGTTAATCGGTAAATTGATGATTGATTATGTTTATGCATGTAAAAACGAAGAAAACGAAAGTTAAACGGATTAATTTGGTTAAGAAACGAGTTCACAGTGATTGATTACGTTAAATATATCAAATATGAACATAAAGTATAAACAGTGAATTTTTAATCTTTAAATTTGTTGTTTAGATTGTCTATGATGCTAAAATCATTGTGTATATAATGGGTTTTGGTTTTATAACGCATATGATGAATGGGTAGCAATTAAATTGTCGATTGAATGAAAAACTTTGGCCAAATTTGGCATTTTCTGTGTTCTTCGCGAACTGCAGGAACTAAGTTTCGGGTCCACTGCCCCGACAGTGAAATTACACTAGGTAATGTCGCCCTGGCGGTGTAATTGTACTGGAATTGTCGCCCCGACGGTCTTATTGAACTAACTTTACCGCCCCGGCGGTAGCCTCGCCCCAACGCTGTTTTGTGAAGAAATCTACCGCCTCGACGGTGATGCAGGAAATGAAAATTTTCCTTCTTTCTTTGTGGTCATATTATGTTATCCTAGACATGTTTAAAACTTAGACTAATGTATTAAATGGATATTAAGATGAAATTGAATGAGAGTGCATCCTGAAGTGATCATAATATTGTAACTAATCATTGTTATTGGTTTATAAACGAAATGTATAGGTTGATTAAGGAACGTGAATTTTAATTTATAATCTACGCACGAGGCAAGTTTCCTAATCCTACCTGATTTTCAATTACGCAAGTTCTAAAACCCTATCTCTCTTGTATGCAAGTTTCTATACTCTACTTCATATTGAGCAAGTTCTTTACCATAATTCGTTCAAGTTCATGAATTCAAATGTATTATTCTAATTCCTTTTAATTAATACTTCAGTTATACAAAGTTTATTCTATTGTATGCCTTTGAGATTCAGTCTTTAATTCTTGAATACCTTTTATATTAAATTATTGAACCTTGATTGACTAGCGAACCCTTATTTATTCGACTAGTCCAGAGTTGATGAGCGTTCTAAATTCTAGAAATGTTATTGAAGTAAATCCAAACCAAACTTCCTTTGGTGCGGACTCTGATATCAAACTGAGATGAACAACCCTTATATAGGGATTATTTTACGCGTTAGCGTTTAGATGTTGTGCACATACATGGTACAAAGGGCTGATCCCCCTAAGTACGAGAAGTAAGATCCATATAGTCTTACGACTGTTAAAGGTTTAAAGTAGAAATACTTGATAACCTAGGACATAGTTCGTGGTCTTGTGACCCTCAGATGTTCTTTTGATTCTTGTTTTCTAATCTTGATTCAAAAGCCGAGTATTCGATTATCCGATATCCATTGATTATTCGCATGTTATTATTATTTTATTGTGTTACTTGCTGAGCAATTGTTGCTTATCCTTGCATAATAACATTGCAGCTAAAGTTGAAAGAATTGACGAGCCATCCACTAGTAAAGGCAAAGGCAAAGCAAACAAGTGATGAAGACTTGTTAAATTTGTTTGAATGATGTTTATGTAATAGACTTATGTTTTGTTTCCGCATTGATGTTTTATTAAGGTTAGATGACCTGGGATTTATTTGTTAAAGATGTTATAACCCTTTAATGGGAGATTTCTATTTTTATTAAGAATTCTCATTTATATTTAAATGGGTAGTTAGATGTGATGTCATTTAATTGGATAGTGAACACCAAATCCTGTGGGAATTAAGTACCCGGATTTAGGGGTATCACAGGTTGGGATCAGAGCTGTAGGTTATGAACCTTAGGTGGGGAAACCTTAGGGTAGTAGCCTTTTAGGAGACAGAAAACATAGTGGTGATAAACTCTTATCGAGTTCTAAGGAATGAATTAAGGAATTCATTAAAGATAAAAAAAAATGACTTTATGTGCTATGTGCTTATGTGTTAACAACCTATGTATCACGAGTAGTACCGACTATTAATTAAAACTTAAACTTTGTTGTCAGGATGTCGGATGTTGAAGGATTCAGTCAGGGAGGCTGAGCCCCGAGTAGCTAGAGAGGAGGAGCCCCGTGATATTCATGTTATCCGGGAGCAGTTGATACAGAGAGAACCATCTCCATTAATCACTATTGTGGGTCAGGAACATGAGCTTAAGTTTGATCCAGAGGAGGATTCTGAGGAGGTAGAGGTAGAGGCTGAGGAGGATGATGAGGATCCCGAGGAGGTACCCCTTACCTCTATCGATGTTGAGATGTACGATGCATTGCATGATCGTACCATAAACTTGCAGGATAGAGTCAGAGATTTGGAGGGACTGGCAAATAGACGCCAGACTACTATAGACCAGAAAAATGAGAAGATTGAGGATCTTGATATACGTTTTGGAGACGTAGAATGGAAGTTAGTTCAGGCAGAAAGTCAAAAGGAAGACTTGTTAGCTGAGAATGAGAAAATGAAACTTGAAATCGAGAAATTGAAGGATGACCTGAGTGAAGAGTCAGCGGAACGTGTTAGGGCAGAAGACGCCTGGATGAATACTGCTCGACGTGCAAAAATTTCTGAAGAAGGCGAACGGGCCCAGAAGGCTAAGATTGAGGAGACAGACTACACTTTTCAGACAACGATTGATAGGGCCCAGGATCGAGTTCTCCACTATCCAGTTTAGTTCGAGGACTTGCCATGGTATATGTTAGATCGCAGGACAATGTTCCGTATCATGGAGGAAGAACACAGAAAAGCAGTTCGACGCCTTAGTAGGCCGTGATAGAAAAAGTAATGAAATATATGTAAATATTTATGGTAGTTAGTGATGTAAATTTCGGCGTGATTATACATAACGGAATATGATTATTTAATCTTGAAGATTGTTAGATCTTGGGATAGTTGATGTAAATAGCAGTGATGATATCTTTCTATGTTTAAGACTTTTGAATGAATGAAATATCAGAGTTTATTTGAAGATGTTATGTGTTAAGTGTAACTTGAATTGTTTGAGTTCAGTATTGAAAACTTAAGAAATTGAGTGATAATCTAATAAGCGCATATTCTTAAACAGAAAATGCCGCTGAGATGCCAACCACGTCAACAAGCTCAGGAGAGCTCTACCAATAACAACAACGATGCCAATGCTAATCCTGTATAGTAATTGGTGAACCTTTTAGCTGGAGCACTTGTGAATCAGCCGCAAGCTCCACCAGTTACGTCATTTAAGGATTTCAAAGCAGTAGGACCGCCAGAATTTAGGGGTTCCCTGAACCCGATCGAAGCCCAAACTTGGGTGATGGAAATGGAGAAAGTATTTGACGTTGCTAGGGTTAGTGATGACCAAAAGACTGCCTTTGCGACGTTCATGCTTAAGTTAGAGGCCAGTTACTGGTGGCAAGCGAATAAGGTTAGAGGAGGTTAGGGTATAATCACGTGGGATAGGTTTAAGGAGATGTTCTTTGAGATGTACTTTCCGACAAGCTTACATAATCAGATGGAGATTCAATTTCTGGAGCTGAAACAGGGTACCATGACTGTACCGGAGTACGCAGCGATGTTTAACGAGTTGGCTAGGTTCGCAACCTACCAGGTAAACACCGATGAGAGGAAGGCGAGGAGATTCGAACAGGGATTGAAGCCTTGGTTGTACAACAAAGTGTCAATTTTCCAATTGAATACTTTGCCGGAGTTTTGGAAAAGGCGATTATCGCAGAAGGTGGGAGCGATGCTCTGACTAAGTATAATCAGGAGCAGAAGAAGAAGGGTGAAAATGAGAATAACAAAGCGAGTGGTAGTAACAGTGGTGGTCACAATCAGAAGAGGAAGTGGTATGACAATGGATCTATTGGAAATCAACAGGGAGGTTAAAAAAAGAAAGTGGAAGCGTGTATTACATGCGGAAAGAATCACGTGGGGATATGCCTGAAGGGGAAGAGGGTGTGCTACAATTGCGGTCAGGAGGGCCACATAGCACCGAATTGTCCGAATCCAAAGAAGGGCGCTTGTTTCACTTGCGGATCAAAGGATCATCTGGCTAGGGATTGCCCCAAGAAGGCAGCAGGAGGAGCAGGAACAGAAGGGAATAGGGGAAACAATGATGGTAGCACGTTAACTATAACTGGATTAGCACCGACAAACCGACCTACCGCCAGGACTTTCAACATGACCATGCAAGATGTCGTGCAGTCTCGCGATGTGGTGTCAGGTATCATTCCGATCAAGAATATAAATGCTTATGTATTGTTTGATTCGAGTGCTACTTGTTTATTTATATCCGATGACTTTGCTAAGAACTTAGAATTGCCTAAGGAGGAATTAGATTACCCTTTGAACATAGAAATTGCGAATAGGGAGGTAATTCCTGTTAGGTACGTATACAAGAACCGTAGAGTGGATATTAAGGGAAATGTGATGACTGTAGATCTTATCCCAATCAAACTTGGGGAATTTGATGTTATTTTGGGAATGGATTGGTTATTCAATTATGGTGCGATAATTGATTGCCAAAAGAAGCGTATTAACCTTATGACTCCGTCAAAGATAGTATTTTACGGCAGCAAGTCGCCTAGGAAAGCGAGTTGTCTGACGATGATGCAGGCCAAGAAGTTGTTGAGACAAGGCTATGTGGGATACTTAGCCTACATAGTCGATACTCAAAAAGAGAGTCCGAAATTATAAGAGATACCTGTCGTAAGGGACTTTGTAGACGTCTTTCCAGACGATTTGCTAGGACTTCCGCCAGATAGAGAAGTTAAATTTGTAATCGATTTGGTGCCAGGAACCGCCTCGATATCAAAAGCTCTGTACCGTATGGCCCTAATAGAAATGAAAGAATTGATGGTGCAACTGCAAGAACTTTTAAATAAGAAGTATATTCAGCCGAGTGTATCGCCATGGGGAGCACTAGTATTATTTGTCAAGAAGAAGGATGGATCGATGCGACTTTGCATTGATTATAGAGAGTTGAACAAGGTCACGATTAAAAATAAATACCCGTTGCCAAGAATCGACGACTTGTTTGATCAATTGAAAGGAGCTAGATATTTCTCGAAGATAGATTTAAGAAGTGGTTATCATCAGTTAAAGGTGAGGAAGGAAGATGTACCGAAGATAGCGTTCAGGAGTCGTTATGGTCACTACGAGTTTCTGGTGATGTCATTTGGTCTAACGAATGCTCCTGCAACATTTATGGACCTAATGAACAGGGTGTTTAAGTCATTTTTGGATAAGTTTGTAGTAGTATTCATCGATGATATTTTAATATATTCCAAAACCAAGGAAGAGCATACAGAGCATTTGAAGGCGACATTGGAAGTATTAAGAAGAGAGAAGTTGTACGCTAAAATTTCAAAATGTGAATTCTGGATAGAACGAGTGTAATTTCTTGGACATGTGATTGACAATGATGGGGTTTCGGTAGATCCGTCAAAGGTTGAAGCAGTGCTTAACTGGGATCAGCCGAAAACACCATCGGAAGTAAGGAGTTTCCTAGGATTGACATGTTACTACAGAAGATTTATTCAGGATTTTTACAAATTGCGATTCCGTTGACGAATTTGACTAGGAAGGCGGTGAAGTTCGTTTGGACGGAGAAGTGTGAGGAAAGTTTTCAAGAATTAAAGAAGAGGTTGAGTGCGGCGCCTGTGTTGTCTCTACCGGATAGCACAGGAAATTTTGTGGTGTTCAGTGATGCATCGAATAAAGGACTAGGCTGTGTGCTTATGCAGAATGGTAAGGTCATTGCGTATGCGTCACGATAATTAAAGGACTATGAGAAGGGGTATCCGACCCATGATTTAGAATTGGTTGCGGTAGTGTTTGCTTTGAAAATCTGGAGGCACTATCTTTACGCGGAGAAGTGTGAAATATATACACACCACAAGAGTCTGAAATATATTTTCACACAGAAGGACCTGAACATGCGACAAAGGAGGTGGTTGGAATTAATAAAAGATTACGACTGCAAGACTTTATACCATCCGGGTAAAGCGAACATCGTGGCCGATGCCTTAAGCAGAAAGGGTCGGGAGAAACTGTGTATGTTAACCGTTCAGGAGGAGCTAATTACAGCAATGGCGAAACTGGAGTTGGAGGTCAAATATCCGAAGGAGTCTGATGAAAAATTATTCCAATTGGGAACCGGTTCAACTTTGGTGGATAAGGTTAAGGGAGCACAAATTCAGGACGAGGAATGTGAGAAAATCAGGAAAAGAATATCTGGAGGTGATGAAGTGAAATTCAAAGTTGATAATGAAGGATTATTGAGATTTGAGGGAAGAATTTGGGTTCCGGCAGTACTAGAGGTTAAGGAGGAAATTTTGAGCGAGACTCATAATTCAAGATATTCGATTCATCCGGGAAGTACGAAGATGTACCAGGATCTCCGATAGCATTTCTGTTGGCCGAATATGAAAAGGGATGTTGCCGATTGTGTAGCCAAATGTTTGACATGTCAGAAAGTTAAAGCAGAACATCAAAGGCCAAGCGGGTTACTACAACCGTTAGAAATCTTAGAATGAAAATGGGAGCATATTACCATGGATTTCGTAATAGGTCTTCCGACGACTCAGAAAAGTTTCGACGCAGTTTGGGTTATCGTGGATCGACTGACGAAATCAGCACATTTTTTACCGATCAAGATCAAATTCAACTTGGATCAGTTAGCAAAGTTGTATGTGAAGGAGATTGTTTCGAGGCACGATGTTCCAGTTTCAATTGTCTCAGATAGGGATCCACGCTTCACATCAAACTTTTGGAAATGACTACAAGAATGAATGGGAACTCAGTTACGTATGAGTACGGCATATCATCCATAGACCGACGGACAGAGTGAAAGCACGATTCAGATACTGGAAGATATGTTAAGAGTTTGCATTATGGATTTCAAAGGAAATTGGGATGATCATCTACCGTTAGTGGAATTTGCTTACAATAACAGTTACCACGCAAGTATTGGCATACCGCCATACGAAACGTTGTACGACAGAAAGTGCAGAACCTATTGTGTTGGGATGAAGTTGGCGAACGTCAATTGCTAGGACCAGAACTAGTACAACAGACTGCAGAAATCGTCAAGGTGATCAGGGCAAGATTGATAGCCGCTCAGGATAGGTAGAAGAAATATGCCGATCAACATCGTAAGAATCGAGAGTTTGAGTCTGGTAGCTATATTTTCTTGAAAGTATCTCCCTGGAAGGGGAAGATTCGTTTTGGTAAGAAGGGAAAACTGAGCCCGAGGTTCATTGGACCCTTTTAAGTGTTACGAAGAGTTGGTGAGGTCGCGTATGAGTTAGCTTTACCTCCTGCGTTAGAACACATTCACAATATTTTTCATGTCTCGGTGTTACGACCATATAAACCTGACTACAAATATGTTATAGAATATGAACCCCTGCAAGTAGAAAAAGATTTATCTTACGAAGAAGCGCCTATTTAGATAGTTGACATGAAAGAGCAAGTACTCAAAAATAAAGTTATACCTTCTGTTAAGGTAATCTGGAGGAACCACAACGCTGAAGAAGATCAGATGATGAAGGATTATCCTCAATTATTTGCTTAGTCTATGTGTAGCGATTCTGGGGACAGAATCTTTGTAGGGGGGAGAATGTAACGGGACGAACTAATTGAGTCGTGATTCTAGGGACAGAATCCTTTTAAGGGGAGAAAGATGTGACGAACGAGATTTTTGTAATTTAATTTAAATATTTATTGAATCAAATAAATATTTTTTAGATAATTTAATTATTGAATTAAATAATTAATTGATGAATTTGTGGTAGATTAATTTAATTATATTTGTTACATTAGTTAAATCGATGTGGAGATTTTTATATTCAAAGTATGTATTTAATTGAGCTTATTTGATTAAATGCATTATTTAAATAAGCATAATGTTATTCTAATTAATTAGAGATTTAATGATTTGTCATAATCAATAAATGAGAATTTTAATTATGTGGCTATGTGATTTAATATAGAATTATCCTATTTTATTTAATTGATTTAAATGAGATTATTTAGTTAATTAAAAATGTGACATTAAACTATATTATAAGCAATTTATTAAAATAAACTAGAAAGGAGGAATAAAAGTGCTAAATAAACGAAGCCTTAGTGGGGGTTGGAGTCAGTTAACCCATTATGGGATTAACTGACACCCACTCATCAGATTAAGTTTAACATATAATGTATTTTCAGCATTCTTATTTTACTAAGTTGGGTTAGAGAAATACAGAGAGAATTTTGAGAAGAATTGAGAGTTGAGAGAAGAATTTATCGCATCATCTTGTTTAATCTAGACTACTAATCAAGGTAATTCCTTAAATTCAAACTTTAATTGTGTTTTTAAATTTCTCCATGAACGTAAGTTTTTGAGTTCTCTGATAATTGAACTCTATGTGTAAATTGTTTAGAAGTTGTTTATAATTGTTTAAATGCATGTATAATCTACTATATGATGTTTATAAATTGTTTAATTAAGTTAATTCATGAGATTATGCTTTAAATTGAAGTTCTAAAATTTATAGAGAAGTAATATATGAATATGGCTTAAATGTATGAAAAATTTATGCCTGAATTGCATGTTAATCGATCAATTGATGATTGATTATGTTTATGCATGTAAAAACGAAGAAAACGAAAGTTAAACGGATTAATTTGGTTAAGAAACGAGTTCACAGTGATTGATTACGCTAAATATATCAAATATGACCATAAAGTATAAACAGTGAATTTTTAACCTTTAAATTTGTTGTTTAGATTGTCTATGATGCTAAAATCATTGTGTATATAATGGGTTTTGGTTTTATAACGCATATGATGAATGGGTAGTAATTAAATTGTCGATTGAATGAAAAACTTTGGCCAAATTTGGCATTTTCTGTGTTCTTCGCGAACTGCAGGAACTGAGTTTTGGGTCCACCGCCCCAGCGGTGAAATTACACTAGGTAATGTCGCCCCGGCGGTGTCCCCGCCCCAGTAGTGTAATTGTACTGGAATTATTGCCCCAACGGTGTCCTCGCCCCGGCGGTCTTATTGAACTAACTTTACCGCCCCAGCGGTAGCCTCGCCCCGACGCTGTTTTGTGAAGAAATCTACCGCCCCGGCAGTGATGCAGCAAATGAAAATTTTTCTTCTTTCTTTGTGGTCATATTATGTTATCCTAGACATGTTTAAAGCTTAGACTAATGTATTAAATGGATATTAAGACAAAATTGAATGAGAGTGAATCCTGAAGTGATCATAATATTGTAACTAATCATTGTTATTGCTTTATAAACGAAATGTATAGGTTGATTAAGGAACGTGAATTTTAATTTATAATCTACGCATGAGGCAAGTTTCCTAATCCTACCTTGATTTCAATTACGCAAGTTCTAAAACCCTATCTCTCTTTTATGCAAGTTTCTATACTCTACTTCATATTGAACAAGTTGTTTACCATAATTCGTTCAAGTTCATGAATTCAAATGTATTATTCTAATTCCTTTTAATTAATACTTTAGTTATACAGAGTTTATTCGATTGTGTGCCTTTGAGATTCAGTCTTTAATTCTTGTATACCTTTTATATTAAATTATTGAACCTTGATTGAGTAACGAACCCTTATTGATTCGACTAGTCCAGAGTTGATGAGCGTTCTAAATTCTAGAAATGTTATTGAAGTAAATCCAAACCAAACTTCCTTTGGTGTGGACTCTGATGTCAAACTGAGATGAACAACCCTTATATAGGGGATTATTTTTCACATTAGCATTTAGATGTTGTGCACATACATGGTACAAATGGTTGATCCCCCTAAGTACGAGAAGTAAGGTCCATATAGTCTTACGACTGTTAAAGGTTTAAAGTAGAAATACTTGATAACCTAGGACATAGTTTGTGCTCTTGTGACCCTCAGATGTTCTTTTGATTCTTGTTTTCTAATCTTGATTCAAAAGCCGAGTATTCGATTATCCGATATCCATTGATTATTCGCATGTTATTATTATTTTATTGTGTTACTTGCTGAGCAATTGTTGCTTATCCTTGCATAATAACATTGTAGCTAAAGTTGAAAGAATTGACGAGCCATCCACTAGTAAAGGCAAAGGCAAAGCAAACAAGTGATGAAGACTTGTTAAATTTGTTTGAATGATGTTTATGTAATAGACTTATGTTATGTTTCCGCATTGATGTTTTATTAAGGTTAGATGACCTGGGATTTATTTGTTAAAGATGTTATAATCCTTTAATGGGAGATTTCTATTTTTATTAAGAATTCGCATTTATATTTAAATGGGTAGTTAGATGTGATGTCATTTAATTGGATAGTGAACACCAAATCCTGTGGGAATTAAGTACCCGGATTTGGGGGTGTCACAACTATAGTGGATTCACTGTTTAGTTTGGCTTATGGGACCGATGCTCTGATTCCAGTGGAGATTGGTTCTCCTTCTCTTCGTGTCAGCCAGTACAAGGATGTATACAATGAAGACGGGATTCGACTGAATTTAGACCTATTGGAGGAAGTTCGGGAGTCAGCTGTAGTGAGATTGGCAAATTACCAACAAAGAACGGCTAGACACTTTAATAAAGGGGTGAAAGTACGGAGGTTCGAAGTTGGTGATCTTGTACTTTGGGAGGCTGAAGCATCTACCCCCAGAATACAGGTAAGCTTATACCAAACTGGGAGGGTCCTTATGAAGTTGTTGAAGTGCTAAAGCCAGAAACCTACCGGCTTCGAGCAATGGATGGTTCGGAGATAAAGAATACATGGCATGCTGGGAGACTAAGAAGATATTACCAATAAGCTATGTAATTCTTTAGTTCATTCTTATGTAACTTCAATTACTTATCAATAAAATAAAGTAGAACAATTTATTTTTGCAAAGTACTCTTTTTATTTCATTAGGAATTTTGTACATATGTAAGATCTATTACATGGAATGTGAAAAAGTTATAAAAGCCTATTATTGGGGAGGGGGGTCATCATCAGCATCTGGTTCTTTGTCTGAAGAGTCTATGACGGAGGGATCTAACCCGACTGCGAGCATTTTGCCCTTGTCTTTCTGCCGGGCATTCGAATACCCGTCGCTGTATTATTTCAAGACCTCTTCGGTCAGCTTTAGGGATCAGCAGTATTCGACAATGAACTGTTGTTTGGCTTCTTGGTCATTGGAGGTCCTTATGCTCTCAATTCAGTATGATTTATCTCCAACAACTTGTGTTCCTTCATAAGTTTAGCCAATTGAGAATGTACAGTCCAAAGCCAATTTTGAAGGCTTGTGATAGATTTCTCCATCACGTCTATTCTATTTTTGTCTTCGATTTGTTCTGCTAGAAGTTGGTCTCTTTTTTCGGCTACTTCAGAAAGTTGCCATTTTGTTTTCTTCAGCTCGTTCTCCAGCTCTTCGCAGTGGTAGGTGGTCTTTGATAGACTCCACGACACGATTGCGTGAAGTGGTTATCGCCCGGATCATTTCTAGCAAGCTGTTTTGAATGGAACTCTCTCGACACCGCAACCCAACGTCTATAAGGAGACGAGAACCTTGGTATAATCGATCAAGTAATGAATCTGCGTTGAATGGAACACCAACGACACCTAAACCCCGTACTTATATGAAGCAGGAACCTCGGTACAATCGACGATTGATGCGATAAAAGACACCACACACAACTATGATTTGTTGTATGATAAGTCAAATTGAATCTCAAAGAAAAACTAAGAACAAAAATTAGAGAATAACCTCAGAATAATTGTATTGAATAAATCTGATGATGATTTTGAAATTACATTCTAACGACTATTTATACTACTAACAATAAACCCTAACTCTATAAGGAATAAGAAATCAATTTGGAAAACAAAATCCTAATTAGCAAACATCCTAATTACATTGGTAATAGAAAAGTTCCTAAAAAATGCGTCCTCGAAAATTGTGCCAAAGTCCTAGCATCGGGGCGCTGGAAATAAGCCTGTATAGAGCGCTGGGGCGCTAGGCGTTTTTGTTCTCCCTGGATCCCAGTGTCGGGGCGCTGTTCTTGGCCTGGAATGGAGCGCCGGGGTGCTGGACATCACCAACTTCCCTGAATCCCAGTGCTGGGGCGCTGGTTTCTAGGGCAAAAGCAGTGCCGGGGCGCTGGCCAGCAAAAAAGTCCGAATTTGGCATGTTGCTTGCACCATACATTTGCACCAAGTTAACAAGCTTCAAACCATCTTCCTTAGCACAAACCTTCGATCCATCCTCCATCTATAACTCCTGAATTAAGCCGCTTAGCCCTTCTTTGAAACGTTTAGCTCGGGCTCTCGTCACGGGTCCAACTGGAACTTGCACCAAATCTACTCCCGCTACATATCTCACATCCATATCTAAGTTAGGCATGTCCTCATCATTCCTCTCCTTTTGAAAAGGATTTGTTCTCAAATCATCACCTACATCAAACGGACTAAGGTCAGAAACATTAAATGATGCACTAACATTATACTCACCTGGTAAATCCAGTTTGTAGGCATTGTCATTAATGCGCTCGAAAACTGTACCAGAGTCCTAGCGTCGGGGCGCTGGAAATAAGTATGTATAGAGCGCCAGGGAGCTAGGCATTTTTGTTCTCCCTGGATCCCAACGTCGGGGCGCTTTGTTAGGTTTGTATATAGCGCGAACATGCAATCAAATTACATAAAAGTGCAGAAGCACAATAAAACGGATTTTAAAATTTTTCATACAAACCATCACTATGATCATCCTTGTGATTAATTATCAATTAAACGAAAGAGATAGAGATATAGAATTATACCCTTGTAGAACCATGCTTCCACAGGTACGAGTTCACCTCCAAATGCTTCGCGTTCTCCTTGAATTCCACCGATTAAATTCCTTCCTTTGATCAACGTTAGCCACCCAAGTGTTTTCCCTCTAGAGGTGATCCACCAAGGAATAATAGTTGTTCAAGAAGATGGGTGCTGGCAAAACCCTAGTTTCTATCTCTATAGAAATTGTAAGTACTCTCTCTCTCTCCAATTCTTATGGAAGAGTGTGTAACTATCTAACCCTAAATCATGATAAGACTCCTCTTATTTATAGATATAGGGAATCCTCCTAAACTATTTAGGATTCGGGTTTTTATTTAAATTAAACTCCTTTAATTAATTAAACTTCTAATCCAATTAGGAATTCATGAAAGAACTTTTATTAATTAATTCCCAAACCCTTTTAGGAACTAAATAATAATAATAGTAATAATACTAATAAGATTCCTCTTATTAATTTATATTTAATATTTCCAAAATATTAAATAATAAATATTAAGCTATTTAATTTATTCTATCTCCATAGATTAAATTAAATACACTTAACTTATTATTATAATTATGTCATTTACTTCTTAAACAAATATTTTTCTTTTGCGGTGTGACCCTTTAGGTTCTCCATATTAAACCGGTTGTGAATAAATCAATTAGAACAATTCTAATCTTATTTAAATAAATAAATTAAACTATTTAATTTATTTAAATAAATAATATTTATTCTATAATAAGGGTAAGCCCCCTTAGCGATCAACGACTTTCTAGATAATATAGATTTCAACATTAATCACAAAAGAACCTTTCAGTGCATAGTTACTGTACAATTCAATCCTTCTACCATACAATGTCCCAATTAAATATAAGACATGGAATTACTGTCAAGTCTTATTTTATTTAATTATATGTATTTCGATTCTCAAATGCACAACTCTAATTAATGCAAATTAGAAACTCCTTTCTAATTTCATTTTGCTTTGGCCAAAGACTTCTGAGTCGTCATTTATCGAATCACATAGGATATTCTCTCCTTTTACTAGAAGTGGTAGATTCTTTGTTGATCATTCACCTATCTCCATGTATAACTTATTATACCCAATCATACCCTTTGATATACCCTAAGGGTCTTAAGGGACATATCAAAGTATAACTCATCACACACAACATACTATGATGATCTCAAGTCCAAGGATCACTTGTACTACTATCACTAGAGGAATTCCTATTGACAGGCGAGTGAAACTCCATTAGGTATTCCTTAGCGAGCCACGTTCAGTGAACTTATTCTCTAATAAGCACCTACATACTTGCTTTAGTGTCTCCACACAAATGATTATGAGATCAATCATCCTCTTCATAAGAGCAAGCAACGTATGTACTAATCTATCCGGATTCACTAATCCCCTTTTTAGTAATCCATTGATTAGGAACGATTTTAGTTTGTGAGCTATCTAGAATTTAGATCTCATTAGCATGATCACCATCATGATTCTAAAAGCATTGCTCAAACCTTGGGTTTATCACATTTAATATAACAGCACGATGTAGATAAAGTAAAATGCCTTTAACAAAACAAATAAGATTACAAAGTATATGCCACATCATATCAAATATGATTGGCTTGTGTGCATACTACTTTCAATCTCCCACTTGCACTAAAGCCAATAGCCATGGTATCTAATATCTTTCTTCTCTAAGTGACGATCATCCTGCTGTTGGATAAAGCTTCAGTATATGGATATGCAATGTTGTTTTCGAGAGTCCACTATCTCTATAGTGACTTTTCCACTTTCAATGATTCCACTAATCAAATGAAAGTGCCGCAACACTTGTTTGAATCCAAGATGAGACTTAGGAACTATTCCTAGTTCTGTAATGAACTTTTCATCCAAATAATCAAACTTGCAGCTTCATTTACAGCTATATACTTTGTCTTTGTCACTAAACCAGCAACTCTTTGCTGTTTGGAACCTTTTCAATTCACTGCACCACCTTTTGAGGTAACGATTTACCTTAAAGTGGATTTGTTATCGTCTTGGTCAGTTTGAAAAACTTGAGTCTGTTTAGCCCTCTAGTTTTAATTCAGACCTACCATGAGTCATGATCACATCTTCAGTACCGGTTAAGTACCTAAAGATGTTTATCACTGTCTTACAGTGATCATCTCCAGAATATGACTCATCAACATCAAGCCTTGTATATTCATTACATACATGATAGTCACTCATGCGATCTCTCTTTCAATTGGAGACAATTTTAGAGAGATACACTCCATGGCTCATCATCATGAGACCTCTCTTGGAGTTTGCCATGCTAAACTTCTTTAGCATCAAATGAATATACGTTCCTTGGGTCAAGACAAACATCCTTTTAAATTTATCTCTATAGATTTATATCCCCAATTTATAGGATACTCCTCCCAAGTCATTCATGGAGGAATGTTTAGACAATTTTATCTTTACTGATTGTAGCATTGGTGTGTTATTCCTTATCAGTAGTATATCAACATATAATACTAGGAATGTCACAGTGCTCCCACTGGCCCTTTTTGTACACACTAGGTTCATTCTCATTTTTGATAAAATCAAACTCTTTTGATTGTCTCATCAAAATGAATGTTCCATCTTTGAGAAGCTTGCTTCAATCCATCAATGGATCATTGTAGCTTAAAACACGATTTGCTCTTTGAAACAAATTCCTCTGGCTGTATCATACATACATTCTCCTCAAGTCTTCATGGAGGAAGGACGTCTCCACATCCATTTGCTAGATTTCGTAATAAGCTGTAATCACAAGTAAAATCCAAATGGACTTGAGCATTACCCGGTAATAAGGTTTTATTACAGTCAACTCCTTGACTTGAAGAACCTTTTAAACAGGTCTGGTCTTATAGGTCTCCACCTTGCCATTTGCCCCAGTCTTTCTCTTAAAGACCCATATTCACACTCTAGGCACTATGCCCTTTTGTGGAGTAACCAGAGTCTATACTTGGTTCTCATACATGGAGTCCATTTCGGATTTCATGGCCATCTGCCATTTCTCTGAGTGTCTTCTACTCATAGCCTCATTGTATATAACTGGATCATCATCCTCTATGATGTGTACCTCATCATCATCCTCTATGATGAATCCATACCTCCCAGGTATCTTCGGTACTCTTCCAGATTTGCGATTCGGTTGTGGTACAATAGGTCTATCTACAAGTTTCGCGGTTCGACTTAAAGTGCTTTATGGTTCTTGAACTCCTTCAAGATCTATTACCCTCCCACTAGCTCCTTCAATGATAAACACCTTTATCTAAGAAGGCAGCGTGTAGGATTATAGTAATAATAATACCCTAAATTTTCTTTAGGATATCCCACAAGTCTGCACTTGTCAGATTTTGTCCCAAACTTATCTTTGAAACTTTTTCACATAAGCTGGATAACCCCTTTTCTTAACATACTTAAGATTAGGAATCCTCCCTATCCATAACTTTTATGGAGTCTTGAGGCCGGATTTTGAGGATACCTTATTTTGTAGATATGCAACCGTTTCTAGGACATAACCCCAGATGGATACTAAAATGTCGGTAAAAATCATCATGGACTGCACCATGTCCAACAAGGTACAATTTTTCTTTTTAGATACACCAATCAATTATTGCGTATCAAGAGGTGTCCATTATGAGAAAATACCATTTTGAGATGATCTAGAAACTTATTGCACAAGTATTCTTTCCTCGATCTGATCAAAGAATCTTAATACTTTGTCAATATGTTTCACTTCTGAATTCTTTGAACCTTTCAAAATGATTCAGACTTGTATTTCATCAAATACACACATTCAACTCTTTGAATAACCATCTCCTTTTCTTTTATTAATTTATTCAATTTGCAAAATATTTTTCATGTAAGTTAAGTATACAAAATCTATCAAGTATTCTTCAAGTTTCAAACAAAACATTATCATTATAAATAGAACAACAATTGTTCTTAAATATAATACCAGAACCTTCCTTGTCCAACAATGGAAGTAATAATGTTTCTAAAGAGAACTGAAATATAATAACAACTTATTAACTTAATAGACTTGCCCGTAGGCAATGCTAAACTATAAGTTCCTACGGCTAATGTAGCAACCATTGCTCCATTCTCCACACGTAAGATTACTTACTCTTTGTTTAGCTTTCTACTTCTGCTTAGTCTCTGCATTGGATTGCATACGTGAGAACTACAGCCGGTATCCAATACCCAAGTAGAACCTTGACTTACAGAAAAATTTATTTCAATCATGAACAAACCTATATCTGTAACCAAAGCTTCACTAAGCTTCTTCTGGTTAGCCTTTGTAAGATTCTCCTTACAGTTTCCTTTCTAGTATCTAGGTTTATTGCAGTGGAAACAAACTCCTTTACTATCTTCATCAGTCTTGTTCTTATTGTCCTTTGTTTTTGCCTTTCCATTTACCTTCTTTGAATTGTTCTTCTTTTAAGAAGATCCTTTGGCCCTCTTCCGCTTCCTGGAAGAATCATCTACCAATAAGACTTGGTCTTTCTTGGTTGAAAAGTGACTCTTTACAGTTTTCAACATGTTTAAGCAACTCAGGCAGGCTGACATATAGCTTGTTCATGTGGAAATTCACAACAATTTGTGAGAAAGAGTCCGGAAGTGATTGCAAGATCAAATCTTGGATCAACTCTCCATCCATTAAAACCTAGTTATCCCAATTGTTCAATCAGATTGATCATTTTAGGACATATGTCTGTACTGTAGTGCCATCGGTCATTCTAGATCGGAAAAGCTCCTTAGATATCTGATATCTAATAGTCCTACTTTCCTCACCATTCAACTCCTTGAATGTGCAGAGTACAGTAGGAGCATCCATAGTTTCATGCTGACGCTGAAGCTCGTTACTCATGGATGCGAGCATAATGCATTGAGCCAACTGTGCATCATCCTGCCACTTTCTAAAAGTAGCAATCTCTTCCTCCAAGGCATTGTCTGCAACCATTGCAGGAATAGGCGTATTAAGGACATAACATAGCTTTTCAGCCTTGAGAACTATTCTCAAATTCCTTAACTAGTCCGTGTTAACTTGGTCCGGTTAATTAGCATCTAATATGCTCTGCAGTGATAGTAAATTAGACATTGTAAAATTCTGTAAATGAAATAGACAACATTTTAGCATACATTAATTACCAAAATAAATTAGGTCTTTATTTTAAATTGGTATCTCTCACTTTTTCATCAAACTATATCACCCTCAATTATATAGTTCGGCAATTCTAATTAAAGATTTGCTAGTGAGAATAAGGATCCCATTTCAAATGTATATAGCCTTGTGGTGACACAACAAATGATATATAAATAAATGAGTAGACAACTTTTGTCAATTACATCACTATGTAACTCCTTGTATTTTGTCTCTTAGATTATTTTGATCAAGTGGTGACACATCCGAATCAAAATTATCCAATTTAAGTCCAACCTAGCACTTCCATATATGTGAAGAGAAAAATACCGTCCTTGTGGTGACACAACAAAACAGTAATGTTCAATTCCTTAATAAGCATCAAAAATGATAATGCAACATCTTAAATATTTAATACTCGCCTTGTGTGTGCACAACAAACTCATATTAAATATTTAATACTCTATTGCTTTACCATGCTAGAAGGCGACGTTCGATATTCCGAATATCTTTGAACGCTTAGGACTTAATATGATTTTCTTTGAGGGGTTTATATTTATTAGTCTCATCTTGTTTAGTGCGCATGCACATATATATATAAAATACGCGTCATATTATTTAACCTGCGAAGCATGTTGTATAATATATAATATATATATAGTAATCATGCACATATAGAATACTATATTCTACCCGGATTGATTATGGACTTTTATTCTAGCTTGGTTCACTAGAGCCACCAAGTGAACCAAAAGGTCAAACCTAGGGTGCAAGAACAAAATTTAAATATAACTATTACATTTAAACTCGGGCTCCATTATAAACGGGTCTTCAAGCGCTCCTTGCTCCTTTGTCTCCAATTCTTCAAGTAATTCTAAGTAAACCTATTACATAAATTATTTACAATAAATAGAAACCTTGATCAATAGTCAAGGGGAAGTACATAGGAGGGAGATAGAATTTACATTAAGAAAAATTAGAGAAGACGATGTACGCATATCCCATTTATAAAAACTCATTCATTCAAGTATCCACTAAAATAAATCCAATCACACATTGGTTAGTAGTCCATAATCAATCCCTATTTATTATCATACATATCTCCATATGTATCAATAAAAAACATTCATCCCATGAATATTAAAACCATTCTATATATGCATTGATATCAATTAATGGGCACTTAAAAGTTTACTAGAAATCCAATTTTGAAATAAAATAAACTCCTTTATTCTAATCAAAATTTAAATCATAATAAACTTATTTATTTTATTTTATCCAATTTTGAATAAAAATAAACTCTTTTATTTTTAATCAAATTCCAAATCAAAATAAACTCTTTTATTTCAATTAACATGGAATCCAATTTCAAGTTCAAAATAAACTCTTTTATTTTTAACTTAAAATTGTTGAAAAATAAAATATGTTGAATCCTATTCCTTATCAAAATAAATATCTTTACTTTTAAGGAAACATGGAATCCTATTCCATATGTGAATAAACTCCTTTATTCCAGGAAACATGGAATCCTAATCCTTATGTGAATAAACTCCTTTATTCTAAATTTATATCAATTAAATAAACCATTTATTTTAATTGAAGGAAAAATTATTTTTCGGATTCTGCTGTTCGGCGCAGCTGCGCCCAGAATGAACTGGGAAACGGCGTAGCTGCGCTGAAGAATGAACTGGAAATGGCGCAGCTGCGCCGCGTAGCAGATTCAGAAAAAACAGATTCTGCCCAAAAATTTCGATCCAATCGCATACCATACACACATGGAATCATCAAAATCGATAATTAGCACAAGATTAGGCTCTGATACCACTGTTAGGTTTGTATATAGCGCGAACATGCAATCAAATTACATAAAAGTGCGGAAAGCGCAATAAAACGGATTTTAAAATTTTTCATACAAACCATCACCATGATCATCCTTGTGATTAATTATCAATTAAACGAAAGAGATAGAGATATAGAATTATACTCTTGTAGAACCATGCTTCCACAGGTACGAGTTCACCTCCAAATCCTTCGCGTTCTCCTTGAATTCTGTGAGATTCCGAATCCTTATAAGATTTGTAAATATAAATTATGTGTTTATGAAATGAAATTTCTTGTTCTGATTTGATATTATGTGATTGTGTATTTTATTAAACAATTAGGTCAAATAAAAATTTTTCGTCAAGTAGTTGTGTCGTGCTTAATCGGACAAAATGATTTGTCGTGCTTCCGGCGAATTCACCGAGAAGCGTCTCGGCAAATTATTTTTGTAAGCTGCTGTGTTGTGCTTGGAATTGATGAAGTGCTTTGTCATGCTTCGACATTAATATAATATTATATTAATTGATAAAATTTTAAAATAAATTAAATAGGGTTTAAAATGTTACGCGGAAATAGAAACCCTAAATTAAAAACCCTAATTAGTAATAATTGTCCGAATTGATCAATTAAAACCCTAATTATTATACAATAATCTTGATTAATATAATTAAGATTTAAATAATAAATCATAATATTAATTATGAATTATAAAGATTAAACTAAACCCTAAACGAAAGATTAAAACCCTAATTGTGGAATTGAAAACCCTAAACCCTAATTAGAAACCCTAAAACCCTAATTTGGTTCAATAACCCAAAATTATGAAATGTAAAACCTTAATTATGATATATAACCATAATTAGGGTATTACAAAACTTAATTTAACATCCTAATTATGATTAACAAAAATCTAGATTTAATTAGTAAGTAAATAAATGAAAAATAAAACCCTAGCCAATGAAAATTAAGTTAGGAGTGTGCAAGCTTGTGCTTGACACACTCCAGCACAAGTAGGTTAAGTAGATCAGACATCAAGCAGCACAAGTATCAAGGGTGGATATTTTTGGAGGCAAGATTTGGAAACTAGTTTAAGAAAACCCTAATTTCAAAGCCTATAAATAGAATGAGATGCTAGGGTTAAAAGCTACGAAATTGTAAACCTAAACACTTAATTATCAAGCCTAAACAAGCCTCTGCAAGCCCAAGTTCAGAATCAGAAGCTAGGAATTAAAACTTTGAAGAAAAAGGTGTAAACCCTAATTTTATGTTTGATCTTCAAGCCTGGAAAATTTTTGTGTTTTAGATGTTTAGGAATACTTGTTAGTATGTTATTAAGTGATCTGGGCGGTTAAAACATGTTTACATAACATCTAGATATGAAATCAAACCAAAAACTCAAACTGTTCTTGGCAGTCAAGAACAGTCTGACAGGCCTTTTTGTCAGAGCTTTTGATCGGCTTAAAATGTTTGTTTGATGTGTTTTGACATCCTAGATTAAACTCGAGCCATGGAATGTGTCATACTCTTCATAATTTAATCTGAGTTTTCTTGATCAATGAGTAGACTATATCAAACAAATCACTATTTGAGCATGGTCATGCATTTCATAGTCCTACTCAATCAAGAGGCCTATAGATATCACCCCTAATATATAGGAGGGTTGAATTCCATTTAGATCACTCATATTGCTCACACGATTCATGATGTACCCAATAATCACCTTTATTGTCCACCCTATTCAAGGTGACCTTTGATGATATCAAAGTACATAAATTCTCGTGTAGTAATATAGTGATTTCAGGTTAGAGGACCATTACATCATTGTCACAATGAGAATTACTTATGATACTTTGCATAATGCTCCATGTAGAATTCTCATGATGGGTCTGTCCAGTACATTGTTCTCTAACATGTACCTATGCATTGACTTAATATCGCATATATTAATGACCAATGAGATTTGGCCATCAGTCAATCCACATACTAGTCTCAATGTATCATTGTTGTCCCATTCTCAATAATACTCGACTAGGGATATTTAAGAGTAATAATACTAATTGTAATTATATAATCTCATGTTCAAGTCACATACTTGAAGCTATATAATTTGTATCATTATTCTAAGGACTTTTATAATGCTAACATTTATATATCACAGTAAATAAAACCATAATAAAATAATTCATTTATTCAATCAAATATCAAAAGAATTGTTAAGCAATTACATCAAAGAATTGGCCTGTAGGGCATAAACTCTAATAATCTCCCACTTGCACTAGAGTCAATCACTCATGTATCTAATACCCATGGAACTAGTGTGACCTTCATGCTTCTGCTGTGACAAAGCCTTGGTCAGTGAATCTGCAATATTATCATCTGTTGGCACTCTGCATATATGTACATCTCCTTTACCAATAATTTCACGAATAAGATGGTACCGCCTAAGTATATGCTTGGATCGTTGGTGAGATCTAGGTTCCTTAGCCTGTGTAATGGCTCCATCATTATCACAGTATAGCTCAACTGGATCAACAATGGTTGGAACAACACCAAGTTCAGTGACGAACTTTTTAATCCATACAGCCTCCTTGGCCGCACTAGAAGCAGCAATATACTCAGCCTCTGTTGTAGAATCGGCTACTGGCTCTTGCTTCGAACTTTTTCAGCTAACAACACCACCGTTAAGACAAAACACAAAACCTAATTGAGACTTATAGTCATCCATATCAGTCTGGAAACTAGCATCTGAATAACCCTTTACTGCCAGCAAGCATGCAATCAAATTACATAAATAAAGCGGAAGCGTGATAAAACGGATTTTAAAAATGTTAATACAAACCATCACGATGATCTATACTTGTGTTCAATTATCAATTAAACGAAAGAGAAAGAGAATAAGAATTATACCCTCGTAGATCAAAGCTTCCTTGGGTACAAGTTCAACTCCTAGTCCTTCGTGTTTTCCTCGAATTCCACCGATGAGATTCCTTCCTTTGATCAACGTTAATCACCCAAGTCTTTGGCCTCTAGAGGTGATCCCCCAAGGAAGAATAGGTTTTTAAGAAGTTGGGTATTGGTAAAACCCTAGTTTCTATCTCTATAGAAATTACAAGTACTCTCCACAATCTAATGTAAGAGTGTGTAACCCTAATCTATGATAAGACTCCTCTTATTTATAGATGTATGAATAACCATTCCCTAAACTATTTAGGATTAGGGTTTCTATTATAATTAGACTCCTTTAATTAATTATGCTCCTAATCCAATTAGGAATTCATGTGAGAGTACTTCTATTAATTAATTCCCAATCCCTATTGGGAATAAAGTAATAGTAATAGTAATAATAATAATAATAATAATAATAATAATAATAATAATAATAAGACTCCTCTTATTAATTTATAGTTAATATTTTCAAAATATTAAATAATAAATATTAAGCTATTTAATTTATTCTATCTCCATAGACTAAATTAAATAAACTTAACTTATTATTACAATTATGCTATTTACTTCTTAAATAAATATTTTTTCTTTTGCGGTGTGACCCTTTAGGTTCTCCATATTAAACCGGTTGGGAATAAATCAATTAGAACAATTCTAATTGTATTTAAATAAATAAATTAAACTATTTAATTCATTTAAATGAATAATATTTATTCTACAATAAGGTTAAGCCCCCTTAGCGATCAACGACTTTCCAAATAATACAGATTTCAACATTAATCACAAAAGAACCTTTCAGTGCATAGTTACCGTACAATTCAATCCTTCTACCATACAATGTCCCAATTAAATATAAGACATGGACTTCCTGTCAAGTCTTATTTAATTTAATTATATATATTTTGATTTCCAAATGCACAACTCTAAATAATGCAAATTAGAAACTCCTTTTTAATTTCATTCTGCCTTGTCCCAGGACTACTGAGTTGTCATTTATCGAATCATATAGGACATTCACATCTTTTACTAGACGAGGTAGATTCTTTGTTGATCATTCACCTATCTCCATGTACAACTTATTATACCCAATCATACCCTTTGATATACCCTAAAGGTCTTCAGGGACATGTCAAAGTATAACTCATCATACACAAGATACTATGATGATCTCAAGTCCAAGGATCACTTATACTACTATCACTAGAGGAATTTCTATTGATAGCCGAGTAAAACTCCATTAGGTATTCCTTAGCGAGCCACGTTCAGTGTACTTATTCTCCAATAAGCACCTACATACTTGCTTTAGTGTCTCCACACAAATGATTATGGGATCAATCATCCTCTTCCTAAGAGCAAGCAACGTATGTACTAATCTATCCGGATTCACTAATCCCCTTTTTAGTAATCCAACGATTAGAAATGATTTTAGTTTGTGAGCTATCTAGAATTTAGATCTCATTAGCATGATCACCATCATGATTCTAAAAGCATTGCTCAAAACTATGGGTTTATCACATTTAATATAACAACACTATGTAGATAAACTACTTTTAGTTAACACCTACTATCCGTTATCCTTTTCTTTACCCGCTCGCACTCTTCATCCTTCTCTTGCGACTCTTTCACTTGGTCCAATAATGTTGGACGAGCTTCAATGGTAATAAAATTCCTCTTCTGACTCTCTCGGACTTCTCACTTTAATTTCTAATCTTGTCATCTCCCTTATTAGCTCTTCCTAAGTTGTTAACTTCATTAGCCTCTCCCTACCTTTCTGACTTAATGCGTCTACTACCACATTTGCTTTACCTGGATGATAAAGGATTTCACAATCGTAATCCTTGATCAGTTTCAACCATCTGCTTTGACGCATATTCAACTCCTTCTGTGCGAAGATATATTTCAGACTCTTGTGATCCGTATATATCTCACATTTCTCCCCGTAGAGATAGTGTCTCTAGATCTTAATTAATGCAAATACAACTGCTGCTAATCTAAATCGTGGGTGGGGTATCTACTTTCGTAATCCTTCAGTTGTCGTGAAGCGTATGCAATGACCTTGCCGTTTTGCATCAACACACAGCCAAGTCCCTTGTCCGACGCATCACTGTACACCACAAAACCTCCCGTGTCATCTGGTAAGGACAACACATGCGACTCGCTTAACCTTTTCTTCAGCTCCCGAAAGTTTTCCTCGCATTTCTCCGTCCACATAAATTTCGACGTCTTCCTGGTTAAATTGGTTAACGGGTTTACTATTCTAGAAAAATCTTGGATGAATCTACGATAGTACCCAGCTAACCCTAAGAAACTTCGTACTTCCGTTGGCGTCTTTGGTTGTTCCCATTCGATCTCCGCCTCCACCTTTGGAGGGTCCACCGATATACCATCCTTATCAATCACATGACCTAAGAATTGCACCCTCTCCAACCAAAACTCACACTTAGAAAACTTTGCATACAGTTTCTCTTCCCTTAGCGTTTCTAGCACTACCCTTAGATGTTCGGCGTGCTCTTCTTGGGTCTTCGAGTAAATGTGACGCCCCTAAATCCAGTACTCAAATCTCACAGAAATGGTGCTCACTATCCAATACATTCACCTCTAGCTACCCATGTTTAAGAATAATAATAAACTTAAATAAACTTCATAACCATCTTTCCTATTAAAGGGTTACATCAATAAAATCTCAAATAAATCTCAGGTCATCAAACCTTAATTATTACATCATTTGCAAAATAAAATAATAATAAAGTTCTATTACATAATCTCATGCAATCAATAATAATTACTTCTTCATCACTTGTTCATTTTGCCTTTGCCCTTTCTTGTAGATGGCTTGTCGGGCTTCTCATTCTTAGCTGCACTGTTTTATGCAAGAGTGAGCAAACAATTGCCCACAAGTATAGCAACAACAATAATAGTGTATGAATAGTCAGATGAATTTAATTTTAACTGAAAGCTCAGTAGGAAACTCGACTATTGATTCAAGATTGGAAAGTAAAACCAAAAGTGCATCTGAGGGTCACAAGACCACGAACTATATTCTAGGCTAAAAAGTATCTTTGATTGAATGGGTAGTTAGATGTGATGTGATGTATATGGATAGTGAACACCAAATCCTGAGGAAACGAAGTACCCGGATTTGGTGGTGTCACATTTAGCCCGAGTCCTCGTAATGGGTCCAAGTGGTATATGCAATGGATCCGCTTGGGTTTCGTCATAGGCTTCTAAACTAAGGATGTCCTCATCATACCTCTCCTCTTGAAAAGGATTTGTCCTCAAATCTTCACCTACATCAAACAGACTAAGATCAGAAACATTGAAAGTTACACTAACAGTATACTCACCGGCTAAATCCAATTTGTAAGCATTGTTGTTAATGCGTTCAAGCACTTGAAATGGACCATCTCCTCTTGGAAGTAGTTTCGAACGCCTTTGATCAGGAAATCTTTCCTTACGCAGGTGTAGCCACACCCAATCTCTGGGTTCGAAGATTACTTGACGCCGACCCTTGTTGGCCTGTTTGGCATATTGGTCCATCCTCTTCTCAATGTTTAGTCTTGTCTTCTTATGTATCTGCTTAACAAAATCAGCTTTGTTTTTGCCATCCATGTTAGGATACTCGGAAAAAGGCAATGGTGATAAATCCAATGGTGTTAAAAGATTAAAGCCATACACAATTTCAAAAGGTGAGAATTTAGTAGCAGAGTGAACAGACCTATTATAAGCAAACTCAACATGTGGTAGACATTCCTCCCAAAGCTTAATATTCTTTTTAATGATAGCTCTCAATAATGCAGATAGAGTTCTATTTACTACTTTCGCTTAACCATCTGTTTGTGGATGACAAGTAGTTGAAAATAATAGTTTAGTTCCTAATTTACACCACAATGTCTTCCAAAAATAGCTCAAGAATTTAGCATCTCTATCCGAAATAATTGTTCGGGGCATGCCATGGAAACGCACAATGTCTCTAAAGAATAAATCAGCAACATGAGATGCATCATCAGTTTTGTGGCATGGGATAAAGTGTGCCATTTTTAAAAACCTATCCACGACCACAAATATAGAATCATGACCATGCTTAGATATAGGTAAACCCAATACAAAGTCCATAGACATGTCAATCCAAGGTTCACTCGAAATAGGCAATGGTGTGTATAACCCATGGGGTTGAACACGAGATTTAGCTTAACGATATGTAATGAATCTATCACAAATTCTTTTCACATCTCGTTTCATATGAGGCCAATAGAAATGTTCTTTTATAACAGATAAAGTCTTATCAACACCAAAATGTCCCATCAATCCACCTCCATGTGATTCTCGAACCAATAATTCACGTAAAGAACATGCAGGTATACATAATCGATTCTCACAAAACAAGAATCCATCCATCTTGAAGTATTTACCTACAGCATTCTTTTCACAATTTTTAAACTCTTCACAGAAATCATGGTCATTATCATATAATTCTTTGATTTGTTCAAAACCAAGTAATTTTGTGTTAAGAGTATTTAACAACACATACCTTCGCGAAAGAGCATCGGCCACGATATTTTCCTTACCTTGCTTATATCGAATGTCGTATGGATATGTCTCGATGAACTCCATCCATCGTGCATGTCTCTTGTTCAACTTGTGTTGGCCTTTCAAATATTTTAATGATTCATGATCCGTGTGAATTACAAATTCCTTAGGCCACAGGTAATGTTGCCAAGTCTCCAATGATCGAACTAAGGCATATAACTCCTTGTCATAGGTAGGATAGTTCAAAGCTGCTCCACTCAATTTTTCACTGAAATATGCCACTGGTTTTTCTTCTTACATCAACACAGCTCCAATGCCTAAACCTAAAGCATCACATTCAATTTCAAAGGTTTTAGTGAAATTAGGCAATACAAGTAAAGGAGCGTTAGTTAATTTTTCTTTAATCAATTGAAACGCCTTTTCCTGTGCATCACCCACTTGAATCCTACACTCTTTTTGATTACTTCGGTGAGCGGTGCTGTGACTTAACTGAAATTTCTTACAAACTGTCTATAGAAACTTGCGAGCCCATGAAAACTACGAACTTGACTAACATTCGTAGGAGTTGGCCATTTTCGGATTGCTCGTATCTTTTCATCATCAATCTGTACTCCCTGTGCACTGACAACAAAACCAAGAAACACAACTCGATCCGTACAAAATGTGCATTTGTCCATATTAGCATATAATTTTTCTTTTCGAAGCACATCTAGGACATATTTTATATGCAATGCATGCTCAACTAAATCCTTGCTGTAGATCAAGATATCATCAAAGTAGACAACTACAAATTTCCCAATGAAGGGACGTAAAACATGGTTCATTAATCTCATGAACGTGCTACGAGCATTAGTTAAACCAAAAGGTAAGACTAACCACTCATATAGCCCATATTTTATTTTAAACGCGGTTTCCATTCATCTCCCTCATGCATTCTAATCTGATGATAACCACTGTTCAAATCAATTTTAGAAAATACATAAGATCCATGCAATTCATCTAACATATCATATAACCTAGGAATGGGATGTCGATACTTTACCCTGATGTTATTTACCGCTCGACAATCAATGCACATACGCCACTTTCCATCCTTTTTAGGCACTAAAATAACTGGAACCGCACATGGACTCATGCTTTCCCTTACGAACCCCTTGTCCATTAGCTCGTCAACTTGCCTTTGCAATTCCTTTGTTTCCTCGGGATTGCTTACGTATGCCGGGCGGTTTGGAATGGTCGCGCCAGGGACAAAGTCAATTTGATGCTCAATTCTCCGCATTGGCGGTAATCCCTGTGGAAGTTCCTCGGGAAATACATCCTGATAATCCTGTAAAAGAGCAGAAACAACACTAGGCAAAGAAGAATTATTAGCGTTAGTATTTAAAAGTGCCTTCTTATACCGAAGTATAATCATTGGCTTTTTAGAATCCAAAGCTCGCCTTACATCTGTGACACCCCCAAATCCGGATACTTCAATTCCACAAATTTGGTGTTCACTATTTCATACATTCATGACTAACTACCCATGATAAAAGACAATATAATTAAACTGAATAAATTATCTCCCCACAATAAGGGTTACAACTTAAATCTCTTAAGTAAACAAAACCCAGGTCATCTAACCTTTATTACATCGTTGCAGAATTAAAACATAAAATTAAACGAGTCTTATTACATAAATTCATTAAACAGATAACAATTCGCCAGCTACTTCTGCATCTTGCCTTTGCCCTTACTAGTGGACGGCTCATCTGATTTCTCAGTCTTAGCTGCAATGTTTAATGCAAGGGTGAGCAAACAATAGCCCACAAGTATGATAACGATAACAATTGAATAATCAACGGAGTAGATTTTAATTGAGGAGTAATAACTTATATAAAATCAATCAACAACAATCCAAAGGACTGAGAGCTCAATAGAAAATTTGGCTCAAGAATTGAACATAGATTTTAAGATCAATAGTATATCTGAGGGTCACAAGACCTCGAACTATGTCCTAGGTTATCAAGTATTACTACTGTAACCTTTAACAGTCTTATAGACTATGGACTATCCATCTCGTACTCCGGGGGATCCGCCCTTCATACAGTGTATTGTGCACAAACATTTTAACGCTACTGTGTAGTTTAATCCCCTATATTAGGGTTGTTCATCTCAGTTTAACTTCAGATTTCCTACCAAAAGAAACTTGGTTTGGAATAATTTCAAGATATTCTAAATCTTTGGAACGCTCATCAACTATGGACTAGCTGAATCAATAAGGAATTTGCTAGTCATTAAAGCATTTGATTTAACAATAGAATCGTACAACAAGATTTATGTTTGAAGTTTGAATAAGGATTCATGTCTGGATAATAAATGACTAGAATATAACATAAGCATTCGTCATTGTAACAACCTTGCTTGAACAATGATAAGCTAAGGTTAATAAGCTTTCTCAATGAAAGGAAAGTAAGAAACTTGCTTTCAACGGAATAAAAAGATTAAAAGTAGAAAACTTGCCTCGTGCGTAGATTACAGATTAAAGTTCACGCTCTTTAATCAACCTATACATTTCGTTTATAAAGCGGCAACAATAATTAGTTACAGTATACTAAGCACTTTAAAATTCATGTTATCCAATTTCATTGAAACATCTCGATTGCTATTTGATAATCAATAAGTATTTGCTTTTCAACCATCGTGGTATCTCATTAATCATTTAATACCTTAGTGTAAGTTTTAAGCATGCATAGAGTGACATATCGTAACTACAAAGAAAAGAAAAAAATAACTTTTCCTGCAATGAGCTCGCCGGGGCGAGAATTTTCTTTACAATTTTCTCGCTGGGGCGAGACTTCGCCGGGGCGAGAAAACTCAGTTCACTTATCTCGCCGGGGCGAGAAAATGCAGTTCATTTCCACCGCCGGGGCGAGGAACTCGACTGCCATCTCCCACAGTTCGCGAACCAGCGAAACTCAGACCAAATTTTTCAAATTCTATCATCCGACTCACAAATTAAACACACCCAGACATCAAACATGTTGTAAAGCAGTTACCCAACATGTTTCTAACTATTATAAAACACATAAACAACCAATTAAAATCCAAAAATTCACTATTAAAACGAAATATTCATATTTTGGCCTATTTGATAAAATTAAACATTGTGACTTCATCTATAAACCATTTTAATTCATTCCACTTGCATTCTTTTTGTTTTTCATCATATTAACACATTCAAAAGTCAATTTACCGATTAATAATCAAATTGAACATCAATTTTTATACATATAAGCCATATATGAAAGTGAAACTCTGTAAAGCCAAAAACTCAATTCTAAAACATGCTTGAATGGATTAATTCAATTAAAACAGATTATAAACAACATACAATCACTAGTATATGCATATTAACAATTACAACCAAGTAATTCATGCATTGAGCAAATAAATTCATATACAAAGAAATAACATTGAAGAACTCCATGAACTATAAATAAAGAAGATTAGAATCAATTTATACCTCTTGATTTCTTCTTGGACTTAGTTAGATGATGAGTTAGCAATTCACTTTCTCCCTTTTTGATTTTTCCAGAATTTCTCTAAGCTCTCAAATTCTCTCTTCTCAAACTCTGCTTTTGTTTTCTTCTCTTCTCTTAGGCTTAGAAAACAACTGACGTTCTTACTTTAACGTAGCTTAGTTTTTAATTAGTCAGTTAAAAGAAACAAAGAGTTATGCCATGTTTGGCAAACTCAAATGCAGAAAAATAGAATTTCAAAGGCCACAAGGCCTTGTTTGGTTGAACCAAAGCAAAATAATCCATTTTTTTACCAACCAAGAGTCACAAGGCCTTGTTTGGTTTATCTAAATTAATCCTTTTCTATTTATTTTAATAACCCATTATACTATATAGTTTAATTGTCACATTTTCAATTTAATTAAACCTATTATTAAATAAATTCAATTAAACCTTACCAATTTAATTATAACTCTTATTCAAATAAATTATTTATTCATCTAATTTAATTATTAAATTAAATTAGAATAGACACATCAAATTACATTTAAATTACAATTAACATAATTACACTAAAATGAATTATTGCACAATAACTTTATCAATTATTTATTTTACTCACTAATTAAATTAGCCAAAAATATTTATTTAACTCAATAAATATTTTTATTTATTCACAAAAATTACATTCGTTACAACATCACTCCTTTTTGTAAAAATATTTGTTTTTCTCTCTTCTCCTTTCTTTTTTTCTCTCTTTTGTTTTTTTTGTTTTCATGATCTCTCTGTAAATGCATTTGATCCTCATGCACCTGTTTTGGTGACATAGGACACAAGGTAACTTTCCTTTGATTGTGAACAAAAGAGTACTCATTAGTAAAACCATCGTGTTTTACTCGCCGATCGAACTGCCAAGGTCTCCCAAGTAGTAAGTGACCCGCCTGCATAGGAACTACAACACATAAAATCTCATCGACATACTTCCCAATTGTAAACGGAACTGGTACTTGCTTGGTTACTTTGATGTCACCGCTGTCATTGAGCCACTGCAATCGGTATGGATGAGGATGTTTTGAAGTTGTAAGTCCCAATTTCTCCACCATAGCGATACTTGCAACATTTGTACAGCTCCCACCATCAATCACGACACAACAGATCTTACCATTTACCATGCATCTAGTATGAAACAAATTTTCTCTTTGTTCACTGCTTTCTTCTTTTACCTATGTACTAAGCATTCTACGAGTAACCAACAATTCACCATGCATAACAACCTCTCTATCTTCCTCCAATGATGGCATGGAGTCACTATCACTATCTTCTTCCTCGGTTTCCACTTCTCTATTATCAAGCAATAACATAGTTCTTTGATTTGGGCATTAATTTGCAATATGTCCCCTGCCTTGACATTTAAAGCATACAATATCTTGATTACGACTAGTAGAAGGTTGATTGGTTTTACCTTGCAATCCCTGAGTAGTCGCTCCTTGCTTGATTTCTGTTTTTGGTTTGGAAGCAGTTGGTTTTTCCTCGCGTTTCACATTATTGGGATTCTATGATGATCCTGTGGCAGGATTTGTTCGCTGGCCACCTCTCCTCTTAAGCTGCTTCTCTATTTTGATAGCAATGTGCACCATATCTTCCAATACCACATAGTGTTGACATTCCACTAAATTCGCAATTTTCCAATTTAACCCTACTGAAAATCGGGCCATGGTTGCCTCATTATCCTCGTCGATGTCAGCCCTAGACATTAACATGTCTATCTCCTTGAAGTAGTCCTCCACACTCTTACTTCCCTGTCTCAAATTTTACAAATTTTGAAACAAATCTCAGTAGTAGGGGCTTGGCACAAACCTCTTTTTGATTACAGCTTTCATTTCTGCCCAAGTCTCTATTGGACGCTCTCTACACCTCTTTCGGCTGGTCATCAATTGATCCCACCAAGTAACCGCATAATCTAAAAATTCTGTAGCGGCAATTCTAACTTTCTTGAGATCCGAGTAGTTGTGACAATCAAATATCCATTCCTTTTTCTTCTCCCACTCTAAGTATGCCTCGGGATCACTCCTGCCTTGGAATGTGGGAATTTTTATTTTGATGCTATCGAGGTTGTTGTTCTCTCGATTTTGGTCGCCTCTATCCCTTGCAAAATGTCTCCTAGGGATAAAGCCAGTTTCTCGATCCTCTTCCTCACTAAACCTTTCATCATAGTAATTTGTCTCGTCTAGCCTAGCTTCCTTTTGTTGGGCCTTTCCCTTTGGGTGCCCACCCGAAGGGATTTGAGTTTGTTCCCCTCGAGTGTCACTCAATTGATTGATGCGATCATGCACTTGCTCCATAGCCATTCCTAACTGTCGGGAAATTCTTTCATCATTGCCTCCATCATGAGTTTTGGGTCAAAATTCGATGTAGAAGGTTCATTTTCAATTGCCTTATCTCTTGTGTTAGACATATTTTCTGCAAAACAAAGGTTAGTAGAAAACAAGTTCCTCACCACTCCCTTACGTGTTTCGCTCAAACAATGTATTACACAAATATGAAACGCTCGTGTATCACACTAATGGCTTTTACCCTCTACTAATCTCACTACTCTTGCCTTTTTCCGCTCGTAGTTCTCTCTAATAGGTTCTTTTTGAATCCACACAAATATTACCTCAATTTTCCAATTTCAATCCAATAAGAACTTATCAAGAATACAATATAGCAGGTATGACTCTCGGAATACCAACAAGACTTCACAATCGTCAAATATGATTCTTTGTAAATGAAATCCCAATAATAGCAATCAATAATAATAATTTTCTACAATATATTTTCTGCAGTTTTTTTTTTGCAGTTTTTTTTGACTAAAATCCAACAATAAAAGTAAAGATAAGTAATTTGATAGGAACTTAGCTCTGATACCAAATGATAGACTCCACGGCACGCTTGCGTGAGGTGGTTGTCGCCCGGATCGTTTCTAACAAGTTGATAGGATGGATAGCTTGCAACACCTTAACCCCTCGCCTATATGTAGACGGTAATCTTGGTACAATTGCTTGCAAATGAATTATGCGTAGGATGAACACCAACGACACCTCGACCCCTCGCTTATATTGAAGCGGTAATCTTGGTACAATCGACGATTGATGCGGTAGAAGACGCCACACACAACTATGAATGGTTGTATGATAAGTCAATTATGAATCTCTCAAGAAAACTAAGGAATACTTAGGAATTCTTCAAAAAACCACAAGTAGAGAAACAAACTCATAATAATATTGATAATGCTGAAAATTGGTTGTTTAAACCATTACATCATGAAGCCTATTTATACTAAGCTTGAGAACAATCTAGAATCAAACAAACCCTAAAAAAATACCATTACATAAAACAAGGAACCTTGTTTTGGGAAAGGAAATAATTAGTGGAAAACACTATTACTTAAAACACGGAACCTTGTTTTAGGGAAGGAAACAATTGGTGAAAAACACCATTACTTAAAACATGGAACCTTATTTTAAGGAAGGAAACAATTAGTGGAAAACACCATTACTTAAAACATGGAACCTTGTTTTTTGGGAAGGAAACAATTGGTGGAAAATACCATTACTTAAAACATGGAACCTTGTTTTAGGGAAGGGAACAATTGGTGAAAAACACCATTACCTAAAACATGGAACCCTGTTTTGGGGAAGGAATCCCGCAATCCAAGAAAGTTAGTTTTCAGCAACATGAAGTCTATTGCGGTGCTTTGGGTACACTTGCTATCAATGTGTTTATGATTTTCGCGTACTTGTATCCCGTCTCTACGTTCTTCGTACTTGTTCCAACCTTGTTCCATAATTCATGAATCATCCCGTTAAGTCCTTTTTTGAGGCGTTTAGCCCGAGTCCTCGTAATTGGTCCAAGTGGTATATGTAATGGATCCGCTTGGGTTTCATCACGGGCTTCTAAACTAAGGATGTCCTCATCAACATGTATATCGTGTGGTTCCTCCTCCATGATCCTACTTGGTTTGCCTACTTCTGCCATTTTTACAAGCATAACACAAAATGAACAACTCTATTAGTACTCTCGGGATAAAATATATTCTCATTGTATAAAATGAAAGTGTATTTCACAACTATACTAACTCCCTAGGACAAGTTTATCAAAGGTCATCTCATAAAACTCTATATGAGTCTTATCTCCTCTATTCCCTCTATTTCCTTTAAGGTTATAGCCTGACAAATTCTCTCTCCTAAGGTTTATAACCTATGGCTTTGATACCAACCTGTGACGCCCTCAAATTCAGGCATCTCTACCTCGAACTTGGTGCTTCACTGTACTACTCGTATCATAACTAAATAACATCTCATAGTGGAATAATAAACGTTTTCATAAATAATTTATAACATAATCCCAGGTTCTCTCAACCTCAACTATTACAAAACATACTTATGGTAATGCAAATAGCTAGAATAGGTCTTAGTACAATCAATGCATAGTCTTCTTAGTAATTAACAAGCTAAAATTATTCTGAAGCCTTGCCCTTCCCTTTGTCCTTCCGAGAACCACTGTCATGCTCATCCCTAACTGAAATATTTATGGTAAAGCAAGGGTGAGCAACGAGTTTGCTCAGCAAGCATAAAGCCAATAATAGAGAGACATGCTCAAGGTTTAATAATGATAGAGTTCTAATCGATTGATAAACAGATTATGAATAAACTGCAAAATGTAAGGGCAATTGAATATCACAGTTTCAACTCAACACTTTTCTTACTGAGTGGTCATAAAGGACCATGAACACATAGAAGGATAAGCAGTTGATTTACTGCAAAGCCTCTGAACAGGCACATGAGGTGATCAGTCCCGTAGCACCTACATTATGCATAACGCTCAAACAAAGCGTGCGTGTCGGTTCTGTAACGACCCTAAAATCTGGACAATTTCATTCCCGACTTTGCTCGTTATCAATACATTTACAATCTTTCTTTGCATCATTAATCGATGTCATAATTAGTAAAATTGTGGAATAAATTTTTAAACTTTTTTGTCTTCTATCTTAATTTCCCTGTATCACAACCTTTACGATTACATAACTTAGAATCATGTTTAAATTATTATTCGCTTCATCAGACTTATTATATAAGTTACACGCTTCATTACAACATCTTTAATATTTCGAATAATTCAACATTACACTCTATCATTAAACAGACACCATAAAACTACCAAGTACATCTTTCAAAACCTTTAGCATGGTTTAATCAAATTCTTGACAAAGTAAGTATATTTTCTTGTATGTCTTCTGATCATCATCATCTGAATGGTAGAAAACATCTCATTATATCCCTAGCCTGCAAAATGGTTATTTTTGCAAGATTGAGCTCGACAGCTCAACAAATCAAACAGTTTTCATGCATCACATAGCACATAATATCATACTCAACTTGTATAGTCATAAATATTCTAACATGTTGTACATACTGCATCTTGCATAGCATACATTAAGATTGAGTTCCTTACTCAATCAACATAGTCATGGATTGACTTCCACACTTCATATATATTTCATATGCATTTCATACATAACTCAACATTCTTATGTAAATTATGAAATTACATTCATAAATGGAATAAACACCTCTATTAAAATAACCATTTCCATTAAAATAATTAATATCTACTCCACTAATTATTTTAATAATTATTATGTATAATTATTTAATTTCCTTTCTTCTATAAATTGTCCCAAGACAATTTATTTAATCCACACCTTTAATCACAACTTAAATATTAATTCACTTTATTAATCTTGACATCAATATTTATTTATAAATATATTGGTTTTTCTCATCTCATAGACCACTTATACCTGCTTGGCATACTATAATATATTAGGCCATTACATAAAGGTATTACATTTATGTGTAATATAATTACTCTCTCATTTTATTAACAGAAATATATTTACACTAACTCACTATTTAAATTAAGTGAAATAATCACATCAGTTATAAAATTTAACTCATAATGACTTCATTGTCATCCAAGGCTTGTCATTTATATTTTAACTTAATCTCAATTAATCATTATTTATTAATTGATTTTCTTTACTTCCATAACACATTTAGTAATTAACTTTATTCACTTCCTTTAATAGTTTAATTAATTATTAAATCTCATTTTCCCAATATATGAATATATATATATATATATATATATATATATTTCTCTTCTATATACACACTTAATCTCATCACACCAAATTATATATTTCAAAATATATAACAAATATATATATTATTCGAACCCGACACTTCTCATAATAAGAATTTTGTTTATTAATTTCTTACTTAATAACTACTAAAAATCCGGGTTGTCACATCCTTCCCCTCTTATAAGGATTCCGTCTTCGGAATCACTGAAACCCTCCTTACTCGGTTTTCGTTAAATCTCTTTCACAATTTATCGTTGACCAACCCAACACATTCCTTTAATATAGGTTTTATAATTTTTACACCACCCATTTTCTCAATAAATTCTTGTAGATTCTACTTCATAATCTTTATTTGAACTCGATACTATTCCGAGTGTCGACGCCGGGAGGATCGCTTCCGCGCTAATTATTACCCTTTCCAAATTTAGCCTTTTTATTAGATGATTTTTTTGGAAAAGGTCGGCACAAATGTCGACGGGGTTTTGAAAGATCGTTTTTATGATGAGCCAATTGACCAGAGTCGCCAGTTGGTATATTTGACATGGATGTACCAACTCATCCGAGTTTCGTTTTCGTAAATCGCTGGCTCATATGTGACTCCGAGTTGATTGGTCTGCAAACCGAGATTCATAGAGTTCGGGGGCTTGCTTAAGCGAGGGGAAGGTGTTAGGCACCCCCGACTTCCGTGAAACACGGTTACCGCAATCTCGATGCTTTTCCTATCCTTTAATTCTTAAAATGTGTGTGTGCGTGCGTGTGTGCCTATGTGAATGTTGTGGTGAGTTTGCATGAAGAAATCATTTGGGTTTTTTGTGAAAAGTCGTGTTTTATTTTGAGAATGCTTTAGAATGTCTTTCGGCTTATACGAGAAAGAAAGGTTTGATTTAAATTGTCAAAAGCTGTGAGATTTTCATTAGGTGTCGTTTTGGCAAAACAATAGTTTTTAAACCTTCGTCAAAATAGGAATCGAGACCTATACGTTGCTTTCGTAAATAAAATGACGGGCAATTTCTAGGATCTCTTTAACCCTATGCACAATGGTTTAATAAAACGTCATTTATTTTCATAAAACCATTTTTTGTGATGTTTGAACACGATCTTTCTTTAGCCTTCTCGTTTTAAATAGGAATCGACATTCATTAGCACTTCCAATTTTGAGCCTCGTGGTTCAAATAACTTAATTTGATTGATTTTACGGAAATCTTCATCATTTAGCTTTGAAATCAATTTTTGTGTCGTAAATCAAATCAAGCATTAAAATGCGTTGGGGCTATTCATGGGCATGTGAGCCATCAAAATAACCCCGAACGCCCACAACTACATATTTCACTATTACGGGGCCTTAAACCCGACTTTCAACTTGATATCGTTTTAAGGCCCGACGATTACATGTTTACAACAAAGGGCATATCGACCCTATTACATTCACCAAAAAATGTCCATCATCGGATTTGGACCACGGGGTCGCGTTCCTAGGCTCACATCCAAAATTGCTACACACCCACAAAATGGATACTACAACAATTAAACAACACCGGATTGCATTGCACACCACAATAACCTAACATAGCAATCTAAATACACTACGCATAATACATTATCCTAACGAGCTAAAATTCACCAAATGGATATCATCGGGCCATTAGGAAGAATTTTTTTGTTCCATTGGAACCCTCACTAATAGTCCCTAATCCATGTATCCTCAATGATATACAAGAAAAATTACGTTTAATATAGCTCCAAATGATAAAAGTTTAACAAAATGATATAACAAAAATGCTACAAAAAAAAATGTCTTTTTCACCTTGCAAATGACACCACGATGCGTATAAACTCGTATATTGAATATAGTAGAAACTATTTGTGATACAATCTAGCAAAAGGGATACAAATCCTCACTTTTTTTCTCTCTTTTCTCTCTTTTCTCGCTGCTGCTTGCTGATTCTTCTTCTTTTCATTTCTTCTTTTTCTACTTAACCTCCCTGTATGCCAAATAAAGAAATATGCTGATAAAGGCAAATTAGAGGTAGTCGTAGATTGATCTGCGGCTGGCCTCGGTTCCTCCGCGCCCGTCGCGCACTTCAGCCGCCCGCCGCGCACCTCAGTTTATTTTAATCATTGGCCGCAGATCAATCCGCGGCTGGCTGGGTTGATTTTCTCGATTTTCATGCCACACCTCGATTCTCGTATCGTACCATTGGTTTTCGCTGAAAGGCTTGTATTTTGCAGTCCGGGAACCGCTGGGAAACGTGCCATATCATTCCACTTTGATCGTTGTCGTGTCGGCTTTGATCGCACGTCGTTGCGGTGGCTCTGAGTGTTCGTACTTATGTCCACCTTTCGTTCTCGTAGGCTGGGTTCATTAACGATTTTGCCCTCCTATCAGGGTTAGTATACGAAGTGCAAAATTTGGGTGTCTACAGCTGCCCCTCTTTATCATGTTTAGGAAATGTTAAATGAAATGAACATGATAAAGAAGTAGACACCCGATGCATGAATGACAGTGCATGACAATACATACATGATGCAACACATATGGCTTATGATGCAACACAAGAGGTAAGGCATGCAAAACATTCGTAAAGGTGTCAATGCATCATGCAATCGTAAATTTATCGCGCGTATCGATCTCAACAGGACTCGATCGCTGATCGCATCGTTGTTGTCAGGTTCCGTCTCTGGCAAATTGTTGCGATAATCGTTATTGCAGATGTCGTGTTCCGTCTCGTAATCGTCGTTGTCTTGGCATCGTCGTCGTCTTATAACTGTCAGGTTTCGTACCCGATCGATCGTCTCGTCGGTATCGGTTCTCGTCTCCGATTGGTTGACTCGCCTGTATCGGTTCTCGTCTCCGATTGGTCGACCCCTCTGCACCGGTTCTCGTCTCTGATTGGTCGACTCGTCTGCACCGGGTCTCGTATCCGGTTAATCGTCTCGTCGGTACTGGGTCTCGTCTCCGGTTGATTGATTCGTCTGTATCGGTTCTCGTCTTCGATTGGTCAACTCGTCTGCACCGGGTCTCCTATCCGGTCAATCGTCTCGTCGGCACCGGGTCTCGTCTCCGGTTGATTAATTTGTCTGTATCGGTTCTCGTCTCCGATTGGTCGACTCGTTTGCGCCGGGTCTCGTATCCGGTCAATCGTCTCGTCGGCACCGGGTCTCGTCTTCGATTGATTGATTCGTCTATATCGGTTCTCGTCCCCGATTGTTTGACTCATCTGCACCGGGTCTCGTATCCGGTTAATCGTCTCGTCGGCACCGGGTCTCGTCTCCGGTTGATTGATTTGTCTGTATTGATTCCCGTCTCCGATTGGTCGACTTGTCTGCACCGGGTCTCGTATCCGGTCAATCGTCTCGTCGGCACCGGGTCTCGTCTCCGATTGATTGATTTGTCTGTATCGGTTCTCGTCTCCGATTGGTCGACTCGTCTGCACCGGGTCTCGTATCCGGTTACTCGTCTCGTCGGTACTGGGTCTCGTCTCCGGTTGATTGATTCGTCTGTATCGGTTCTCGTCTCCGATTGGTCGACTCGTCTGCACCGGGTCTCATATCCGGTCAATCGTCTCGTCGGCACCGGGTCTCGTCTCCAGTGGATTGATTTGTCTGTATCGATTCTCGTCTCCGATTGGTCGACTCGTCTGCACCGGGTCTCGTATCCGGTCAATCGTCTCGTCGGCACCGGGTCTCGTCTCTGATTGATTGATTTGTCTGTATCGGTTCTCGTCTCTGATTGGTCTACTCGTCTGCACCGGGTCTCGTATCCGGTCAATCGTCTCGTCGGTACCGGGTCTCGTCTCCGGTTGATTGATTGATCAATTTTTATAAAGGAGGAAAAAGGAGGGAAATAGGGCCCAGCCGCAGATGGATCTGCGGCCAGCCGCAGATTGATCTGCGGCCAAGATCGGGCTTTTAAACCGATTTGCCCCTTCCCAGATCTGTCACTTTCAGCCTTGACCCACCGCTACTTTTCGCGATTTTGCACATTCACACGTCCCTTTTGTCGATTTTTTCAACCTTTTCGCAAAAACTGCTCCGGTTAGATCGATCTACACGCTACGGGTAACATTTTGACCGATTGTTTTCTTATTTCGTCAATGTTTCGCTATATATTTGGCTATTTTGTATGTTTAAAGATAGAAATGTATGCTTTGAAATGCTATGCTATGTGTCATTGCATGTACATGCTATGTCTCAACCGTGCGAGTCATATTCTATGCTCATGATGCGGGTCATACATACTTGTCATTTTTTGAATGAGAGCATGCATTATGGTCATTTTCATGTTACAATTAACCATATAAAATGCACTTTTGATCTGTTGTGGCTTGGGTTAATTGAAAACATGTCTGGTTGTGCATGGGACGCCCGTTTTATAGACGAAACTCTGCCGAAATTTCGAAAAAACTGGAGTCCCATAAAAATCTAATTCATGCATATATAGTAACCATGCATCATGCTGCATTATTTATGTGCTGAAGATAGGCAGATAAAATATTTCGTGACACAATTCGAAATATAATGTACTTCCCTCTTTGACTGTGTCGTTCCAGCTATGGATCCTGACGCTCCCAACAGCTCCACTGCGCCTCGTGCTTCGGGTGTTCGCCGCCGTAGGGCTGCACCTGCCCCGGTTTTGCCTCGGACTTGCCAGGCTCGTCGACTGGCGGAGGCTGTCGTCCGGCCTGACCATCCTGAGGTTGACGAGGCCGTTCTTCCAGACATTGAGACAGAGGGGCCCTCCTCCGGCACATCAGCTCCCTCTACTCGCCGCGTTTTGCCCGGCGCCCATGTTCAGGTGCCTGATCTGTTAGGTCGAGACCTCAGTCATCACCCCTCAGCATCTCTTGTCGCTAATGAGGTATACTCATTACTTCTTTGAATTCATTCTCAATCTCTGTTCGTATCCGGACTAATCCATTAGTGATTGCCACAGGTGCCCGAGTTCACCCAGCCGAGGGGCAACTAGTTCAACATCTATTCCCTCTACACAGCACTGCACGCCGATTACCGCACAGTGGTGGATTCCTGGGGTTTCTGTTCTTTCTTCACCATCATACCCCGTTAGTGCCCATGGGGTTATATGAGGGCCTTGTCTGAGCGATGGTTCCATCAGACCCAGTCCCTTCATCTCTTGGACTGCGAGGTTGTGCTGACTCCTTGGGATTGGAGGTACATCACCGGCATTGAGTTCATCGGGGTCCGTGTTCCCCTAGATCTCGATATTACTCCAGCGGAGGTCCGATCTCTGTTGGGTTTTGCTGCTGAGGACCGGGTCTTTAAGGCCCGCAGCATTCAGTCCGGAGCATTGGCTGTTGATGCTGTCGGAGGTATCTATGCGGCGCCCATCCCAGCAGACCGAGCTACTCGTGACATTCTGCTCCGACGTCTGTTCCTGACTATCATGAGGGGTTGTTTCCTAGGGAAAAACTCTTCTACCATTCATTTCAGCGTTGTCGGAGCCATCAGGGACGTCGATCAGATCGGTGATTATGACTAGGGGTCCTTCACTTTCGCCTATTTCCTCCATGGTCTCCGTCTTCGCTCAGAGGGACAGACGGATGCTTGGCTTGGATTTTACCCCTTTCTGCTAATAAGTCTTCCTTTCTTACTGCATTTCCTTATCATTTCATTTCCCTTTTCTACATCTACCAGTTACTCATGTCGTTTCTTGTCTCTGTTCACAGTTCTGGGCGTACGAGCGACTCCCATGCCTAAGGCCTGTCACGACTCTTGGTCTGGATACCTATCCCAGGGGTCGACGATGGCACCACAGTACTTTGGAGGAGGTTCCGGTGTCTGGCAGCTTCGCCCATTGCCGCATTCAGCTGGAGTTGATCACCGCTGCTGAGGTCGTCTAGACTCCTTATCTTTCGGAGCATCTGACTGTTGGGTTTACAGACGGATATCCCTCCGACCCAGAGTTCACACTTTCCACCCGTCGCCTCACCTTGCAAAGTGTCGGAGGATGGGTGATGTATTTGGGAGAGCGTGTATTCAGATGCGTGACTGGAGAGATCCGTATTCCGCACTCCCTTCCCTTACTACATCCTGGCCGGTGGATTCTCAGCCTTCAGAGATTATGTTGGAGGGAGAGGATGGCCGGACACTTTCTACGGGTCCCAGCACGAGTGAGGCCTTCCGCACCTGGTGGGTGCCCCGCACTATCGGTCCTCAGACTCGGGCCACATTCTTCCTCGGGGATATGGTCCCTGGATCGGTGATGATGACGGATTGGGCTGCCTGTGTTCGGGCTCCTACGCATGCTGAGCAGATTGCTACACTGACCCGCCAGGTGGACCAGTTATCCTTATATCTTCGGGTGTTAGGCCGGATCCCAGAGGATGCTTATGCGTACGACCTTGACAGTGCGGGTTACGATGCCGGCCCGAGCTCATCTGATGCCCCAATGCCCCCATATATCCCAGATATTAACTTCGGGGCTTCGACTTCCACTTCTACTCCAGGGGATCAGTTTGGGGACGCCGATTTCATAGATGACATCACCTTTGATTAGATCATGATAGGATAGGGCTTTTTTGTATTTGAACCTGTTCAGCCTTTTTTTCATTTCATGCGCTATGTATTGAACTCATTTATTTATTTATGCATAGTTTTATCATTATGACAGTTCAATTGCCCTATTATTAACTGTATGATGCATGCTTTTTTTATTTATGGATGGATAATGACCCCTGCACAGTCTTTTTGATACTATTTTTCACAGATGTCGTCACCAGACGCCGTGGTACGTTTGGATCTCGGTCCCCCCCACAGGGTTGGTTGGCAGGCTTTTTCGCTGGCTGGACAGTTTGTCGCGGGGCGACAGGGTTATTGTAGATGGTCTTCTGGGACATTCCTGGTCCTTATTATCCTTTCAGGTGCCGGCGGGCTTTGTGGAGGGCATTCTGAGCTATTGGGCCTCTGCCCGTCAGGTGTTCAGATTAGGGACAGTGGAGCTGACCCCCACTCTCGAGGAGTATGCTCGCTTTACCGGCTTGTCTTTGGATGGTCCGTGCGCCGTCAGTTCTTGACTTTTACTGGTTTACGGAGGACAGTCCTGTTATCGGTGACTACGTCAGACCATCTAGTCCCCCTTCATTTCCTGATTGACCGATTCGGCTCACCCGACAGTTTTCATCTATTCTCTGGTGATTTCTCCGTATCTGAGGCGCGTTGGGGCGCTTTGAGAGTAGATGTTTTGATGGCTTGTGTTATCTCAGTTTTGTATCTGCCAGCTGGACCCGATCTGTTGGACATGCGAGTTATTGCGGCCACTAGAGCCCTTCAGGAGGATCACACCATCATTCCCATGATACTAACAGACACCTACATGTCAGCCTCGTATTGTCAGTCTTTCCGAGGCAGAGTATTCAAAGGGAGCTCTGTTTTGTTGTATGTGTGGTTTATGAGCCATCTCAGCCCTATTGGTCATCTCCGTCGCTATGGGTTTTGCTTCAGCCACGACATAGCCATGCAATTTTCGTTCCGTCCCGTGAGCTGTATTGATGCGGCTTCCTGGATAGAATTCTTATCGTCTATTGAGGAGCCCTTTCATCTCTTGATCTATTCGGGCTATTGCTCCTTCATGAGCTTCTCGACTCATATGCCCACCTTGGATTTCATCCCTATTTCTGGCTTGAGGGGCGTGACGACTTATCATCCCTTGGCGGTTATGGGGCAGTTCGATCAGATACAGGATTTTCACTCGTTCACGGGTGCCGCCGACTACCGATTCCTCATATCACCCCAGACAGAAAGAGATCTACTGCGGGTATACGATCTTTGGTCTCGCAGGATCTTTGCCGAGTATAGTGAGAGCTGCCCCATTCAGACATCTGCTTATGTGCAATGGTTGCACGGAGACTCCGATATGGTCGGTTTGAGTCAGACTGGAGTATTTGATGACTCTCGAGTGATTTTCACAGATGATACCACCCCAGAAGTATTTATCCATCCTGAGTCTACAGAGATGATATCCAGATGTGATTTTGAAGGCTTCTCCACTCCCGCCCAGACTCTTTTTTCCATCTCAGCTGATTCTGCCCCTAGTCAGGTTACTGAGGATAACCGGATTCGACTGGCCTTGGTTACTATGGAGGCTGAGAGGGACGCTACTCTTGTTGAGAGAGATGCTGCTATTCTGGCCAGAGATGCTGCCCTCGCTGATAGAGACGCCGTTGTAATGCAAACTAGGGCAGTTATAGATGCTCACTCTGAGACTATTAGCCGAGCCACTGCTTTATTGGATCGCATCGCCATGATGGGGCAGCAGATTATAGGGGATACCGATGCTTCAGATCTATCCACCACCTTATCCATCCTGCTTCAATTAGTTTCATATTTGTAGATCATTTTATTTCCTGCATAGACTATGTCAGTTTCATCGGTTATCGAAAGAGAAATCTTATAACAAAATGACTTATATATATAGACATGCATTTAAATTTAGTCATTTTCCCTTTTTGTCGTATCGTTGTCTTCCATTGGATCCTCATTTTATCCAGTTAACCACGATTTTGATATTTCGCCTTCTTTCTTTTCTCAAGTCTTGATGGAGATTTGACAGATATTGTCGCACACCCTGTTGATTTCATCGGACTGAGTCTTAGATTTCGGCTAACTGTTTGGCTGGGTTAGGGTTATGTCATTTGAGATGAAGCTGATTAGGCGGCTGGTTTAGGAAAGGTTTCGAGGGTATAGGAAGGTTTTTCTGGCTGTTGGGAATCGGTTGGGGTTAGAGAAAGTATTATTTTATAAAGAAATGGACCGTGCCATGATGGCTGCCTACGTATTCCCACAGGTCAGGAAATCAGGTCCTACGTAGTTCGTTCTTCCAAGAAAGAGGAGAAAATGATGATGATTTTTTTTTTCAAGCGTAGAACCGCTTCACCGAGTCAGAATTGATGGGTTGTGGAAACACCTCACCGTCCATCTCTTGCAATATGAGGGCTCCTCCGGACAGCACTTTCTTAATCACAAAAGGTCCTTCCCAGTTCGGGGCAAACTTCCCTTTGGCTTCGTTTTGACAAGGCATGGCTCTCTTTAGCACTAGGTCATTTTCCTTGAATTTCCGAGGTCTTATCTTTTTGTCGTACGATCGAGAGATTCTTTACTGATATAACTGACCGTGCAAAATAGCAACCACCCTCCTTTCATCAATTAGGGCCAATTGGTCGTACCGACTTTGCATCCAATCCTCCTCGCTTATCTGAGCATCAATCAAGATTCTGAGGGACGCCATCTCAACCTCAACTGGCAAAACAGCCTCCATTCCGTAGACCAAAGCGTAAGGGGTTTCCCCTGTAGAAGTACGCACCGACGTTCTGTACGCCAGCAGGGTGAGAGGTAGCAGATCCGGCCATCCCCGATGATTAGCAGACATTCTCGCCATGATCTTCTTGATATTCTTATTTGCAGCCTCCACTGCCCCATTCATCTTAGGACGGTAAATGACAAAATTGAGGTGTTTGATCTTAAATCGGTCACATAATTCCTTCATGAGGGCGTTGTTCAAATTCTTGGCGTTGTCGGAGACTAAGACCTCAGGTTGCCCGTATCGGCAAATGACATTATTCCTGATGAAACCAACGATGATCTCCTGAGTTACTTTAGGGAAAGAACCTGCTTCTACCCATTTAGTGAAGTAATCGATCATGACGAAGATAAATCGGTGTCCGTTGCTTGCTTTGGGCTCCACTGGTCCGATTACATCCCTACCCCATATTGAGAATGGCCAAGGGGAGGTCATACAATGCAGTTCATTGGGAGGCGCATGGATTACGTTGTCGTGTGTCTGGCATTGGTAACATCATTTGACATGATCATCGCAGTCGGCTTTCAGTGTTAACCAGTAATGCCCCGTTCTCAATATCTTTTTGGCCAGCATCGGTCCACTCATGTGTGGCCCACACACTCCACCATGTATTTCGTCCATAATCTTTTGGGTCTGCGTTTCATTTACACATCGCAACAATCCCAAACCGACATCCCTCTTGTACAGTGAATCCCCGCTCAGATAAAACTTCATCGCCATCTTTTGGATTCTCAACCTCTCAGCTCGGCTTGCTTGGTCAGGAATGGATCTATCCCTCAGATACTCCCTTATGTCGTGATACCAAGGCTGCTCTGGCAGAACCACCTCCTCCGATAACACTGCCACATGCTCCTCGTATGCCGGGGCATTCTGTACCGCTATTTCAATCTGTGGAACGTCCCTGCTTTTGATTATGTAGATTAAGGAAGCCAGTGTGGCGCCCCCAAATTCGGGTACTTGAAACCCGTACTTGGTGCATCACGATACCATTTCTTTGAGCTGTTTAATAAATTACAAACTTAATATTCATATCAGAGTTGTCTATTCCCCAGGTATGGCAACCTTTAATTACATTCTTTACATGTTACATAATATATATGATCACAATACAAAAGACTAATCATTACAGATAACACCTTGAAACCTAATCCTTGAGCTTTCCTTTGCCCTTGTCTTTGCCAGAGCCTTCTGGTCGATCACACTTAGCTGAAAACATTTAAGTCAAAGCAAGAATGAGCATTCAATTGCTCAGCAAGTAATAATAATTAATAAACATTAGCTGAAAGAAGTAAATGTTTTCTTTGAGGACTACTTCTACCACGAATCAATAGTGGTGAAGTCATTTAAAACCATTCTTAACAACGGATCAAATCATTTTAAGATTTTTGAAACAACTGAGCGACTTTTGAATACTGAGTGGTCAAAAGACCATGAACTGTTATTTTTCATTTTTGAAAAGGTTTGAACAGAAATTCATCTGTAAACCGTCTGGTCTTACGGACACGGAGGATGATCAGTCCTGTTGTGCCCTGTATTGATCAACACTATATAATACATCACCGCCATTGGCGCATAAAATTTTCATCACCGCTTTTAGCGCATAAAATTTCCCATTTAGGGTTGCTCATACTCAGTTTGGAGTCCTAACTAAAACAATTAAGTTGGACGACTTTATCATAACCAATAACATTCGACAAATACTTTTCAAATCGTGTCTAGCTAGGACAAATAGCTTAGACAATCTTTAAACTAGGTATACATACTGAAATTTAATAGTATGTATCAGAACTTATCAACGAATTTCGAATTCAAGGGTAATTGATAATGTGCAATAGTTCATACAAGTGGGGACACTTGCATAACCAAACTTAGAATACAAATTTTCAATATGAGTCATAGCAATTTAGTAATAAGATACTTTTAACAATGAACGAATCGAAGTAAATTCGAATTTATAATAATTATAACAATTTGTACAAGTGAGGGCACTTGCACAAAGAATAGAACACTTTTGATTATAATTGCATCACATGAAACAATATCGAGATATTTGAAATCAATAGATAGCTTGAATAAAGTTTAAGAATACTTGCATAACATATAGATCCATTGCATAAAGTTAATGCAAGGGTTACGATAATTGCATATACGAATAACAAAGATCATTATGGATATGAATAATTAACAATAATTATTCACGAGCATGCTTTGAAATTGATAACTCATGTTGAGTTAGGAACTAGCCATAAATGTAAGGAGTTTAGCAATATTTAGGAATTTGCACCATATATAACTGTTTGCACGAAATAAAATAGTGCATAAGGTTTAGATACTTGTATAGTAAAGAAAGAGTTCAGATGTTTGCACAACAAAAGATTGAGTTAAGGAACTTGCATACATACACCTATTGCATAAAATAAATGCATAGGTTCGAATACTTGCTCAATGTAAAAGTTGAGTAAGTTAGAAACTTGCTTACATAGATCCAATTCACAAAGTAAATGAAAAGGTAAGATACTTGCCTTGGTTGTTGACTACTGCTACGCAATTTAATTTGACTTCTTTTGAAAGACCTATCATTTGTAAGATTGATCTTTCAGTCAGCCAATCATATTATACTTTATAATATCACTTCCTTATAAGTAAATTATCTAACATTCAACCACATAATCAAATATTAGATAACACATTAACACCATAAGCATTCAATTCTAAAGTTAGCACACACCGAGTCTTTAACAGTTTTCAATATAGTATGCTGAGTGGTTTCCCACAAACAACCAACAAACTAGTTTCCGTCTCGTCTACACTGTTTTCACAGTGAGTTAGATCGGTTGTCAGTTCGTATATACCTCCGCTCCCTGAAGGAATTGTTTAGCCCAGATACTATACATCGACTATTAAAGAGTACGATTGTACCACTACTTTATGAATTAACACTAAGTTTATCATTATATAAGTCTTTCTTTATGGTCCTGTAGGTTAAGTACCTAATCCAGTAAACTGGATTCCAAATCCAGCAAACTGGATTCTAACCTGGATTACAATCCAGCACACTGGATTCAAACTATCCTATAATACAGCAAACTAGATTCATTTTATTCAATTCAGCAAACTATATTCATTAATTCAGCAAACTGTTTTCATCAATTCAGCAAACTATATTCATCAATTCAGCAAACTATTTTCATCAATTCAGCAAACCGTATTGGAAGCTGCATTCTTAAAATGACTTAACCTCTTTAAAAATCGATTTTTATTTTCTTCAAATCTTGCCACACATATGTACATATATTCCATACACAAAAATACTTTCCTTATAAAAGTTTTCAATTTTCTTTAACATTTTTCAAACGTCCGTTTTAACTTTCAAAACTAAGAAAAATGATCACTATCTTGCACAACTCGGATGACTCCAAATTTTTGATAGGATCTTATACATATTAACACGAGGTTCCAGTTAAAATTTCGTGGCCATCGGAGCTATAGAACTCCAATTTTAGCCGTTTTCGTTAAAAAACTCTACGTTTTTATTTTAGCCGTAGATTCTTCGTTACAAGTCGGAATGCGGCGATTTTTGGCCAGGAGCTACATAACTTCCTATATTTTCAGTGGTAAAAAGCCCTGAATTTATTGAACTTGATAAGTGGTCAAAACAGTGCACGGAGCACAGTGGTCAGCGGGTTTTGTCCCGTTTTCCAACTTGAGGTCCTTCGCCATAAAATCCATAACTTTCATTCTATAAGGCCAAAAATTCTCAAATTTTTACACGACTCATATAACTTATCATATTATCACTCCAAATTTTTTTCGGAATTTTTAGAGCATAAAAGGTGGACGAAAATGCCCCTGGATGGGACTGCCCTGTAGCAGCCCATTTTTCCTTTTGAAAAACCTGGACTGTTTTTACCAAAACAGTCCCCACGAATTTTGTACATATTATTTTTGAGTTCTACCACTTGGGTTTTGTAGTTAACTTATATATCTAGTACCACTATTTGACGGATCGTAAAAAGAGTTTACGGATCTCAAGTTATAAACTTAGAAAGTGCTAGAAAGTTAGGGTTTTCTAACCCTTTATAAAACAAACAAGTTTTCTTTTCTTTTCTTTTGAACAAATCAACACCCAACATGCAAGATCTATACATAATACACTTATTCACATATAGATCAAGGGTTTTAGACCACAAGATCATAAATTTCTACAACTAAAATTAAATCAAAACAAAAAGAATAGTTAGGGTTTTTTTATACCTTTTAGGGTTTTCTTCCTCTTGATTTTCTCTTCTTCTTTTTCCTTTAATCACCAATCTATGGCTATGGATCTTTACAAAGCTCTCTCTCCCTTCCTCTCCTATATCCCACGGATCATCTCTCTCTCTCTCTCCTTTCTATTTCTCTTTCTAGCTTTATAGAAAATTTGGAAGCAAATGAAAATGTGAAGTATTGGATGAGAGAGAAATGAAGTAAGTAGATGAAATGTATTAGTGAAAGTGTATACATATAATTTGTATATCTAACAAAATCTCCTAACAAATCTTCTCTCTCTATCTTATCTCTTCTTATCTTGTAAAATCTTGGATAAGAATATGAGGGCCAAATAAGAGAGTGACACATGACTAGAGTTGGTCATTCACTAAAGTGAGGTAATCATTACATACACTACCCTTCTTTTTCTTTCCTCCTATTGCCGGCAGCCTCCTTGTATTATTGTCCCATTTTGTTAGTCTTCTATTGCTTTAATGAATTAATAACTAAGTTGCTAAAAGGGTTCCCCAATTCACTACAAAAAAATAGGTCATTGGCGACGGCACCATTATCGACGGCACTTTTCCCGTCGCTATTGAGGTCATTATCGACGGCTACGCCGTCGCCAATATGTGCCGTCGAGAATAGTCTTTTTGCCCGGGTAATTTTGGTGCGAAATTTTTGCGGGGGTGGGAAAGGCATAAGCGACGGCGATATTTGGTATGGTCGACGGCACGGCCGTCGCGAATGAGTCATTGGCGACGGGGTCAATATCGACGGCTCTGCCGTCGAGAATGAGTCCTGAGTTAAATCCCTAATGTCGACGACAACAGCTAAATTTTCCATTCCCTCTCTTTTCCCTCTCACTCTCTGCTACCATAATCGCCGCCTCCGGCCACGCCCCTCCGACAACGCCTACCTCCGGCCACACCTAACTCCGGCCGCACCCCCCTCCGGCGACGCCTACCTCAGGTATTTTTCACTATTTCCTCAGAATTTAATGTCTATTGTTCATAGCCTCCTTTTGATTTACTGCTATATTGATTTTATTTGGGATTTATCGGGATAATATGATTCCTTTTCTTGGAATATATGGATACATCCAAGTTGTTGGGTCTATAAATATTTGCCTTTCAAGCAGCATAAACTTGAATGCGTAATTGAAGGTTTGATTTGGTGGAGGATACATCTTTATTTTAGTCAGCTTGCTTATTCAACTGTTAAGTCGTTTATGTTCCTTTCTTGATCAATTATACCAGAAACTATGAAATAAGATTCCTAACCATTCCTAAAAGGAATGTCAGCACTCTCAAGAGTTTCCAATCATATTAGATAGGCTTAAATGCATACAGAAATCACATGAATTTAAGTAACAACAAAAACTTATCCAATTTTGAAAATTCTTGAAGAGAAAAAAAGCTTACACAACCAAAGGAAATAATGCTTCATGTAGTAGCTCAAGAGTGCAATAAATTTCAGCAATGCAATATAAGGATCTTATCGACCATACCTCTTGGTCCCTTGAAAATTTAAAATACAAATAATATATTTTCTTATTATGAAAACATCTATGTATCAGAAGATGTCAAAATTCAATATATGTCGACGTTCATGGTAATGACAAAAACGTCCACGATAATTTTTTTTCTATGGATAATCAAACATTATCATGAATTATATAAAGGAATAAACAATGTATTCATGGGCAATAATGTTCAGAAAAGTATGTCCCAAATGGGAAACTACCGAAACCAAACAATTAGTTACACCGCTGTTTGAGCACAAATGACCACTGTGTCAACCACCAAAATCAGTAAAGTTTTCTACAGATAAACCTCTAGCTAACTTAACTGAAACATCTGTTTTAATAGTTCAATGGGAGTTTTCAACTCAAAAGAACAGAAAATCAAGAAGACAAAAGTAGGAATAAATAAACATCGATAAGTTTGCTGGGAATAGAAAAAACTATGTATGCATTGCACTAAGTGTTAATGTAGCATGTCTGCAAGCCCCCATCATATACTTGATGAAACCTACTTTCTTGACAATGTTAGTCAATTTTTTTTTTCTTTTAACACATTACTCTCTTTTAGCTATCTACTTAAAGTGATCTTAGTGATTTTCTGTGATCTTAGTTATCTCTCTTAGCTAAGCTCAAACATTAGGTTTGTGCAAGGCTGCAAGCATTTGTTTATAGGTGAGTTATGTATGATTGTCTGCACTCTTGTAGATTTAGCAAGAAATATAAAAGGCAATAAATAGATAATGAATGCAAGTTATTAGTGAAGAAGATAGAACAATGTCCAAGAAAAACAGATACCCTTTCAGGAAGCAGCATAAACTTGATAGCGTAATAGTGTGTTGTTTGCGGGCGTCAATAGTTATAATTTTTTTGGTATTTGGACTATGTCTCATGCTTTCTAAACTACATTCGTTGCAGCTCATTATTACTGGAAAGTGCAAATTCGCTTCTTTTAGCTATCCCTATTAGCTTGTAATGAGCGGGTAGAATGAAAAATAATTAAGAATGTATCTGGATGAGTGCATTGGCAGATAAAATTAACCCTAAGGGTGAAAAATGATGTATAAAATGTACAGTCCCAAATAACCATCCTGTTTGTGTACTTCATATGTATGTATAGACATTAACCATCCTGTTTGTGTTTTGTTTTTCCTCATATATAGCACCTTCTAGTGTATAGACCAAGATGTCTGTTGATCGAAGTTGGATGGAACGTAGGGTCGCCACTGATAAGAGTGGGCTTAGCTCTGAGTACCGTACTGGGGTTGAAGAGTTTCTCAATTTTGCATTTGAGCAAGTTAGCGGCGATGAGATTAGATGTCCTTGTAAGAGGTGTGTGAATGAAGTGTGGAAGGAAAGGAGTGATGTCATGTGCGACCTATTTGCGTATGGGTTCAAGCAGGGTTATAGTACATGGATCTATCATGGGGAAACCTGGTTAAATGAACATGAATCTGTGCCAGAATCCAGAGGTGACGAAAACCTTTGACTGTAGTAACATGATAGTCGAAGCTGCTGGTTCATTCTTCCAGTGGAATACTCACAGGGATGACAGAAGCATTGAGCAAGAGCCGAATGACGGGGCTAAGGGTTTTTATCAGTTATTGCACGAATCAGCGACGCCACTGTATGACGGACACGAAAAGCACACCGTCTTATCCGCAGTGACTAAGCTTTTACATTTCAAGAACGAGCATGACTGCAGTGAGAGGGGTTTTAACGAACTGCTCAACATTGTGCAGGAGTTCTTACCGGCTGGCAATAAGTTACCGGAATCGTACTACGAAGTGAAGAAACTGGTCAAAAGACTCAATCTAGGGTATGAGAAGATTGATGCTTGTGAGAATGATTGTATGTTATATTACGGTGATGACAATAAATATAAGAGGATATGTGATATCTGCGGTACAAGTAGATACTATGAACAACGCAAGAAAAAGGGAAAAGACGTGCCCAGAAAGATCTTACGTTACTTTCCTATTGCACCGAGGCTTCAGCGGTTGTTCATGTCAACACATACCGCCGAGTATATGAGGTGGCACTCAACACGTGAAATAGTCGAGGGTCAACTGACGCACCCGGCAGATGGGCTTGAGTGGAAAAATTTTGACAAAAAGCACCTCTCATTTGCTAAAGAGGTTCGAAATGTTAGGCTTGGACTTGCTACGGATGGCTTTAATCCATTTAATGGGTCTTACACCAAGCCTTACTCAACCTGGCCAGTGATTATTGTTGTGTATAACCTCCCACCTTCGATGTGTATGAAAGATCCTTATATGTTCATGCCTTTACTGATTCCGGGTGATAAGAGTCCAAGTAAAGACATCAATGTCTACCTCAGGCCATTAGTAGATGAGTTGAAGATGTTGTGGGATACAGGGGTTCAAACTTATGACGTATCTCTTAAAGAGAACTTTTACATGAGGGCAGCTTTACTGTGGACCATAAATGACTTTCCGGCGTTGGGAATGATCAGTGGATGGTCGACCCACGGGAGCTTGTCATGTCCCGTGTGCATGGGGTCAGTTAAAGCTATGCGGCTCAAACATGGGGGGAAATTTAGTTTCTTTGCAACTTCCAGACAGTTTTTGCCGATTGAACATCGTTATCGAAGAATGACTAGACAATTCAATCGGAAATCAGAGAAACGTCAAGTACCTGACCGTCTTTCTGGTACATCAGTGTTGAGCTGGATTAATAGCTTATATAGTATTGTCATGATATTCATTTATATTAAAATGAACACATATTGCACTACATATAGGTTCGCGTCCTAGGCCTCCGCGGGGACTAGCACGTGGCTTGCTAGGGAATCCCCCCCAGGCGCCTCATATATGCCGTGTCGGGACTAACAGGTAATTTCATTATCTGTTTATATCATTTTACATTTGTTTACATAAAATCCTGCATGTATATATACTTTAGAATTTACACGTGTCCCGGCCTACACATTAGTGCCTGCTGCGCGAGCTAGGCGTCGCCCACCCACCGGAGCAGGTGGTGCGAGTGGATCGGGTGCCGGCCCTTCATTATCCGACGACTTCTTCCGACGGATCGTAGAGGGGTGCATGGAGAGCAATGCTATACAATCGTCCACGGCTCCATCGATCCGGATTCATCTGCCGACGAGATGATGGGTCTGGTCCGAGAGGAAGCCATTCGTGTATGTGCGGTTGTCCTGGCCAACCTCTTTCCTCGACATATTCGAGAGGTAAATATAATTATTGATGTCTGTCTTTATTTAATTCACGGGTTTTCATATTATATTGTTTATATAAACTATCAAACATTGAAGAGTAAATTTATATAGAGATAAGTTTCATTAATTATGCACGTTGTTTTTCTTCATATAGAGTTGAAGAGTAAGAGACAAAATAATAAACCAGCAATTTGTAGAAATTAAAATCACTACGTTTGCCGAACAAAGATAAAATAAAGAACACTTAGAAGAATAGTCGAAAAAGAGGCCAAAACCCGCCTCGGGCGTCAAACCAACACGAAACCGTAGACGTAGCACCTCATAGATATTTGGGACACGTCACAAGTTACGGAACTCGATTCCGAGATCCGGAGGCCGAGTTATCAGCTCGTTTGCCGAACTTGTATAAAATAAAAAAAACTTAGAACAATAGTCGAAAAAGAGGCCAAAACCTGCCTCGAGCGTCAAACCAACACGAAACCGTAGACGTAGCACCTCATAGATATTTGGGACACGTCAGAACTTACGGAACTCGATTCCGAGATCCGGAGGCCGAGTTATCAACTCGTTTGCCGAACAAAGATAAAATAAAGAACACTTTGAAGAATAGTCGAAAAAGAGGCCAAAACCCGCCTCGAGCGTTTAAACCAACACAAAATCGTAGACGTAGCACCTCATAGATATTTGGGACACGTCAGAACTTACGGAACTCGATTCCGAGATCCGGAGGCTGAGTTATCAGCTCGTTTGCCGAACTTGTATAAAATAAAGAACACTTTGAAGAATAGTCGAAAAAGAGGCCAAAACCCGCCTCGGGCGTCAAACCAACACGAAACCGTAGACGTAGCACCTCATAGATATTTGGGACACGTCAGAACTTACGGAACTCGATTCCGAGATCCGGAGGCCGAGTTATCAACTCGTTTGCCGAACTTGTACAAAATAAAGAACACTTTGAAGAATAGTCGAAAAAGAGGCCAAAACCCGCCTCGGGCGTCAAACCAACACGAAACCGTAGACGTAGCACCTCATAGATATTTGGGACACGTCAGAACTTACGGAACTCGATTCCGAGATCCGGAGGCCGAGTTATCAGCTCGTTTGCCGAACAAAGATAAAATAAAGAACACTTTGAAGAATAGTCGAAAAAGAGGCCAAAACCCGCCTCGGGCGTCAAACCAACACGAAACCGTAGACGTAGCACCTCATAGATATTTGGGACACGTCACAACTTACGGAACTCGATTCCGAGATCTGGAGGCCGAGTTATCAACTCGTTTGCCGAACAAAGATAAAATAAAGAACACTTTGAAGAATAGTCGAAAAAGAGGCCAAAACCCGCCTCGGGCGTCAAACCAACACGAAACCGTAGACGTAGCACCTCATAGATATTTGGGACACGTCACAACTTACGGAACTCGATTCCGAGATCCGGAGGCCGAGTTATCAGCTCGTTTGCCGAACTTGTATAAAATAAAGAACACTTTGAAGAATAGTCGAAAAAGAGGCCAAAACCCGCCTCGGGCGTCAAACCAACACGAAACCGTAGACGTAGCACCTCATAGATATTTGGGACACGTCACAACTTACGGAACTTGATTCCGAGATCCGGAGGCCGAGTTATCAGCTCGTTTGCCGAACTTGTATAAAATAAAAAAAAACTTAGAACAATAGTCGAAAAGAGGCCAAAACCCGCCTCGAGCGTCAAACCAATACGAAACCGTAGACGTAGCACCTCATAGATATTTGGGACACGTCACAACTTACGGAACTCGATTCCGAGATCTAGAGGCCGAGTTATCAGCTCGTTTGCCGAATTGTATAAAATAAAAAAAACTTAGAACAATAGTTGAAAAAAGAGGCCAAAAAGAGGCCGAGTTATCAGCTTGTTTGCCGAACTTGTATAAAATAAAGAAAAAACTTAGAACAATAGTCGAAAAAGAGGCCGAGTTATCAGTTTGTTTGCCGAACTTGTATAAATGAAAGAACACTTAGAATAATTATTTAAATATGCTCTCTTTTGGACTTTGTAATTAATATTTTAATTTTGTAGGGACTTGTTGATGAGCCTCGTGGGGGTGGAGGTAGCGGTGAAGGCGATGACCGTCGGGCTGATGCTGATGATGCTACGGATGGTGGGACCGGCGGTGGTACGGGAGATGGCGATGATGATACCGGTACTCCTGATCTGGGGATATAGTTAGTGTTTATATTTTTATTTTCATGTATGTACAGATACAGTTTTTGCGTTGTATAAACTTGGGTTTTGTATGTAATTCGGTTGATGGTTTTTGTATCTATTAATATTTTATACCTTATCATACCTAGATATTTGATGGTTATTGATTTGCGTTTTTGAGGATTTTATTTATTTATTTTAGTTGATAATAGTTACAATTATAACAGGTATTTGCATTTTTAAATTTTTTTTTTTAAAAAAACAAATTTGTTAGTGCTTACTCATTACCGACGGCGATCATTGCCGACGGACTATGCCGTCGCCAATGACTATTTTATATATAATTTTATATACTCTTTAGCGACGGCTTTACCGACGGACGTTCCCGTCACTAATGACTCATTGCCGACGGCGTCCCCGTCGCCAATGACCCCGTCGCTAATGAGTACTTTATCGACGGCCGTCGACGGGAGTCATGGGCGACGACCTAGGGGGCGACGGCGTGGACGACGGGGAGTTGCCGTCGGCAATGACTCATTGGCGACGGCATGTGAGTCATTGGCGACGGGAACGTCCGTCGGCAATGACCTTTTTTTTTGTAGTGATTGGGCTAACAATTGGACTTCAATTAAATCCTTTTTGGGCTCACTGTAACTTAGTTAGAGCTACTAGTTGCCCACTATTATTATTCCATGTTTGGGCTACTAGTTTATTAAATGTTAGACTAATTTAATTAGTCCACACATTAATTATCCAAGTCCATGATTAATTAAATGAGTGGGCTTGGTTAGTAAATTAATTAAGCTAGTCCACTAGTTTTCCTTACTAATTGGACTATAAAAATTAACCATTCATATATCATATAGTCTTCATTAATTAATACCCATATTAATTAATGTACCAAATTTATTCACTTACTATATTCACTTTAATTAAATATTTAATTAATTAACTATCTTAACAATTGTTTAATATTAATATTCTTAGGTTAGTCCACTAATTTAAATACTATTAGTGGGACATGGTTTAAGTAACAATTAGTCACATGCATTATTCACATAAGTCATAACATATTTGTCATCATTGATAAAATAATTATCATACACATTAAACCACATGTTGTACATACATACATTCCAATATAATCAATACTTATATTTAGTATTCAAATTTCCTTAAAACAATAAATTCTTATTATCCATAATATACATACATTCATTTTAAATACAATTATAACAATAATTATATTAATCATTTAAAATCCATAATCATAGATCAAATTAGGTTTTGATAATCCCTTTAACTTTACCTCATTTACAATACTTAGTCAATTTAAAATAAATTGACTAATCTTGCAAATTCATATCATAAAGAAATAATCATAGTAATAATAATAATATTAATAATCATTTCTTAAAATATACCTTTATTATTCAAATAATATAGTAATCATACTTTTATAAATAATTATAAATCTTTAATATAAAAATTAACTTATTAACAGAATATAATTTATTATTACCAACTATTTCTTTAATAAGAAATTTACTTGAAACCATATATGAAATAAATATATATGTACACATTACAAATTCACATTTCTTTACTTGCACACGTTCCCATACTTGCTTTAATATATTCCAAAAATAATTTTATTATAAAAAAAAATTCATACGCAAAATTTCTTATTTTAATATATCGAAAATCTTGGGTTATTACAGCCAGAGTTGCCAATGCATCAACAAAATCATTTCATCCCCGGGGGATATGTCGGAAAGCGATATCTTCAAATTCTCGCATCAATTGGATAACACATCGGTGGTATGGAAGCAACCGGAGCTCCTTCGTGCTATACTCCCCGATCGTCTGTTTGATTACCAGCTCTGAATCCCCGAATACCGCTAGTCTTTTCACCCCCATATCGCGGGCAAAACGGAGTCCCAATATGCATCCCTCATACTCAGTTGTGTTATTCGAGTTACTGAACTGCAATTTAGTGGCCACGGGGCATTGCTCTCCGGTGATAGATACCAGGACTGCTCCGGCTCCTGCCCTTTCAGCATTCATGGCACCATCAAAATACAACCTCCAGAACTGCCCATCGTCGTCACATCTCGTATGTAAGACCCAGAATACATCCTCGCCCGACAATGGAGTTTCTAAAGGCTCCATCCCCCCCGCTGGTATTTCTAACAACTGATCTGCAATTCCCTGCCCTTTCATGGCTTTCTGAGTCACGTATACGATGTCGAACTGATGTAAGATTAACTGCCATCTTGACAGTCGACAGTTCAGCATGGGCCTTTCAAAGATATACTTCAGGGGATCCATTCTCGATATCAGGTATGTAGTGTGCCCATGGAGATAGTGCTGTAATCTCATAGCAGCCCACGCCAAAGCACAACAGGTCCTTTCGATGGGGGTGTAATTCTGTTCACATCGGCTAAATCTCTTGCTGAGGTAATAGATGGCCTGCTCTTTGCCTGATTCATTCTTCTGTCCCAGCATACATCCCATTGCAATGACATTGACCGATATATACATAAACAGCGGGATCCCATCCTTCGGGGGTACCAGCACCGGTGCTTCTGGCAGCTGCTTCTTAATGGTCTGAAAGGCTTTCTAGCATTGCTTATTCCACTCTTGGGAGACATCTTTCCTTAACAGTTTAAAAATCGGCTCGCATGTAGTTGTCAAGTGGGATATGAAGCGGCTGATGAAGTTTATTCTTCCCAGATATCCTCTTATCTCCTTCTCTGTGCGGGGTGCCGACATATCCACAATGGCCTTAATCTTCGCTGGATCCAATTCAACGCCCCGATTACTAACCAGGAATCCCAAGAGCTTTCCCGACTGCACTCCGAAAGTACACTTCGCCGGATTGAGCTTCAAATTATATTTTCTGAGCCGATCGAATAGCTTTTTGAGATGGGTTGGATGATCAGATTCTACCCTCGATTTCACGATAATGTCATCCACGTATACTTCTATCTCCTTGTGCATCATGTCGTGGAACAGGGCCATCATGGCTCTCTGATAAGTAGCCCCCCGCATTTATGAGACCGAAGGCCAATCGTCTGTAACAGAAGGTGCCCCAAGGGGTGATGAAAGCGGTCTTTTCCCGGTCTTCCTCTGCCACCATTATCTGATGATACCCCGCAAAGCAATCAACAAAAGAGTACATCTCGTATTGGGCTGTGTTATCCACCAAGATGTGTATGAAAAGCACTGGGAAGTTGTCCTTGAGACTGGCCTTGTTCAGATCTCTATAGTCGACACATACCCTCACCTTCCCTCCAGGCTTAGCCACTGGGACTATATTGGACAGCCATTCCGGGTAAGTGGACACCATAATGATCCAGCCTTGAACTGTTTGACGATTTCCTCCTTCACCTTCAAGCTCCACTCCGGTTTTAGCTTTCTTAGTTTCTACTTGACAGGCTTGAAACCCTCCTTGATGGGCAACCGATGTACCATAATGTCGGTGGACAATCCGATCATGTCCTCATGAGACCAGGCAAAAACATCCTCATACTGGCTTAGCAACTCGGTTATTTCTATTTTCTGGCTAGGGGTCAGGTTTGTCCCTATCTTGAGCTCTTTGGGTTTGTCAGGGGTCCGATATTTATGGTGATGGTTTGGTCTAAGTTGGGTTTGGGTTTGTCTTCGACCCATCCTTTGATCTCGTCAGGCGTGTCGTCATTATCTGTCTCATCCTGCTCAATGCCCATTAAATCGAAATCCAGCTCAATATCAAAATCATAGTCATCTTTCAAATTTGAAACATCGTTTGTTAGGCAAGAAATACTCAAATTGGTACACCTGACATGAAACAAAAATATTTGTCATATATATAAGTCATTTTCCCACAATGATCCTCTTTAAAATAACATGACAAAATAACATAACCATGCAAAATTCAAAATAAGGGATAAAAACTGGTATCCATTCACCCCCCACCATCTGGGGTATACCACCCTGATGCCATATTTTACCCTCGTTTGGATATTACTGGCTCCATCGTCCAGTTGTTGGTGGTCAGATTGGCCGGAATGTGACAGATGAAAGGCGGCTTCGCATCGGCAACTTCGTCGATGACTACAGCCACATCGCATTGGTCCTTCTTCATAACCTCTTCAGAAATAGTCAGCCTCGCCCAATTGATGACAGGCACACTCTGTTGGACTCCTTACGGCGTGGCAACATCCTTCCCTTTTCCACTGCTTACTGACTGTCCAAGGATATAACACTTGGTTTCAAAATGTTGCATGACCTCCTGCAGGAAACTCTCTTTTTTGGCCGACTCATCATTCGTGGGGGTCAATTTTTCACCTCCTGTCTCAGACACAGGCTTGCCAGTACCTTGTTCATTATTGACTTTCGGCATCAGACCTTTGGCCAGTCGAGTTGGGGTCCCCCCTTGAGAGTGTTTCTGTTCTGTGCCTCCATAATACCCCAACCCTACCTTGCCTATCTGACTGGGCAGTTGAATAGGCTCAGTAATTCCTTGACTGTTCTTTCCCAACCCTTGCCCAGGTCGAAACTTCATCTTCATCATTTCTCTAGCAACAAAGGTAAGTTTGGGAGAGACCTTAGGTTTTACGGCTGGAGCCCCCGGACATCGGTATTGGGGAGTACTAATTTCCAGTGCCTGAAAACTGGCGGGTACCACCGTCTCGTCCAAATTAATCACCGGCAGGCCATTCCTGTAAGGAGAAGGGTCATTATGCTCCGCAGAGACCGTCACCAGGTTCCCATCGATGATAAACTTAATTTGCTGGTGTAGCGTAGAGGGAACTGCCCCGGCCATGTGTATCCACGGTCTTCCCAATAACATGTTATAACTTGCCGCGATATCCAGGACTTGGAATGAAATATCGAAAGTACAGGGCCCTATTTCCACAGGCAATTCTATCTCCCCCATCGTATCCTTCCGAGATCCATCAAAGGCTCGTACCACCACATAACTGGCCCGCAGGTGCTTAGGATTGACGTTCATTTTTTCCAATGTACTGAATGGACAGATATTCAATGCTGATCCCCCATCAATTAGTACCCTATTCATAACATACCCTGATGAGATTACCGCAATATGCAGCGGTTTCTGATGCCCCCTTCCCTCTTTGGGGATATCATCATCTGTGAACGATATCACATTATTTTCTAACAGATGGTCCACTAGATGGCCAAACCCTTCTTTGCTAATCACCTTGGGGATGTGCGCCTCTTCCAGGACTTTGGCCAGGATTCTGCAGTGATCGTCAGATGATAATACCAAATCCATGATAGATGTCAGAGTCGATTCCTCGCTCACTACCTTGATCCCCCTTGCTCCTGGATGATTCATCTTCCTTAAGAATTCCACAGCTTTCTCCTCGGATATCTTTTCGTTCTTCTTTTCTTTGCTCTCAAGGACTTGTCCTGGAAGAGATAAAGGATTCCCCTTTGATGTTACCGAAGCACAACTGATCGCCTCCTCTGATACTCCCCCGTAATTCCATGGTACTGTTTTCAGACTGCTAATGGGGATTTGTGGTCTTGCTGCAATGGTGAGAGGTTTCGGAGCCGTTAACCTGCTAGGCCCCTCTGTGATACTCCTGCTCAGACCTGCCAACCGAATCGGCGTCCCTCGTATATTCTCCTGATCACTTGTCATGCAAATCATCTCATCGATTCTCCTTATATTATTCAGCCTTGGTGGTCCTCCGGCTTCGCTGGCTTCCACCACATTGACCCCTTCCCCATCATGCTTAGGTAGAAGATTGACTTTAACATTTGGTGACTCTGGTTGTTCTACCACGATCTCCCCGCTATCGATCATGTTCTGAATCTTATGCTTCAGCATCCAGCATTCCTGAGTATCATGACTAGGGGAACCCGAATGGTAGGCGCACTTCTTATTCGGGTCAAATCTTCTCCCTTTCGGGTCAATCGGGGGTGCCAAATCGACTATCTTTCTCTGTGCTATTAAGACTGCCAAAATCTGTTCCAGAGGATCCCCGAGCGGGGTGAACACCCGATCCTTTGTGGCCTCAAACCTTCTTCGTCCGTCCGTCCTTTGATTATGGAAATTAGATTGTCGGGGTGACATTATTCTCTGTATTTGCACTGGAGGGCTATCCTCCACCTTCCTAGACGATCCCTGCAGGATGAGGGAAACATCTTCCTCCCTTTTCTTTTGGGTCCTGCGGGAAGTACTACCATAGTTTCCACTCTGGATTTGCTCCGCAACTGCCTCTAGAGCTGTGAAGTCTCGGATCTTGCCAGATTTTAACCCCATTGCAACCATTTCTCCATGCTTTATCATTTCAGCAAAAGGTCTTCCAATCCCCGCTATCACTTGCTCATAATAGGGCGCCTCCTGAATATCCACAAAGGTCATTACCATTTCTGCCTCGCTCATTGGGGGATTTACCTGTGCAGCCATACCCCTCCACCACTGTGCATAGTCCCTAAAAGATTCTTTCGGTTGCTTCTTGACCTTTGTCATCTGATATCTGTCAGGGGCCATCTGTGCTTGGAAGCTGTATTGTGTCAAGAAAGTATGGGTCAATTCCTCCCAGTTGTGGATCCGAGCATTATCAAGGCGAGCATACCAAGTTCTTGCTTCTCCCGTTAGGCTCTTTTGGAATAACTGCATCCTCAGTCCTTCATCCTCTGCATAAGACCCAAGTTCCCCAATGTATATTTTCAGGTGTGTATATAGGTCTCCCTTCCCATTATATTTCTCAAATTCGGGGATCTTGAACTTCTTCGGATACCTGGTTCCTGGAAAGACACACAGATCTGAATAATTCACCCCGCCCAGGGACCCTATGCCTTTCAGAGATTGGATAGTTTCTTCCATCTGCTTCATTTTCTTTCGAAGATCATCAGTGTCTCCCTCCTCGGGGATAGTGATTACTGTCCTGTTAGGTATGGGAATGGCCTTGGGGATGACTGGCTCGCCCTTAGGCTGGGGTTGATCATCCTTAGGCGGATCCTTGTTTGACGGACCTTGTCTAGGTAGCAACTGCTCTTTCAGCATCGTGGCCATTTCTAACATCTGTTTTTTTAAAATCATCGAATTCCTCCCGAGATATGGAACCAGGATTAGGAGGTGGAAGATCAGCCATTTTAGATGTAGAAACCTGGGCCCTCTTAGATTGCAAACGCGTTTGAGGAGCAATCCTACAGAAAAACGGTTTGGAGTTTAATCTTTGGGAAATGAAAGATGTGGATGCATGTTAAAGCTGTAACTTTTCTGTTTTTGGGTTTTTTAATCATTCCCTGCAAAAAAAAATGTTAACAGTCTCTTATTGCAATAATAAATGCTAGACACGAATTATTATGCTTTCCCAGCTATTCCCTGCAAAACATAGAGGTCAGTACTTTCTTTTGACAATAGGGAAGGTATATGTAAAAATATTGAATGGGACTATGACACTTATACGTGTAAACGTAAGAGGGCATGAAGAGACTTTCCCTGTGTTGGGTTAATCTGAGGCTGACCTATCCTAAGGTTACTCTCGCGGCTTTTCAGCATGAAGGTCCCCAAATCTTCGCAATCTACTCGTCTGAATCCTTTCGATTGGAGCGGATCTGGGTGGTGCGTTTCCTGAGCCATCTCCGGGGAGCAGCCTCTTCGAGTCCAGTAATAAGCAACCGACAGGTTTGCCTCAGGAGGAGGTACACTCTCAACATAGATTCACATTCATCGTCCTCACCGTATGCAAATGATTACTTTAAAGTAAAGCAATTCCATTCAATCATTCATTCATTGGACAAAAACACACATTCACACAACAACAAGTAAAACAGCTCAAAATATCGCACGTACATACACATTCATAAATTTTTAAAGGATAAGACAGCATCAAGATTTGAACGCGGCTTAAGCCCTCTAATGTCCCTAGCGGAGTCGCCAGCTGTCGACGCCGGGAGGATCGCTTCCGCGCTAATTATTACCCTTTCCAAATTTAGCCTTTCCAAAGATCGTTTTTATGATGAGCCAATTGACCAGAGTCGCCAGTTGGTATATTTGACATAGATGTACCAACTCATCCGAGTTTCGTTTTCGTAAATCGCTGGCTCATATGTGACTCCGAGTTGATTGGTCTGCAAACCGAGATTCATAGAGTTCGAGGGCTTGCTTAAGCGAGGGGAAGGTGTTAGGCACCCCCGACTTCCGTGAAACACGGTTACCGCAATCTCGATGCTTTTCCTATCCTTTAATTCTTAAAATGTGTGTGTGCGTGCGTGTGTGCCTATGTGAATGTTGTGGTGAGTTTGCATGAAGAAATCATTTGGGTTTTTTGTGAAAAGTCGTGTTTTATTTTGAGAATGCTTTAGAATGTCTTTCGGCTTATACGAGAAAGAAAGGTTTGATTTTAATTGTCAAAAGCTGTGAGATTTTCATTAGGTGTCGTTTTGGCAAAACAATAGTTTTTAAACCTTCGTCAAAATAGGAATCGAGACCTATACGTTGCTTTCGTAAATAAAATGACGGGCAATTTCTAGGATCTCTTTAACCCTATGCACAATGGTTTAATAAAACGTCATTTATTTTCATAAAACCATTTTTTGTGATGTTTGAACACGATCTTTCTTTAGCCTTCTCGTTTTAAATAGGAATCGACATTCATTAGCACTTCCAATTTTGAGCCACGTGGTTCTAATAACCTAATTTGATTGATTTTACGGAAATCTTCATCATTTAGCTTTGAAATCAATTTTTGTGTCGTAAATCAAATCAAGCATTAAAATGCATTGGGACTATTTATGGGCATGTGAGCCATCAAAATAACCCCGAACGCCCACAACCACATATTTCACTATTACGGGGCCTTAAACCCGACTTTTAACTTGATATCGTTTTAAGGCCCGACGATTGCATGTTTACAACAAAGGGCATATCGACCCTATTACATTCACCAAAAAATGTCCATCATCGGATTTGAACCACGGGGTCGCGTTCCTAGGCTTACATCCAAAATTGCTATACACCCACAAAATGGATACTACAACAATTAAATAACACCGGATTGCATTGCACACCACAATAACCTAACATAGCAATCTAAATACATTACGCATAATACATTATCCTAACGAGCTAAAATTCACCAAATGGATATCATCGGGCCATTAGGAAGAATTTTTTTGTTCCATTGGAACCCTCACTAATAGTCCCTAATCCATGTATCCTCAATGATATACAGGAAAAATTACGTTTAATATAGCCCCAAATGATAAAAGTTTAACAAAATGATATAACAAAAATGCTACAAAAAAAATGTCTTTTTCACCTTGCAAATGACACCACGATGTGTATAAACTCGTATATTGAATATAGTAGAAACTATTTGTGATACAATCTAGCAAAAGGGATACAAATCCTCACTTTTTTTCTCTCTTTTCTCTTTTTTCTCGCTGCTGCTGCTTGCTGATTCTTCTTCTTTTTTTTTCTTCTTTTTTTGCTTAACCTCCCTGTATGCCAAATTAAGAAATATGCTGATAAAGGCAAATTAGAGGTAGCCGCAGATTGATCTGCGGTTGGCCTCGGTTCCTCCGCGCCCGCCGCGCACTTCAGCCGCCCGTCGCGCACCTCAGTTTATTTTAATCATTGACCGCAGATCAATCCAGGGCTGGCTGGGCTGATTTTCTCAATTTTCGTGCCGCACCTCGATTCTCGTATCGTACCATTGGTTTTCGCTGAAAGGCTTGTATTTTGCAGTCCGGGAACCGCTGGGAAACGTGCCATATCATTCCGCTTTGATCGTTGTCGTGTCGGCTTTGATCGCACGTCGTTGCGGTGGCTCTGAGTGTTCGTACTTATGTCCACCTTTCGTTCTCGTAGGCTGGGTTCATTGACGATTTTGCCCTCCTGTCAAGGTTAGTATACGAAGTGCAAAATTTGGGTGTCTACACCGAGTATTACATATTCTTTAACCCATTCATTACCTCTTTCTAAGGATCATCACCATAGGCTCATTTCATAAACACTCGGGATATTACATTCACCCTTTCTTCTAAGAATTTCGTCCTTGAAATTTTAACTTACTAATCTTCGTTCATTCGATATATCAAAATAAACTTTATATTAATCTTTATTCATTTATTAGGTTCCGTGATCAAATTTCTTCTCTAAGGATCTTTCTAAGATCACTATACTCTTCACACTTTTATCTCTAAGTGTTCACATTTTTCTTGATAACTTCCCCCCTTCTCTTTTCAGAATTTCATTTCTTACTTGCTCAATTTACTCATCACTACTTGTTGCATTCTACAACTTTCTTCCTTCTAAGAAATATCCTCCTTACCACATTCAGCTTTCACAATAACAAAAATCTTTCACAATTGATCAATAATTGGGAAGCGATATGAATAACTCAGGAACTTAAAAGATTCCTTTAAGAACTTTCAATATTATGTTGAGGAGTCGTAGAGACTTGAACCTTGTCCTAGGTTATCAGATATTTCAATTGTAACCTTTAACAGTTAAAAGACTATGGACCATCCTTTCTCGTACTCTAGGTGATCAACCTTTCGTACTATGTATTGTACACATACATATTATCGCTATTAGCTCAGAATTATAGTTTTCGATAACATTTCTCCCATTACAAGGTTGGTTCACCTCAGACTTAATACAAATTCTGTACCAGTACAATCTGGTTTGGCATAATTATTCCAAGAACGCTTGAATTTCATAAACTTCTTTCAACAGTCGTCTAGCCGAATCAACTAGCTTAGACTTTTAGCAATAATTCGGACATCAATCAAAATATTTTTAGCCAACTCTATTGGCATATCTTTTTATAGTTTTAAAAGAAAACCAAAAAATTCTTTCATGACGTCATGAAACCGTACCGTCTTATAATAGTATGTTGAGAATTCTGTCATTTTATGACTTTGTCATACTACATCATACCATAGCGGGCTGACGATCCTATGATCACATCCAACACCAGGTTCAATTGCATTGATAACTCCATCGTTCAAAATATATTTTGATAATTCCAAATCATTTTTCTTTAGCTGAAACAATCAGCATAGACATATGAATAATAGGACTTTTAAAAACTTATTGGTTCAACAATCTGATCCAATATTTTTTCCAAAAATAATGAATATTAGCATGATGTCAATAAATTTCGAAAATCTAGCATAGCTAGAAGATTTGGAATATCTATTTCTCCTTCATTAATTTCATCTTTCTCTATTACTCCACTATCTAATAATTCTATCTATTTCTGGCACCATTAATGCCCACTATACTGAAAATTCTTAGTTCTCAATCGACAATATTCCTATACCTTAGTATAGTTCATCAAACTTACCACACATTATGAGTTCAGGAACTTGCCACAATAATATGAGTTTAGGAACTTGTCCTAGCAATACGTAGTCCAAAAACCAATTAGGGACTGTCCATACGCTTAGAGGTTCAAGAACATACATACAATTATGAGTCACGAACTTACCATAAGCATGAGTTTTAAGGACTCACACCTAATCTTAATATTACATAACTATCAAATATAAATATGAGAAAATAATCACCTTTTCACCATATCTATATTGATAGCGCGACACCGATATTCCAACGATTATCAATGTGATAAACTAAGTGTAAGCACAAAACCCTCGCCCATATAAAGGTTTGTACAACTCAGCCATCTCACGAGTTCTCAGTTAAAATCCCACCTAATTCTATCTTGCCCTTAACTTACTCTTTGCTCAATACAAAATTTTCATATTTCATCATTTATAACTCCTTGTGAGTTTACCTCGTATTATTTCATAATACAATCTCTTTATAGCATCAAGCTATAACTATTCAATCATTACGAATCATCTATCATTTTATAACTTAAACAGACCTCGTCGTGATCTTATTCTACCATCAACCCTCCTTACGATTTTTCTTATTTTATGATCGTCTTTTTTATTTTACGATATTCATCCTTTCTCTTTAATCACATTGTCTTATGATTATTCAACTTAGGTGTTCCCTGATCTTTTAGCTCTTTAGGTTCTTCTCTGAACCTAATCATTTTATCATAACTTGTTTCACATGGTTTCTCTAAAGTTATCATCAACTAAACTCTATTTAAGTTTATTCTTATAATTTCTATCATTTTCATCTTATAGACATCGTCTATTTATTAACACCGTATTTATTACTTAAGTTAGGTAACTCCTGATTCTCATCTTTTATAACTCTTCAAGATTATTCTTTGAATCATCTTATATATATCTTAATTTCTTTTTTATGAATTTTTTAAATTTATTTCTTATTGTTCAAACTCTATCTGAGTTTATTTTTTATCATCTTCACCTTTCTTCTTTAAGGTTATAGCCTAAGGTACTCTTACCTAAGGTTTATAACCTACAGCTCTGATACCAACTTTAACGACCCCAAAATCTAGACAATTTCATTCCCGACTTTGGTCGTTATCAATACATTTACAATCTTCCTTTACATCATTAATCGATGCCATAATTAGTAAAATTGCGGAATAATTTTTTAAACTTTTTTGTCTTCTATCTTTATTTCCCTGAATCACAACCTTTAGGATTACATAACTTGGAATCATGTTTAAATTATGATTCGCTTCATCAGACTTATTATATAAGTTACACGCTTCATTACAACATCTTTAATATTTTGAATAATTCAACATTATACTCTATCATTAAACAGACACCATAAAACTACCAAGTACATCTTTCAAAACCTTTAGCATGGTTTAATCAAATTCTTGACAAAGCAAGTATATTTTTTAGTATGGCTTCTGATCATCATCATCCGAATGGTAGAAAACATCTCATAATCTCCTTAACCTGCAAAATGGTTATTTTTGCAAGATTGAGCTCGACAACTCAGCAAATCAAACAGTTTTCATGCATCACATAGCACATAATATCATACTCAATGTCGACGCCGGTTTTTCGTCTTTTCCAATTTTAGCCTTTTGATTGAATGATTTTTTGGAAAAGGTCGGCATTGATGTCGACGGGGTTTTGAAAGATCGTTTTTATGATGAGCCGATTTGACCAGAGTCGCCAGTTGGTATATTTGAAATGGATGTACCAACTCATCCGAGTTTCATTTTTCTAAATCGCTGGCTCATATGTGACTCCGAATTAATTGGTCTACGAATCGAGATTCATAGAGTTCGGGGGCTTGCTTAAGCGAGGGGAAGGTGTTAGGCACCCCCCGACTTCCGTGAAACACGGTTACCGCAATCTCGATGCTTTCCTATCCTTTAATTCATGAAATGTGTGTGTATGCGTGTGTGTGTGTGTGCCTTTGTGAATATCGTGGTGAGTTTGCATGAAGAATCATTTGGATTTTTTAGGGAAAATCGTGTTTTGGGAATGCTTTAGAATGTCCTTCGGCTTATACGAAAAAACTTTATGAGAAAGGTTTGATTTTAATTGTCAAAACTATGAGATTTTCATTGGGTGTCGTTTTAGCAAAACAAGAGTTTTTTAAACCTTTGTCAAAATAGGAATCGAGATATATACGTTGCTTTCATAATTCAAATGATGGGCAACCTCTAGGATCTCTTTAACCGTATGCACAACGGTTTAATAAAACGTCATTTATTCATAAAATCTTTTTGTATGCTATTTTGGGAAATGATTTTTTAGCTTTCTCGTTAAAGAGGGATCGACATCCATTTACACCCCCCATTTTTAAGCCTCGTGATTCTAATAATCTAATTTGATTTATTTTATGAAAGTCTTCATTGTTTAGCTTTGAAATCAATTTTAGGTTGTAAATCAAATCAAGCATTAAAATGCGTTGGGGCTATTTATGGGCATGTAGGCCATCAACATAACCCCAAACGCCCACAATCACATATTTCACTACTACGGGGCCTTAAATCCGATTCTCGCCTTAGCATCGTTTTAAGGCCCAACGATTACATATTACAAAAAAACGAGCACCTTAAATCTATTACATACATCAAAACGTCCATCACCGAATTTGGACCACGGGGTCGCGTTCCTAGGCTCACACCAAGATTACTACATGCCCACAAAACGAATACTACAAAACTAACCAACATGGATTTGCCTAATACACCATGATATCCGAAAATGATAATCGAAATAAATTACACCCAATAAATCACCATGAACAAGCTAGAAATTTCACCAATTGGATATCCTCGGGTTATTAGAAAGAATTTTGTTCCGATGGAACCCTCACTAATAATCCCTAATCCATTATCCCACAATAAATTTCATGAAAACTACATTTAATTTAACCATATAATATGATATAAATTGCTATAACAAAGGGAATTTTTACCTTGCAATTGATCCCAAATGGATGAAAATTTGTGTATTTGAATAGGATAAGAAGTATATTTGATACAATCAAAATCAAAAGAGTATAAATCTTCTCTTTTTTCCTCTTTTTTCTTCCTATTTGGTTGCAAGATTTGCTCTCTTTTCCTTCTATTTCCGTGCTTCTTGATGCTGCTGAAATTTTCTCTTCTTCCAAAAACCATCAACTCCCTGTATGCTGAGCGAAAATGAGCTGAAATAGGCTGGCCAACGCCAGCCGCAGATTGATCTGCGGCTGGCTGGCCGCCTGCCTTCCACTCACCTAGTTTCGAGTTTCGTGTTTCGAGTTCCGTGTTTTCAAAAAGCGCACTCATTGGCCGCAGATCAATCCGCGGCTGGATGGTTTGACTTTCTCGATTTTTGTGCCACGCCTCAATTTTCGTGCCGTAACGTCGGTTTTCGCTGATAGGCTCGTATTTGGCAGTCCGGGAATTTCCGGGAGACATGCCACCTCATTCGAGAATGCTCGTTTTCGGACGGCTTTATTGTCACTTCAGCTTTGGTCGCCAATCATCGCGGTGATGCTGAGCGTTCGCACTTGGGCCCATTCCTCGCTCCTGCGGGCCGGTTCAATTTGACGATTTTGCCCTCCTGTCACGGTTAGTATTCGAAGTGCAAAATTTGGGTGTCTACAGCTGCCCCTCTTTATCATGTTTATGAAGTGTTTTAATGAAATGAACAGGAAAAAGAATAGACACTCGATGCATGAATGACAGTGCACAAGAATGACAATACATACATGATGCAACATATATAACTTATGATGCAACGTAAGATGTAAGGCTTACGAAATGTTCGTAAGAGGGTGTCAATGCGGATGATCATCTCGTTGGGGTCGGGTCCCGTATCCGGTCACCCATATCGTAATCGCCGGTTATCGTCGCCGGTCGATCGTCTCATCGAGGCCGGGTATCGTCGCCGGTCACCCATTTCGCAACCCCCGGGTATCGTCGCCGGTTGGTTGTCTCGTCGGAGCCGGTTTTCGTGGCCGGTCACCCATCTCGTAATCGGCGGTTATCATCGCCGGTCGATCATCTCGTCGGGGCCGGGTATCATCGCCGGTCACCCATCTCGTAACCCCCGGGTATCGTCGCCGGTTGGTTGTCTTGTCGGAGCCGGTTTTCGTCGCCGGTCATCCATCTCGTAATCGCCGGTTATCGTCGCCGGTCGATTGTCTCGTCGGGGCCGGGTATCGTCGCCGGTCACCCATCTCGTAACCCCCGGGTATCATCGCCGGTTGGTTGTCTTGTCGGAGCCGGTTTTCGTCGCCGGTCATCCATCTCGTAATCGCCGGTTATTATCGCCGGTCGATTGTCTCGTCGGGGCCGGGTATCGTCGCCGGTCACCCATCTCGTAACCCCCGGGTATCGTCGCCGGTTGGTTATCTTGTCGGAGCCGGTTTTCGTCGCCGGTCATCCATCTCGTAATTGCCGGTTATCGTCGCCGGTCGATTGTCTCGTCGGGGCCGGGTATCGTCGCCGGTCACCAATCTCGTAACCCCCGGGTATCATCGCCGATTGGTCGTCTTGTGAATGCCGGGTCTCGTATCCGGTCACTCGGTTGAATTTAGAAGCCGTGTTCGACACCTGATTCATCAAAGTCTCGTATCTTATTGTCACATTATGAGTCAGATGGGCTTTAGAATCGATTAAGATTGCAATGGACCAATGGGGGAGCACTGGGCCCAGCCGCAGATGGATCTGCGGCCAGCCGCAGATTAATCTGTGGCCAAGATCGGGCATAAGAGCGGCCAGCCGCTTCCCAGATCTGTCACTTTCATTCGTACCCCACGCGATTTTCAGACCTTTGCACGCCCTTTTGCTGAATTCTCCAACCTTTTTGCAAAAACTGCTCCGATAGGATCGATCTACGCGCTACAGGTAACACTTTGACCGGTTGTTTTTCAATTTCTTCAATGTTTTGCTATACACTTGGCTATTTACATGCTTAGAGATAAAAATGTATGCTTTATAATGCTATGTTATGTATTATTGTATATACATGCTATGTATCAACTGTGTGAGTCCTATTTTATGCTCGTGATACGGTCCCACATACTTGTTGTTTCTTTTTTGAAGAAAATCATGCATTAGGGTCCTTTCATGTAGCAATTATCCATATAATATGCAATTTTGAATCTGTTGTGGCTTGGCTTCTTTGAAAAATGGGCTTGGCTATGCATGGGATGTCCATTTTATAGCCGAAACTCTGCCGATTTTTTTTTTCATGCATACATAATAAACATGCATCATGCTGTATTAATTCTATGATGACGATTAGAATGTTTATGCCATAATTCAAAATAGAATTTACCTCCCCTTTCGCCTGCTCTATTCCAGCTATGGATCCTGACACTTCCAGTAGCTCCACCGCGTCTCGGACTTCGGGTGTTCGCCACCGTAGGGCCGCACCTGCCCCTGCCTTACCTCGGACCCGCCAGGCTCGTCGACTGGCGGAGTCGGTCATCCGGCCCGATCATCCCGATATTGAGGAGGCTGCTCTTCCGGAGGTTGCGGCAGAGGGGCCATCCTCCAGCACACCGGCTCCATCTCCTCATCGCGCCTTGTCTGGCGCATCTGTGCAGATACCCGATCTATTGGGTCGGGATCTCAGTCGTCACCCCTCAGCATCTCTCGTGGCTAATGAGGTATATTCAATTCTGTTCTGATTTCATTCTCAATTTCTCAATTCCCCTTTTTTATCTGGACTGACCCATTGGTGATTTGCCACAGGTGCCCGAGTTTACTCAGCCGAGGGGTAACTGGTTCAACATTTACTCCCTCTACACGGCTTTGCACAGCGACTACCGGGCGGTGGTGGATTCTTGGGGCTTCCGTCACTTTTTCACTATCATCCCCCGTCAGTGCCCCTGGGGTTACATGAGGGCTTTATCTGAGCGATGGTTCTACCAGACTCAGTCCCTTCACCTCTTGGATTGTGAGGTCGTGCTGACTCCCTGGGACTGGAGGTACATCATGGGTATCGAGTTTACCGGATCCCGTGTTGCTCTGGATCTTGACATCACTCCAGCGGAGGTCCGGGCTTTATTGGGCTTCGCTGCTGAGGACCGGGTCTTTAAGGCCCGTAGTATTCTGTCCGGCGCTTTGGCTGTCGATGCTGTTGGGGGTATATACGCACTGCCTATCCCAGCGGATCAGGGCACTCGTGACATCCTGCTACGGCGTTTGTTCCTGACCATTATGAGGGGTTGTTTCTTAGGGAACAACTCCTCTACCATTCATTTCAGCGTCGTAGGAGCTGTCAGAGACGTAGACCGGATCGGTGACTACGATTGGGGGTCGTTCACCTTTGCTTATTTCCTCCACGGTCTGCGTCTACGTTCGGAGGGTCAGATAGATACTTGGCTCGGATTCTACCACTTTCTGCTGGTGAGTCCTCTTTTCCTCTTTTCTTACCATACTTCCTTTCATTTCATTTCTCTTTTCTGCATTGGTTGGTTACTCATGCCTTTCCCTGTTTCTGTTCACAGTTCTGGGCCTACGAGCGACTTCCATGCCTGAGGCCCGTTACTACTCTTGGCCTGGACACATATCCTAGGGGTCGTCGATGGCACCACAGCACCCTGGAAGAGGTCCCAGTGTCCGGCAGCTTCGCCCATTGCCGCATTCAGCTGGAGCTGATCACTGCTGCAGAGGTTGTCTGGAGGCCCTATCTTTCTGAGCATCTGGATGTGGGGTTCACAGATGGGCGGAGTTCGCACTTTCCACCCGCCGCCTCACTTTGCAGAGTGTCAGGGGCTGGGTGATGTATCTGGGAGAGCGCGCATTCAGATGCGTCACTGGAGAGATCCGCATCCCGCACTCTCTTCCTTTCACTACATCCTGGCCACTGGATTCTCAGCCTTCGGAGATCATGCTCGCAGGGGAGGACGGCCGGATGCTTTCTACGGGTCCCAGTACGAGTGATGCTTTCCGTACTTGGTGGGTGCCCCGTACCATCGGTCCTCAGACCCGGGCCACTTTCTTTCTTGGAGACATGGTTCCCGGCTCGGTGATGATGACTGATTGGGCCACCTGCGTTCGGACTCCCACTCATGCCGAGCAGATTGCCACTTTGACCTGCCAGGTGGAGCAGCTGTCGCTGTATCTTCGGGTGTTAGGCCGGACCCCAGAGGATGCTTACGCCTATGATCCTGACAGTGCGGGTTATGATGCAGGCCCGAGCTCATCTGATGCCACAGCGCAACCATACATTCCTGACATGAATTTTGGTCCTCCGACTTCGACGACCCCAGGGGATCAGTTCGAGGATCCCGCTTTCATAGATGTCATTGACTTTGTTTAGATCATGATAGGATAGGGCTTTTGTACCTGCACCTGTTTAGATTTATTTTTTCCTTTTCTATCATTATTACATGCACTATGTACTGAATTCATTTGTTTTATTTATGCACAGTTTTTTTTTCTTTTTTATCTTTATGAAATTCCATTGTTGTACGATGCATGCTTTTTATTTATGGATAGAAAATGACCCCTGTATAGTCCTTTTGATACTATTTTTCCACAGATGTCGTCATCAGATGTCGTGGTACGTTTGGATCCCATTCCTTCCGCAGGGTTGGTTGGCAGTCTTCTCCGCTGGTTGGACAGCTTGTCGCCGGGCGACAGGGCTACCGCAGAGGGTCTTCTTAGGCATTTTCAGTCCTTGTTATCCTTTCAGGTACCGGCAGGTTTCGTAGATGGTATTCTAGGTCACTGGGCCCCTGCCCGTCAGGTGTTCAGGTTAGGGACAGTGGAGATGACCCCTACTGTCGAGGAGTATGCCCGCTTTACTGGTTTGCCTTTGGACGGTCCTTGCGCCAGGGTTACAGCTGGTCCCATGCGTCGTCAGTTCTTGACTTTCACTGGGTTGCGGAGGACTGCTCTACTATCGGTGATCACATCAGACCATCTGATTCCCTTTTATTTCTTGATTGATTGATTTGGCTCCCCCGACAGTTTCCGTCTGTTCTCTGGCGACTTTTCCGTGTCTGAGGAGCGCTGGGACGCTCTGAGAGCAGACGTTTTGATGGCCTGTATCATCTCAGTCTTGTACCTGCCAGCCGGTCCCGACCTATTGGATATGCGTGTCGTTGCGGCCATTAGAGCCCTTCAGGAGGGTCACACCATTCTTCCCATGATACTGGCAGATACTTATATGTCAGCTTCATATTTCCAGTCCTTCCGAGGTAGAGTATTCAGAGGGAGCTCGACTTTGTTGTACGTGTGGTTCATGAGTCATCTCAGCCCCATCGGCCATTTTCGTCGTCAAGGGTTTTGCTTCAGCCATGACATCGCCACGCAGTTTTCATTTCGGCCTGTGAGTTGTACTGATTTGGCCTCATGGACAGCATTTTTGTCGGTTATTGAGGATCCTTTTCATCTCCTGATCTATTCGGGCTATTGCTCCTTTATGAGCTTTTTGACTCATGTGCCCACCCTGGATTTCATCCCTATTGCCGGCTTGAGGGGCGTGACGACTTATCATCCCTTGGCGATTATGGGGCAGTTTGATCAGACACAGGACTTTCATCTTTTCATGGGGGCGGCCGCATATCGATTCCTTATATCATCCCAGACAGAGAGAGATCTACTACGGGTATACGATCTTTGGTCTTGCAGGATTTTTGCCGAATATAGTGAGAGCTGCCACATCCAGACATTTGCTTACGTGCAGTGGTTGCGTGGAGACTCGGATTCGGCTGGTTTGAGCCAGACTGGGGCCTTTGACGACTCTGGATTGATTTTCCCCGATGATACCACAGATCATTCCATCTCAGCCGATTTTGCCCCTAGTCGGGTTACTGAGGATACTCGACTCCACCTGGCCTTGATTGCTATTGAATCTGAGAGGGATGCTACCATGGCTGAGAGAGATGCCGCTATTCTGGCCAGAGATGCTGCCATTGCTGACAGAGACGCCATTGTATTTCAGGCCAGGATAATTATAGATGCTCATTCTGGGACTGTCAGCCGAGCCACTGCTTTGTTGGACCGCATCGACATGATGGGACAGCATATTGCAGGGGATGCTGATGCTTCGGATCTATCCACCAGTTTATCCATCCTGCTCCAGTTAGTTACAGATTTATAGATTGTTTTATTTCCTGCATAGGCTATGTTAATTTCATCGGTTATTGAAAAAGAAATCTTGTAACAAAATGACTTATATATATAGACATGCATTTAAATTTAGTCATTTTCCCTTTTATCGTATCGTTACCCTTCATTGGATCCTCATTTTATCCCGCTGGCTATGATTTTGACATTTCGCCTTCTTTCTCTTCTCAAGTCTTGATGGAGATCTGACAGATATTGCCGCACCCCTGTTGATTTCCTCGGATTGAGTCTCAGATTTTGGCTCATTGTTTGGTTGGGCTCAGGGTTATGTCATCTTGAGATTAAGCTTATTGGTCGGCTGATTTTGGAAAGGCTTTGAGGGTGTAGGAAGGTTTATCTGGCATATTGGGAATTGACTTTGTTTAGGGAAAGGATTATTTTTAAAAGGGATCGGACCGTGCCGTGATGGCTGCCTATGTACCCCCACAAGTTGGGAGATCAGGTCCTACGTAGTTCGTTCTCAAAGAAAAAGGGGAACTGATGATTCAAGCATAGAACCGCTTCACCGAGTCGGAATTGAGGGGCTGTGGAAATGTCTCACCATCCATTTCTTGCAAGATGAGGGCTCCTCCAGATAGCACTTTCTTAATCACAAATGGTCCTTCCCAGTTTGGGGCAAACTTTCCCTTGGCTTCGTCTTGGCAAGGCATGACTCTCTTTAGCACCAGGTCATTCTCCTTGAACTTTCGAGGTCTCATCTTTTTGTCGTATGATCGAGAGATTCTTTGCTGATATAGCCGACCGTGCAAAACAGCAGCCACCCTCATTTCATCAATTAAGGCCAATTGGTCGTATCGACTCTGCATCTAATCCTCCTCGCTTATCTGAGCATCGATCACTATTCTGAGGGACGCCATCTCAACCTCAACTGGCAGAACAGCCTCCATTCCATACGCCAAAGCTTAAGGGGTTGCCCCTGTAGAAGTACGCGTTGACGTTCGGTATGCTAACAGGGTGAGGGGTAGCAGATCCGGCCATCCCCGATGATTAGCAGACATTTTCGCCATGATCTTCTTGATGTTCTTATTTGCAGCCTCCACTGCCCCATTCATCTTGGGACGGTAAACAACAGAATTGAGGTGTTTGATCTTAAACTGGTCGCACAATCCCTTCATGAGGGCGTTGTTCAAATTTTTGGCATTGTCGGATACCAAGACCTCAGGCTGCCCGTATCGACAAATGACATTATTCCTGATGAAACCGACGATGACCTCCTGAGTTACTTTGGGGAAAGAAGCTGCTTCCACCCATTTGGTGAAGTAATCGATCATGACGAAAATGAATCGGTGTCCGTTGCTTGCTTTGGGCTCTATCGGTCCGATTACATCCATCCCCCACATTGAGAATGGCCAAGGGGAGGTCATACAGTGCAGTTCATTGGGAGGCGTATGGATCACATTACCGTGCGCCTGGCATTGATAACACCGTTTGACATGGTCATCGCAGTCGGCCTTCAGTGTTAACCAATAATGCCCCGTTCTCAAGATCTTTTTGGCCAGCATTGGTCCACTCATGTGTGGCCCATACACTCCACCATGTATTTCATTCATAATCTTTTGGGCCTGCGTCTCATCTACGCATTGCAACAGTCCCAATCCAGCATCCCTCTTGTAGAGTGAATCCCCACTCAGGTAAAACTTCATTGCCATCTTTTGAATTCTCATCCTCTCAGTTCGGCCTGCCTGGTCGGGAATGGATCGATCCCTCAGGTACTCCCTTATGTCGTGATACCAAGGCTGCTTTGGCAGAACCACCTCGTCTGATAATACTGCAACATGTTCCTCGTATGCCGGGGTATTCTGTACGTCTATCTCAATCTGTGGAACATCTTTTCTTTTGATTACATGGATTAAGGAAGCCAGAGTTGCCAATGCATCGGCAAAATCATTCCGACCCAGGGGAATGTGTCGAAAAGCGATATCTTCGAACTCTTGCATCAATTGGATAACACAACGATGGTATGGAAGTAACCAGAGCTCCATTGTGTTGTACACCCCGATCGCCTGTCTGATTACCAGTTCTGAATCCCCGAACACCGCTAGTCTTTTCACACCCATATCGCGGGCAAAACGGAGTCCCAATATACATCCCTCGTATTCAGCAGTGTTGTTCGAATTGCTGAACTGCAATTTAGTGGCCACAGGGTATTGCTCTCCGGTGATAGAGACCAGGACCGCTCCGGCTCCTGCCCCCTTAGCATTCATGGCACCATCAAAATACAGCTTCCAGAATTGTCCCTCGTCATCGCATTTCGTGCTTGACACCCAAAATATGTCTTCGCCCGGCAGAGGGGTTTCTAACGGCTCCATCCCTCCTGATGGCGTTTCTGCCAACTGATCTGCAATTCCCTGCCCTTTCATGGCTTTCTGAGTTACGTATACCATGTCAAACTGTTGTAAGATTAACTACCATCTTGACAGTCGACAGTTCAGCATGGGCCTTTCAAAGATATATTTTAGGGGATCCATCCTCGATATCAGGTACGTAGTATGCCCATGGAGGTAGTGCTGTAATCTCCCTGCAGCCCTGGCCAGAGCACAACAAGTCTTCTCGATGGGAGTGTAATTCTGTTCACATTGGCTAAATCTCTTGCTGAGGTAATAGATGGCCTGCTCTTTACCCGCCTCATTCTTCTGCCCCAGCATGCATCCCATTGCAATGGCATTGACCGATATATACATAAACAGAGGGATCCCATCCTTCGGGGGTACCAACACTGGTGCCTTTGTCAGCTGCTTTTTAATGGTCTGAAAAGCCCTCTGACATTGCTCATTCCATTCCTGGGCAGCACTTTTCCTTAACAGTTTGAAAATTGGCTCGCACGTAGTCTCCAGGTGGGATATGAAGCGGCTGATGAAGTTTATTCTTCCGAGGAATCCTGTTATCTCCTTCTCAGTGTGAGGTGCCGGCATATCCACAATGGCCTTAATCTTTGCCGGATCCAACTCAATGCCTCGATCACTAACCAGGAATCCCAAGAGCTTACCCGACTGTACTCCGAAAGCGCACTTTGCTGGATTGAGCTTCAAATTATACTTTCTGAGCCGGTCGAATAGCTTTTTAAGATGGGTTATATGATCCGATTCTACCCTTGACTTCACGATAATGTCATCCACGTAGACCTCTATCTCCTTATACATCATGTCGTGGAACAGGGCCATCATGGCTCTTTGATAAGTGGCCCCGGCGTTTGTGAGACCAAAAGCCAATCGTCTATAGCAGAAGGTGCCCCAAGGGGTGATGAACGCGGTCTTTTCCCGATCTTCTTCCGCCACCATTATCTGATGATATCCCGCAAAGCAATCAACAAAAGAGTACATCTCGTACTGGGCTGTATTATCCACCAGGATGTGTATGAAAGGCACCGGGAAGTTATCCTTGAGACTGGCCTTATTTAGATCTCTATAATCTACACATACTCTCACCTTCCCTCCAGGCTTAGCCACTGGGACTACATTGGACAGCCATTCTGGGTAAGTGGATACCATAATGAGTCCCGCCCTGAACTGTTTGATGATCTCTTCCTTCACTTTTAAGCTCCACTCCGGTTTCAACTTTCTTAATTTTTGCTTGACAGGCCTGAAACCCTCCTTGATGGGCAACCGGTGTACCACAATATCGGTGGATAATCCGATCATGTCGTCGTGAGACCAGGCAAAGACATCCTCATATTGGCTTAGCAACTCAGTTATTTCTACTTTCTGGCTAGGTGCAAGGTCTGTCCCTATCTTGAGTTCCTTGGGTGCGTTGGGGGTTCCAATATCTATGGTGATGGTTTGGTCTAGGTTGGGTTTGGGTTTATCCTCGGCCCATCCTTTGATCTCATCAGGCGCGTCGTCGTAATCTGTCTCGTCTTGCTCAATGCCCATTAAATCGAAATCCAGCTCAATGTCAAAATCATAATCATCATTCAAATTTGAAGGACCGTTTGTTAGGCAAGGATTACTCAAATTGGTACACCTGACATGAAACAAAATACTTGTCATATATAAGTTATTTTCCACGACGATCACATTTTCAGATAACTTGAAGAAACGACATAATTATGCAAAATACAAAATAACAACAAAAAAATAAACTTCTTCATCCTCCCATCCTCTGGGGTCTACCGCCCTGATGTCGGGTTTTACCCTTGTTTGGATATCACTGGTTTCAAGGTCCAGTTGTCGACGGTCAGGTCAGATGAAATGCGCTGGATAAAAGGTGGCTTCACATCGGACACTTCCCCGATGACTACGGCCACATCGCCTGAGTCTCCTTTCATACCTTCCTTAGGAATAATCAGCCCTGCCCAATCAATGACAGGCACACCTTGTTGGGCTTCTGGTGGCGTTACAACATCCGTCCCCTCTCCATTGCTTGTTAATTGTCCGGGGACATAGCACCTGGTTTCAAACTTCTGCGTGACCTCCTGTAAGAAACCTTCCCTCCTGGTCGACTCATCACTTGCGGGGGTTAATCCTTCATTCCCCGAACCAGTTACAGGCTCGCTAGCCCCCTGTTCATTGTTGACCTTGTTCACCGGACTGCCAGCCAGTCGAATTGGAACCGCACCTTGATGATGTCTCCGTGCTACGCCCTCACGATATCCCAACCCTGCTTTACCTATCTGATGGGGTAGTTGAATGGGCTTGGCGCTTCCTTGACTGCTCTTTCCTAACCCCTGTCCAGGTTGGAAATTCATTTTCATCATTTCCTTTGCAACGAAGGTAAGTTCTGGAGAGACCTTAGGTTTCACGGCTGGAGCTCCCAGGCATCTGTAGTGGGGAGTGCTGATTTCCAGCGCCTGAAAACTGGCAGGTGTCGCTGACTCGTCCACATTAATCACAGGCTATCTCTCCAATTGTATCCCTCCGGGAACCATCGAAGGCTCGCACCACTACATAACTGGCCCGCAGGCGCTTGGGATTAATGTTCATCTTCTGCAATGTACTGAGGGGACAGATATTCAATGCCGACCCCCCATCGATCAGCACCCCATTCATGATATACCCTGAGGAGATTACCGCAATATGTAGCGGTTTTTGATGCCCCCTTCCCTCCTTGGGGATATCGTCATCTGTAAATGATATTACATCACTCTCCAACAGGTGGTCCACCAGATGGTTGAAACTTTCCTTGCTAATTTCTTTGGGGACGTATGCCTCCTCCAGGACTTTCGCCAGGGTTTTGCAGTGATCATTGGACGATAACACCAAGTCCATGATTGATGTCAGGGTCGACTCCTCGCTTAATACTTGGATCCCTCTTGCTTCCGGATGATCCATCCTCTTCAAGAATTCTATGGCTTTCTCCTCGGAGATCTCTTCATTTTTCTTCGTTTTGTTCTCCAGGACTCGTCCAGGAAGATACAAAGGATTCCCCCTTGTTGTCACAGAAGCACAACTGGCCGCTTCCTCTGACACCCCCCCCCCCCATAATTCCATGGTACCGTCTTTAGACTGCTGACAGGGATTTGCGGTCTCGTTGCAAGGATGAGGGGTTTCGGAGCCGCCAACTTGACAGGTCTCTCCGTGGTATTTCTACTCACACCCACCAACCTAATGGGCGCTCCCCGTGCACTTCCGTGATCACTTATCATGTTGATCATTTCCTCAATTTTCTTCACATAGTTTAGCCTTGACGGCCCCTTGGCTTCACTGGCCTCCGCCACATTGACCCCTCCTCCATCATGCCTCAGCAGGGGATTGATCTTAACATTTGGGGAGTCTGGCCTTTCCACCACGATTTCCCCACTATCAATCAAATTCTGAATTATATGCTTCAACGTCCAACAATCCTGCGTATCATGACCCGGGGAACCCGAGTGGTATGCACATCGCTTGCTTGGGTCAAACCTTCTTCCCTTTGGGTCACTCGGGGGTGCCAAATTGATTATTTTCCTCTGGGCCATCAATACTGCCAATACCTGCTCAAGAGAATCCCCGAGGGGGGTGAATACTCGATTCTGCGAGGCCTCGAATCTCCTTCGCCCTTCCGCCCTCTGATCAGTGACGTTAGGCTGTCGGGAAGGCCCCACCCTCTGCACCTGTACTGGAGGATTGCTTTCTGCCTTTCTAGAAGATCCCTGCAGGATGAGGGAAACATCCTCTTCCTTCTTCTTTTGGACCCTACGGGAAGTGCTGCCATAATTTCCGCTCTGTATTTGTTCTGCAGCTGTTTCCAAAGCCGTGAAATCCCGGATTTTGCCAGATTTCAATCCCATATCCACCATTTCTCCGTGTTTAATCATCTCAGCAAAGGGTCTTCCAATCCCTGATATAACCCGCTCATAATAAGGAGCCTCTTGAATGTCTACGAAGGTCATCACCATCTCTGACTCACTCATGGGGGGATTCACCTGTGCGGCCATACCCCTCCATCGCTGCGCATAATCCCTGAAAGATTCCCTGGGTTGCTTCTTGATTTTCGTCATTTGGTATCTATCAGGTGTCATTTGAGCCTGGAAGCTATACTGTGTTAAGAAGGTGTGGGCCAACTCCTCCCAATTATGGATCCGGGCATTGTCAAGACGGGCATACCAGATTCTCGCCTCTCCCGTCAAACTCTTTTGGAAAAGTTGCATCCTTAGACCCTCGTCTTCTGCATAAGATCCCAACTCCCCAATGTATATTTTCAGATGAGTATAAGGATCCCCCTTTCCATTGTACTTTTCAAATTCAAGAATTTTAAATTTCTCCGGATATCTGGTTCTGGGGAAGACACAAAGATCGGAGTAATTCACCCTGCCTAGGGACCCTATGCCATTCATAGATTGGATAGTTTCCTTCATTTGTTTCATTTTCTTTCGCAGGTCATCATTATCTCCCTCCTCCGGGATAGTAATCACTGTCTTGCTTGGTATGGGAATGACCTTTGGGACGACGGGTTCGCCCTTAGGTTGGGGTGGATTCTCCTTAGGTGGATCCTGTCTAGGTAGCAATTGTTCCTTCAGCATTATGGCCATCTCCAACATCTGTTTCTTAAAGTCATCAAATTCCTCCCTAGATATGGAACCAGGATTAGTAGTCAGGAGATCAGCCATTTCAGATGTAGAGTTTTGGGCCCTTTTAGACTGCGAACGGGTTTGAGGAGCAATCCTACAGAGACAATGGTTCGAAGTTTAGTCCTGGGAATGAAAAAAAGTGGATGCATGCTAAAGCTGTAATTTTTTTTTGTGTTTTTGGGTTTTTTAATCTTTCCCTGTAAAACAGAAAGTTAGTAGTCTTTTAATGCAATAACAAATGCTAAACATGACTTTATTATGCTTCCCCAGCTGTTCCCTGCAAAACATAGAGGTTAGTAATTCCTTTTGACAGAAGGGGAGGCATTTATGAATTTTGAATGGGATCATGACATTTATATGCGCGAATGTAAAAAGGCATGAAGAGACCTTTCCTGCGTTGGGTTAATCTGAGGCTGACCTATCCTAGGCTTACTCTTACGGGCTTTTCGGCATGAAGGTTCCCAAATCTTCGCAATCTACTCGTCTGAGTCCTTTCGATTGGAGCGGATTTGGGTGGTGCGTTTCCTGAGCCATCTCCGGGGAGCAACCCCTTCGAGTCCAGTAATAAGCAACCGACAGGTTCGCCTCAGGAGGAGGTACTCTCTCAACATACATTCACATTCATCGTCCTCACCGTATGCAAATGATTGCTTTAAAGTAAAATCATCCCATTCAAAACATTCATTTATTGGACAAAACACACATTCACACAACCAAAGTAAAAAATCAAAATATCGCACACACACACATATTCATGAATTTTGAAGGATAGGATAGCATCAAGATTTGAAAGCGGCTTAAGCCCTCTAATGTTCCCCAGCAGAGTCGCCAGCTGTCGACGCCGGTTTTTCGTCTTTTCCAATTTTAGCCTTTTGATTGAATGATTTTTTAGAAAAGGTCGGCATTGATGTCGACGGGGTTTTGAAAGATCGTTTTTATGATGAGCCGATTTGACCAGAGTCGCCAGTTGGTATATTTGAAATGGATGTACCAACTCATCCGAGTTTCATTTTTCTAAATCGCTGGCTCATATGTGACTCCGAATTAATTGGTCTGTGAATCGAGATTCATAGAGTTCGGGGGCTCGCTTAAGCGAGGGGAAGGTGTTAGGCACCCCCCGACTTCCGTGAAATACGGTTACCGCAATCTCGATGCTTTCCTATCCTTTAATTCATGAAATGTGTGTGTATGCGCGTGTGTGTGTGTGTGTGCCTTTGTGAATATCGTGGTGAGTTTGCATGAAGAATCATTTGGATTTTTTAGGGAAAATCGTGTTTTGGGAATGCTTTAGAATGTCCTTCGGCTTATACGAGAAAACTTTATGAGAAAGGTTTGATTTTAATTGTCAAAACTATGAGATTTTTATTGGGTGTCGTTTTAGCAAAACAAGAGTTTTTTAAACCTTTGTCAAAATAGGAATCGAGATCTATACGTTGCTTTCATAATTCAAATGATGGGCAACCTCTAGGATCTCTTTAACCGTATGCACAACGGTTTAATAAAACGTCATTTATTCATAAAATCTTTTTGTATGCTATTTTGGGAAATGATTTTTTAGCTTTCTCGTTAAAGAGGGATCGACATCCATTTACACCCCCCATTTTTAAGCCTCGTGATTCTAATAATCTAATTTGATTTATTTTATGAAAGTCTTCATTGTTTAGCTTTGAAATCAATTTTAGGTTGAAAATCAAATCAAGCATTAAAATGCGTTGGGGCTATTTATGGGCAGTAAGCCATCAACATAACCCCAAATGCCCACAATCACATATTTCACTACTACGGGGCCTTAAATCCGATTCTCGCCTTAGCGTCGTTTTAAGGCCCAACGATTACATATTACAAAAAAACGAGCACCTTAAATCTATTACATACATCAAAACGTCCATCATCGGATTTGGACCACGGGGTCGCGTTCCTAGGCTCACACCAAGATTACTACATGCCCACAAAATGAATACTACAAAACTAACCAACATGGATTTGCCTAATACACCATGATATCCGAAAATGATAATCGAAATAAATTACACCCAATAAATCACCATGAACAAGCTAGAAATTTCACCAATTGGATATCCTCGGGTTATTAGGAAGAATTTTGTTCCGATGGAAACCTCACTAATAATCCCTAATCCATTATCCCACCATAAATTTCATGAAAACTACATTTAATTTAACCATATAATATGATATAAATTGCTATAACAAAGGGAATTTTTACCTTGCAATTGATCTCAAATGGATGAAAATTTGTGTATTTGAATAGGATAAGAAGTATATTTGATACAATCAAAATCAAAAGAGTATAAATCTTCTCTTTTTTCCTCTCTTTTCTTCCTATTTGGTTGCAAGATTTGCTCTCTTTTCCTTCTATTTCTGTGCTTCTTGATGCTGCTGAAATTTTCTCTTCTTCTAAAAACCTTCAACTCCCTGTATACTGAGCGAAAATGAGCTGAAATAGGCTGGCCAAAGCCAGCCGCAGATTGATCTGCGGCTGGCCGCCTGCCTTCCACTCACCTGGTTTCAAGTTCCGTGTTTTGAGTTCCGTGTTTTCAAAAGGCGCACTCATTGGCCGCAGATCAATCCGCGGCTGGACGGTTTGACTTTCTCGATTTTCGTGCCACGTCTCGATTTTTGTGCCGTAACGTCGGTTTTCGCTGACAGGCTCGTATTTGGCAGTCCGGGAATTTCCGGGAGACATGCCACCTCATTCGAGAATGCTCGTTTTCGGACGGCTTTATTGTCACTTCAGCTTTGGTCGCCAATCATCGCGGTGATGCTGAGCGTTCGCACTTGGGCCCATTCCTCGCTCCTGCGGGCCGGTTCAATTTGACGATTTTGCCCTCCTGTCACGGTTAGTGATCGAAGTGCAAAATTTGGGTGTCTACACTCAACTTGTACAATCATAAATATTCTAACATGTTGTACATACTGCATCTCACTGAAAGTATTATACACATAAGCCAATCATATTTGATATGATGTATCATATACTTTGTAATCTTATTCATTTATTAATAAAACAATTAATTTTCTTAAAAGGCATTTTACATTATCTACATAGTGTTGTTATATTAAATGTGATAAACCCATAGTTTTGAGCAATGCTTTTAAAATCATGATGGTGATCATGCTACTGAGATCTAAATTCTAGATAGCTCACATGAAAATAGTATGCACACAAGCCAATCATATTTTATATGATGTAGCATATACTTTGTAATCTTATTCGTTTGTTAAAGGCATTTTACTTTATCTACATAGTGCTGTTATATTAAATGTGATAAACCCATAGTTTTGAGCAATGCTTTTAGAATCATGATGGGGATCATGCTAATGAGATCTAAATTCTAGATAGCTCACAAACTAAAATTGTTCCTAATCGATGGATTACTAAAAAGGGGATTAGTGAATCCGGATAGATTAGTACATACGTTGCTTGCTCTTATGAAGAGGATGATTGATCTCATAATCATTTGTGTGGAGACACTAAAGCAAGTGTGTAGGTGCTTATTAGAGAATAAGTTCACTGAACGTGGCTCGCTAAGGAATACCTAATGGAGTTTTACTCGCCTGTCAATAGGAATTCCTCTAGTGATAGTAGTATAAGTGATCCTTGGACTTGAGATCATCATAGTATCTTGTGTATGATGAGTTATACTTTGACATGTCCCTTAAGACCTTTAAGGTATATCAAAGGGTATGAATGGGTATAATAAGTTATACATGGAGATAGGTGAATGATCAACAAAGAATCTACCACTTCTAGTAAAAGGAGAGAATGTCCTATGTGATTCGATAAATGACGACTCAGAAGTCTTTGGCCAAAGCAGAATGAAATTAGAAAGGAGTTTCTAATTTGCATTAATTAGAGTTGTGCATTTCAGAATCGAAATACATATAATTAAATAAAATAAGACTTGACAGTAATTCCATGTCTTATATTTAATTGGGACATTGTATGGTAGAAGGATTGAATTGTACGGTAACTATTCACTGAAAGGTTCTTTTGTGATTAATGTTGAAATCTATATTATCTGGAAAGTCGTTGATCGCTAAGGGGGCTTACCTTTATTGTAGAATAAATATTATTTATTTAAATGAATTAAATAGTTTAATTTATTTATTTAAATAAGATTAGAATTGTTCTAATTGATTTATTCACAACCGGTTTAATATGGAGAACCTAAAGGGTCACACCGCAAAAGAAAAATATTTATTTAAGAAGTAAATGACATAATTGTAATAATAAGTTAAGTGTATTTAATTTAGTCTATGGAGATAGAATAAATTAAATAGCTTAATATTTATTATTTAATATTTTGGAAATATTAAATATAAATTAATAAGAAGAGTCTTATTATTATTATTACAATTACTATTATTTAATTCCTAATAGAGATTGAGAATTAATTAATAGAAGTACTCTCTCATAAATTCCTAATTGGATTAGGAGTTTAATTAATTAAAGGAGTTTAATTAAAATAAAAACCCTAATCCTAAATAGTTTAGGAGGGCTCCCTATATCTATAAGTAAGAGGAGTCTTATCATGATTTGGGGTTAGACAATTTACACACTCTTCCATGAGAATTGGAGAGAGAGAGAGAGTACTTGCAATTTCTATAGAGATAGAAACTAGGGTTTTGCCAACACCCATCTTCTTGAACAACTATTATTCCTTGGTGGATCACCTCTAGAGGCCAAACACTTGGGTGGCTAACGTTGATCAAAGAAAGGAATTTAATCGGTGGAATTCAAGGAGAACGCGAAGGATTTGGAGGTGAACTCGTACATGTGGAAGCATGATTCTACAAGGGTATGATTCTCATACTTTATCTCTTTCGGTTAATTGATAATTGAGCACATGGATGATCATGGTGATGGTTTGTATGAAAAATTCTAAAGTCCGATTTTATCGCGCTTCCGCACTATTTATGTAATTTGATTGCATATTCGCGCTATGTACAAACCCAACAGTGGTATCAGAGCCTAACCTTGTGCTAATTATCGATTATGATGTTTCCATGTATGTTTGATATGCGATTCGATCGAAATTTTTGGGCAGAATAAATTTTTTCTGAATCAGCAATGCGGCGCAGCTGCGCCGGCTCCAGTTCATTCTGGAGCGCAGCTGCGCCCATACCCAGAATCAGTTTTTTTTCTGGGGTTCAGCGCAGCTGCGCCGTTTCCCAGTTCATTTTGGGCGCAGCTGCGCCGGACGGCAGAATCCGAAAAAAAAATAAAAATAATTTATTCTTCAAGTAAAATAAATGGTTTATTTAATTGATATAAATTAAGAATAAAATAGTTTATTCACATATGGAATAAGATTCCATGTTTCCTAGAATAAAGGAGTTTATTCACATATGGAATAGGATTCCATGTTTCCTTAAAAATAAATATGTTTATTTTGATAAGGAATAGGATTCAACATATTTTATTTTCCAACAATTTTAAGTTAAAATAAAAGAGTTTGTTTTTGAACTTGAAATTGGATTCCATGTTAATTAAAATAAAAGAGTTTATTTTGATTTGGAATTTGATTAAAATAAAGGAGTTTATTTTTATTCAAAATTGGATAAAATAAAATAAATAAGTTTATTATGATTTAAATTTTGATTAAAATAAAGGAGTTTATTTTTGTTTCAAAATTGGATTTCTAGTAAACTTTTAATTGCCCATTAATTGATATCAATGCATATATGGAATGGTTTTATTATTCATGAGATGAATGTTATTTATTGATACATATGGAGATATGTATGATAATAAATAGGGATTGATTATGGACTACTGACCAATGTGTGATTGGATTTATTTTAGTGGATGTTTGAATGAATGGGTTTTTATAAATGGGGTCTGCGTACCTCGTCTTCTCTAGTTTTTCTTGATGTAAATTCTATCTTCCTCCTATGTACCTCCCCTTGACTGCTGATCAAGGTTTCTATTTATTGTAAATAGTTTATGTAATAGGTTTAGTTAGAATTACTTGAAGAATTGGAGACAAAGGAGCAAGGAGCGCTTGAAGACACGTTTGTAATGGAGCCCGGGTTTAAATGTAATAGTTATATTTAAATTTAATTCTTGCACCCTAGGTTTGACCTTTTGGTTCACTTGGTGGCTCTAGTGAACCAAACTAGAATAAAAGTCCATAATCAATCCGGGTAGAATATAGTATTCTATATGTGCATGCTTACTATGTATATATATATTATATATTATACAACATGCTTCGCATGTCAAATAATATGACGCGTATTTTATATATATATGTGCATGCGCGCTAAACAAGATGAGACAAATAATAACAAACCCCTCAAAGAAATTATATTAAGTCCTAAGCGTTCAAAGATATTTGGAATATCGAACGTCGCCTTCTAGCATGGTAAAGCGATAGAGTATTAAATATTTAATATGAGTTTGTTGTGTCACCACAAGGCAAGTATTAAAATATTTAAGATGTTGCTTTATCACATTTGATGCTTATACATAGACTGAACGATGCTGTTTTGTTGTGTCACCACAAGGACAGTGTTTTTCTTTCGAATATATGGAAGTGCTAGGATGGACTTAACTTGGATAATTTTGATTCGGATGTGTCACCACTTGATCAAAATAATCTAAGAGGCAAAATACAAGGAGTTACATAGAGATGTAATTGACAATAGTTGTCTACCTATTTATTTATATATCGTTTGTTGTGTCACCACAAGGATATATACATTTGAAATGGGATCCTTAGTCTCACTAGCAAATCTTTAATTAGAATTGCCGAACTATATAATGAGGGTAATATAGTTTGATGAAAATAGTGGGAGATACCAATTTAAAATAAAGACCTAATTTATTTTGGTAATTAATTAAAAGAATGTATGCTAAAATGTTGTTAAATTACAAATTCATTTATAGAATTTTATAATATCTAATTCACTATCACTGCAGAGCATATTAGATGCTAATTAATCGGACCGTATTAAACAGACTGATTAAGAAATTTGAGAATAGTTCTCAAGGCTGAAAAGTTATCTTATGTCCTTAATACGCCTATCCCTGCAATGGTTGCAGACAATGTCTCTGAGGAAGAGATTGCTACTTTTAGAAAGCGGCAAGATGATGCACAGTTGGCTCAATGCATCATGCTCGCATCCATGAGTAACGAGCTTTAGCGTCAGCATGAAACTATGGATGCTCCTACTGTACTCCGGCACCTTCAAGGAGTTGAATGGTGAGGAAAGTAGGACTATTAGATATCAGATATCTAAGGAGCTCTTCCGATCTAGAATAACCGATGACACTACAGTATAGACATATGTCCTAAAATGATCAATCTGATTGAACAATTGGGACAACTGGGTTTTAATGGATGGAGAGTTGATCCAAGATTTGATCTTGCAATCACTTCCGGACTCTTTCTCACAAATTGTTGTGAATTTCCACATGAACAAGCTATATGCCAGCCTGCCTGAGTTGCTTAAACATGTTGAAAAACTGTAAAGAGTCACTTTCCAACCAAGAAAGACCAAGTCTTACTTATAGATGATTCTTCCAGGAAGCGGAAAAGGGCCAAAGGATCTTCTTAAAAGAAGAACAATTCAAAGAAGGTAAAAGGAAAGGCAAAAACAAAGGACAATAAGAACAAGACTGATGCAGATAGCAAAGGAGTTTGCTTCCAATGCAATAAGCCTGGACACTGGAAAGGAAACTGTAAGGAGTATCTTACAGAGGCTAACCAGAAGAAGCTTAGTGAAGCTTCGGTTACAAATATGGGTTTGTTCATGATTGAAATAAATTTTTCTATAAGTCAAGGTTCTACTTGGGTATTGGATACCGGCTGTAGTTCTCACGTATGCAATCCAATGCAGAGACTAAGCAGAAGTAGAAAGCTAAACAAAGTAGTAATCTTATGTGTGGGAATGGAGCAAAGGTTGCTACATTAACCATAGGAACTTAGAGTTTAGCATTGCCTACGGGCAAGTCTATTAAGTTAATAAGTTGTTATTATGTTCCAATTCTCTTTAGAAACATTATTACTTCCGTTGTTGGACAAGGAAGGTTTTGGTATTATATTTAAGAACAATTGTTGTTCTATTTATAATGATAATGTTTTGTTTGAAACTGAAATATCACTTGATAGACTTTGTAAACTTGACTTACATGAAAAATAATTTTGCAAATTGAACAAACTAGTAAAAGAAAAAGGAGATGATCATTCAAAGAGTTGAATATGTGTATTTGATGAAATACAAGTCTGAATCATTTGAAAGGTTCAAAGAATTCAGAAGTGAAACAAATTGACAAAGTATTAAGATTCTTTGATCAGATCGAAGAAAGAATACTTGAGCAATGAGTTTCTAGATCATCTCAAAATGGTATTTTCTGATAATGGACATCTCCTGATACGCAATAATTGATTGGTGTATCTAAAAGGAGAAATTGTACCTTGTTGAACATGGTGCAGTCCATAATGATTTTTTACCGACATTCTAGTATCCATCTAGGGTTATGCCCTAGAAACGGCCGCATATCTACAAAATAAGGTAACCTCAAAAATCTGGCCCCAAGACTCCATAAAGGTTATGGATAGGGAGGATTCCTATTCTTAAGTAAGTTAAGATAAGGGGTTGTCCAACTTATGTGAAAAAGGTTTCAAAGATAAGTTTGGGACAAAATTTGACAAGTGTAGACTTGTGGGATATCCTAAAGTAAGTTTAGGGTATTATTACTATAATCCTACACGCTGCCTTCTTAGATAAAAGTGTTTATCATTGAAGGAGCTAGTGGGAGGGTAATAGATCTTGAAGGAGTTCAGGAACCACAAAACACTTTAAGTCGAACCGAGGAACCTGTAGATAGACCTATTATACCACAACCGAATCGTAAATCTGGAAGAGTACCGAAGATACCTGGGAGGTATGGATTCATCATAGAGGATGATGATGAGGTACGCATCATAGAGGATGATGATCCAGTTATATACGATGAGGCTATGAGTAGTAGACACTCAGAGAAATGGCAGATGGCCATGAAATCCAAAATGGACTCCATGTATGAGAACCAAGTATAGACTCTGGTTACTCCACAAAAGGGCATAGTACCTAGAGTGTGAATATGGGTCTTTAAGAGAAAGACTGGGGCAAATGGCAAGGTGGAGACCTATAAGACCAGACTTGTTTAAAAGGTTTTTCAAGTCAAGGAGTTGACTGTAATAAAACCTTATTACCGGGTAATGCTCAAGTTCATTTGGATTTTGCTTGTGATTGCAGCTTATTATGAAATCTGGCAAAATGGATGTAAAGACTTCCTTCCTTAATGAAAACTTGAGGAGAATGTATGTGTGATACAGCCAGAGGAATTTGTTACAAAGGTTGAAGCAAATCGTGTTTTAAGCTACAATGATCCATTGATGGATTGAAGCAAGCTTCTCAAAGATGGAACATTCATTTTGATGAGACAATCAAAAGAGTTTGATTTTATCAAAAACAAGAATGAACCTAGTGTGTCCAAAAGGGTCAGTGGGAGCACTGTGACGTTCCTAGTATTATATGTTGATATACTACTGATAAGGAATAACACACCAATGCTACAATCAGTAAAGATAAAATTCTCTAAACATTCCTCCTTGAATAACTTGGGAGGAGCATCCTATAAATTGGGGATATAAATATATATAGATAGATTTAAAAGGATGTTCGGCTTGACCCAATGAACGTATATTCATTCGATGCTAAAGGCGTTTAGCATGGCATACTCCAAGAGAGGTCTCATAAAGATGAGTCATGGAGTGAATCTCTCTAAAATTGTCCCCAATTGAAAGAGAGATCGCATGAGTTACTATCATGTATACAATGAATATACTAGGCCTGATGTTGATCAGTCATATTCTGGAGAAGATCACTGTAAGACAGTGATAAACATCTTTAAGTACTAAACCGGTATTGAAGATGTAATCATAATTCATGGTAGGTCCGAATTAAAACTAGAGGGCTAAACAGACTCAAGTTTTTCAGACTGACCAAGACGATAACAAATCCACTTTAAGGTAAATCGTTACCTTAAAAGGTGGTGCAGTGAATTGGAAAGGTTCCAAACAGCAAAGTGTTGTTGGTTTAGTGACAAAGACAAAGTATATAGCTGTAAATGAAGCTGCAAGTTGATTTTTTGGATGAAAAGTTCATCACAGAACTAGGAATAGTTCCTAAGTCTTATCTTAGATTCAAACATGTGTTGCGGCACTTTCATTTGATTAGTAGAATCATTGAAAGAGAAGAAGTCACTATAGAGATAGTGGACTCTCAAGAACAACATTGCATATCCATTTACTGAAGCTTTATCCAAACAGCAGGATGATCGTCACTTAGAGAAGAAGGGTATTAGATACCATGACGATTGGCTTTAGTGCAAGTGGGAGATTGAAAGTAGTATGCACACAAGCCAATCATATTTGAGATGATGCAGCATATACTTTGTAATCTTATTCGTTTGTTAAAGGCATTTTACTTTATCTACATAGTGCTGTTATATTAAATGTGATAAACCTATAGTTTTGAGCAATGCTTTTAGAATCATGATGGGGATCATGCTAATGAGATCTAAATTCTAGATAGCTCACAAACTAAAATCGTTCCTAATCGATGGATTACTAAAAAGGGGATTAGTGAATCCGGATAGATTAGTACATACGTTGCTTGCTTTTATGAAGAGGATGATTGATCTCATAATCATTTGTGTGGAGACACTAAAGCAAGTGTGTAGGTGCTTATTAGAGAATAAGTTCACTGAACGTGGCTCGCTAAGGAATACCTAATGGAGTTTTACTCGCCTGTCAATAGGAATTCCTCTAGTGATAGTAGTACAAGTGATCCTTGGACTTGAGATCATCATAGTATCTTGTGTATGATGAGTTATACTTTGACATGTCCCTTAAGACCATTAGGGTATATCAAAGGGTATGATTGGGTATAATAAGTTATACATGGAGATAGGTGAATGATCAACAAAGAATCTACCACTTCTAGTAAAAGGAGAGAATGTCCTATGTGATTCGATAAATGACGACTCAGAAGTCTTTGGCCAGAGCAGAATGAAATTAGAAAGGAGTTTCTAATTTGCATTAATTAGAGTTGTGCATTTCAGAATCGAAATACATATAATTAAATAAAATAAGACTTGACAGTAATTCCATGTCTTATATTTAATTGGGACATTGTATGGTAGAAGGATTGAATTGTACGGTAACTATTCACTGAAAGGTTCTTTTGTGATTAATGTTGAAATCTATATTATCTGGAAAGTCGTTGATCGCTAAGGGGGCTTACCTTTATTGTAGAATAAATATTATTTATTTAAATGAATTAAATAGTTTAATTTATTTATTTAAATAAGATTAGAATTGTTCTAATTGATTTATTCACAACCGGTTTAATATGGAGAACCTAAAGGGTCACACCGCAAAAGGAAAATATTTATTTAAGAAGTAAATGGCATAATTGTAATAATAAGTTAAGTGTATTTAATTTAGTCTATGGAGATAGAATAAATTAAATAGCTTAATATTTATTATTTAATATTTTGGAAATATTAAATATAAATTAATAAGAAGAGTCTTATTATTATTATTACAATTACTATTATTTAATTCCTAATAGAGATTGGGAATTAATTAATAGAAGTACTCTCTCATAAATTCCTAATTGGATTAGGAGTTTAATTAATTAAAGGAGTTTAATTAAAATAAAAACCCTAATCCTAAATAGTTTAGGAGGGCTCCCTATATCTATAAATAAGAGGAGTCTTATCATGAGTTTGGGTTAGACAATTTACACACTCTTCCATGAGAATTGGAGAGAGAGAGTACTTGCAATTTTTATAGAGATAGAAACTAGGGTTTTGCCAACACTCATCTTCTGGAACAACTATTATTCCTTGGTGGATCACCTCTAGAGGCCAAACACTTGGGTGGCTAACGTTGATCAAAGGAAGGAATTTAATCGGTGGAATTCAAGGAGAACGCGAAGGATTTGGAGGTGAACTCGTACCTGTGGAAGCATGGTTCTACAAGGGTATGATTCTCATACTTTAACTCTTTCGTTTAATTGATAATTGAGCACATGGATGATCATGGTGATGGTTTGTATGAAAATTTTTAAAACCCGATTTTATCGCGCTTCCGCACTATTTATGTAATTTGATTGCATATTCGCGCTATGTACAAACCCAACATCACAAACTAAAATCGTTCCTAATAATTGGATTACTAAAAAGGGGATTAGTGAATCCGGATAGATTAGTACATACGGTGCTTACTCTTAGGAAGAATATGATTGATCTCATAATCATTTGTGTGGAGACACTAAAGCAAGTATGTAGGTGCTTATTAGAGAATAAGTTCACTGAACGTGACTCGCTAAAGAATACCTAATGGAGTTTTACTCACCTGTCAATAGGAATTCCTCTAGTGATAGTAGTACAAGTGATCTTTGGACTTGAGATCATCATAGTATCTTGTGTATGATGAGTTATATTTTGACATATCCCTTAAGACCTTTAGGGTATATCAAATGGTATGATTGGATATAATAAGTTGTACATGGAGATAGGTGAATGATCAACAAAGAATTTACCTCGTCTAGTAAAAGATGTGAATGTCCTATGTGATTCGATAAATGACAACTCAGTAGTCCTTGGCCAAGACAGAATGAATTTAGAAAGGAGTTTCTAGTTTGCATTAATTAGAGTTGTGCATTTGAGAATCGAAATACATATAATTAAATAAAATAAGACTTGACGGAAATTCCATGTCTTATATTTAATTGGTACATTATATGGTAGAAGGATTGAATTGTACGGTAACTATGCACTGAAAGGTTCTTTTGTGATTAATGTTAAAATCTATATTATCTGGAAAGTCGTTGATCGCTAAGAGGGCTTACCCTTATTGTAGAATAAATGTTATTTATTTAAATGAATTAAATAGTTTAATTTATTTATTTAAATAAGATTAGAATTGTTCTAATTGATTTATTCACAACCGGTTTAATATGGAGAACCTAAAGGGTCACACCGCAAAAGGAAAAAGATTTATTTAAGAAGTAAATGGCATAATTGTAATAATAAGTTAAGTGTATTTAATTTAGTCTACGGAGATGGAATAAATTAAATAGCTTAATATTTATTATTTAATATTTTGGAAATATTAAATATAAATTAATAAGAGGAGTCTTATTATTATTATTACTATTACTATTATTTAATTCCTAATAGGGATTGAGAATTAATTAATAGAAGTACTCTCTCATGAATTCCTAATTAGATTAGGAGCATAATTAATTAAAGGAGTTTAATTATAATAGAAACCCTAATCCTAAATATTTTAAGGGAAGGTTTTTCCTACATCTATAAATAAGAGGAGTCTTATCATAGATTAGAGTTACACACTCTTGCATTAGATTGTGCAGAGTACTTGCAATTTCTGTAGAGATAGAAATTAGGGTTTTGACAACACCCAACTTCTTGAATACCTATTCTTCCTTGGTGGATCACCTCTAGAGGCCAAACACTTGGGTGGCTAATATTGATCAAAGGAAGGAATCTCATCGGTAGAATTCGAGGAGAACACGAAGGACTAGGAGTTGAACTTGTACCCGAAGAAGCTTTGATCTACGAGGGTATAATTCTTATTCTCTTTCTCTTTCGTTTAATTGATAATTGAATACAAGGATAGATCATGGTGATGGTTTGTATTAAATTTTTAAAATCCGTTTTATCACGCTTCCGCCCTATTTATGTAATTTGATTGCATGCTTGCGTTATATACAAACTTAACACTCACATAGCATATATATAGGAGGGTATATATATAACCAAGCATATCCAACACAAGTTATACGACATAGTTGTTAGGTATCTGTACCAACAATGACAGTATATAGAAAAATATTCCAATATGTTCGAAGACTTGTATACAACAGTAATTAGTTTGCTCAGAATTTGGGACTTGCATAATATTCAGAGTTGTGCAAGACAGGAAACTTGCACACGATATACAAAGGTGTATAAGTTAGGGAACTTGCCTGTATTGCTGCTACTATTTACTATAAACCTCCTCTTCGGGTAACCTACAATAGTTGTAAGTTACTCTATTATTAATCACTATTGAAAATAATAATCATAACTGGTTCAATCATTACCGTGTTTACAACTAGGACTTACGCAACACATTTCCAAATGTTTCATTTGTTTAGTCACTTATCAAGGTTCCCTTAGTAAGCCTGACCGAATCATCGTGTTATGGTGCCTATTAAGTTCTCTTATTTGCACTTCTTATTATGCCATCTTACCTTTTTAATAGTCTGTCGAAGTGCCCTATGATCGTAGGGCAACGCCCTATGGTTGGTACTCTACGATCGGCGAATAGGACTTCTACCATCGGCTGACTCAGTCATTCTATATTTGTGTGATTATTTCGCGACCAGTTCGGTCGCTCTACGTTAGTGTATTTTTTTTTATGATTAGTCGTTCGGGGGGACTTACCCTACGACTCGGATCGACTCATTGGGTTGGGTCAGATGTGGAATTCTAAGTCACTTATTATAAGGAGTGTAAGTCAGCTGTAGAGATTATAGTCGATGATGTGGACTAGACTTCGGTTTGAGAATTCACCGAACTAGCTGTTTAGATACACTTCGATCTGATCTTCTTTTCAAACTTTAAGATGTTCAATAACTATCTTGGGATCTACAGTCCACGAGTTTTGACAGTGTCAGTCCATTGTCAGAGCTGACATACTCTACGATTTTTCTAATCGTAGAGTTTCATGGTGGTCGTAGAGTATCTGGCTAAATGACTCTACGATTAAGAAGCTCTATGATCTATAAGCTCTACGATCTTCAATGGGCTCTACGATCTCTTTCAGACTTTATGGTCTTCATTGAGTTCTACAATCTCTAACATACTCTACGGTCTTGAATGAGCTCTACGATCTCTAACAGACTCTACGATCTTCAATGAGCTCACGATCTTTGAGTAGACAGCTCTATGATCTCTAGCAGACTCTGCGATCTTCAACTTGCTTTGCGATCTCAGAGTAGACAACTCTATGATCTTTGGCAGACTCTGCGATCTTCACTATACTTTACAATCTCTTAGTAGACTGCCCTACGATCTTTGACAGACTCTGCGATCTTGACCAGTATGTTCTACAATCATTCACTGTTGTTGCTCTTTGAACTCCAACTTTTAAGCAGTCAGCTCTACGATCTTAGACTGTTTCACTGTCTTGCTCTACGATCGTTTCCTAACTTAGTTCTATACTAAGTACTCATTGTACGAATGTTGAGTGTACTAATCCCTAATTTAGTAATCCAACGATTAGGAATAATTTTAGTTTGTGAGCTATCTAGAATTTAGATCTCATTAGCATGATCATCATCATGATTCTAAAAGCATTGCTCAAAACTATGGGTTTATCACATTTAATATAACAGCACTATGTAGATAATATAAAATGCCTTTTAAGAAAATCAATTCTTTTATTAATAAATGAATAAGATTACAAAGTATATGCTATATCATATCAAATATGATTAACTTGTGTGCATACTACTTTCAAAATCTTAGGCCAAAGTACTAAGTTTATACTCTATTTTTGGTGTTCCAAGTGTTTTTCACTAAAATCATCACCAAATCTTTGTTTTAATACCTTTTTACTCCATTCCAACTGGGTTAGCTTCGTAACCCATGAAACTACAATACCATAACAACAAACAAATTAAACAAATAAGGAATCATTGCTTTACAGTCCTCTAAAAGTCTAAACAGTCCAAGTTCATGTCCAAAGTCCATTGTTCTTCCTCCATTAAGCAAAGGTACGGATTTGTTCCCTTTTTTTCCACTTTGATGTTATTAATGGCTTACATAACCTCTTAACAACATTTACAAACAATCATAACAAACAACAACATCAAGAATCGTCACAAATCTGACCCACAAGCTTAAGAGCTCAAAAACCTTCAAAACTCAAAAACCTTAACAACAATCGAATGAAATGGATTTTGGTTAGTGTCTTACCTCTGTAAATCCTTCCTAGAGGTTAAGAAGATTGCTAGGCTTTGCTTGAAGTCCTTATTTCTTGCCTGGCTTCTCTTCTTCCTCCACCTGTGCGCTTTCTCCTTCTTCTTCCTTGTTCTCCTTCTTCTTTGTTCTTCTTCTTCTTCTTCCTACTGAACTCTCTCTCTCTCTCTCTCTTTCCCCTTCTATTTTTTGCAGATGGAATGGGAGAGAAGGAATGGATTGGGAGAAGTGGAGGGAGTGGCTTCGGGAGGGATGAAATGGAGCACTAGGTTGCTCAATGCATTTGTCCAACAAATACAAGGCTTGCCCGACCATTCCCTCTACTCTCTCATTTGATTAGTCCAAAATGGTTGGTTGGTTCTCTCTTAGAGTAACATGCAAAAATAAATACACAAATACACCAAAAATATATCCGAAAACTCCCACTTTTGTACCCAATTTGCTCAATAACTCTATAAATAATTAAAATGGGTATTACCATAAAATATAGGGATCGGTAAAAATAATTATTATGGAATTTGTCCATTTATTCTGAACACCCATATTATACATTTTGGATACGGATAAAATAACGTATCAGCTCAAATAAAATTTTTGACGCTTGGAAAAATTATTCATTCGCATACACGTATTAACTAAATTATTCAACATCGAAAAAGACGTAAAAATATCTGGCATGAATAGTGCCATGAATAGTGCCTAGGGAAGCGTGTTCGTGAATAGTGATTTAACGATATTGCGCGAAATCAAATTATTCACTTATACGAAGCTACAACCCATAAAATTCATGCATTCATTTCATATAGGTTGTCACACAACCTTTAAACATGCAACACAAAAATAATATCAATAAAATATAATATATTCATTAATATTCAAAAATTTGAATTACAAGGCAAATCCAAAATTTTCGATCGTTACATCTACTACAAGAAAATTAACTAAGTCCGACGGAATTATTTTCGACGGAATATATTCCGTCGGAAGTATCGTATTTTCGATGGAATGATTCGTCGAAAATAATTCCGTCGAAAATAAGATAACTCCGACGGAATTCCGTCAGAACTTAGATACGCATTTTGGCGCCAATGTTCCCGCCAGCGCCAAACATATGTTCGACGGAATGGGATTATCTCCGACGGAATATCCGTCGAGGATAACGTAATTTCGAGGAATGTAATTTCGACAGAAATTCCGTTGGAAATATCCTTTAAAACCTTATCAGTTGCAGCAGCCGCCTCCTGTATCTCATTTCTCTCTAATCTCTCATCTCTCTCTGTCTCTCATCAGCCGCATCTCTCTCTCTCTCTATTCTTCCCGGCCGCCTCCTCCACCTCCGGCAACGACACCACACCACCGCCGCTTCCCCACCTCCGGCGACTCCCCACAGGTAAGTAACTTGAAATCATTTAATAGTTAGGGTTAATTTTGGTTAAATTAAAATTTGTTATTGATTGAATGTTGTAGAATTAATTTGTATAGTTATATTGATTCATATTGTTGAATCTATAGAATCTGGTATTGGGAATTTTCAATAATTATTGATTGATGTTGTAGAATTTGTATAGTGGTTTAAATTGGGAATTCTGAAATTAGAGTATTAGTCGAGAAACTGAAATTGGTGCTGCCATGGATATGAAATTGAGAATATACTTTTCCCCTTTGTTTGTTGGGACTGATTTTTTTTTTGTTACTGTGTATCATTTGGTCTGAAGAGCTTGAATTTTATTAACTATATTATTGTGCATGTATGCAAAATATTTGGGACTGAAAACAGTTTGGTTTGGGACTTAAAACAGTTTAATTTGGGACTGAAAACAGTTTGGTTTGGCTTTACTTTATTAATTGGTTATTGTGTATGCATCAATTTATTACTGTCATTTTGATTTGGCTATGAAAATTGGTAAAGTGTAAATCATTTTGATTGAGAAGTGATATTTGTGACGTCCCCAAATTCGGGTCTCCAACTACCCGGATCCGGTCATCACGATCCAATACAACATTCACCTCCAACAACATACATCGACTAAAATATGGAATATAACAAACATATGTTGTTCATTAGAAAGGTGTTACTAGTCCCAAGATACAATAACCTTAAATACTTAACACAAATCCATACCCCAAATAACTATCAGGGTTTAAATTACATTAATAATAATTTGCTACACTTATAATAAAATCAGACGTGAAGCCTATCACTTCATCTTTTCTTTCCCTTTGCTCTTTCCTGGTGTCTCGGGTTTAGCTGCAATGGAGTCATGATATAGCAAGGGTGAGCAACGAGTTTGCTCAACAAGTTTAAAGTACAACAATAAGGATATATCATGACGAAAGGAATATAGAAAGAGATTTCAACAATATAATTATCATAATCAAGATCAATATTTGCTTTTAGAACAGTTGATAGTCAAGTAGACTTTGAACAATAACGTCCAAAGGAGTCAATAGCTAATTGACCCTCTGGTTACTGGCTACAGAATAAGTACTTGAGGGGATCAGCCTCGCGTACGCTATGTATATGCATAACATTTAACTCTGATGTTTGTACCTTATATACGGTACCTAGGGTATTCCCCTATAATAAAAGGGGTGTTCATTCAGTCTAAGAATCCTTACCATCGATTGGTTCGGATAGCTTTTATAAATTCTCACATACTTGCCTGACCGAACAAGGGTTCAGACTTAATCATGAATAGTTCGTGAATTTCGGAACTTTAATAAATGTACGAATTCAAATGCACCGAATGCGAGTGTCAATAATATTGATGTGGAATAACTGTAAATTAATTAAACCACTTAAGCATTCTTGGAATAAAATTTCAAGCTACAATACAATAGTAGCCTGCTCAAATGAAAAAAAAAACTTGCAACAATTAAAGTTTCGGAATAGAGAACTTGCTCAATGTAAAAGTTGAGTAAGATGAAACTTGCATTCAATATACTGAAGAATGAAGTTAGGGAACTTGCCTGCTTGCCCAGCTACAATTAATCTTAGCTTTAACTACTTGACCTTGGAGAACCTATCATTGATAAAGTTGACTTATCAATTAATATGGCATAGTTGTACATTGATACACCCTCTTATGCTATTTATTTAGCAGATAAACAATTCACCATCTACATTTAATTAGTATTTAACATTAGCTAAATAGAAATTAATTTATGACCTTTAGCTATTTAAAATAAATGATAGCTAATCATGATTACTTATTCTTCGAATACTCAGATCATTACCCTTATTTGTCTCTAAGTATGGGTTATAAATCCTTATTTACTATTTATAAAATAAATTTATTATGGCTTAATAGCAACTAAATAATGATTGATCATTTATTTAGTTTTATTAGCGCTCAATTACTAATCACCTTTAAGGGTAACTGAGTAATTATTATTCCTTGTTCCTTATTCAACATTAATTAAATACTTAATGTATAAATTCTACACACGCTTAATTATTATTTAATATTAAATAATCATTAAATATTTATTATCTTTATTTATTAAGGGCCAAAAGTAGATAATTAACCTATTAGTCTCACTCATACTTAATCATTATTTCATTAATGATTAAGTAATTGTTATCCTCATTAGCTTTATTCATACCTAATTATTATTAATATTAATTAGATAATAATTAGATATTTATCATCTTTATTTAATATTATTAAATAATAAATAATTATTTTATTAATTTATTCATACTTAATTAAATATTTAGTACCTTTATTTATTATTATTTGATAAGTAATAAATAATTACCTTATTAACTTCATTCATACTTAATTATTATTTAATATTAATTAAATAATAATTAAATATTTATTATCTTTATTTATTATTATTTGATAAGTAATAAATAATTACCTTATTAACTTCATTCATACTTGATTATTATTTAATATTAATTAAATAATAATTAAATATTTATTATCTTTATTTATTATTTATTGATAAATTATTTATTGATAAATAATAAATAATTTATTTATTTATTTATTTCATACTTAATTATTATTTAATATTAATAGTAATTAAATATTTATTATCTTTATTTATTACTTAATAAGTAATAAATAATTAATTCATTAATTTTATTTATTAGTTATAATAACTAGTTAATTTACAAGTACATTATTAACTCAATTTAATAACCAATAATTAAGCCAAGGATAGCACATTCGATTATCAGTTAGACTCCATTGAATTACACAACCCATTAGTTCCATTGTTGTATAATACTACTCATGTTAATAGTCCTATGCTCATTTCTTTCTGTAAAATTTCATTCCAAGTGCATAACCATACACAACACAATAGGAAAGTTTCCAAACAGATTCACAGCCAAGGTTGAGTTTCATGTAAACAAGGCTGTCAACAGAACATTTCAATACTAAAATAAAAATAATTTTTCGTTCAGGCATTATCACAACACCATAGAAAAAAAAACTCCCAACTGATTTATATCAACACAAATTTTCAGTTCTAGTACCAGCCATAATACCAACATGGACTAAAGTTTGATTCCTATTAGCAATGTGTATTGACAGCATGATTAACACCAAACGAAGCAACAACCTGTAATTGACCCCAATGTGCATACAATACAAGCCTAACACAGTACACAATCAAGATACTAAGATCTCTCAAGATTTTTTCAATATACAGAGTCCCAAGGAGTAACACAATACAACCCAGTTATAGAAGAAAAAGAAAAACAATTTCAACAAACCATAGCAGCTCAATGGTATACCTTGAGCTCGACCGAACCGCTGCCTTCCTCCTTCTCCCACAATACGAAATCCAGCCGGACATTCACCGTAGCTCCCCTCTGCGATTTCTCTCTCTATTTGTGACTCACCCTCTAGTTTGGAACCCCAAATTTTTTTGCAGCTCGGTTTAGGTTTGTGAGGGTTTCAATTTATAGAGAATATTTTACCCAATTGACTTGGGCAATACCCTAATTAACCGAGTCAATGACCGTCGGTAGAAGAAGAGTGGACGGACGGTCGCTCACATCACGCCCCATCATTACCCAGCTAGGTTCGGCCGGCACCCTCGAGCCGCGTAGTCCCGTCGGTCGATTCACGGAATTTCTGGAACCCTTGGTCCGTTTGATTGTTGCTCAGTCGCGCACCTCGAACCTGGAACAGCCCAAAGGTCGACGAGTTCTTCCTCCAGTCCGAACGGCCAGTCGCCTCATATCATTGCACCGGCCTTTTACACGCCGGCGCACGGCTTGGTGTGACCCCTGCTTCTCTTCCGTTTCGTCTGATTTGAGAGGTTTGGTCTGAGTTGCAGTCTAGGGCTTAGAATCCCCCCTTGCTCGGTTATCCCCAATTAAGCTACCGTTTGCCCAAATCATATTAGAAATGGATCCGACCCGTTGCCCTTATCCAACCTGATTGGCCCAACAGGAAAAATAAAAAGGAAATTGATCCAACGCCAATAATGTTGGGCCATTCGAAATAAAAATGGACCAATCCACTAACTAATATTAACAATAATTATATTTCTAGCACCTAAATTAAATGACCAACTTGATAATTTATTATTTAAAAATATCTATTTTATCAATAAATCCCCCATTCGAATTATTTAATTCGATAAATTTAATGCAACATCACGATAAAATTATTTATTTAGATTCTTCCCAATTTTCTTGCCAGCCAACACTTAGGGTTGCATTACTAACTTATTCGAACTATTAGTGGATCCCTTTAAGGGAAATTAGTAGGTCATATAGTTATATAATTAAATAATAATATCTACATGGGTCCAATTAAGTTCGTAAAATTAAATAAAATAAATTTCTCATATCGAAATAATTTGGTAATAAGGTTTAAATTTCCTGGACATTACAATATTTCTGCAGTATATATGTTTGAGATGAATATGTAATATTTCTGACGGAATTTCCCACGGAAATTCTGTCAGAATTATTTAGGAGCAAAATTGTGGGCCCTCCTTGGTAATATTTATGTATTTTAATTAGTTTCCAATATTGAATTGAACTAAGTAGCATTTACTTAGTTTCAAACTCCTAAGCTAAATTTAATAACATATAAATAAAATAAAATAAAATAATTAAAATAACATAAAATAATACAAATTAAAGTAAAGAAATAGACCTTTTTCTTGTAGTGATCCTCCCCCTTATAAGAATTATGTCCCTAGAATTACAATCTAGGTACAAAAAACTTAACATGGGTTCACTCAAAAAGATGCGGATAATTCTTCCTCATCTTAGCATACATTTATTTTATTAATTACCAAAATAAATTAGGACTTTATTTAAAATGGTATCTCCCACTATTTTCATCATACTATATTATCCTCAATATATAGTTCGACAAATCTAAGATTTGCTAGTGAGAATAAGGATCACATTTCAAATGTATATAGCCTTGTGTGACACAACAAACTATATATAAATAAATAGGTAAACAACTATTGTCAATTATATCACCATGTAACTCCTTGTATTTTGTCTCTTAGATTATTTTGATCAAGTGTGACACATCCGAATCAAAATTATCCAAGTTAAGTTCAACCTAGCACTTCTATATATGTGAAGAGAAAAACACCATCCTTGTGTGACACAACAAAACAACATTGTTCAATTCCTTAATAAGCATCAAATGTAATAAAGCAACATCTTTGATGAGTGAGTTTCATACCTACGAATTGGATATCTTTTGAACCCAATTCTTTGCTATCCTTAGGTATTTTTAGTGTCTATTTACTTGTTTTATGCTTTTGTTGTGTAGGGATCTGCCTTGGACGACCGTGGTGAAAGTAGTATGCACACAAGCCAATCATATTTGATATGATGTAGCATATACTTTGTAATCTTATTCGATTATTAAAGGCATTTTACTTTATCAACATAGTGCTGTTATATTAAATGTGATAAACCCATAGTTTTGAGCAATGCTTTTAAAATCATGATGGTGATCATGCTAATGAGATCTAAATTCTAGATAGCTCACAAACTAAAATCGTTCCTAATCGATGGATTACTAAAAAGGGGATTAGTGAATCCGGATAGATTAGTACATACGTTGCTTGCTCTTATGAAGAGGATGATTGATCTCATAATCATTTGTGTGGAGATACTAAAGCAAGTATGTAGGTGCTTATTAGAGAATAAGTTCACTGAACGTGGCTCGCTAAGGAATACCTAATGGAGTTTTACTCGCCTGTCAATAGGAATTCCTCTAGTGATAGTAGTACAAGTGATCCTTGGACTTGAGATCATCATAGTATCTTGTGTATGATGAGTTTATACTTTGACATGTCCCTTAAGACCCTTAGGGTATATCAAAGGGTATGATTGGGTATAATAAGTTATACATGGAGATAGGTGAAATGATCAACAAAGAATCTACCACTTCTAGTAAAAGGAGTGAATGTCCTATGTGATTCGATAAATGACGACTCAGAAGTCTTTGGCCAAAGCAGAATGAAATTAGAAAGGAGTTTCTAATTTGCATTATCAGAGTTGTGCATTTGAGAATCGAAATACATATAATTAAATAAATAAGACTTGACAGTAATTCCATGTCTTATATTTAATTGGGACATTGTATGGTAGAAGGATTGAATTGTACGGTAACTATTCACTGAAAGGTTCTTTTATGATTAATGTTGAAATCTATATTATCTGGAAAGTCGTTGATCGCTAAGGGGGCTTACCCTTATTGTAGAATAAATATTATTTATTTAAATGAATTAAATAGTTTAATTTATTTATTTAAATAAGATTAGAATTGTTCTAATTGATTTATTCACAACCGGTTTAATATGGAGAACCTAAAGGGTCACACCGTAAAAGGAAAATATTTATTTAAGAAGTAAATGGCATAATTGTAATAATAAGTTAAGTGTATTTAATTTAATCTATGGAGATAGAATAAATTAAATAACTTAATATTTATTATTTAATATTTTGGAAATATTAAATATAAATTAATAAGAGGAGTCTTATTATTATTATTACTATTACTATTATTTAATTCCTAATAGGGATTGAGAATTAATTAATAGAAGTACTCTCTCATGAATTCCTAATTGGATTAGGAGTTCAATTAATTAAAGGAGTTTAATTAAAATAAAAACCCTAATCCTAAATAGTTTAGGAGGGTTCCCTATATCTATAAATAAGAGGAGTCTTATTATGATTTGGGGTTAGACAGTCAGACAATTAGATTGTTAGACAATTTACACACTCTTCCATGAGAATTGGAGAGAGAGAGAGTACTTGCAATTTCTATAGAGATAGAGACTAGGGTTTTGCCAATACCCATCTTCTTGAGCAACTATTATTCCTTGGTGGATCACCTCTAGAGGCCAAACACTTGGGTGGCTAACGTTGATCAAAGGAAGGAATTCAATCGGTGAAATTCAAGGAGAACGCGAAGGAATTGGAGGTGAACTTGTACCCGAGGAAGCACGGTTCTACGAGGGTATAATTTCTTAATCTCTATCTCTTTCGTTTAATTGATAATTGAGCACATGGATGATCATGGTGATGGTTTGTATGAAAATTTTAAAATCCGTTTTATCGCGCTTCCGCACCAGAATGTAATTAGATTACATGTTCGCGCCATGTACAAACCTAACAGTGGTATCAGAGCCTAACCTTGTGCTAATTATCGATTATGATGATTTCATGTATGTATGGTATGCGATTGGATCGAAATTTTTGGGCAGAATAAAATTTTTCTGAATCAGCGTCGCGGCGCAGCTGCGCCGCCTCCAGTTCATTTTGGAGCGCAGCTGCGCCGAAACCCAGAATCAGTTTTTTCTGGGGAGCAGCGCAGCTGCGCCGTCTTTTGTCCCAGTGCATTCTGGGCGCAGCTGCGCCGGTCAGCAGAATCTGAAAAATAAATTTTACTTCAATTAAAATAAAAGGTTTATTTAATTGATATAAATTAAGAATAAAGGAGTTTATTCACATATGGAATAGGATTCCATGTTTCCTAGAATAAAGGAGTTTATTCACATATGGAATAGGATTCCATGTTTCCTTAAAAATAAAGATGTTTATTTTGATAAGGAATAGGATTCAACATATTTTATTCTCCAATAATTTTAAGTTAAAATAAAAGAGTTTATTTTGAACTTGAAATTGGTTTCCATGTTAATTAAAATAAAGGAGTTTATTTTGATTTGGAATTTGATTAAAAATAAAGGAGTTTATTTTTATTCAAAATTGGATAAAATAAAATAAATAAGTTTATTATGATTTAAATTTTGATTAAAATAAAGGGGTTTATTTTGTTTCAAAATTGGATTTCTAGTAAACTTTTAATTGCCCATTAATTGATATCAATGCATATATGGAATGGTTTTATTATTCATGAGATGAATGTTATTTATTGATACATATGGAGATATGTATGATAATAAATAGGGATTGATTATGGACTACTGACCAATGTGTGATTGGATTTATTTTAGTGGATGCTTGAATGAATGGGTTTTTATAAATGGGGTCTGCGTACCTCGTCTTCTCTAGTTTTTTCTTGATGTAAATTCTATCTTCCTCCTATGTACCTCCCCTTGACTGCTGATCAAGGTTTCTATTTATTGTAAATAGTTTATGTAATAGGTTTAGTTAGAATTACTTGAAGAATTGGAGACAAAGGAGCAAGGAGCGCTTGAAGACCCGTTTGTAATGGAGCCCGGGTTTAAATGTAATAGTTATATTTAAATTTAATTCTTGCACCCTAGGTTTGACCTTTTGGTTCACTTGGTGGCTCTAGTGAACCAAACTAGAATAAAAGTCCATAATCAATCCGGGTAGAATATAGTATTCTATATGTGCATGCTTACTATATATATATTATATATTATCCAACATGCTTCGCATGTTAAATAATATGACGCGTATTTTATATATATATGTGCATGCGCGCTAAACAAGATGAGATAAATAATAACAAACCCCTCAAAGAAATTATATTAAGTCCTAAGCGTTCAAAGATATTTGGAATATCGAACGTCGCCTTCTAGCATGGTAAAGCGATAGAGTATTAAATATTTAATATGAGTTTGTTGTGTCACCACAAGGCAAGTATTAAAATATTTAAGATGTTGCTTTATCACATTTGATGCTTATACATAGACTGAACGACGCTGTTTTGTTGTGTCACCACAAGGACAGTGTTTTTCTTTCGAATATATGGAAGTGCTAGGATGGACTTAACTTGGATAATTTTGATTCGGATGTGTCACCACTTGATCAAAATAATCTAAGAGGCAAAATACAAGGAGTTACATAGAGATGTAATTGACAATAGTTGTCTACCTATTTATTTATATATCGTTTGTTGTGTCACCACAAGGCTATATACATTTGAAATGGGATCCTTAGTCTCACTAGCAAATCTTTAATTAGAATTGCCGAACTATGTAATGAGGGTAATATAGTTTGATGAAAATAGTGGGAGATACCAATTTAAAATAAAGACCTAATTTATTTTGGTAATTAATTAAAATGAATGTATGCTAAAATGTTGTTAAATTACAAATTCATTTATAGAATTTTACAATGTCTAATTCACTATCACTGCGGAGCATATTAGATGCTAATTAATCGGACCGTATTAAAAGGACTGGTTAAAGAATTTGAGAATAGTTCTCAAGGCTGAAAAGCTATCTTATGTCCTTAATATGTCTATTCCTGCAATGGTTGCAGACAATGCCTCTGAGGAAGAGATTGCTACTTTTAGAAAGTGGCAAGATGATGCACAGTTTGGCTCACAGCATCATGCTCGCATCCATGAGTCACGAGCTTCAGCGTCAGCATGAAACTATGGATGCTCCTGCTATACTCTTGCACCTTCAAGGAGTTGAAGGGTGAGGAAAGTAGGACTATTAGATATAAGATATCTAAGGAGCTCTTCCGATCTAGAATGACCGATGGCACTACAGTATAGACAAATGTCCTAAAATGATCAATATGATTGAACAATTGGGACAACTGGGTTTTAATGGATGGATGAGAGTTGATCCAAGATTTGATCTTGCAATCACTTCCAGACTCTTTCTCACAAATTGTTGTGAATTTCCACATGAACAAGCTATATGTCAGCCTGCCTGAGTTGCTTAAACATGTTGAAAACTGTAAAGAGTCACTTTCCAACCAAGAAAGACCAAGTCTTACTGGTAGAAGTTTCTTCCAGAAAGCGGAAGAGGGCCAAAGGATCTTCTTAAAAGAAGAACAATTCAAGAAGGCAAATGGAAAGGCAAAAACAAAGGATAATAAGAACAAGACTGATGCAGATAGCAAAGGAGTTTGCTTCCACTGCAATAAGCCAGGATACTGGAAAGGAAAACTGTAAGGAGAATCTTACAGAGGCTAACCAAAAGAAGCTTAGTGAAGCTTCGGTTACAGATATGGGTTTGTTCATAATTGAAATAAATTTTTCTATAAGTCAAGGTTCTACTTGGGTATTGGATACCGGCTGTAGTTCTCACGTATGCAATCCAATGCAGAGACTAAGCAGAAGTAGAAAGCTAAACAGGGAATAAGTAATCTTACGCGTGGAGAATGAAGCAATGGTTGCTGCATTAACCGTAGGAACTTATAGTTTAGCATTGCCTACGGGCAAGTCTATTAAGTTAATAAGTTGTTATTATGTTCCAGTTCTCTTTAGAAACATTATTACTTCCATTGTTGGACAAGGAAGGTTCTGGTATTATATTTAAGAACAATTGTTGTTCTATTTATAATGATAATGTTTTGTTTGAAACTGGAAGATCACTTGATAGACTTTGTAAACTTTACTTACATGAAAAATATTTTGCAAATTGAACAAACTAATAAAAGAAAAAGGAGATGGTCATTCAAAGAGTTGAATGTGTGTATTTGATGAAATACAAGTCTGAATCATTTGAAAGGTTCAAAGAATTCAGAAGTGAAACAAATTGACAAAGTATTAAGATTCTTTGATCAGATCGAAGAAAGAATACTTGTGCAATGAGTTTCTAGATCATCTCAAAATGGTATTTTCTCATAATGGGACACCTCCTGATACGCAATAATTGATTGGTGTATCTAAAAGGAGAAATTGTACCTTGTTGGACATGGTGCAGTCCATAATGATTTTTACCGACATTCTAGTATCCATCTGGGGTTTGCCCTAGAAACGGCTGCATATCTACAAGATAAGGTAACCTCAAAAATCCGGCCCCAAAACTCCATAAAGGTTATGGATAGGGAGGATTCCTAGTCTTAAATATGTTAAGATAAGGGGTTGTCCAACTTATGTGAAAAAGGTTTCAAAGATAAGTTTGGGACAAAATCTGACAAGTGCAGATTTGTGGGATATCCTAAAGAAAGTTTAGGGTATTATTACTATAATTCTACACGCTGCCTTCTTAGATAAAGGAGTTTATCATCGAAGGAGATAGTGGGAGGGTAATAGATCTTGAAAGAGTTCAAGTACCACAAAGCACTTTAAGTTGATCCGAGGAACCTGTAGATAGACCTATTGTACCACAACCGAATCGTAAATCTGGAAGAGTACCGAAGATACCTGGGAGGTATGGATTCATCATAGAGGATGATGATAAGGTACGCATCATAGAGGATGATGATCCAGTTATATACGATAAGGCTATGAGTATAAGATACTCAGAGAAATGGTAGATGACCATGAAATCCGAAATGGACTCCATGTATGAGAACCAAGTATAGACTCTGGTTACTCCACATAAGGGCTTAGTGCCTAGAGTGTGTATATGGGTCTTTTAAGAGAAAGACTGGGGCAAATGGCAAGGTGGAGACCTATAAGACCAGACCTGTTTAAAAGGTTTTTCAAGTCAAGGAGTTGACTGTGATAACACCTTATTACCGGGTAATGCTCAAGTCCATTTGGATTTTACTTGCAATTGCAGCTTATTACGAAATCTGGCAAAATGGATGTGGAGACGTCCTTCCTCAATGAAGACTTGAGGAGAATGTATGTATGATACAGCCAGAGGAATTTGTTTCAAAGGTTGAAGCAAATTGTGTTTTAAGCTACAATGATCCATTGATGGATTGGAGCAAGCTTCTCAAAGATGGAACATTCATTTTGATGAGACAATCAAAAGAGTTTGATTTTATCAAAAACGAGAATGAACCTAGTGTATACAAAAGGGTCAGTGGGAGCGCTGGGTGTGACATTCTTGGTATTATATGTTGATATACTACTGACAAGGAATAACACACCAATGCTACAATCAGTAAAGATAAAATTGTCTAAACATTCCTCCATGAATGACTTGGGAGGAGCATCCTATAAATTGGGGATATAAATCTATATAGATAGATTTAAAAGGATGTTCGGCTTGACCCAAGGAACGTATATTCATTTGATACTAAAGGCGTTTAGCATAGCAAACTCCAAGAGAGGTCTCATGATGATGAGCCATGGAGTGTATCTCTCTAAAATTGTCTCCAATTAAAAGAGAGATCGCATGAGTTACTATCATGTATGCAGTGAATATACAAGGCCTGATATTGATCAGTCATATTCTGGAGATGATCACTGTAAGACAGTGATAAACATCTTTAAGTACTTAACCGGTACTGAAGATGTGATTATGATTCATGGTAGGTCTGAATTAAAACTAGAGGACTAAACAGACTCAAGTTTTCAGACTGACCAAGACGATAACAAATCCACTTTAAGGTAAATCGTTACCTTAAAAGGTGGTGCAGTGAATTGGAAAGGTTCCAAACAGCAAAGAGTTGTTGGTTTAGTGACAAAGACAAAGTATATAGCTGTAAATGAAGCTGCAAGTTGATTGTTTGGATGAAAAGTTCATCACAGAACTAGGAATAGTTCCTAAGTCTCATCTTGGATTCAAACATGTGTTGCGGCACTTTCATTTGATTAGTGGAATCATTGAAAGAGAAGAAGTCACTATAGAGATAGTGGACTCTCAAGAACAACATTGCATATCCATTTACTGAAGCTTTATCCAAACAGCAGGATGATCGTCACTTAGACAAGAAGGGTATTAGATACCATGACGATTGACTTTAGTGCAAGTGGGAGATTGAAAGTAGTATGCACGCAAGCCAATCATATTTGATATGATGTTGCATATACTTTGTAATCTTATTCGATTATTAAAGGCATTTTACTTTATCAACATAGTGCTGTTATATTAAATGTGGTAAACCCATAGTTTTGAGCAATGCTTTTAAAATCATGATGGTGATCATGCTAATGAGATCTAAATTCAAGATAGCTCACAAACTAAAATAGTTCCTAAACGATGGATTACCAAAAAGGGGATTAGTGAATCCGGATAGATTAGTACATACGTTGCTTGCTCTTATGAAGAGGATGATTGATCTCATAATCAGTTGTGTGGAGACACTAAAGCAAGTATGTAGGTGCTTATTAGAGAATAAGTTCACTGAACGTGGCTCGCTAAGGAATACCTAATGGAGTTTTACTCGCCTGTCAATAGGAATTCCTCTAGTGATAGTAGTACAAGTGATCCTTGGACTTGAGATCATCATAGTATCTTGTGTATGATGAGTTATACTTTGACATGTCCCTTAAGACCCTTAGGGTATATCAAAGGGTATGATTGGGTATAATAAGTTATACATGGAGATAGGTGAATGATCAACAAAGAATCTACCACTTCTAGTAAAAGGAGTGAATGTCCTATGTGATTCGATAAATGACGACTCAGAAGTCTTTGGCCAAAGCAGAATGAAATTAGAAAGGAGTTTCTAATTTGCATTATCAGAGTTGTGCATTTGAGAATCGAAATACATATAATTAAATAAATAAGACTTGACAGTAATTCCATGTCTTATATTTAATTGGGACATTGTATGGTAGAAGGATTGAATTGTACGGTAACTATTCACTGAAAGGTTCTTTTATGATTAATGTTGAAATCTATATTATCTGGAAAGTCGTTGATCGCTAAGGGGGCTTACCCTTATTGTAGAATAAATATTATTTATTTAAATGAATTAAATAGTTTAATTTATTTATTTAAATAAGATTAGAATTGTTCTAATTGATTTATTCACAACCGGTTTAATATGGAGAACCTAAAGGGTCACACCGTAAAAGGAAAATATTTATTTAAGAAGTAAATGGCATAATTGTAATAATAAGTTAAGTGTATTTAATTTAATCTATGGAGATAGAATAAATTAAATAACTTAATATTTATTATTTAATATTTTGGAAATATTAAATATAAATTAATAAGAGGAGTCTTATTATTATTATTACTATTACTATTATTTAATTCCTAATAGGGATTGAGAATTAATTAATAGAAGTACTCTCTCATGAATTCCTAATTGGATTAGGAGTTCAATTAATTAAAGGAGTTTAATTAAAATAAAAACCCTAATCCTAAATAGTTTAGGAGGGTTCCCTATATCTATAAATAAGAGGAGTCTTATTATGATTTGGGGTTAGACAGTCAGACAATTAGATTGTTAGACAATTTACACACTCTTCCATGAGAATTGGAGAGAGAGAGTACTTGCAATTTCTATAGAGATAGAGACTAGGGTTTTGCCAATACCCATCTTCTTGAGCAACTATTATTCCTTGGTGGATCACCTCTAGAGGCTAAACACTTGGGTGGCTAACGTTGATCAAAGGAAGGAATTCAATCGGTGAAATTCAAGGAGAACGCGAAGGAATTGGAGGTGAACTTGTACCCGAGGAAGCACGGTTCTACGAGGGTATAATTTCTTAATCTCTATCTCTTTCGTTTAATTGATAATTGAGCACATGGATGATCATGGTGATGGTTTGTATGAAAATTTTAAAATCCGTTTTATCGCGCTTCCGCACCAGAATGTAATTAGATTACATGTTCGCGCCATGTACAAACCTAACACGTGGCGGTAATTAGCACTTCCAGGGGCAAAAGGATAATTCCAGCAGGAAGAAGGATCTCGCCACGGCGAGCCCCCCAGGCTTAAATTCTCGCCGGGGCGAGCTCTTGCCGGGGCGAGCCCCTCCAGGCTTAAATTCTCGCCGGGGCGAGCTCCCAAGGCCATTTTTCTCGCCGGGGCGAGCTCGTCGTTTTGCTGGTGCGGCTGGCTTTGTCTTGTTCTGCAGAAGTGGCGCACCAAGGGAGGATTTTTAGGAACGGTAACATGAGGAGAGAGAAGGAAATTATCAGACATACAGGGAGTTATCATGCTAGGGATTACAGATTCCATATTATCAACATACCATTGGACATCACCGAAACCCTAGTTTTTGAACGGAAGCAAATAAGGAACAAGGAGGTTTATTATCTTCAACTCATCAACTCAAGGAGGAGAGGAGCACGAAATAGGAAAGCAAGAGCTGGAAAAGAGGAACTACACCATACCAATTCGGGAATCTCATTAAAAAGGGGTGTATCTTCATTTGTTTTAGTTCTTCATTCTTATTTGTAATTCCAAACCATGTACTATAATTTGATTATGATGTTATTGAGATTAAATATGAGCTAAACTCTTCATTCTAAGATTGCAATGGAACCCAACTTGTAGTTTAAATTGAATGCTCTCTCTTTGAATGGTAGTTAGACATTACATGAATTGGAGTTCATAACCTTTGCTTAAGGATTAATTGCTTGGCCCGTAATTACCTTGGTAATCTATATGAAATTGAGAAATGGAATATAGGTTGAGACCTAGTTATGGATTCATGTGAAAGTTGGATACTCTTTATGGATAATGTATGAGATTATGTGACGTGAGTCTTATGTATTGTTCTAGAGAGTTGATAATTTGATTGTATTTGGGATAGACATATACCTAAATAACACATGTATCCAATTGAGAATCCTTGCTTAATGATTTCTATTGTGAAATATGGTAATTGATAGAATGGTAAATGAGATTTTACGTGACATGTGTCTTATTGATTGTTCTTGATAGGAGATGCTTGTTAGTGTGTAGAATAGAAATATATCTATACACCACAATAGGAAATACGTATTCGACCATCGAGAGAAGCTTATATATACTTGTGATTTCTCGGATAACAATTCTTATGTCTTAATTTACTAAACAAGAGAGAGTATGATGTTTAAATGAAGAGTTGGGGGAAATTGTAGTCTTAGATCTTTTTATCTTGATTTTTATCCATATTTAATTAAGCGTTGTTTTCTAAATTGTCTTTATTTATCCTTAATCAACAACGACAACAAATCATATTGTCATTGTTTAAATTAGATTATTTTTTCATGCGATTGATATTTAGTAATTATTTAACATAATTCCTTGTGGGTTCCACACTCTACTTATCTTATATTACTTGTGGACCGCGTATACTTGCGCGTGTTTTATTGATTGTGAAATCAAGCAACAAGTTTTTGGCGCCGTTGCCGGGGAATTATTTTACAATAATTTTACCAATATTGATTATAGTCGAATTGATCTTAATTTAGACTTGTTTTTAATTTTTCACTTGATTGTGTAGGTACCCTTGATTTGTATGCGCCGATCACAAAGTCTTGAGTTATTTCCTTACGATCCCGAGATCGAGAGAAATACCCGAAGACTAAGAAGAGAAAGAATCAGGGATTCTAACAATCAAGAAACTATGGCGGCAGAGGAACAAAAAGCATTGAGAGACTATGTAACGCCGCAGATAAGTGATTTACAGTCTAGTATCACAAGACCGACAATAGCTGCAAATGCCTGTGGAATTAAACCGGGAACAATACAAATGGTGCAAAATTAGTTACAATTTGGGGGTTTGGCTAATGACAACCCTAATGAGCATTTGTTGAGCTTTATTGAGATATGTGATACTTTCAAATTTAATGGAGTGACGGATGATGCTTTGAGACTTAGACTTTTTCCGTTCACTTTGAGAGACGTTGGCTTCACTCATTGCCACCGGGATCCATCACTACATGGACAGACTTAGCACCAAATTTTTTGGCGAAGTTCTTCCCTCCTGCAAAGTCTGCTAGATTGAGAAATGAAATTGCAACCTTTGAACAACATCATGGAGAATCATTGTATGAAGCTTGGGAAAGATTTAAAGATTTGCTTCGAAGATGCCCACATCATGGATTCCTCCCATAGATGCAATTGAATACCTTCTAAAATGGATTGGGATCTCACAATCGGTCTTGCATAGATGCAGCTGCGGGAGGATCTTTCATGGCAAAAAATTATGGAGAAGCACTTGATTTATTGGAGGTCATGGCTGCAAATAACTACCAATGGCTAACTTCTAGAATGAGTCAACCAAAGGTAGCCGGAGTATTAGAGGTAGATGTCATCACGTCCTTAGCAGCTCAGATGGCAGCAATGTCAAAGAAACTTGATTCCTTGACTGATTCAAAAGTGCAACAGATGGCTCTTGTTTGTGAATTATGTGCAGGGACACATGCCAACGACCAATGCCCATTTGACCACGAGGCAGTTCAGTTTGTAAGTAGCTACCAGAGATAACCAAATCAGTACCAAAACACTTACAATGCTGGAAATAGGAACCATCCTAACTTTTCATAGAGCAACAATCAAAATTTTCAGCAAGCTCCAAAACCACACCATCCACCAGGGTTCCAAAATCAGCCACAACATCATGCAGCTCAAACTTCACAACCAGAGAGAAAATCAGATTTTGAAGAGTTGATATTGAAACATATTGCTAACAAGGATGTGATGATAAAGAACCAAGCAGCAGCACTCAAAGCTTTGGGAAATCAAATTGGGCAAATGACTAGTTCTATGTCAAATAGACCCCAGGGATCTCTTCCTAGTAACACAAGAACTAATCCAAGGAGAGATAGGAAAGAGGAATGTCAGGCAGTAACACTCAGAAGTGGAAAACAAACCTTACAGGAGCCTGAATTGCAAAAGGGGGCAGCCCACTCATGCTCTCCTCCGGACTTGAATAATGCAGATTTTTCTAAGGAAATGGATAGCAGTGTACCACCTGAGTCGGAACAGAGAGATACCACAGATAAACCTAGTGTTGTTCCTACACCGAAAGTGTTTCCACCAGTGCCTTTCCCTCAAAGACTGTAAAAGCAAAAGTTAGATAAACAGTTTGCCAAATTCCTGGAAGTCTTTAAGAAGCTACAAATTAACATCCCTTTTGCAGAGGCCTTAGAATAGATGTCAAGTTATGCCAAATTATGAAGGGTATTCTGTCTACGAAGAAGAGGTTAAATGACTTTGAAACAGTGGCTTTAACAGAGGAATGTAATGCAGTGTTGCAAAGAAAGCTACCTCCCAAATTGAAGGATCCAGGCAGCTTCACTATACCGTGTACTATTGGTAGCCTTTCATTCAACAAATGTTTATGTGACTTGGGTGCTAGCATTAATCTCATGCCATTATCTGTGTATACTCAGTTGGGACTTCCTGTACCAAAGCCTACAAACATTTCTCTTCAGCTTGTCGATAGGTCGGTTACTTACCCAAAGGGAATTGTAGAAGACATTCTTGTAAAGGTGGATAAGTTCATCTTCCCGGCTGATTTTATCATCTTAGATTTTGAGGAAGATAAAAACATTCCTATTATTCTTGGGAGACCATTTTTAGCTACTGGGAGAACTTTAATCGATGTGCAAAAAGGAGAGCTCACTATGAGGGTTCAGGATCAAGAAGTTACATTTAATGTGTTTAAAGCCATGAAATTCCCTTCGGATGAGGAAGAATATTTTCAGGTGGATGTGATTGGGCAAGTTGTAAATGATGAGCTTTTGAATGTGTTGAACAATGATCCATTAGAGACTACACTTTTGGGAGAGTTCGACATGGATGATCTGGATTTGGTTGAATATCTACAGATTTTGGATACAGTGCCATGGGGAAGCAAGTTTCAAATCCCGTTTGAATCTCTAGAGTATGCTGAGAATGCTACAGATCGGTTGAGACCATCCCTTGAGATACCTCCGTCACTTGAGCTAAAACCATTGCCTAATCATCTCGGGTATGCATATTTGGGTGAATCATCTACTTTACCTGTTATTATTGCCTCTGTTCTTAACGAGTTTCAGGAAAGTAAGCTGTTGCGAGTTCTTAGAGAGTACAAATCTGCTATTGGATGGACCATCGCCGACATCAAAGGAATAAGCCCATCGTTCTGTATGCACAAGATCTTGATGGAGGATGATAGTAAACCCACTGTGGAACATCAAAGGAGACTCAACCCAATCATGAAAGAGGTGGTAAAGAAAGAGATTTTGAAGTGGTTAGATGCTGGAATAATTTACCCCATTTCTGACAGTGCTTGGGTGAGTCCAGTTCAGTGTGTACCTAAGAAAGGTGGTATGACGGTTGTAGCCAATGAAAATAATGAATTGATTCCAACAAGAACCGTATCTGGTTGGAGGGTTTGCATGGACTACCGGAAACTCAACAAGGCAACCCGAAAGGATCATTTTTCACTGCTCTTTATTGATCAGATGTTAGACAGACTGGCAGGACATGGGTACTATTGCTTGTTGGACGGGTATTCGGGCTATAATCAGATTGTTATTGCTCCAGAGGACCAAGAAAAGACCACTTTCACTTATCCATTTGGTACTTTTGCTTTTAGAAGGGTCTCATTCGGATTGTGTAATGCACCGGCCACTTTTCAAAGGTGCATGATGGCAATTTTCTCGGATTTGGTGGAATGCAATGTAGAAGTTTTCATGGATGACTTTTCAGTATTTGGTGATTCGTTTGACAATTGCATGGAAAATCTAGTTCTAGTACTGAAGAGATGTGTGGAAACTAATCTAGTGCTCAACTGGGAAAAATGTCACTTCATGGTTCAAGAGGGGATCATACTTGGGCATAAAGTGTCATCGAAAGGTCTAGAGGTGGATAGAGCAAAACTTGAAACAATTGAAAATTTACCTCCACCAACCTCAGTGAAGGGTATTCGCAGTTTTCTGGGACATGCGGGGTTTTACCGAAGATTCATAAAGGACTTTTCTAATATCTCAAAGCCTTTATGCAGTTTACTAGAGAAAGATGTGTCGTTCAAGTTTGATGAAGAGTGTTTGATCGCATTTGAGCTTTTAAAGAAGAAATTGACCACCGCACTAGTGATAGTTGCTCCAGATTGGTCAAAGCCTTTCGAATTGATGTGCGATGCCAGTGATTATGCAATTGGGGCTGTTTTGGGACAGCGTAAGGAGAAGGTTTTTTATGCTATTTACTACGCCAGCAAAACCTTAACTGATGCACAACTCAACTACACCACTACCGAAAAGGAATTGCTTGCGGTAGTTTATGCTTTTGACAAGTTTCGATCTTACTTGATTGGAACAAGGGTGGTTGTATTCACGGACCATTCAGTTATTCGGTATCTAATTGCAAAGAAGGATGCTAAACCGAGGTTGATTAGATGGATCTTATTGCTGCAAGAGTTTGACTTAGAAATTCGGGACAAAAAGGGGACTGAAAACCAAGTAGCCGACCATCTATCTAGATTGGAGAATCCGGGTCATGACAAGGAAGATAAAGTTCTAATCAATGAGTCTTTTCCGGATGAACAGCTGTTTGTGGTTCAAGGCGAAATTCCATGGTATGCAGATTTTGCTAACTACTTGGTTAGTAACACACTCCCCCCAGACTTATCGTGGCAACAAAAGAAAAAGTTTCTTTATGACGTGAAGAGGTATATGTGGGATGAGCCATATCTATTTAAACATTGCGTAGATCAAATGATTCGAAGGTGTGTTCCACAAAGTGAGGTTGATAGCATTCTACATCACTGTCATGATTCACTATATGGAGGTCATTACGGGGGTGAAAAGACAACTACTAGGGTGTTGCAAGCAGGGTTCTTCTGGCCAACTTTGTTTAAAGATGCTTATCAGTTTGTTCTAAGATGTGATAGATGTCAACGAATGGGGAACATCTCTAAACGACATGAAATGCTTTTGAACATGATCCTTGAGGTTGAAGTCTTTGACGTTTGGGGTATTGACTTCATGGGGCCATTCCCGCCCTCTTTCAACAATCTATACATTCTCTTGGCAGTGGATTATGTATCTAAATGGGTGGAGGCAGCTGCATTGCCTACTAATGACTCCAAGGTAGTGCTGAAATTTCATCAAAAGAATTTCTTCACAAGGTTCGGTACTCCAAGGGCTATGATCAGTGATGAAGGGAGTCATTTTTGCAATAAGCATTTTGCAGCCCTCTTGGGAAAATATGGGGTCAATCACAAAATTGCTACTGCATATCACCCTCAGACCAATGGTCAAGCTGAGGTCTCTAACAGAGAGGTGAAGAAAATCTTGGAAAAGATCGTCAATCCCACAAGAAATGATTGGTCAATGAAGCTGGATGATGCACTTTGGGCATACAGAACGGCTTATAAGACACCCATTGGCATGTCACCATACCAACTAGTTTATGGCAAGGCATGCCATCTCCCAGTTGAACTTGAGCATAAAGCGTTCTGGGCCATAAGAAAGATGAATTTTGATCTCACAGCTCCAGGCGAGAAAAGGCTTCTTCAGCTCAATGAACTTAATGAGTTTCGACTGCAAGCTTATGAGAATTCAAAATTATACAAGGAGAAGGTAAAAAAATGGCATGATAAGAAAATTATTGACAGAAAATTTGAGCCCGGCCAAGCAGTATTACTATACAACTCTAGATTGAGGCTTTTTCCAGGAAAGCTCAAGTCACGTTGGTCGGGGCCTTTCATTGTCAAGCATGCATTTCCTCACGGCGCTGTGGAAATTTTTGGTAATAACCCGGAGGAATCGTTCAAAATTAACGGCCAGCGGCTTAAGCGTTATTGGGGTGGAGGCTTCGATCGCCAGAAAACCTCAGTCACTTTAGCGATCAAGCTTGATACAATGAAAAGTCAGGCCGAGGACTCTAAACCAAGCGCTCGGTGGGAGGCAACGCACCATCTCCCGTATCCTTTATGTTCAGCTGCATTTGTCATAGTAGTTAGTTTTTAAATTTTTCATATTTAGTGTGTTGTGTGTTAGTTGAGGATTTTCAACGTCGAGTCGCTTTCGAGAGTCATTTTTGGCCCTATGTTCCTAATATGTGTTTTGTAGGTTGCAAGGATACAGGGAAGTGATATTAGACATGGTCCCTTTTCTAACTTTTCAAAAAATTAAAATTTGCTTCAGCAGGTGAGCTCGTCGCGGCGAGGATTTTGGCTTGGGATCTCTCGCCCCGGCGAGAGCTCGCCCCGGCGAGAAAAACGTGAAGAAATCTGTCGCCCCGGCGAGAGACGCGGATTTGCAGAACCTAAAATCTCCCCCCCGTTCGAATTTTTCTCCATTCTTCTTCATCCTTACCTTCGGCAACCTAGTACCCAGCACTCCCAACCCGTCCTAAACCATTCGAAATCTAACCCTAGCACAAACCCACTGTCGATTTCAACTTCATAAAGGATTGGCGACCCCTTTTTTCCACATAAATTTCTTTCCAATTATGGTTTACAGTCAGTCCCACCATTACAGTCACCACCATTGAAGCCACTCGTAATTGGTCAATTAATTTGCAAAATTGGGGCTAGAACTCTGTCTCAATACATCTCATTTTATGCTCAAGCTACAATTGGGTAAATTCAAGCAAATCCAACTAACAGCGGCAAGGTTTTCCAACTGAAGATTGATTTCTCACTGTAATTGCTTTAGTTATTGTTGATTTTGATTCGCATTGCATCTGAGAATTCAATTGGGTTATAATTGAGTATATCAAGCACTGAGTTGGGTTCAGGTTGATTAATTTGAACTGCCATTCATATGCTCTATTGCACTGTTGATATTGGATTCCCAATTGAGTTTGTGTTGGCTCAATTGGAGGTTGGGTTTTATATATTTGGTGCATATTGAGAACTTCTTGCAGGAAATTGGGGTTTGAGCAACATTTGAGTTTGGGGGAACTAGTTTTATGCAGTTTCTGCTAAGTGCACAACAGGTGCTTAGTTCAGTTTCAAAAGGAAATTCAGTCCAGTTGTTACCATGCCGCCAAAGCGATTCCGTAGTGAGGGCTCCGCCTCCGCACCACCCCGAGTGTACGACCACAATAAATTCATTAGTACTGAGGTAGCCGACAGATTTGACGAGTTCATCACGGGTAAAGCTCTAACTCCCGAGCGGGGCCTCAGGCCAGAAAAAGGTGTTGATGGGGAGATCTGGGAGCAGATTGATGAGAGGGTTTGGGATACCTTCACGCACCATCCCGACCCGGCGGTTGTTCCTGTGGTACAGGAATTCTACGCTAATGCTCAGGACAGACAGCCGTTTGAGGCCACAGTCAGGGGGAGGAGGGTACCTTTTAGTGCACAGGCCATTAATGACTACTATAACCTGGTGCCACCTGACGTGTGCCAGTACACAAAGTTCATTCGCTCTCAGCCGGATTATGATAAGATTGTGACAGATTTGTGCAAGCCAGGCACCACATGGATCACTAAAAGAGACAGAGGTGCCTCTCTCTTCCACAGCAAGGACCTCAGCTTATATGGAAAGATTTGGTACACATTCCTGAGTGCCAAGCTCATGCCATCCCAGAACGTGAGTGATGTTTTCGAAGGACAAGATAGCGTTGTTATACGCTATTGTCATGGACTTCACGATTGATGTAGGAAACATCATCGAGGGTGGTATCCGCCGGCTCCTGAGGGGTAATGTTCAGGGCGGATTACCTCACCCCTCCCTTATATGCGGATTATGCAGGCAGGCGGGGGTACAGTGGCGAGATGATGAGGTAACACAGCAGCCATCACAGATCCTCGACCACAGACTGATTGAGAGGTACAAAGTATGGGATGGAGCCGAGTCGCATCCTCGAGGCCGAGGCTTTATCATTGTGGCTACTTCCGAGGATGAGGAGGATAATGCTCAGTTGTCTGCCAGTTCATCGCAGCCTAAGGCAAAGTTCAACTCTCAGATCCGCAGCCCCCAGTTACTTATAGACAGACGGGCTAAGAGGCTAGAGAGGCAGAATCAGCGCATAGCAGAGAGGCAGGAGCACATGTGGAACTACACCACTAGCTTCAACGCGGTTCTAGTAGCACAGTACCCGAGTGTAGCTCTACTTCCTTTCCCCGTGCCTACACCGCTACCACCTTTCCCACCATCTGACTCTGACGTCGAGGAGGTGGAGGACCACCCCGCCGATTGATATCCAAGGGAAGTCCTCAGTTCTTCATTTCTTTATCCTTTCTACAATGAGGATATTGTTTATTTCAAGTTTGGGGGTGTTTAGAGTTTGTAGTTATAGTATTTTAGCATGTTGCATTTAGTTGTAGTTTTGCATCCATGTAGTACATTTCAAATCTATGTTAAAGTCTAACACACAAAAAAAAAATAAAAAAATCATCAAAATGACTTTTCTTGCTATTAATGATTATTACTGTTATTGTCATTTGTTTGATGATCTTTGTACATATTCATCGTCTACTTTTCTTTAGTGTTTATTTTTATATAGTATCTTGTAGAACTGCATTTAGAAGCTTATGAGCAGTGCATTTAAGGAAGGCCGATGATGACACGGTGATCACTATTTTAATGTATTCAATACTCTAGAGCAGAATTGCTATGTTAGAAATGTTAACTTGTGCCTGATTCCGTTAAATTTTTAACCCTTTGAGTTCCTAATGCACATATCAATGTTGTTGAGTACGTGAGATTTTAAGTTCAACTCTCTGAAACTGTTGCTCATTAAAAGATAGGATAGCCATCTTTAAAAAAAAAATTGACATGCTTATATACTACTTCGATGTCTGTCTTGAATGCTGGTAATAATTGAAAATGTAGTATAGATAGATATAAGCAGATCTTGACTAGTTTATCTTTGTGGCCTTTGTCATTCGAACAAGTAAGCCCTTTGGAGCGTTTCTACGCTTGGTGCCCTAAAACCATCTGGTTTGGGAGTCATCGGTGGAAAGTTTGCTACATGGATGACATTGAAAAGCCTAATGAAGATAGACATTGCACAGATCTAGATGTTAATAAAACTATCATCGAGATGGAGCGTAAAACGCACTCGGTGATTGTTATAGAATATAGCTAAATAGAGTGTGAAAATAAAAGCTAGTGAGCATGTGAGATACTAGTAGTTGGTTATTGACTGTTTTTTCTTCTTTTGAGCACTGTAGTTCTTAGATCGAATTGTGATCATTGCGTACTCTGACATTCTGACCATACACACACATAAAGGTTAAACATTTGGCGAAATTGGTATGGGTTTCATTTCTGATAATCATATTGTTGAGATGTTGTTTACTTGTTTCTGATTGTTGAGGCTTGATTTCCTTATACTGGCTGCTCTAGGCTTATAGCGCATGCATTTGCATTCATCTACTTCATTGCATTGTGTATTCTTCATTTCCTTTGTTTTTGCTTAAGGACAAGCAATGTCTTAAGTTTGGGGGTATTTGATGAGTGGGTTTCATACCTACGAATTGGATATCTTTGGAACCCAATTCTTTGCTATCCTTAGGTATTTTTAGTGTCTATTTACTTGTTTTATGCTTTTGTTGTGTAGGGATCAGCCTTGGACGACCGTGGCGGTAATTAGCACTTCCAGGGTGTCGACGCCGGTTTCTCGTCTTTTCCGATTTTAGCCTTTTATTAGATGATTTTTGGAAAAGATCGGCATTGATGTCGACGGGGTTTTGAAAGATCGTTTTTTATAATGAGCCAATTAACCAGAGTCGCCAGTTGGTATATTTGAAATGGATGTACCAACTCATCCGAGTTTTCGTTTTTTTGTAAATCGCTGGCTCATGTGTGACTCCGAATTAATTGGTCTGCGAACCGAGATTCATAGAGTTCGGGGGCTTGCTTAAGCGAGGGGAAGGTGTTAGGCACCCCTCGACTTCCGTGAAACACGGTTACCGCAATCTTGATGTTTTCCTATCCTTTAATTCATGAAATGTGTATGTGTGCGTGTGTGTGTGTGTGCCTAATGAATGTTGTGGTGAGTTTTGTATAAAAAAAAGGAATTCTTTTTGGTGTTTTATGAAAGAGACGTGTTTTATTTTGAGAGTGCCTTAGAATGTCGTTTCCGTTAATACGAGAGAGCTCCTTTATTCATGCGAGAGGTTTGTTTTTACTTGTCAAAACTATGAGGTCTTTGTTAGGTGTCGCTTTGTCGAAACAAGAATCTTTTAAACCTTCGTCAAAATAGGAATCGAAATCTATACATTGCTTTCATAAAATGATGGGCAACTTCTAGGATATCTTTAACCCTATGCACAAAGATTTAGTAAAACGTTTCGTTCATTCATAAAAGCCATTTTTGGTGATGTTTGAAGATGATTTTCTTTGACCTTCTCGTTTAATAGGAATTGACATTTATTAACACTTCCAAATTTTAGCCTCGTGATTCTAATAACCTAGTTTGTTTGATTTTTATAAAAAAAACCTTCATCGTTTAATCTTTGAAATCATTTTTTTGTGTCACAAAATCTAATCAAGCATAAACACGCGTCGGGGCTATTCATGGGCATGCAAGCCATCAAAATATCCCCGAACGCCAACAATCGCATATTTTACTACTACGGGGCCTTAAACCCGATTCTCGCCTTAGCGTCGTTTTAAAGCCCGATAATTACATGTTACAAAAACGAGCACCTTGAATCTATTACACATATCAAAACGTCCATCATCGGATTTGGACCATGGGGTCGTGTTCCTAGGCTCACACCCGATATTGCTACATGCCCACAAAATAAATACTACAAAACTTAACCAACACGGATTTGCCTAGTAGATCACGATATCCGAAAATGATGATCTAAGTAATTTACACCCAATACATCACCATAAACAAGCTAGAAATTTCACCAATTGGATATCCTCGGGTTATTAGGAAGAAATTTCGTTCCAATGGAACCCTCACTAATAATCCCTAATCCATGATTGTTCAACAAGATACATGAAAATTACATTTAATTTAGCCAAACAATATGATATAAATTGCTATAGCAAAGGGAATTTTTACCTTGCAAATGATCTCAAATGGATGTAAACTTGTGTATTTGAATAGGATAAGAAATATGTTTGATACAATCCAAATCAAAAGAGTATAAATTCTCTCTTTTCTCTCTCTTTTCTTCCTATTTTGTTGCAAGATTTGCTCTCTTTTCCTTTTATTTCCGTGCTTCTTGGTGCTGCTGAATTCTCTCTTCTTCCAAAAACCTTCAACTCCCTGTATGCTGAGCGAAAATAAGCTGAAATAGGCTGGCCGCAGATCAATCTGCGGCTGGCTGGCCGCCTGCCTTCCACTCACCTGGTTTCGAGTTCCGTGTTTTCAAAAGGCGCGCTATTTGGCCGCAGATCAATCCGCGGCTGGACGGTTTGACTTTCTCGATTTTTGTGCCATGCCTCGACTTTCGTGCCGTAACGTCGGTTTTCGCTGACAGGCCTATATTTGGCAGTCCGGGAATTTCTGGGAGACGTGCCATCTCATTCGGGAATGCTCATTTCGGACAGCCTTATTGTCACTTCAGCTTTGGTCGCCAATCATTGCGGTGATGTTTGAGTGCTTGCACTTGTGCCCATTCCATCGCTCCCGCAAGCCGGTTCAATTGACGATTTTGCCCTCCTGTCACGGTTAGTATAGGGAACGCAAAATTTGGGTGTCTACAGCTGCCCCTCTTTATCATGTTTATGCAATGTTTAAATGAAATGAACAGGATAAAGAATAGACACTCGACGCATGAATGACAGTGCACAAGGATGACAATACATACGTGATGCAACACATATGACTTATGATGCAACGTAAGATGCAATGGATGCAAAATATTCGCAAAAAGGGTGTCAATGCGGATGATCGTCTTGTCGGGGCCGGTCACCCATTTCGTAATCGCCGGTTATCATCGCCGGTCGATCGTCTCGTCGGGGCCGGGTATCGTCGCCGGTCACCCATCTCGTAACCGCCGGTTATCGTCGCCGGTCGATCGTCTCGTCGGGGCCGGGTATCGTCGCCGGTCACCCATCTCGTAATCGCCGGTTATCGTCGCCGGTCGATCGTCTCGTCGGGGCCGGGTATCGTCGCCAGTCACCTATCTCGTAATCGCCGGTTATCGTCGCCGGTCGATCGTCTCGTCGGTGCCGGGTATCGTCGCCGGTCACCCATCTCGTAATCGCCGGTTATCGTCGCCGGTCGATCGTCTCGTCGGGGCCGGGTATCGTCGCCGGTCACCCATCTCGTAATCGCCGGTTATCGTCGCCGGTCGATCGTCTCGTCGGGGCCGGGTATCGTCGTCGGTCGATCGTCTCGTCGGGGCCGGGTATCGTCGTCGGTCACCTATCTCGTAATCGCCGGTTATCGTCGTCGGTCGATCGTCTCGTCGGGGCCGGGTATCGTCGCCGGTCACCCATCTTGTAATCGCCGGTTATCGTCGCCGGTCGATCGTCTCGTCGGGGCCGGGTATCGTCGCCGGTCACCCATCTCGTAATCGCCGGTTATCGTCGCCGGTCGATCGTCTGCGAGTGCCGGGCCTCGTATCCGGTCACTCGGTCGAATTGAGAAGTCGTGTTCGACATCTGATTCATCAAAATCTCGTATTTTATTATCACATTATGAGTCAAATGGGCTTTAGAATCGATTAAGCTTGCAATGGACCAATGGGGGAGTACTGGGCCCAGCCGCAGATTGATCTGCGGCTAAGATCGGGCATATAGGCGGCCAGTCGCCTCCCAGATCTGTCACTTTCATTCGTACCCCACGCGATTTTCAGACCTTTGCACGCCCTTTTGCCGAGTTCTTCAACCTTTCTGCAAAAACTGCTCCGGTAGGATCGATCTACGCGCTACAGGTAACACTTTGACCGTTCACTTTTCAATTTCGTCAATGTTTTGCTATACATTTGGCTATTTACATGTTATAGATAGAAATGTATGCTTTACAATGTTCTGCTATGTATTATCGTATATACATGCTATGTATCAACTGTGTGAGTCCTATTTTATGCTCATGATGCGGTCCCACATACTTGTAGTTTCTTTTTTTGAAGAAAAATCATGCATTGGGGTGTTTTCATGCTGCAATTATCCATATAAATGCAATTTTGATCTGTTGTGGCTTGGGATCTTTGAAAAACATGCTTGGTTATGCATGGGATGTCCATTTTACAGACGGAACTCTGCCGATTTTTTTTTTTTTTTTGGACATAAACATGCATCATGTTGCATTAATTCTACGATAAATATTGGAATATTTGTGACATAATTAAAAAAAGGGAACTTACCTTCCTCCTTGCCTGTCCTATTCCAGCTATGGATCCCGACGCTCCTAGTAGCTTTTCTGCGTCCCGGACCTCGGGTGTTCGCCGTCGTAGGGCTGCACCTGCCCCTACTCTTCCTCGGACCCGTCAGGCTCGCCGCTTGGCGGAGGCTGTCATCCGTCCCGATCACCCGGACGTTGAGGAGGCTGTCCTTCCGGAGGTTGCGGCAGAGGGGCCATCCTCCAGCACACCGGCCCCATCTCCTCACCGCGCCCTTTCTGACGCCTCTGTGCAGATACCCGATCTATTGGGTCGGGATCTCAGTCGTCACCCCTCGGCATCTCTTGTAGCTAATGAGGCATGCTTAAAGTACTTCTCTGAGCTTATTCCCAAATTTTGTTTAGATCTGGACTGATCCATTCATTTTTTGTCACAGGTGCCCGAGTTTACCCAGCCGAGGGGCAACTGGTTCAACATCTATTCTCTCTACACGGCCCTGCATAGTGATTACCGCGCGGTGGTGGACTCCTGGGGTTTTCGCCATTTCTTCACTATTATTCCCCGCCAGTGCCCCTGGGGTTACATGAGGGCCTTATCCGAGCGATGGTTCCACCAGACGCAGTCTCTTCATCTTCTTGACTACGAGGTTGTGCTGACCCCCTGGGATTGGAGGTATATCACGGGTATAGAGTTTACCGGGTCCCGTGTCCCCCTGGATCTTGACATTACTCCAGCGGAGGTCCGGGCTTTATTGGGCTTTGCTGCTGAGGACCGGGTCTTTAAGGCCCGTAGTATTCGGTCCGGTGCTCTGGCTGTCGATGCTGTCGGGGGTATATATGCACTGCCTATTCCAGCAGATCAGGGCACTCGTGACATTCTGCTACGGCGCTTGTTCCTGACCATTATGAGGGGTTGTTTCCTAGGGAACAACTCCTCTACCATTCATTTCAGCGTCGTAGGAGCTGTCAGAGTCGTAGGCCGGATCGGTGACTACGATTGGGGGTCGTTCACCTTTGCTTATTTCCTCCACAGTCTGCGTCTACGTTCGGAGGGACAGACAAATGCTTGGCTCGGATTCTACCACTTTCTGCTGGTGAGCCTTCCTTTCCTCTTTTCTTACTGGACCTTCCTTCATTTATTTCTCTTTTTCTGCATTTATCGGATACTCATGCTTTTCACTGTTTCTGTTCGCAGTTCTGGGCCTACGAGCGTCTTCCATGCCTGAGGCCCGTCACTACCCTCGGTTTGGATACCTATCCCTGGGGTCGGCGATGGTATCACAGCACTCTGGAGGAGGTTCCGGTATCGGGCAGTTTTGCACATTGTCGTATTCAGCTGGAGTTGATCACGGCTGCTGATGTCGTCTGGGTTCCCTACTTCTCCGAGTATCTGGCTGTGGGGTTTGATGATGGGCATCCTTCTGGCCCGGAGTTCGAGCTTTCCACCCGTCGCCTCACTTTGCAGAGTGTTGGAGGATGGGTGATGTACCTGGGGGAGCGCGCATTCAGATGCGTCACTGGAGAGATCCGCATCCCGCATTCCCTTCCTTTCACTACCTCCTGGCCGCTGGATTCTCAACCTTCGGAGATCATGCTCGCAGGGGAGGACGGCCGGATGCTTTCTACGGGTCCCAGTACGAGTGATGCTTTCTGTACCTGGTGGGTGCCCTGTACTATCGGTCCTCAGACCCGGGCCACATTCTTCCTCGGGGATATGGTCCCCGGCTCGGTGATGATGACTGACTGGGCAACCTGCGTTCGGAGCCCCACCCATGCTGAGCAGATTGCCACTCTGACCCGTCAGGTAGACCAGCTGTCTCTATATCTTCGGGTGTTGGGCCGGACTCCAGAGGACGCTTATGCCTACGATCCAGACAGTGTGGGTTATGATGCAGGCCCGAGCTCATCTGATGCCACAGCGCAGCCATACATTCCTGACATGAATTTTGGTCCTCCGACTTCGACGACCCCAGGGGATCAGTTCGAGGATCCCGCCTTCATAGATGACATTGACTTCATTTAGATCAGGATAGGATAAGGCTTTTGTACCTGCACCTGTTTAGACTTCTTTTCCATTTATGCACTATGTACTGAACTCATTTATTTATTTATGCACAGTTTTATTCTCTTATCTCTATGAAATTCATTTGCTTTATTATTAACTGTATGATGCATGCTTTTTATTTATGGATAGAGAATGACCCCTGTACAGTCTTTTCGATACTATTTTTTCACAAATGTCGTCCTTAGACGTCGTGGTACGTTTGGATTCCACTCCTCCTACAGGGTTGGTCGGCAGTCTCCTCCGTTGGTTGGACAGCTTATCGCCGGCCGATAGGGTTATCACAGATGGCCTTTTGGGACATTCTTGGTCCTTATTATCCTTTCAGGTGCCAGCGGGCTTTGTGGAGGGTATTATGAGCTATTGGGCCCCTGCCCGTCAGGTGTTCAGATTAGGGACAGTAGAGCTGACCCCCACTCTCGAGGAGTATGCTCGCTTTATCAGCCTGCCTTTGGACGGTCCTTGTGCCAGGGTCACAGCTGGTTCCATGCGCCGTCAATTCTTGACTTTCACTGGCTTGCGGAGGACAGCTCTGCTATCGATGGTCACATCAGACCATCTGGTTCCTCTTCATTTCTTGATTGACCGATTCGGCTCACCTGACAGTTTCCGCCATTTTTCTGGTGACTTTTCCATATCTGAGGAGCGCTGGGGCGCCTTGAGAGTAGACGTTTTGGTGGCTTGTGTCATCTCGATTTTGTATCTGCCCGCAGGACCCGATCAGTTGGACATGCAGGTTGTCGCGGCCGTTAGAGCCCTTCAGGAGGATCACACCATTCTCCCTATGATATTGGCGGATACCTACATGTCAGCCTCATATTGCCAGTCTTTTCGAGGCAGAATATTCAGAGGGAGCTCGACTTTGTTGTACGTGTGGTTCATGAGTCATCTCAGTCCCATCGGCCACTTCCGTCGCCAAGGGTTTTGCTTCAGCCATGACATAGCCATGCAATTCTCATTTCGCCCTGTGAGCTGTACTGATGCGGCTTCCTGGATAGCATTTTTGTCGGTTATTGAGGATCCTTTTCATCTCCTGATCTACTCGGGTTATTGCTCCTTTATGAGCTTTTTGACTCATGTGCCCACCCTGGATTTCATCCCTATTGCTAGCTTGAGGGGCGTGACGACTTATCATCCCCTGGCGGTGATGGGGCAGTTTGATCAGACACAGGATTTTCACCTCTTCACGGGCGCGCCCGACTACCGATTCCTTATATCATCCCAGACAAAGAGAGATCTACTGCGGGTATATGATCTTTGGCCTCGCAGGACCCTGGCCGAGTATAGTGACGGTTGCCCCATCCAGACATTCGCTTATGTGCAGTGGTTGCGCGAAGATTCAGATGCGGTTGGTTTGAGTCAGACTGGGTCTTTTGGTGACTCTGGAGTGATTTTCCCAGATGATACCACATATCACTCGATCTCAGCCAATTCTGCCCCTAGTCAGGTCACTGAACATAGCCGGATCCGACTGGCCTTGATTGCTATTGAATCTGAGAGGGATGCTGCCATTGCTGAGAGAGATGCCGCTATTCTAGCCAGAGATGCTGCCATTGCTGATAGAGACGCCATTGTATTTCAAGTCAGGACAGTTATAGATGCTCACTCTGGGACTGTCAGCCGAGCCACTGCTTTGTTAGACCGCATTGCAATGATGGGAGAGCAGATTGCAGGGGACGCTAATGCTTCAGATCTATCCACCACTTTATCCATCCTACTTCAGCTAGTTTCAGATTTGTAGATTATTTTATTTCCTGCATAGACTATGTTAGTTTCATCGGTTATCGAAAGAGAAATCTTGTAACAAAATGACTTATATATGTAGACATGCATTTAAATTTAGTCATTTTCCCTTTTATCGTATCGTTGCCTTTCATTGGATCCTCATGTTATCCAGCTGACCATGATTTTGACACTTCACTTTCTTCCTCTTCTCAAGTCTTGATGGAGATCTGACCGATATTGTCGTACCCCTGTCGATTTCATCGGATTAGGTCTTAGATTTTGGATAACTATTTGGTTGGATCAGGGTTATGTTATTTGGGATGAAACTGGCTAGGCGGCTGGTTTCGGGAAGGTTTTGAGGGTGTAGGAAGGTTTATCTGGCTGTCGGGAAATGGTTCTGTTTAAGGAAAGGATTATTTTTAATGGATCGGACCGTGCCGTGATGGCTGCCTACGTACCCCCACAAGTTGGGAGATCAGGTCCTACGTAGTTCGCTCCTCAAAGAAAAAGGAGAACTGATGATTCAAGTGTAGAACCGCTTCACCGAATCGGAATTGAGGGGTTGTGGAAATACCTCACCATCCATTTCTTGCAATATGAGGGCTCCTCCGGATAGCACTTTCTTAATCACAAATGGTCCTTCCTAGTTCGGTGCGAACTTCCCCTTGGCTTCGTCTTGACAAGGCATGACTCTTTTTAGCACCAAATCATTTTCCCTGAACCTCCGAGGTCTTATCCTTTTGTCATATGATCGAGAGATCCTTTGTTGATATAACTGACCGTGCCAAACAGCAGCCACCCTCCTTTCATCAATTAGGGCCAATTGGTCGTATCGACTTTGCATCCAATCCTCCTCGCTTATCTAAGCATCGATCACTATTCTGAGGGACGCCATCTCAACCTCAACTGGCAGAACGACCTCCACTCCATACACCAAAGCGTAAGGGGTTGCCCCTGTAGAAGTACGCGTTGACGTTCGGTAGGCTAGCAGGGTGAGGGGTAACAAATCTGGCCATCCCCGATGATTAGCAGACATTTTCGCCATGATCTTCTTGATGTTCTTGTTTGCAGCCGCCACTGCCCCATTCATCTTAGGACGGTAAATGACAGAATTGAGGTGTTTGATCTTAAACTGGTCGCATAATCCCTTCATGAGGGCGTTGTTCAAATTCTTGGCATTGTCGGAGACCAAAACCTCAGGTTGCCCGTATCAACAAATGACATTATTCCTGATGAAACCGACGATGACCTCCTGAGTTACTTTGGGGAAAGAAGCTGCTTCTACCCATTTGGTGAAGTAATCGATCATGACGAAAATGAATCGGTGTTCGTTGGTTGCTTTGGGCTCTATTGGTCCGATTACATCCATTCCCCACATTGAGAAAGGCCAAGGGGAGGTCATACAGTGCAGTTCATTAGGAGGCGTATGGATCACATTACCGTGCGCCTGGCATTGGTAACATCGTTTGACATGATCATCGCAATCGGCTTTCAGCGTTAACCAATAATGCCCTGTTCTCAAGATCTTTTTGGCCAGCATCGGTCCACTCATGTGTGGCCCACACACTCCCCCATGTATTTCATTCATAATCCTTTGGGCCTGTGTCTCATCTACGCATTGCAACAGTCCCAACCCAGCATCCCTCTTGTAGAGTGAATCCCCACTCAGGTAAAATTTCATTGCCATCTTTTGAATCCTCATCCTCTCAGCTCGGCTCGCCTGGTCGGGAATGGATCTATCCCTCAGGTACTCCCTTATGTCGTGATACCAAGGCTGCTTTGGCAGAACCACCTCGTCTGATAATACTGCAACATGTTCCTCGTATGCCGGGGTATTCTGTACTGCTATCTCAATCTGCGGAACATCTTTTCTTTTGATTATATGGATTAAGGAAGCCAGGGTTGCCAACGTGATATAAGCATGAGGGGGTCAAAATTTTATGACATTTGTTCGACACAACCAACTCGATACAAACCAAACCATCATGCAATGGCGGAAATGAATTCTAGCTATACCACATGGCGTTCATCATGGAGATTGATTCAAATAGCTTGGATCCATAATGGTTCGAGTATAGCAGTTTTGGGAATGGATTCCAAGTGCGTGTGCACCATAAACATGTTGCAAACGGATGTAGCGGATCAGAAAATCAAAAGGAATCAGTTTGTTTGGACTCAGGATGGCTCGCCCCGGCGAGAGTTTCCCAGCCAGTTTTCTCGCCCCGGCGAGGTCTCGCCCCGGCGAGAATTTTCAATGCAATTTTCTCACCCCGGCGAGAACCCCCTGGATGCAGTTTGTCTATTTTTCACTTTCTTGATTTTCGAACCTTCTTTCACCCAAAACATGATATCAGTATTTAGGTTCAATTACATGTGTTATGATTGCTACATTTCCAAATTTGTGTGCTTGTATTTCAAAGAGTGTGTGCTTCTAGAAGCTTCTAGTTGGTTTCCTAGACTAGTATAAATAGGCTTCATTTGTAAGACATTAGGGACTTGGAATTCATTAATATTCAGATTATCATCATTATTGTGAGATTGTTCTTTTCTTGTGGTTCTTGAGAATTCCTAAGTATTCCTTAGTTTTCTTTGAGATTCATATTCGACTTATCATACAACCAATTGTAGACACCCAAATTTTGCGCTTCGTATACTAACCGTGACAGGAGGGCAAAATCGTCAAATGAACCGGCCTGTGAGGGCGAGGGAATGGGCACAATTGCGAACGCCCAACACCACCGCGGTGCCCGGACTGCAAAATGCAAGCCTTTCAGCAGAAACCGATGATCCGACACGAGAGTCGAGGTGCGGTTCGAAAAATGAGAAAATCAGCCCACCCAGCCGCGGATTGATCTGCGGCCAAACGATTAAAATAATGGTAGTGCGCGAGACGGCTGAAGTGCGCGGCGGGCGCGGAGAAACCGAGGCCAGCCGCGGATTGATCTGCGGCCAGCCGCGGATCTATCTGCGGCCAGCCGCGGATCTATCTGCGGCTGCCTAGGGCAGCCCCTTATCAGGCCATTTTGCATACAGAAAGAGAGGAGCAGCAGCAGGGAGAAGAAGAAAAATTCAGCAGCAGCAGCTCGAAAATAAGAGAGAAAAATAGCAAGAATTTGCAAGAAAAATAGAGAGAAAAGAGAGAAAAGAAGTGAGAAATTATATCTTTGTGTAAGATTATATATCATATATCTTCTATTCTACTCAATACATAAATTCATACCCATTTGAGGATCATTTGCAAGGTGAAAAAACCCTCTGTTATAGCATTTTGTTATACCATTTTTGTTAAGCTTTTGTCATCCGAATTATATTAAATGTAGTTATTCTTATATATTGTTGTGGATCCATGGATTGAGGGCTATTAGTGAGGGTTCCAAATGGAACGAAATTCCTCCTAATGGCCCGATGATATCCATTTGGTGAATTTTAGCTAGTTGTAATGATGTATTATGCATAGTTTATTTAGATTGTTATTTTTAGGATCTTGTGGGTGTGTAGCGATTTTGGATGTGAGCCTAGGAGCACGACCCCGTGGTCCAAATCCGATGATGGACATCTTTTGATATATGTAATAAATTCGATGTATCTTTCATTGTAAATATGTAATCGTCGGGCCTTAAAACGACGCCAAGGCGAGAATCGTGTTTGAGGCCCCGTAATAGTGAAAGTATGTGATTGTGGGCGTTCGAGGTTATTTTGATGGCTTACATGCCCATGAATAGCCCCGACGCGTGTTTATGCTCGATTTGATTTATGAGACGAAGTTGATTTCAAAGCTAAACGATAAGATTTTCATAAAATCAATCAAACTAGGCTATTAGCATCACGAGGTTAATAAATGGGAAGTGCTAATGAATGTCGATTTCTATTTCAAACGAGAAAGCTAAGGAAAATCGTTTTCAAATATCACAAGGAATGATTTTGTCAAATAATTGACGTTTTATTAAACCGTTGTGCATAGGGTTAAAGAGATTCTAGAAGTTGCCCATCATTTGAGTTACAAAAGCAATGTATAGATCTCGATTCCTATTTTGACAAAGGTTTAAAACTCCTGTTTTGCCAAAACGACACCTAACGAAAAATCTCATAGTTTTTGACAATTAAAATCAAACCTTTCTTATAAAGAATCAAGCTTTCTCGTGTATGCCGAAAAGACATTCCGAAGCATTCTCAAATTAAAGCACGACTTTCCCTAAAAATCCAAATGATTCTTTCATACAAACTCACCACAACATTCATTAAGCACACACACACACACACACGCACACATACACATTTCATGAATTAAAGGATAGGAAAACATCAAGGTTGCGGTAATCGTGCTTCACGGAAGTCGGGGGGTGCCTAACACCTTCCCCTCGCTTAAGCAAGCCCCCGAACTCTATGAATCTCGATTCGCAGACCAATTAATTCGGAGTCACATATGAGCCAGCGATTTACGAAAACGAAATTCGGATGAGTTGGTACATCCATTTCAAATATACCAACTGGCGACTCTGGTTAATTGGCTCATCATAAAAAACGATCTTTCAAAACCCCCGTCGACATCAAAGCCGACCCTTTTCCAAAAATCATCTAATGAAGGCTAAAATCGGAAAAGGGCAACAATCGCATTAAAGACGAAAAAACCGGCGTCGACAGCTGGCGACTCTGCTGGGGAGATTAGAGGACTTAAGCCGCGTTCAAATCTTGATGCTATCCTACCCTTTAAAAATTCATAAATGTATATGTATGTGCGATATTTTGACTTGTTTTACTTATTGTTGTGTGTGAATGTGTGCCTTTTGTCCAAAGAATGAATGATTGAATGGATTTGTTTTACTTTAAAGTAATCATTTGCATACGGTGAGGACGATGAATGTGAATGTATGTTGAGAGAGTACCTCCTCCTGAGGCGAACCTGTCGGTTGCTTATTACTGGACTCAAAGGGGCTGCTCCCCGGAGATGGCTCAGGAAACGCACCACCCAAATCCGCTCCAATCGAAAGGATTCAGACGAGTAGATTGCGAAGATTTGGGGACCTTCATGCCGAAAAGCCCGCGAGAGTAACCCTAGGGTAGGTCAGCCTCTGATAAACCTAACGAAAGGGAAGCTTCTTCATGCTCTTTTATCGTTCAGTCAAATAAATAAATATCATGTAAATGGTATACAACTGTCATACCGGCATCATCATAATAAATATGTCCTGTATCATGTGATTACATCACCTGCACATATAAAGAGAATACTGACATGGTTGTGCAGGAAGGCCATTCATACCACATACCAAGGTTTTCTAAAACTTCTGAATACTATCCTGTCATCAAACACTGTCCTTGTTTTGCAGGATAAGATTAGATAACCGAAAAAAAAAAAATGAATACAAATCAGGCATCAGTGTTGACATGCATCTGTAAACTTGTGACTGGCACAGTACTAAACTACGACCTTTGTTTGCGTTGTGAGATTGCCCCTAGGACCTAACTGAGAGGCCGTAAAATCCATACTCCATCCAAATGGCAGAAGCCGGTAGCCATGAAAGTACAGTTCTACCACTCCAACAATACGACCGAATATGAGGGATGCATCCTAGGACTGAGATTAGCCCTGGGAATTGCGGTACAGACTTGTCCGGCCTATGAGGATCAGATCGGAGAGATCTCCCATAGTGACGCCCTCCTTGAAGGGGCTTGGTATCAAAACATTAAGGAGTTTCCTTCGAGACAACTCCCCTCCCGAAAAGGCAGAACTGACCAAAGAAAGAGAATCCAAAGATAGGCAGTGAAATTCTTCCTAAGCGGAGACGATTTGCATGAATAGGACCTAGCTACGGGACTGCTGAAATATCTGGAAGCCGAAGAAGCCCACAGATTAATGAACGAAGTACCTGGCGATGTGTGCGGAGCCCATATGAGCAGAACATTTTGTCAAAGAAAATCATGTGAACGGGTCACTACTGGCTAACCATGAAAACTGACTTCGATACTCATGTCAGAAAATGCCATCAATGCCAGATCCATGCCAATGCGATCCATGCACCTCCTAGTGAGCTCCATTGCTTAACTTCACCGTGGCCAGTTGGACCGTGCAGCAGGTGATATCCAGGAAAGGGTAAATCCAGGAGTATGGCAGTGGATCCTGGCCAGTAGAAGATCGATGGGTTTTAAAATTCTGAATTTATTTCAAATCCCTGCACGCTCATGTCACTTTGTCATGTTATCCAAAAAAAGAATATCATGTGCTGAAATGTTTTATATCTATGACAAGCATTCCTGTTTTATTTCAGGTACCCCGATTTGAGGCATTCTAGCCTGACAAGCAATAGGCCAAATTTGAAAGAGGATCACGATTTTGGTATAGAGCTAGATTTCGATCTAATGGGGATCGAGCAGGACGAGGCAGGTATTGACAATACGCCTGGCGAGATCAGGGGATGGGTCAAAGGTAAACCCCAAACCCGACTTAGACCAAACCTTCGCCATCAAAACATCAGAAACCCCTGAAGGTCACAAAGAACCCGGAGTAGGGGCAAAAAAAAAAAATTCAAAAAAAAAAAAAATAAAAAAAAAAAAAAAAAAAAAAATCTCAAAAATCAAAAATCCCCCAAACCTTTCAACAAGTCAAAGGACCGGATCTTTTGTCAGCCCAGCGAGATACCGATGCGACAGTACAAGGGAGATCACAAGAAAAACAACTTAACACTGGGGCATTTGTCAACTGCCCAGGAAATGATGACGTGCAAATGGCACCCATGCAACAATCCCATCAGCATGCACCATCATCATCAAGTGTTACCTCATGGTACGATCATCTGGCATTTGTCAAGCATAGTTTTCCCGGGATACGATGATCCGCGTGAAAGGGGGGATTTTATTGGGCTTGATATGGAATCGGATTAATTCTGACAAGCAACCGTGGAGCACGATCGTGAGTATGATTAGACGAAGAAGGCTATTCAACCTTTTGATCGGGTACAAAGCCTTAATTCAAAGCAACGTTTGCGGCAAAATCGACCTCATGTGACAGCCTTCACTTTGCATTTGCACAAACTTTTAGTTGTGGGGTATAAAACTATGACGACGTTGATGGCCATTAACACGTGGTCAGACAGTCAATAATGATCAATATCAAGAAATCGGACGATAAATGATTATCAAGCTAATGTCTCGAATCGTGGCCTGGGTTATTCGAGTAATTAAGCCCGAGGGGTGTCTCTACACCTGGTGCCCTAAAGCCATCTGGTTTGGGAGTCGCTGGCCCAACACTCGTTACATGGGTAACTCAGAGCCTAAGAAAACGAGCATTACAGTAGAGGAGGCCCGAGCAGATTCGAATCGTGGCATGGGCTACTCGAGTAATTAAGCCTAAGGGGTGTCTCTGCATCTGGTGCCCTAAAGCCGTCTGGTTTGGGAGTCGCCGGCCTAACACTCGCTACATGGGTAACTCAAGCCTAAGAAAACGAATCTTGCGCAAGGTCAAGCAAATAATGAATGGGGCAGACCACCACCTTGTCTCGAACCGTGGCCTTTGTTACTCGAGTGAATAAACCCGAAGGGGTGTCTGTACACCTAGTGCCCCAAAATCGTCTGGTTCGGGAGTCATTGGTCCAAAACTCGTTAAATGGGTAACTTTGAAAAGCCTAAGAAAGCGAGACAAGTGAAGTGGACTAATAAAGAGAAAAGATATTGCGAAAAGCTCTCGGCCTTAAACAAAAAGTCAGGGAAGAGAAACCCCTACTGAGTGCTGTATCGCACAGTGCATTTGTCATATGACATCAATCCTGCTAAGGACGTTGTCGAGAATGGAGACAAAATACTTGTGACGAGGGAAGGTAGTTCTTTTGAATTCGACCTTACTCACGAACAATGACCATGAATGCTTGAAGGTGTTCTTACGATTTCATAACTCGTCAAATAGAAATTCATCAACTCGCGAAGGATCGAAAAATAACAATAATAATAAAAAAAAAAAAAAAAATGAAATTTCCAATCTAGTACATGCACGGTTCACAACTTGCTAGATGGTGCGATCGATAGATATTCAATTTCATGTGCTTTAACTGCATTTTTGTCGAGATTGTAATATCTTTGTGTTAAACTAATACTAACGGCCCGAGCCTTCAAGTTTTGGCGTTTGTTAGTCATTTAATATGCAGGATCTTGCAGAGCTGTGGATAACTCAGCACGGTCAGCATCGCGAGTTTTCGATAGAAATTCTTGGCAGCAACACGTACCAAGGCTGGGGCATTTAAGAATCGTGAAATGGAAGGAAGCTGAGGTTGCACAGAACTTCTCGTCATTGGGCCTCTCCCCAATCCTGACTATCACCGCCTCGACATCCAATTGATACACGTGCATGAGCATATACAAGGATGATATAATGCGGGACGACAGCATATCGGCCAGCAGAAATGATCAAAAGGCTAAGGAGCCCAACATAGCTGTCGATCATCACTGAGAGCGAAACAGGCTGCCTCAACTCGATGAAATGAAGACGACCAAGAACAGGCAGAGTACCAAACCAATGTTGAAGTCTAGGAACTACACTTCCCGATGAGGCGTGATCCAATCAAATGTTTGCAGACAATGACGACGGTCGAATCGTATCATTTGACTGAACAGGGGTCATTTCTATCTAAACATATGTTGTGCACATGCATCTGTCCATAACATATCTGCCAGATCATGCATAACATCTTTTTTTTCATGCATACAGGTACGATCAAAATGAAAATCTTCAGGAAAGTACAAGCACGTCGCTTTCAACCTCACGAATGATCAGACTGTGATGGCTTTTGCGGCATGGTACACGGACGATGTTGGTGGGTGATCCAGGACATGAGGCCGATCACACATCCCATTTCAAAAAAAAAAAATAAATAAATAAAAAAATAAAAATAAAATTTCACTCAAATCCAACAGACGACCCCTGGGAAGGGCTGGTATCCAACCAACAGACGACCCCTGGGAGGGACTGGTATCCAACCAACAGACGACCCCTGGGAAGGGCTAATATCCAACCAATCAATAATCCCTGGGAAGGGCTGGTATCCAAACAAGAAGTGAACCTGGGAAGGCATCCAAGCAAGCCACAACAAGATGGTGAGCACCCCTGGGAAGGGCTGATATCCACAAAAAGAAAAAGGACAAAAAACAACAAACCCTGGGAAGGGCTGAGATCCACGCGAACCACAACAAGATGGTGAGCACCCCTGGGAAGGGCTGATATCCACACAAAGAAAAAGACAAAAACAACAAACCCTAGAAAGGGCTGAGATCCACGCGAACCACAACAGGATGGTGAGCAACCCCTGGGAAGGGCTGATATCCACAAAAAAGGAAAAAAAGACAAAAAACAACAAACCCTGGGAAGGGCTGAGATCCACGCAAACCACAACAAGATGGTGAGCACCCCTGGGAAGGGCTGATATCCACAAAAAGAAAAAGACAAAAAAACAACAAACCCTGGGAAGGGCTGAGATCCACGCAAACCACAACAAGATGGTGAGCACCCCTGGGAAGGGCTGATATCCACAAAAAGAAAAAAGACAAAAAACAACAAACCCTGGGAAGGGCTGAGATCCACGCGAACCACAACAAGATGGTGAGCACCCCTGGGAAGGGCTGATATCCAAAAAAAGAAAAAAGACAAAAACAACAAACCCTGGGAAGGGCTGAGATCCATGCGAACCACAACAAGATGGTGAGCACCCCTGGGAAGGGCTGATATCCACAAAAAGAAAAAAGACAAAAAACAACAAACCCTGGGAAGGGCTGAGATCCACGCGAACCACAACAAGATGGTGAGCACCCCTGGGAAGGGCTGGTATCCACAAAAAGAAAAAGTCAAAAAACAACAAACCCTGGGAAGGGCTGAGATCCACGCGAACCACAACAAGATGGTGAGCACCCCTGGGAAGGGCTGATATCCACAAAAAGAAAAAGACAAAAAAAAACAACAAACCCTGGGAAGGGCTGAGATCCACGCGAACCACAACAAGATGGTGAGCACCCCTGGGAAGGGCTTATATCCACAAAAAGAAAAAAGACAAAAACAACAAACCCTGGGAAGGGCTGAGATCCACGCGAACCACAACAAGATGGTGAGCACCCCTGGGAAGGGCTGATATCCACAAAAAGAAAAAAAGATAAAAAATAATAAACCCTGGGAAGGGCTGAGATCCACGCGAACCACAACAAGATGGTGAGCACCCTTGGGAAGGGCTGATATCCACAAAAAGAAAAAAGACAAAAACAACAAACCCTGGGAAGGGCTGAGATCCAAGATAACCAACCGGCGACGATAACCGGGGGTTACGATGTGGGTGTCCGGCGACGAAAACCGGCCCCGACAAGACAATCGACCGGCGACGATAACCGGCGATTACGAGATGGATGTCCGGCGACGAAAACCGGCTCCGACAAGTTAACCAACCGGCGACGATAACCGGGGGTTACGAGATGGGTGTCCGGCGACGAAAACCGGCCCCGACAAGACAATCGACCGGCGACGATAACCGGCGATTACGATATGGGTGACCGGCGACGATACCCGGCCCCGACAAGATGATCGACCGGCGACGATAACCGGCGATTACGAGATGGGTGACCGGCGACGAAACCCGGCCCCGACGAGACAATCGACCGGCGACGATAACCGGCGATTACGAGGTGGATGTCCGGCGACGAAAACCGGCTCCGACAAGATAACCAACCGGCGACGATAACCGGGGGTTACGAGATGGGTGTCCGGCGACGATACCCGGCCCCGACAAGACAATCGACCGGTGACGATAACCGGCGATTACGAGATGGATGTCCGGCGACGAAAACCGGCTCCGACAAGATAACCAACCGGCGACGATAACCGGGGGTTACGACATGGGTGACCGGCGACGATACCCGGCCCCGACAAGATAATCGACCGGTGACGATAACCGGCGATTACGAGATGGATGTCCGGTGACGAAAACCGGCTCCGACAAGATAACCAACCGGCGACGATAACCGGGGGTTACGAGATGGGTGTCCGGCGACGAAAACCGGCCCTGACAAGACAATCGACCGGCGACGATAACCGGCGATTACGAGATGGATGTCCGGCGACGAAAACCGGCTCCGACAAGATAACCAACCGGCGACGATAACCGGGGGTTACGAGATGGGTGACCGGCGACGATAACCGGCCCCGACGAGACGATCATCCACGGTGACACCTGTGGAACCGTATCAAAGGACTGTACAGGGGTCATTTTTTCATCAAATTTACATTTTTAATGTTGTGTCACATACATTGAATAGATGATAATTATGTACGTGATCCATGCAGGTTAGGTGTCAAGGTCCTAGCCTATCAGAGTCAAAAGCGATGGTTGACAAGAACGATGTACGAGGACGAACTCCAAGGATGCCCTTCAAAGCTAGTCAGGAGAATAACTTCCTTTGATGACAATGGGATGGAATAAGGTGATTACGAGAGGGGTGACCGGATATGAGACCCGGCATTCACAGGACAATCGACCGGATACGGGACATTACGAGACGAGCGACAGGTTAGGGATTGATGCATTGACACCTTTACGAATGTGTTGCATGCCTTACATCTTGCGTTGCATCATAAGTTGTATGTGTTGCATCATGTATGCACTGGCATTCTTATGCACTGTCATTCATGCATCGTGTGTCTACTTCTTTATCATGTTCATTTCATTTAACATTTCATAAACATGATAAAGAGGGGCAGCTGTAGACACCCAAATTTTGCGCTTCGTATACTAACCGTGACAGGAGGGCAAAATCGTCAAATGAACCGGCCTGTGAGGGCGAGGGAATGGGCACAATTGCGAACGCCCAACACCACCGCATTGATTGGCAACCAAAGCTGACGTGACAATAAGGCTGTCCGAAATGGGCATTCCCGGATGACGTGGCACGTTTCCCAGCGGTGCCCGGACTGCAAAATGCAAGCCTTTCAGCAGAAACCGATGATCCGACACGAGAGTCGAGGTGCGGTTCGAAAAATGAGAAAATCAGCCCACCCAGCCGCGGATTGATCTGCGGCCAAACGATTAAAATAATGGTAGTGCGCGAGACGGCTGAAGTGCGCGGCGGGCGCGGAGAAACCGAGGCCAGCCGCGGATTGATCTGCGGCTAGCCGCGGATCTATCTGCGGCCAGCCGCGGATCTATCTGCGGCTGCCTAGGGCAGCCCCTTATCAGGCCATTTTGCATACAGAAAGAGAGGAGCAGCAGCAGGGAGAAGAAGAAAAATTCAGTAGCAGCAGCTCGAAAATAAGAGAGAAAAATAGCAAGAATTTGCAAGAAAAATAGAGAGAAAAGAGAGAAAAGAAGTGAGAAATTATATCTTTGTGTAAGATTATATATCATATATCTTCTATTCTACTCAATACATAAATTCATACCCATTTGAGGATCATTTGCAAGGTGAAAAAACCCTCTGTTATAGCATTTTGTTATACCATTTTTGTTAAGCTTTTGTCATCCGAATTATATTAAATGTAGTTATTCTTATATATTGTTGTGGATCCATGGATTGAGGGCTATTAGTGAGGGTTCCAAATGGAACGAAATTCCTCCTAATGGCCCGATGATATCCATTTGGTGAATTTTAGCTAGTTGTAATGATGTATTATGCATAGTTTATTTAGATTGTTATTTTTAGGATCTTGTGGGTGTGTAGCGATTTTGGATGTGAGCCTATGAGCACGACCCCGTGGTCCAAATCCGATGATGGACATCTTTTGATATATGTAATAAATTCGATGTATCTTTCATTGTAAATATGTAATCGTCGGGCCTTAAAACGACGCCAAGGCGAGAATCGTGTTTGAGGCCCCGTAATAGTGAAAGTATGTGATTGTGGGCGTTCGAGGTTATTTTGATGGCTTACATGCCCATGAATAGCCCCGACGCGTGTTTATGCTCGATTTGATTTATGAGACGAAGTTGATTTCAAAGCTAAACGATAAGATTTTCATAAAATCAATCAAACTAGGCTATTAGCATCACGAGGTTAATAAATGGGAAGTGCTAATGAATGTCGATTTCTATTTCAAACGAGAAAGCTAAGGAAAATCGTTTTCAAATATCACAAGGAATGATTTTGTCAAATAATTGACGTTTTATTAAACCGTTGTGCATAGGGTTAAAGAGATTCTAGAAGTTGCCCATCATTTGAGTTACAAAAGCAACGTATAGATCTCGATTCCTATTTTGACAAAGGTTTAAAACTTCTGTTTTGCCAAAACGACACCTAACGAAAAATCTCATAGTTTTTGACAATTAAAATCAAACCTTTCTTATAAAGAATCAAGCTTTCTCGTGTATGCCGAAAAGACATTCCAAAGCATTCTCAAATTAAAGCACGACTTTCCCTAAAAATCCAAATGATTCTTTCATACAAACTCACCACAACATTCATTAAGCACACACACACACACACACGCACACATACACATTTCATGAATTTAAAGGATAGGAAAACATCAAGGTTGCGGTAACCGTGCTTCACGGAAGTCGGGGGGTGCCTAACACCTTCCCCTCGCTTAAGCAAGCCCCCGAACTCTATGAATCTCGATTCGCAGACCAATTAATTCGGAGTCACATATGAGCCAGCGATTTACGAAAACGAAATTCGGATGAGTTGGTACATCCATTTCAAATATACCAACTGGCGACTCTGGTTAATTGGCTCATCATAAAAAATGATCTTTCAAAACCCCCGTCGACATCAAAGCCGACCCTTTTCCAAAAATCATCTAATGAAGGCTAAAATCGGAAAAGGGCAACAATCGCATTAAAGACGAAAAAACTGGCGTCGACACCAATCATAGTTGTGTGTGGCGTCTTCTACCGCATCAATCGTCGATTGTACCAAGATTACCACTTCAACATAAGCGAGGGGTTGAGGTGTCGTTGGTATCCATCCTACGCAAACTTCATTTGCAAGCAATTGTACCAAGATTACCGTCTACATATAGGCGAGGGGTTAAGGTGTTGCAAGCTATCCATCCTATCAACTTGTTAGAAACGATCCGGGCGACGACCACCTCACGCAAGCGTGCCGTGGAGTCCATCATTTGGTATAAGAGCTAACTTTCCTATCAAGTTACTTATCTTTACTTCTATTGTTGAATTATAGTAAAAAAAAAAACTGCATAAAATATATAGCAGAAAATTTGTATTGTGAAATTGTTACTATTGAGATTTTCATTTGCAAGAATCATATTTGGCGGTTGGAAGTCTTGTGAAGAGTCGTACTTTCTATATTGTATTCTTGATAAGTTATTATTGGATTGTAATTAGAGAATTGAGGTAATATTTGTGAGAATTCAAAAAGAACCTATTAGAGAGAACTACGAGCGGAAAAAGGCAAGAGTAGTGAGATTACTAAAGGGTAAAAGCCATAAGTGTGATACACGAGCGTTTCATATTTGTATTACATTGTTTGAGCGAAACACGTGAGGGAGTGTGTGAGGAAATTTTCTTTATGTACTAACCTTGTTTGTGCAGCAATCATGTATGGGATATAAATGTGAAAATAATTATTGGCAAAAAGGATCTTTTCAAGGTAGAGCGGATCCCGAAGCTTATCTAAGTTGGGAGAAAGGAAAGGAGCGAGAGTTTAGCTTTCATGAATACTCCGAGCAAAAGAAAGTTCAAACTTGCAGTCCTAGATTTGTCCGGTGATGCACGTACATGGTGGGCTCAATTTGAACGTGATAGGAGAAAGTATGGAGAACCTCCGATCGGATACATGGAAAGAGTTGAAAACCGTGATGAGAAGGCGGTATTGCTCCAGTACAACCTAGCAAGAGGAATGAATATGTATCTCCAAGGCATAAAGAGCAACCTTCAAGGCGAGCCACTTGGGAGGATGAAAAGAGGGTTCAAAGGCATGAGGAGTCGCATCGGAAACAACCACGCGAAACTCCTAGAGCATATGTGAAACCAATATCATTCCAAGGACATCATGAGAACATATAATGAGTTAAAGAATGATCATTTGAAACAACAAGTCACTCTTAAGGCACAAAAAGAGCAAGATCAGCCGAAGGAGGAAGACTATGGAATCGAGTATGCAGTTCAAGGAAAATTGTTAGGTTCCAATGAACATGATGAAAGTTCATTGAAGATTTAAATGATTGTACAAAAGGATTGTAATCGAAAGAGAGAAAAAGAAAAGAATGAAAAGAATGAGAGAGAAAATACTCGAGAGAAAAACAAACGAGAGAATGAGCAAAAAGAAAAAGAGAGAAAAATAAGTAGCTATGAAAAAAAGAGTGGAATTAAAAGTGAGTTGTATTTTGAAAAGCCAATGACTGTACATTCGTACAAGACGGCGCTTTTGGATACTAACCAAAATAACTCTGTTTTGTCTAGTTCTGTTGTTTCTCTTATACAGGTGAAGGATTATATACCTAGCACTATCATTCCATATCCGTCAGCTATTGGTGTTCTTGAGGAGACGAAGGAATCACCAAGACAAGTTGGTGAGTTGATAGAGGAAGGTATCGTGGATGAAGTCGTGAGTACGTGTGCTATTGATGAGATCATAATACATAAGTGGGACGAGGCGTCGAGCATGTTTGTCGATGTTAAATGGGTAAACAAGTATCGTTGTCATTTTCTTTACTTGGATAATATGTTTGATAAATTGCATAATATTTATATTTTATCTACATTAGATAATAATCACGTGATTACAATTCCTAATCAAATTAGCAAGATAGGATGTGAAAAAGGGGAAATTGTGTTAACATGTAATGTGTATAGATGGATAGTTATTTCTGTTAGATTAACTAATGCATCTAGTGTTTTCATGAGTTATCTAAAACATGTTTTACATATTTCCATTGGCAAATTTGTGATTAGCTATTTTGAAGATCGAATTGTTTTTGTCATAAATTATGGAGGATATTTGAACTTTGTTGAGTTAGTTTATGATCATGATATTTCTCCTCGTTTTCAAAACTCTAGTTTGCATAAAATTAGTTCTAAGCTTTCTTATCCATATGCCGAGATAGATTTTTATGCTAGTCAATCTTTGCTTGAGTTGTCATTAGAACCATCATCATTGCATAAACTACCATCATTTGGTATTATTTCACCAAGGCAAATTTCATTGCATGAAAAACTATCATTTGATGACATTCCTAGTCTTGGCAACACTCATGGAGATTCTGTAGCATCTAGCGAGTTTGGATGTGATAATTATATGTACGCTAGTGAATTCTCGATTTGTGGTGGTTGTGAACTTTCGATGCCATTGACATCATTGTTTGATCTTGAGTTTGCTATTATCAATGGAAAGGGACAGATTGTTTGTGTTTTGAAGATTCGAGATGGGATCTTACGCTCCGAAGATAAAATCATGGTTTGTTGGGTTGATCCATTCGAACATTATATTGAGAGTCTACAGGGAAGTAATTTGAATTTTGAATTAGTAGACTATACATATGAATTTGAGTTTCTTGAGTTTTCCTTGATCATACAAAAGATTCATATTGATTGGTGTTATTTTGTGTTTAACCCAGGAATTCAAGATTGCTTACTTGAACAACGTGATGAGTTTCAACAATTCATATTTGATCCAGGATCGTTAAAAATGATGTATTTTCAAAAACACGAGATCCTCAAATTGATTATTGACCCAGGGATTCATAAATGTAAATTGATGGAATGTGAATTGTACTATGTGCTGATACTAGATCCAGGAGGAGACTATCAATTGGTATCATTTGTGTCTAATCCAGGAATTCGTGTGTATTTGCACATACGATGTACAAGCTTACAAAGATGGGTATTTGACCCAGGTGAATTGAAATGGGTATTAGTACGAGTCATCATCACAAGGAAGCATTTTCATCTAGGAATTCGTAAATGGGAATATATGCTTCAAAGGAAGATCTATATGATGATATTTGACTCAAGAAGGGACAGAACTTTTCAGATTTGTATTTGCGTTTATCTTATTACATATGCATGTGTTTTCATAAGTTACATTTCAGTTGTTAACTTAGTTTGTTTTGATGTAGAGTCCGATGTGTGGAACAATCCTTTTCGAGAGAGGGAAATGCTAGATTTGAGGACAAATCCTTGTGAAGAGGAGGGGGATGATATAAGCATGAGGGGGTCAGAATTTTATGACATTTGTTCGACACAACCAACTCGATACAAACCAAACCATCATGCAATGGCGGAAACGAATTCTAGCTATACCACATGGCGTTCATCATGGAGATTGATTCAAATAGCTTGGATCCATAATGGTTTGAGTATAGCAGTTTTGGGAATGGATTCCAAGTGCGTGTGCACCATAAACATGTTGCAAACGGATGTAGCGGATCAGAAAATCAAAAGGAATCAGTTTGTTTGGACTCAGGATGGCTCGCCCCGGCGAGAGTTTCCCAGCCAGTTTTCTCGCCCCGGCGAGGATTTTCAAGCCAAATCTCTCGCCCCGGCGAGAATTTTCAATGTAATTTTTTCGCCCCGGCGAGAACCCCCTGGATGCAGTTTGTCTATTTTTGACTTTCTTGATTTTCAAACCTTCTTTCACCCAAAACATGATATCAGTATTTAGGTTCAATTACATGTGTTATGATTGCTACATTTCCAAATTTGTGTGCTTGTATTTCAAAGAGTGTGTGCTTCTAGAAGCTTCTAGTTGGTTTCCTAGACTAGTATAAATAGGCTTCATTTGTAAGACATTAGGGACTTGGAATTCATTAATATTCAGATTATCATCATTATTGTGAGACTGTTCTTTTCTTGTGGTTCTTGAGAATTCCTAAGTATTCCTTAGTTTTCTTTGAGATTCATATTCGACTTATCATACAACCAATCATAGTTGTGTGTGGCGTCTTCTACCGCATCAATCGTCGATTGTACCAAGATTACCGCTTCAACATAAGCGAGGGGTCGAGGTGTCGTTGGTGTCCATCCTACGCAAACTTCATTTGCAAGCAATTGTACCAAGATTACCGTCTACATATAGGCGAGGGGTTAAGGTGTTGCAAGCTATCCATCCTATCAACTTGTTAGAAACGATCCGGGCGACGACCACCTCACGCAAGCGTGCCGTGGAGTCCATCACAACGCATCCGCAAAATCATTCCGTCCCCGGGGAATATGTCGGAAAGCGATATCTTCGAACTCTTGCATCAACTGGGTAACACAATGATGGTATGGAAGTAACCGAAGCTCTTTAGTGTTGTACATCCCGATCGCCTGTCTGATTACCAGTTCTGAATCCCCAAACACCGATAATCTCTTCACTCCCATATTGCGAGCAAAATGGAGTCCCATTATACATCCCTCGTACTCAGCTGTATTGTTTGAATTACTGAACTGCAATTTAGTAGCCACAGAGTATTGTTCTCCGGTGATAGAGACCAGTACTGCTCCGGCTCTTGCCCCCTCAGCATTCATGGCACCATCAAAATACAGCTTCCAGAACTGCCCCTCGTCATCACATTTCGTGTGTGATACCCAAAATATATCCTCGCCCGGCAAAGGAGTTTCTAACGGCTCCATCCCTCCTGATGGGGTTTCTGCCAACTGATCTGCAATTCCCTGCCCTTTCATGGCTTTTTAAGTTACGTATACCATGTCGAACTGTTGTAAGATTAATTGCCATCTTGACAGTCGACAGTTCAGCATTGGCCTTTCAAAGATATATTTCAAGGGATCCATCCTCGATATCAGGTACGTAGTATGCCCATGGAGGTAGTGTTGTAATCTCCCTGCAGCCCAGGCCAGAGCACAACAGGTCTTCTCAATGGGAGTGTAGTTCTGTTCACATTGGCTAAATCTCTTGCTGAGGTAATAGATGGCCTGCTCTTTACCTGCCTCATTCTTCTGTCCCAGCATACACCCCATCGCAATGGCATTGACCGATATATACATAAACAGAGGGATCCCATCCTTCGGGGGTACCAGCACTGGCGCCCCTGTCAGCTGTTCTTTAATGGTCTGAAAGGCTCTCTGACATTGTTCATTCCACTCTTGGGAAGCATCCTTCCTTAGTAGTTTGAAAATCGGCTCGCATGTAGCCGTCAAGTGGGAGATGAAGCGGCTGATGAAGTTTATTCTTCCTAGGAATCCCCTTATCTCCTTCTCTGTGTGAGGTGCCGGCATACCACAATGGCCTTAATCTTTGTTGGATCCAACTCAATGCCTCGATTACTAACCAGGAATCCCAAGAGCTTACCCGACTGCACTTCGAAAGCACACTTTGCTGGATTGAGCTTCAAATTATACTTTCTGAGCCGATCGAATAGCTTTTTAAGATGTGTTATATGGTCAGATTCCACCCTTGATTTCACGATAATGTCATCCACGTAGACCTCTATCTCCTTGTGCATCATGTCGTGGAACAGGGCCATCATGGCTCTCTGATAAGTAGCCCCCGCATTGGTGAGACCGAAATCCAATCGCCTATAGCAGAAAGTGTCCCACGGGGTGATGAACGCGGTCTTTTCCCGATCTTCCTCTGCCACCATTATCTGGTGATATCCCGCAAAGCAATCAACAAAAGAGTACATCTCGTACTGGGCTGTGTTATCCACCAGGATGTGTATGAAAGGCACTGGGAAGTTATCCTTGAGACTGGCCTTATTTAGATCTGTATAATCTACACATACCCTCACCTTCCCTCCAGGCTTAGCCACTGGGACTACATTGGACAACCATTCTGGGTAAGTGGACACCATAATGATTCCTGCCCTGAACTATTTGATGATCTCTTCCTTCACTTTTAAGCTCCACTCCGGTTTCAACTTTCTTAATTTCTGCTTCACAGGCCTGAAACCCTCCTTGATGGGCAACCGGTGTACCACAATGTCGGTGGATAAACCGATCATATCCTCATGAGACCAGGCAAAGACATCCTCATACTGGCTTAGCAACTCAGTTATTTCTGCTTTCTGGCTGGGGGTAAGGTCTGTCCCTATCTTGAGCTCTTTGGGTGCGTTAGGGGTTCCAATATCTATGGTGACGGTTTGGTCTAAGTTGGGTTTGGGTTTATCCTCGACCCATCCTTTGATCTCGTCAGGCGCGTCATCGTAATCTGTCTCGTCTTGCTCAATGCCCATTAAATCGAAATCCAGCTCAATGTCAAAATCATAATCATCATTCAAATTTGAAGGACCGTTTGTTAGGCAAGGATTACTCAAATGGGTACAGCTGACATGAAACGAAATTCTTGTCATATATAAGTTATTTTCCACGACGATCACATTTTCAGATAACATGAAGAAACGACATAATTATGCAAAATACAAAACAACAACAAAAAATAAACTTCTTCATCATCCCATCCTCTGGGGTCTACCACCCTGATGTCGGGTTTTACCCTTGTTTGGATATCACTGGTTTCATGGTCCAGTTGTCGACGGTCAGGTCAGATGAAATTCGTTGGATGAAAGGGGGCTTCACATCGGACACTTCCCCGATGACCACGACCACAATGCCTGAGTCTCCTTTCATACCTTCCTTAGGAATAATCAACCCTGCCCAATCGATGATAGGCACACCTTGTTGGGCTCCCGGTGTGGCAACATTCTTCCCCTCCTCATTGCTTGTTAACTGTCCGGGGATATAGCACTGGTTTTCAAACTTTTTCGCGACCTCCTGTAGGAAACTTTCCCTCTTGGCTGACTCATCATTTGTGGGGGAGAAATCTTCACCCCTTGTTCCAGTCACAGGCTCGCTAGTCCCCTGTTCACTCTTGACCTTGGTCACCGGACTGCCAACCAGTCGAATCGGAGCCATGCTTTGACGGTGTCTCCGTGTTGTGCCCTCATGATATCCCAAACCTGCTTTGCCTACCTGATGGGGTAGTTGAACGGGCTTGGTGATTCCTTGACTGCTCTTCCCTAATCCCTGTCCTGGTTGAAATTTCATTTTTATCATCTCCTTTGCAACGAAGGTAAGTTCTGGAGAGACCTTAGGTTTCACGGCTGGAGCTCCCAGGCATCTGTAGTGGGGAGTGCCAATTTCCAGTGCCTGAAAACTGGCAGGTGCCGCCGACTCGTCCACATTAATCACTGGTAGGCCATTCTTGGGAGGAGAAGGGTCATTACATTCTGCCGAGATCGTTACCAGATTCCCATCGATGATTAGTTTGATTTGTTGGTGTAGCGTGGAAGGAACTGCCCTGGCCATGTGTATCCACGACCTTCCCAATAACAGGTTATAGCTGGCCGCAATGTCTAGGAATTGGAAAGAAATATCAAAAGTACAAGGTCCTATTTCCACCGGCAATTCTATATCTCCAATTGTATCCCTCCGGGAACCATCAAAAGCTCGCACCACTACATGACTGGCCCGCAGGCGCTTGGGATTAATGTTCATCTTCTGCAATGTGCTGAGGGGACAGATATTCAATGCCGATCCCCCATCAATCAGCACCCCATTCATGATATAACCTGAGGAGATTACCGCAATATGTAGCGGTTTTCGATGCCCCCTTCCCTCCTTGGGGATATCGTCATCTGTAATGATATCACATCACTCTCCAACAGGTGATCCACCAGATGACCGAAACTTTCCTTACTAATTTCTTTGGGAACGTATGCCTCCTCCAGGACTCTTGTCAGGGTTTTGCAGTGATCATTGGATGATAACACCAAGTCCATGATTGATGTTAGGGTCGACTCTTCACTTAATACCTGGATCCCTCTCGCCTCCGGATGATCCATCCTCTTCAAGAATTCTATGGCTTTCTCCTCGGAGATTTCTTTATTTTTCTTCTTTTGGCTCTCAAGGACACGCCCGGGAAGATATAAGGGGTTCCCCCTTGTTGTCACAGAAGCACAACTGGCCGCTTCCTCTGACACCCCCCCATAATTCCATGGCACCGTCTTTAGACTGCTGACAGGGAGCTGCGATCTTGCTGCAAGGATGAGGGGTTTCGGAGCTGCCAACTTGACAGGTCCCTCCGTGGTATTTCTTCTTACACCCATCAACCTAATGGGCGCTCCCCGTGCACTCCCGTGATCATCTATCATGTTGATCATTTCCTCAATTTTCTGTACATAGTTCAACCTTGACGGCCCCTCGGCTTCACTGGCCTCCGTCACATTGACCCCCCCTCCATCATGCCTTGGCAGGGGATTGGCCTTAACATTTGGGGAGTCTGGCTGTTCCACCACAATTTCCCCACTATCAATCAGGTTCTGGATTCTGTGCTTCAACGTCCAGCAGTTTTGCGTATCATGACCAGGGGAACCTGAGTGGTATGCGCATCGCTTGCTTGGGTCAAACCTTCTTCCCTTTGGGTCACTCGGGGGTGCCAAACCAACTATCTTCTTTTGGGCCATCAATACCGCCAAAACCCGTTCAAAAGGCTCCCCGAGCGGGGTGAATACTCGATTTTGCGAGGCCTCAAATCTCCTTCGCCCTTCTGCCCTCTGATCAGTAAAGTTAGGCTGTCGGGATGGCCCCACTCTCTGCATCTATACTGGAAGAGGGTTTTCTGCCTTTCTAGATGAGCCCTGAAGGATGAGGGAAACATCCTCCTCCTTTTTCTTTTGCACCCTACGGGAAGTGCTGCCATAATTTCCACTCTGTATTTGTTCTGCAGCCGTTTCCAAAGCCGTGAAATCCCGAATCTTACCGGACTTCAAACCCATATCCACCATTTCTCCGTGTTTAATCATCTCAGCAAAAGGTCTTCCAATCCCTGATATAACCCGCTCATAATAAGGAGCCTCTTGAATATCTACGAAGGTCATCACCATCTCCGACTCGCTCATCGGGGGACTCACCCGTGCGGCCATACCCCTCCATCGTTGTGTATAATCCCTGAAGGATTCACTGGGTTGCTTCTTAACTTTGGTCATTTGGTATCTGTCAGGAGCCATTTGCGCCTGGAAGCTATACTGTGTTAAGAAGGTGTGGGCCAACTCCTCCCAATTGTGGATCCGGGCATTGTCAAGACGGGCATACCAGATTCTTGCCTCTCCCGTCAGGCTCTTTTGGAATAGCTGCATTCTTAGACCCTCGTCTTCGGCATAAGATCCCAACTCCCCGATGTAGATTTTCAAATGTGTATAGGGATCCCCCTTCCCATTGTATTTCTCAAATTCTGGGATCTTAAATTTCTCCGGATACCTGGTTCCGGGGAAGACACATAGATCTGAATAGTTCACCCTGCCTAGGGACCCTATGCCCTTCATTGATTGGATAGTTTCCTCCATTTGTTTTATTTTCCTTCGCAGGTCATCAGTATCTCCCTCTTCCGGGATTGTAATCACTGTCTTGTTCGGCATGGGAATGACCTTCGGGACGAGTGGCTCGCCCTTAGGTTGGGGTGGGTCCTCCTTAGGTGGATCCTGTCTGGGTAGCAGTTGTTCCTTCAGCATTATGGCCATCTCCAACATTTGCTTTTTAAAGTCATCAAATTCCTCCCTGGATATGGAACCAGGATTAGTAGGTGGAAGATCTGCCATTTCAGATGTAGGGTCCTGGGCTCTTTTAGACCGTGAACGGGTTTGAGGAGCAATCCTACAGAGATAATGATTCGAAGTTTAGTCCTGGGAAAATAAAAAATGGATGCATGCTAAAGTTGTAACTTTTGTATTTTTGGGTTTTTTAATCTTTCCCTATAAAACAGAAAGTTAATAGTCCTTTAATGCAATAACAAATGCTAAACATGACTTTATTATGCTTCCCCAGCTGTTCCCTACAAAACATAGTGGTTAGAAATTTCTTTTGATAGAAAGGGAAGCATATATGAGTGGGATCATGACATTTATACGCGTGAACGTAAAAAGGCATGAAGAGACTTTTCCGGCGTTGGGTTATTCTGAGGCTGACCTATCCTAGGGTTACTCTCACGGGCTTTTCGGCATGAAGGTCCCCAAATCTTCGCAATCTACTCGTCTGAGTCCTTTCGATTGGAGCGAATTTGGGTGGTGCGTTTCCTGAGCCATCTCCGGGGAGCAGCCCCTTCGAGTCCAGTAATAAGCAACCGACAGGTTCGCCTCAGGAGGAGGTACACTCTCAACATACATTCACATTCATCGTCCTCACCGTATGCAAATGATTACTTAAAAATAAAGCAATTCCATTCAAATCATTCATTTATTGGGCAAAACACACATTCACACAACAAAAGTAAAAAATCAAAATATTGCACACACACACACACATTTTATGAATTTTAAAGGATAGGATAGCATCAAGATTTGAACGCGGCTTAAGCCCTCTAATGTCCCCAGCAGAGTCGCCAGCTGTCGACGCCGGTTTCTCGTCTTTTCCGATTTTGGCCTTTTATTAGATGATTTTTGGAAAAGATCGGCATTGATGTCGACGGGGTTTTGAAAGATCGTTTTTTATGATGAGCCAATTAACCAGAGTCGCCAGTTGGTATATTTGAAATGGATGTACCAACTCATCCGAGTTTTCGTTTTTTTGTAAATCGCTGGCTCATGTGTGACTCAGAATTAATTGGTCTGCGAACCGAGATTCATAGAGTTCGGGGGCTTGCTTAAGCGAGGGGAAGGTGTTAGGCACCCCTCGACTTCCGTGAAACACGGTTACCGCAATCTTGATGTTTTTCTATCCTTTAATTCATGAAATGTGTATGTGTGCGTGTGTGTGTGTGTGCGCCTAATGAATGTTGTGGTGAGTTTTGTATAAAAAAAAAGGAATTCTTTTTGGTGTTTTATGAAAGAGACGTGTTTTATTTTGAGAGTGCCTTAGAATGTCGTTTCCGTTAATACGAGAGAGCTCCTTTATTCATGCGAGAGGTTTGTTTTTACTTGTCAAAACTATGAGGTCTTTGTTAGGCGTCGCTTTGTGGAAACAAGAATCTTTTAAACCTTCGTCAAAATAGGAATCGAAATCTATACATTGCTTTCATAAAATGATGGGCAACTTCTAGGATATCTTTAACCCTATGCACAAAGATTTAGTAAAACGTTTCGTTCATTCATAAAAGCCATTTTTGGTGATGTTTGAAGATGATTTTCTTTGACCTTCTCGTTTAATAGGAATCGACATTTATTAACACTTCCAAATTTTAGCCTCGTGATTCTAATAACCTAGTTTGTTTGATTTTTATAAAAAAAACCTTCATCGTTTAATCTTTGAAATCATTTTTTTGTGTCACAAAATCTAATCAAGCATAAACACGCGTCGGGGCTATTCATGGGCATGTAAGCCATCAAAATATCCCCGAACGCCAATAATCGCATATTTTACTACTACAGGGCCTTAAACCCGATTCTCGCCTTAGCGTCGTTTTAAGGCCCGATAATTACATGTTACAAAAACGAGCACCTTGAATCTATTACACATATCAAAACGTCCATCATCGGATTTGGACCATGGGGTCGCGTTCCTAGGCTCACACCCGATATTGCTACATGCCCACAAAATAAATACTACAAAACTTAACCAACACGGATTTGCCTAGTAGATCACGATATCCGAAAATGATGATCTAAGTAATTTACACCCAATACATCACCATAAACAAGCTAGAAATTTCACCAATTGGATATCCTCGGGTTATTAGGAAGAAATTTCGTTCCAATAGAACCCTCACTAATAATCCCTAATCCATGATTGTTCAACAAGATACATGAAAATTACATTTAATTTAGCCAAACAATATGATATAAATTGCTATAGCAAAGGGAATTTTTACCTTGCAAATGATCTCAAATGGATGTAAACTTGTGTATTTGAATAGGATAAGAAATATGTTTGATACAATCCAAATCAAAAGAGTATAAATCCTTTCTTTTCTCTCTCTTTTCTTCCTATTTTGTTGTAAGATTTGCTCTCTTTTCCTTCTATTTCCGTGCTTCTTGGTGCTGCTGAATTCTCTCTTCTTCCAAAAACCTTCAACTCCCTGTATGCTGAGCAAAAATGAGCTGAAATAGGCTGGCTGGCCGCCTGCCTTCCACTCACCTGGTTTTGAGTTCCGTGTTTCGAGTTCCGTGTTTTTAAAAGGCGCACTATTTGGCCGCAGATCAATCCGCGGCTGGACGGTTTGACTTTCTCGATTTTCGTGCCACGCCTCGACTTTTGTGCCGTAACGTCGGTTTTCGCTGACAGGCCTGTATTTGACAGTCCGGGAATTTCTGGGAGACGTGCCATCTCATTCGGGAATGCTCGTTTCGGACGGCCTTATTGTTACTTCAGCTTTGGTCGCCAATCATTGCGGTGATGTTTGAGCGCTTGCACTTGTGCCCATTCCATCGCTCCTGCAAGCCGGTTCAATTGACGATTTTACCCTCCTGTCACGGTTAGTATAGGGAACGCAAAATTTGGGTGTCTACACAGGGGCAAAAGGATAATTCCAACAGGAAGAAGGATCTCGCCGCGGCGAGCCCCCCAGGCTTAAATTCTCGCCGGGGCGAGCCCCTCCAGGCTTAAATTCTCGCCGGGTCTAGCTCCCAAGGCCATTTTTCTCGCCGAGGCGAGCTCGTCGTTTTGCTGGTGCGGCTGGCTTTGTCTTGTTCTGCAGAAGTGGCGCACCAAGGGAGGATTTTCAGGAATGGTAACATGAGGAGAGAGAAGGAAATTATCAGGCATACAGGGAGTTATCATGCTAGGGATTACATATTCCATATTATCAACATACCATTAGACATCACCGAAACCCTAGTTTTTGAACGGAAGCAAACAAGGAACAAGGAGGTTTATTATCTTCAATTCATCAACTCAAGGAGGAGAGGAGCACGAAATAGGAAAGCAAGAGCTGGAAAAGAGGAACTACACCATACCAATTCGGGAATCTCATCAAAAAGGGGTGTATCTTCATTTGTTTTAGTTCTTCATTCTTATTTTGTAATTCCAAACCATGTACTATAATCTGATTATGATGTTATTGAGATTAAATATGAGCTAAACTCTTCATTCTAAGATTGCAATGGAACCCAACTTGTAGTTTAAATTGAATGCTCTCTCTTTGAATGGTAGTTAGACATTACATGAATTGGAGTTCATAACCTTTGCTTAAGGATTAATTGCTTGGCCCGTAATTACCTTGGTAATCTATATGAAATTGAGAAATGGAATATAGGTTGAGACCTAGTTATGGATTCATGTGAAAGTTGGATACTCTTTATGGATAATGTATGAGATTATGTGACGTGAGTCTTATGTATTGTTCTCGAGAGTTGATAATTTGATTGTATTTGGGATAGACATATACCTAAATAACACATGTATCCAATTGAGAATCCTTGCTTAATGATTTCTATTGTGAAATATGGTAATTGATAGAATGGTAAATGAGATTTTACGTGACATGTGTCTTATTGATTGTTCTTGATAGGAGATGCTTGTTAGTGTGTAGAATAGAAATATATCTATACACCACAATAGGAAATACATATTCGACCATCGAGAGAGGCTTATATATACTTGTGATTTCTCGGATAACAATTCTTATGTCTTAATTTACTAAACAAGAGAGAGTATGATGTTTAAATGAAGAGTTGGGGGAAATTGTAGTCTTAGATCTTTTTATCTTGATTTTAATCCGTGTTTAATTAAGCGTTGTTTTCTAAATTGTCTTTATTTAGCCTTAATCAACAACAAAAACAAATCATATTGTCATTGTTTAAATTAGATTAAATTTTCATGCGATTGATATTTGGTAATTATTTAACATAATTCCTCGTGGGTTCGACACTCTACTTATCTTATATTACTTGTGGGCTGCGTATACTTGCACGTGTTTTATTGATTGCGAAATCAAGCAATAATCTTAAATATTTAATACTTGCCTTGGTTGACACAACAAACTCATATTAAATATTTAGTACTCTATCGTTTTATCATACTAGAATGCAACGTTCGATATTCCAAATATATCTTTAAACGTTACAACTTAATATGATTTCTTTGAAGGGTTTGTTATTTATTTTTCTCATCTTGTTTAGCGCGCATGCACACACACACACACACATATATATATAATAATATATATCTATAATAAACATGCACATATAGAATACTATATTATACTCGGATTGACTATGGACTTTTATTCTAGTTTGGTTCACTAGAGCCACCAAGTGAACCAAAAGGTCAAACTTAGGGTGCAAGAATTGAATTTAAATATAACTATTACATTTAAATTCCGGGCTCCATTGCAAACGGGTCTTTAAGCGCTCCTTGCTCTTTTGTCTCCAATTCTTCAAAGTTAATTCTAACTAATCCTATTACTTAAACTATTTTTCAATAAATAGAAACATTGATCAGCAGTCAAGGGGAAGTACATAGGAGGGAGATAGAATTTACATTAAGAAAAATTAGAGAAGACGATGTACGCAAACCCCATTTATAAAACTCATTCATTCATGCATCCTCATAAAATAAAATCCAATCATCCATTGGACAATAATCCATAATCAATCCCATTTATTATCATGCATATCACCATATGCATCAATAAATAATATTCATCTCATGAATAAGAAAACATTCCGTATATGCATTGATATCATTTAATGGGCAATATTAGTTAGTATGAAATGCAATACCAAATCAAATTAGTTTGCATGAAATCTAATTTCAACTCCAATTTGTTTAGTATAAATCCAATTTTTGAATCAAAATAAACTCCTTTATTTTAATCCAATTCTAAATCAAAATAAACTACTTTATTTTTAATCAAATTCCAAATTAAAATAAACTTCTTTATTTTAATTAACATGGAATCCAATTCCAAATAAAATAAACATCTTTATTTTAGTCCAATTTCAAATTAAAAATAAACTCCTTTATTTCGAATTTAAAATTTCTGAAAAAGTATGAAAATCCTGAACATTTTGACGACCATGCGCTGCTGCTCGTGAGGGACATGAGCTGCTGCACTTGAGGGTCAAGCGTTGCTGCTCTTAAGAGACATGCGATGCGGCACTTAAGGGACGCGCTACTACGCACGCTTAAGGGTCATGAGTTGTTGCTCTTAAGGGTCATGAGTTGTTGCACTTTTGAAACAAGCGATGCTACGCAAGTCATACAGAATCCAAGCGTTGTTGCGCTTCCTTTAAGCGTTGCTGCGCTTCGGCGACGTCTTGCTTTTCCAGATCGCAATTTTTCTTGTTTTTCTCCAAAAACATGATTTTATACCAATAATTATGCCCAATTAAATTGTTCTAAACACATACCCATACATATACGGAATCAAAATAATTAATAATTCGCATAAATTTGGCTCTGATACAACTGTTAGGTTTGTAAATAATGCGAGCATGCAATTAAATTACACAAATATAGCGGAAGCGCGATACAATCAGAATTTAAAATTTTACAAACCATAACAAGAATCTATCTTTAAGCTCAATTATCAATTAATAAGAAAGAGATAGAGAATAAGAATTATACCCTCGTAGAACCGTGCTTCCTCGGGTATAAGTTCAACTCCAAATCCTTTCACGTTCTCCTTAAAATTCACCGGTTAAATTTCTTTCTTTGATCAACGTTAGCCATCCAAGTGCTTGGCCTCTAGAGGTGATCCACTAAGGAATAATATAAATTCAAGAAGATAGGTGTTGGCAAATGTAATATCCCGAATATTTATGAGTCTAATAAGTATGATCTTAAGCTTGTAGTAGTGATTCCGGGGACGGAATTCTTATAAGAATGGAAGAATGTGACGACCGAGAAAATCATATAACCTTATAATTAGGTTTATGATTATTTATTTAATAAAATAAAGTATTTATGGATGTTAATGGTGTAAATGTGAGGAATGAACAAGTATATATATAATATATCTTTGTATAAATGTGAAGGGTTAAATGTGTGTGTGTGTGTGTGTATATATATATATGTATTGGGAAAATGAAATTTAATAGTTAATTAAACTCTTAAAGAAAGTGGATGAAGTTAATTACGACTGAAGTATGAAGGCAAAGAAAATTAATTAATATTAATTAATTGAGATTAAATTGAAATTATATTATAAAATAATATAATTTGGATTATTAAGGTAAAAACTCGAATTTGAGTTCGGAATAGAATTTTGAGACGCGGACTAGATATTTGAGTCCAGAACGTCGAAATTAGTAAAAATAGACTATAAACACAAAATGTGTCGGGGTTAACTTTTTGGTCAAAAAGTTAACTATTGACTTTTCGGTCAAAAGTTAAACTCGGAATTCAGTAATGAATTTGAAGAAACGGATATTCCCATGACGTTGAGAACATCGAAATTAGTAAGAATCGACTGTAAGTTCGAAAAAATTAATTTTTAGTATCCGAAATGGTCAAATGGACATTAAATGGATAAATGGGGAGTAATTAATGAAGGTGGGCCCATGAGGGCTGCTGATAATATCAAATTAGAGGGGAGAAAAAAATAATTCAGCAAATTATTAAGGAATGGAAGAAGAATACCAACGGATGGTGAAGAAAGAAAAGGAAAAAGAAAAGAGAAACCTTTGAAATTCAAGAAAACCTTTCAAATTCTAAAAAACCTTTCAACTTCTTCTTGGATTCTATTTGATGAAGAATATGAAGAGTTGGAGGAAGATCAAAGGTCACCTAGTAACTTCTATAAATACTCTCTTCCTAAACCTTTGCCCAAAATTTTGCAAAATTTAAAATACCGTATGGAAAAAAAATAAAATAAAAATTGAGTGAGAATGAGAGCAAAGGGGGCTGTTGTGGGCTTGTAGTAGAGGAGGAGAGGAGAGTTTGATTGTTTTTTAAGGCTTCATAACACCCTTGGAAGGAAGAAGGAGAAGAGCATCTAAGAGAAGGTTTAAAAGTGTTCTTATCTCAAAACCCTAGCTAGATCTATGATTATTTTGTGGTTGTTTTGGGTTCAATGATGAACTTATGATCTTAAACTTTATAGTAGTCGATCTACATGTTTTATAATATTTTATGCTTAGATGTTACCAATTTATGTGTTGATAAGCTTGAAAAACAAAGATAGACAAAAAATAATTTTTACCCATAAAAAACCCTATATTTCGGTCCATTTTGGACAAGTACTGTTTTTAATCCGTAACTTATTTTTGTGATCCGTTAAAGAGAAGTGTTAGATCTATGAGTTATATGATGAATCCAAGTGGAATCACTCAATAATATTAAAATTTGAATAAAATATTATTAAATGGTTAATAATATTAAGAAGTAATTTAAATATTATTAAATGATTAATAATATTAGATAATGAGTTGAATATTATTAAATGATTAATAATATTAGTAAATGATTTGAATATTAGTAAATGATTAATAATATTAAAGTGTGATTAGAATATTATTAAATGATTAATAATATTTGTAAGTGACTAAGATATTATGAAGTGATTAATAATAAAAAGTGAATTAAAATATTATTAAATTATTAATATTATTAGACGGGAGTTTTAAGATGATGATTAAGTGATAATAATATTAGTAAGGGATGATAATATTACTAATGAGATAAGGAATTATTAAATGTTTGATTATGTGGCTAAATGTTAGATAATTTAGTAATAGTATTATGAGGCATGATATGTTATGCTAACTGAGAGATCAATCTTATTAATGATAGGTCTTTTCTAAGAGATTAAATTAGATTGCTTAGCGGTAATCGTCAGAGCAGGCAAGTTCTTAATCATAAACTTCTTACGTTATTGCAAGTTTCCTAATTCAAACTCGAGTTATTATATTTCAAGCAAGCTAGTGGTTTAATTATTGTCAATTATTCCACATCCATGAGAATTATTGTTATTCGCACTTAGTGCCAGTCTCATACGTTTATCAGGTATGAAAGGCTGATCACCTTGATTACCAAAGTATTTCTTCATGGTCATTGTTGGCCACTCAGCGTTGTGGATTCAATTGTTCATTTATTGAAACTTGATTCTCGTTTTTCACAATTGTTATATATTATTGAGAAATTCAGAAGCTATATTCTATTTCCAATCATGATATATGTTTCTTGTATTCAAACTTGATGAGCAAAGTAGTTGCTCACTCTTGCTATATCATGATAATATTTCAGTCAAGCCCGAGTGTTCGAAGAAGGATAAAGTCAAAGACAAAGTTAGAGAATAGTTCCATATGAACATTTAACTATTACATTTATCTTATGTAAAATGATTATGTAAACCTTTTGAGTTATTAAGGTATGTATTGAGTTAAGGTTATAGACCTTGGGAAATGTTGTAGAATCATTTGAAATAAACAATGTATGTTTATATATTCCGCGCTAGTTTATAGAATGTGTACGAATGTGAGGCCCCCAAACCCGGGTCCCTTGAACCTCGGACCTGGTGCGTCACGATACATCATATTTACAACTACTGCGGAAGATATAAACATAAATTGTTTATACAATAATCTCTGCTACATATCCCAAGGTCTATAACCTTTATTTTAATAGATATTTACCTTTAAATTCACAAAAGGTTTACACAATTAACTTACATCAAATAACTAATTTAGTTATCATGCATAACACTATAATCTTGTCCTTTGCTTCTGATTCTGTCTTTCCTCGAACATTCGCTTTAAATCTAAAATTTATTATCATGATATAGCAAGGGTGAGCAACTACTTTGCTCAGCAAGTTTAAATACAATAAAGATATATATCATGATTGAAAGAATGAATAAGCTTTAGAGTTTTTCAACAATATAATACTTGTGAAAGAGCATGAATCAAAATTTCAATTATTGAATGACTGAATTCAATAATACAGGGTGTCAATAATGACCATGAACCAATTTAACTGAACCTTAAGGTAATGAAGGTGATCAGCCTTTCATACCTGATGAACATATGCAACATGCACTATGTGCGAATCAATAATTTAAGGAGGTGGAATAATTATAAAGAATTAAACCACTAGCATGCTTGAAACATAACAACTCAAGTTTGAGTTAAGAGGAACTTGCTCAATATAAAAGTTGAGTAAAGTTAAGGAAACTTGCCTGTACCGTCGATTACTGCTACGTAATCTAACTTAATCTCTTATGAAAGACCTATCAGTTATAAGATTGATCTTTCAATTAGCATCACATATATCACCTTTTAATATCACTTTATAACACTACTTCTAATATTTAAGCACATAAGCAAATATTAGATAGCACCTTAGCACCATACGCATTCATAATTCTAAAACTAGCACACATCGAGTCTTTAACAGTGTTCAATATAGTATGCTGAGTGGTTTCCCACAAACAACCAACAAACTAGTTTTCGTCTCGTCTACACTGTTTTCACAGTGAGTTAGATCGGTTGCTAGTTCGTATATACCTCCGCTCCCTGAAGGAATTGTTTAGCCCAGCTACTATACGTCAACTATTTAAATAGCACGACTGCACCACTATTTTATCATAAACTATATGACTTAACACTAAGTCTTTTATTTTATAAGTTTTTCTTTATGATGAGTAGGTTTTAACCTACGAATTTGATATGTCTGTGGCTTAATTCTTACTTGTTTTTAAGTGTTTTTGGTATCTTTTACTTGTTTTCGTATTGCTTTTGTAGGTAGAGGCTGGCTGCAGATTCAAAAGAAGAAAAAATAGTTGGGTGCACGGCAACCTCGCCGGGGCGAAAAGACATAGCTTACTTTTCTCGCCGGGGCGAGAGCTGGCCGGGGCGAGGATTTTGTTAAGGAACTTCTCGCCGGGGCGAGAATGCGGCTGGTGGAAATTTTATGTTTGCCAGCGTGCAGTTATTTTGGAAAGATTGAAGTGAACAAGGATTCTGTCTATCATTCTGATTAGGAGACTAAAGGAAGATATAAATAGGAGATAACACATTGGATAAAGGGGGATACAACATAGAGATTGAATTTTCAGAGCTAAACAAGGAGATTGAAGATCAAGTCAAACATCGTGAGGAATTCAGATTGGAGAGCTAGAGATTATATTGAGTTTTCTTTTAATCTTTTATCTCTGATTTGTAATTAATTATGATGACTTATTTTGGTATTCTAGTTTTTATTGTCAGTATGAACTAAACCATTAGTTAAGGCTACGATTGAACCAGTTATGTTTATGAATTAATTATCTATTTAATTCCAGTTATTCAATTGATGGGAGTTGTCTATCTTATTCTATACTTATTGATTAAATTGTTTGGCCGACAATTAGCATATTATTCTAGATGAATTCGGGAGATGCAATCTGGGGTTAGAACTGGATAAGATAGCATGTATTTTTAATTATTTGCATGTGTTGAATAATTAGGATTGTGAAGTGAATAGGGATATCTCTTTGCTGCATGTAACAATTGGAAATTGAAGCTTAATGAATTTAATCCGTTAGTTTTGCATAGGAATATCGCAGAGTTAATTGGATTAGATAGATTTATTTGATCACTTGGAAAAGGGCTTATAAATACAATTGAATTTCTGTTAATAACTCCAATAAAGTGAATAATTGGAATGTATAGATAGATTAGTTTATGATAAATAACTGGGAATATTGTAGTCTTAATCTTATCAAATCTGAATTTTAACTTTTGTGATAATCGTCAGTGTTAGTGTTAATTTAATTAATTTTAATCAGTATTCAAATTGCGATTGTTTAATAGAATAGTCATAATCTAAATTGATAGTTGGAGATATAAAGCATAGTAATTCCTGTGGGTTCGACACACGTTTTGAACGCGATAGTGATGGTATTACTCTTTTGATGCTAATCAAACAAGAACGAACTAATAGGACTCCTAATCACCTCTTTTTTGACAATTTGAAGGAACTAATTAAACAATAAGAAGGTCTCCCTAAATCAAGTCTCGTGTGAGATGTGAGCATCGTTTTGAACGCGATAGTGATGCGATTGCTCCTTTTGATGCTAATCAAACTAGAACAAAGTATCACCTCTTTCTTTGACAATTTGCAGGTACTAATAGAACAATAAGAAGTCTCTTAAAATCATGACTTATGTAAGATGTACACATCGTTTTGAACACGATAGTGATGGGATTGATCCTTTTGATGCTAATCAAACTAGAATGAAGTAATAGGAATCCTAATCACCTCTTTCTTTGACAATTTGAGAGAACGAATGAAACAATAAGAAGGTCTCCCTAAATTACTTGTTGATCGTGTATACTTGCACGTAATTGTTGATTGTGAAATCGGACAACAAGTTTTTGGCGCCGTTGCCGGGGATTATTTGTGTTTACAACTTATTTTTCTTTTGTTTCTTGTTCAGGTGTCTTTTGATTCGTTTATGCAAACGCGATCAAAACAACCGGAACTCGTGCAGTGTGAGGATCATCTTGAGAAAAAGCTACGTCAGTTGAGAAAATTCTGTCAGGAAATAATTGAGAAAGAGAATATGGCGAACGAAGAACATAAATCATTGAGGGACTATGCTATGCCTAAGATAGACGAAATCAAATTGAGCATCACGAGACCAGTCATCACCGCTAATTCCTTCGAGATCAAGCCGGGAACAATTCATATGCTTCAGAATGCGGTACAGTTTGGGGATTTAGCTAACGATGATCCGAATGAACACTTGGTTAGGTTTTTAGAGATCTGTGATACATTCAAATATCCCAATGTGTCAGATGATGTAGTGAGATTACGTCTGTTTCCGTTCACACTAAGAGATAAGGCAAAGAGTTGGTTGCATTCACTTCCGCCAGGATCCATCACAACTTAGGATGATCTAGCTCAGAAATTTTTAGCGAAATTCTTCCCGCCAGTTAAGTCGGCTAAGTTGAGAAACGAGAGTTTTACATTTGGGCAACAGCATGGAGAGTCACTATACGAAGCTTGGGAAAGGTTCAAGGAGTTATTGAGGAAATATCCACATCATGGGCTACCCAAGTGGCTACAAGTTCAGACATTCTACAATGGGTTGAATAACGACACTCGAACATGCATTGATGCAGCTGCGGGAGGGGCACTTATGGATAAAAATGTATTTATTAGAGACTATGGCTACAAATAACATGCATTGATGCAGCTGCGGGAGGGGCACTTATGGATAAAAATGTATTTATTAGGAAATATCCACATCATGTTTGAACATGCATTTATTAGAGACTATGGCTACAAATAACTATCAATGGTTGACTTCCAGAATGAATCAACAAAAGGTAGCTGGAGTTTTGGAAGTAGATGCAGTCACGGCACTAACAGCTCAGATGGCAGCCATGTCTAAAAAGATTGAAGCTTTGGCAGAATCGAAAGTCCAGCAAGTAGCCTATGTGTGTGAGCTATGTGCAGGTGCACATCCGACGGAGTATTGTGCCATTAATCTGGAATCGGTACAGTATTTGGGGAGTTATAACAGACCGCAACAACCATATCAGAATGCTTATAATCCGGGGTGGAAGAATCATCCGGGTTTCTCTTGGAGCAATAACACTCAGACTCAAAATCTAGCCCCAAGATCATAGAATCCCCCAGGTTTTTAGAACCATGCTCCACAACATGCAAAAAGAAAACCGAGTTTAGAAGAATCATTGGCAAGATTCATCACAGCGTCTGAGAAAAGAATGAATGATCAAGATAAGTTGTTAACTCAGGTAGATTTGAATGTGAAAAGCCAGGCAGTGTTAATTAGGAACTTGGAAAATCAGCTGGGACAGTTGGCTCATGTCTTGAACAATCGACCATAAGGAGCACTTCCAAGCGATACAAAGATTAACCCAAGAACGGATAGAAAAGAACATTGCAAGGCTATCACTTTAAGGAGTGGAAAAGAGCTGCCTGATACGGTTAAAGGAAATTCTAAACCAGAAACAGTTATGGAGAATAGAGATGAGGAAGCCCCAGTGAAAAGTAAGGTGAACGAATCAGAAAAGGTGAAGGATACAGGTTCGGAAGCAAAGTCAAAGGAACTCAAGCCAGATAGTGTAGTGCCTTCCGTACCATTCCCTCAAAGATTGCAGAAAGCTAAGTTAGATAAGCAATTCTCCAGATTCTTAGATGTTTTCAAGAAACTGCACATTAACATACCATTTGCAGAAGCCCTGGAACAGATGCCCAGTTATGCAAAGTTCATGAAGGAGGTTTTGTCAAAGAAGAGAAAATTGGGTGATTTCGAGACGGTGGCATTAACCGAGGAATGCAGTGCAATTTTGCAGAACAAATTGCCACCCAAATTCTAGGATCCAGGAAGCTTCAGTATCCCATGTGTAATTGGTAACTAGTTCTCTGGAAGGGCATTATGTGACTTAGGAGCTAGCATCAATTTAATGTCGTTATCAGTTTACACTCAGCTTGGGCTAAAGGCACCAAAACCGACAAACATCAGCTTGCAGTTGGCAAACAGGTCAGTAACATATCCGAGGGGTATTGTGGAAGATATTGATAAATTCATCTTCCCGGCTGACTTCGTCATTTTGGATTACGAAGAGGATAAAGAAATCCCCATCATATTAGGTCGTCCATTCTTAGCAACAGGGAGAACGTTGATAGATGTACAAAAAGGTGAATTGACAATGAGAGTTCAAGATCAGGAAGTCACCTTCAATGTTTTTAAATCGATGAAATTTCCTAAGGAAGGCGAGGAATGCTTACGGATAGACCTGCTGGATGAAATCGTGTATGAGCGAACCAGTGCAAGTTATTGTGAAGATCCATTAGAAGCTGCCCTGGTTGGGATATACACTTTTGATGATTGTGATGAGTGGGATTATGTCAAGGTTTTAGACTCATTACCTATTTCTCAGAAATTCAGCAGGAAATTTGATATACTTGACCGGCCAGAAGAAGGAGAAAAGAGGTCCAAACCGTCAGTGGAAGAACCACCTATGCTTGAACTCAAACCTCTTCCCTCTCACCTAAGGTATGCTTACTTGGGAGACTCTGACACGCTACTAGTAATAGTTTCTGCTCATTTGAATGAATCTCAAGAAGAAAAACTGTTAAGGGTTTTGCGTGAGTATAAAACAGCAATAGGGTGGACAATAGTAGACATCAAGGGAATCAGTCCGTCGTTTTGCATGCACAAAATTCTGCTTGAAGAAGGAGCAAAACCGGTTATTGAGCAACAAAGAAGATTGAATCCGATCATGAAGGACGTAGTGAAGAAGGAAATCATCAAGTGGTTAGATGCCGGTATTATCTATCCGATTTCAGATAGTTCGTGGGTAAGTCCTGTACAGTGTGTGCCTAAAAAGGGGGGAATGACAGTGGTTGAAAACGAAAATAATGAACTCATTCCTACAAGAACAGTTACAGGTTGGCGAGTGTGTATGGATTACCGCAACTTGAACAAAGCGACGCGCAAGGATCACTTTCCACTGCCATTTATTGATCAGATGTTGGATAGGTTGTCCGGTCATCAATTTTACTGCCTTCTTGACGGATACTCAGGATATAATCAGATAGTAATAGCTCCGGAGGACCAAGAGAAAACGACTTTTACATGCCCTTATGGAACATTCGCATTTCGGAGAATGTCTTTCGGGTTATGTAATGTACTGGCTACATTTCAGCGATGCATGATGGCTATCTTCTCGGATATGGTTGAGCAGAATTTAGAGGTATTCATGGATGATTTTTCTGTATTCGGTGATAGTTTTGATTTGTGTCTTGGCAATCTCATCTTAGTGTTGAAGCGCTGTGTGGAGACAAATTTGGTGCTTAACTGGGAAAAATGCCACTTTATGGTGCAAGAAGGGATTATTCTGGGGCACAAGGTGTCCGAAGCAGGTTTAGAGGTGGATAGAGCAAAGATCGAAACCATTGAAAAGCTACCTCCACCGACATCTGTAAGAGGCATTAGAAGTTTTCTCGGACATGCAAGATTCTACCGTCGATTCATCAAGGACTTTTCAAAAATTTCAAAACCATTGTGTTCACTCCTTGAGAAAGATGTTCCCTTCAAGATGGATCAATCTTGCATCGAAGCCTTTGAAATGTTGAAAAAGAAGTTAGTCACAGCTCCGATCATAGTTGCTCCCGATTGGACTTTACCTTTTGAGTTGATGTGTGACGCAAGTGATTATGCAGTGGGAGCTGTGTTGGGACAGCGAAGAGATAAGATTTTTCAAACCATTTATTACTCAAATAAGACACTCACTGATGCACAACTGAATTACACCACTACAGAAAAAGAGTTACTTGCAGTAGTATTTGCCTTTGATAAATTTCGAGCATATCTGATTGGAACCAAGGTGATAGCCTACACTGACCATTCAGCCATCAAATATTTGATTGCAAAGAAGGATGCCAAACCAAGGCTGATTCGATGGGTCCTTCTGTTGCAAGAATTTGACTTAGAAATTTGAGATAGGAAAGGTACAAAGAATCAAGTGGCTGATCATCTTTCAAGGTTAAAGAATGCCGACACTCAGAGAAAGAATGAGGTGGTGATTAATGAGTCATTTCCAGATGAGCAGCTATTTCGTATCAACACCGAAGTTCCTTGATATGCTGATTATGTGAACTACTTAGTCAGTAACGTACTTCCGTAAGATTTCACTTCTCAACAAAGAAAGAAATTTCTCCATGATATCAAGCAGTTCCTCTGGGATGAACCATTTCTCTTCAAAACTTGTGCGGATCAAATGATACGACGTTATGTGCCTCAGGAAGAAATGGAGAGCATATTGACTCGTTGCCATTCGTCAGAGTATGGAGGACATTATGGGGGAGAAAGAACTGCAGCAAAAGTCTTACAATCAGGATTTTTCTGGCCTTCATTGTTCAAAGATGCCCATCTTTTTGTTCTAAAGTGCGATAGATGTCAAAGGGTTGGCAACATTTCGAAACGGCATGAAATGCCTCTCAATACTATCCTTGAAGTTGAACTCTTCGACGTATGGGGTATTGACTTTATAGGGCCATTTCCGTTGTCATTCAACAATCAATACATACTTTTGGCTGTGGATTATGTATCAAAATGGGTTGAAGCATCGGCATTACCCACAAATGATGCCAAAGTGGTTCTACGGTTCTTGCAGAAAAATATTATTACTCGATTTGGTACACCAAGAGCCATAATCAGTGACGAAGGTACCCATTTTTGCAATAAGCAGTTCACCAAGTTGTTAGCTAAATAAGGAATCAAACACAGGATTGCTACGGCTTATCATCCCCAAACGAATGGCCAAGCGGAGGTGTGTAATCGTGAAGTTAAGCAAATTCTGGAGAAAGTGGTGAACCCATCTCGTATGGATTGGGCGATGAAATTAGACGATGCTTTATGGGCGTATCGCACGACCTATAAGAATCCTATTGGAATGTCACCGTATCGCATGGTTTACGGAAAAGCGTGTCATTTACTGGTCGAACTTGAACACAATGCGTATTGGGCAATTCAGAAATTGAACTTTGATCTCCAAGCATCTGGCGAGAAAAGGTTGCTTCAATTGAATGAGATGGAGGAGTTTCGTCACCAAGCCTATGAAAACACTAAGCTGTATAAAGAAAAAGTCAAGAGGTGGCATGACAAACGGATAGTTGATCGGAAATTTGAACCGGGACGGGCAGTATTGTTGTTCAACTCCAGATTGCGGTTATTTCCTGGGAAGTTGAAGTCTAGGTGGTCCGGGCCTTTCATTGTCACTGCTGTAGCTCCCCACGGGGCAATTGACGTCGAAGAACCAAACTCAAAGCGCACATTCAAGGTTAATGGTCAGAGACTCAAACATTATTGGGGAGGCGATATGGATCGACAAGTATCAGTGATTTATCTCTCTTCTCTCGATCAAACTGATGACTGAAACCGCAGAGGAAGTCGGGCTGACGACTATAAACCAAGCGCTTGATGGGAGGCAACCCAATCATGCTACTTTATTGTTTTCGTAGATCTAGTGTCGTTAATAATTTTGTTTTAGTTAGTAATAGTTCAAAGTATTCTTGTTTTGAAATAATTCTTCAATTCCTTCATAGTGGGACTCATTTTTAATGTTATTCTTTGGAACAGGGATAAAGCCTAGGGGAATGCATTAGAGGTAGAGAGACATGCCATTGGGATGGTACCAATTGAAGACAAGAGGAACCAAGTAGGAAAAAAAAATCAGAAAAGAGGATTCTCGCCCCGGCGAGAAAAATACATTAAGGTTTCTCGCCCCGGTGAGAACCTCTCTGCAAAAACTCGCTCCAGCGCAAAATTTTCTCGCCCCAGCCCATTCCTCTCTGTCCATTCTCACCCTGACGAGATTCTCAAGCATAAACTTCTCGCCCCGGCGAGAATCGCGGAAATCAGTTTTTAAAAACCGATCCCAATTCGGTTTCTTTCACTCCTAAACCCATGCAACTTCTTCCAACTCCTATTTCTACCTCTCATATACCAACCAAACCTTATTCTTCTAGATTTCTCTTCTAGTTTCCTTCCCAATTCTTTCCATACTTGGATTCCTAATCAAACCCTACCACACCCCTCTTTACATACAAACTCTAACTCAGTCTAAACCATCTCTCTTTCAAACGGTGAGATACTCTGTTCTATTCACAATATCTATAAGATCCATCGTTGCATGAACAAGTTCTAGGTTTTGCACCCAGTTGAAGAAGCAAATTAATCAGTTCAACCACTCAACATCACCAACTCTATTTTTTCGGTTGATCTAAGTTATCTGGAATTGGTATTGGGCTATGATATTTATGCTTTATTCTTGAGTTTGACTATCTGTTGAGTTTTGGTTGGTTTATCTGGATTACAAATTGTGTTGGTGTCTTCAATTGTGCAAAGTCCAGTTAGGAATCAGTAGAGTTGGAGTTTGGGGGGAAGTTTTGTTTCTAGTGTTGCATAGCAGAGTTGTGGAGATTTAGCCTGGGTGTTTCAGAATCTTTGTTTGGGTCTGCTTGTTAAGTGATCAGTAATGGCTCCTAAAAGGCATAGGGGTGAGGGATCATCTTCAACACCAACCAGGCAGTTTGATAGACGGAAATTTCTCAGTGCGGAGGCGGCTAACAGATATGAATCGTATACATCGGGTAAAGCTCTAACTCCCGAGTGCGGTCTTACACCTGACGAAGTGGTAGATGGTGAGATGATGCTTCAGATAGTAGAGAGGGGATGGGAGATATTTACCGCCCATTCGGAACCTGCATGTATAGCCGTTGTCAAAGAATTTTATGCCAATGCAGAGGACGCGGCTCCATGCGAGGTTACAATACGGGGCAAGACAGTCTCATTTAGTGCCCATTCGATCAATGAATACTATAACTTGATGTGACGCCCCCAAATTCGGGTCTCCGAATACCCGGATCTGGTCATCACGATCCAATACAATCATCCACCTCCAACAACATATGATATCTAAAAGTGCGGAATATATAAACATACGTTGTTCATTTAAGGTGTTACTAGTCCCAGAATACAATTAACCTTAATCAAGTACACCAACCCATACCCTAAGTAACTATTAGGGTTTAAATTACATGAACAGAAATTAAATTACACATGATAATAAATTCTGCTACAAGGAATCTATTGTTTCATCTTTTCTTTCCCTTTGTTCTTTCCTGAAGTCTCGGGTTTCGCTGCAATAAAGTCATGATATAGCAAGAATGAGCAACGAGTTTGCCCAGCAAGTTTAAAGTACAACAATAAAGATATATCATGATGAAGGGATTAAAAGGGATTTCAACAATAGAATAATCAGAAGCAAGAACATTAAATGCTTTTAGAACAATTGATAGTCAAATAGACTTTGAACGATAACTTCCAGAGGAGTCAATAGCTGGTTGACCCTCTGGTTACTGGCTACAGAAAAACGTACTTGAGGGGATCAGCCTCTCGTACCCTATGTATATGCATAACATTTAATTCTGCTATTTGTACCTTATATACGGTACGTGGGGTACTCCCCTATAAATAAAGGGGTGTTCATACAGTCTAAGAATCCTTACCATTAATTGGTTCGGATAGCTTTTATAAAATTTCACATAATTGTCTGACCGAACAAGGGTTCAGACTTAACCATGAATGGTTTTGCAGATTTCTGAATTTAAATATACGAATTCAATTGCACGAATGTCAATAAATATACAGATGTGGAATAATTCTGAAAATAATTAAACCACTTAAAGCATGCTTGGAAATAAAAATTCAAGCTTAAAGAATACTTGCAATAATATATACCTTTTTGCATGAATTAAAATACTGCATAAGGTTTTTAGAAGTATTACTCAAGGTAAAAAGTTGAGTAAGGAAGAACTTGCAATAATATAAGAAGTTTAGGGTTAGGAACTTGCAGAAATCAAAGTTCGAGATAGAGGACTTGCCTGTTTGCTCAGCTACGGATAAATTCTAGCTTTAATTACTTGACCGTGGATAACCTATCAGTTGGTAGAATTGGTTTATCCATTAGCATTGCGTAATTATACCCACTTATGCTATCCATTTAGCAGATAAATAGTTCACCGAACTTAATTACTACCTAGCCATCAGCTAACAAAAATTTAATGACCTCTATTTTATTATTTAAACAGATATTAATTAATCAGGGTCACTTATAATTATTACCTTTAATTGTTTCCAGGTATGGTCTAACAATCCCCATAAATTCATTAGGTTTAAAGATAACAGAAAACCGTTGATCAATTTCTTTGTTGATTTACTCTTAATTACTAATACCTTAGGGTAATTTAATATTTATTGAACTTGTCCTTTATTCAACCCTAATTAATGTATAAATTTACACACTTAACTATTATTAATATTAATAATCGCTAAGTGTTTATTATCTTTGTTTATTAAGGGCCACAGCTAAATATTTAGCTTATAAATCTCTCTTATACTTAATCATTATTTCATTAATGATTAAGTAGTTAATTTCCTTATTATTCAATAACTTAATTATTATTATTAAATAATAATTAAATACTTAGTAACTTTATTTACTATTAATAGATAATAAGTAATTATTTTATTAACTTTATTCATATTTAATTATTATTATTATTAAATAATAATTAAATATTTATTATCTTTTATTTATTATTTATTAATAAATAATAAATAATTATTTTATTATCTTTATTCATATTTAATTATTATTATTATTATTAAATAATAATTAAATATTTATTATCTTTGTTCATAATTAATTATTATTATTATTATTAAATAATAATTAAATATTTATTATCTTTATTCATATTTAATTATTATTATTACTAAATAATAATTAAATATTTATTATCTTTATTCATATTCAATTATTATTATTATTATTAAATAATAATTAAATATTTATTATCTTTATTCATATTTAATTATTATTATTACTAAATAATAATTAAATATTTATTATCTTTATTCATATTCAATTATTATTATTATTATTAAATAATAATTAAATATTTATTATCTTTATTCATATTTAATTATTATTGTAATAATTAAATATTTATTATTATTTATTGATAAATAATAATTATTCAATAAATTTTATTTATTGGTTTTAATAGCTAGATAATTACAAGAGCATTTCAATAACTTAGCCATTACTAGCATAGTTAATTAACAATTTAGGCAACAATTAGACTTCATTGGTTAATTATTTTCGCTTGAATAATCCAATGAATTACGAAAAAATCAATTTGGAAAAATAACTAACTATTGTTTAATACCCCTGATGATAATAGTCATCCATAACCTCACAGTACTGCGAATTCATTTCAAACTAACACAATGATTCATGTAAGCAATATGCCTTGACTGCACAATTATCACAAAATAACACAAGGACCTGCGATTGTCCCAAAATTTACACAGCACTATACTAATACAATTGATCAACACAATACTGGGATTCCCAATTCAGAATCGAACAAGGTCTAACACAATTCCACAAAACCCCCAAACAAATATATAGTATGAGCTAATATCCTTTACTGCTGGAACCCTTAAGGTTCGTCTCAACAGTTTTCCTAAATCAACTAATCCCAACTCAGTATACTAACATACCTGTTGGCCTAAACAAGAACAACATAATACCAGTCTTCTCCGAATCAAAACCAACCATGTTATTAACAATTTATTACCAGATTTTAAATCCAAAAAAAAAAAAAAAAAAATTTAGTACAATGTTCTGGGTTTTCAAACCAAGGCAATACCCAAAACTAAATCCCAACACAGAATAACTATACTCTAATTACAGTATTATAAGCCAACCAACACAGTCGGCCATACTACTTCAAGTGCATAAAAAGAAAACTCAATACAGCTGCTAGAACCTTCAAGGTTTACCAACAACAATTTTTCCAAATAGAAGTCTAGTACAGTATGTGACATTACCAAAACAGTCGGTATTACAAGACTTATGCATACCAGAAGGAGTTTATACAAACCCAGTACAAAAACCATCACGTCTTTCCAATAATCCTAACACAGTTGAACAACACATCCTAATTACAGGAAAAAGAAACTAAAACAACGACAAGGAAGTCAGCAACTGGGTATACCTTGAGCTCGATCGCGTTGCGACTCTCCTCCTCCTACCAAAATACGTAATCAAGCTGGTCATTAACAGCAACTGGAATTTCAACCCCCAATTGGTACCCCTGTTCCCTCTCTCTGACTAAATTCTGAACCCTAAGAATTTCTCTCTAATTCGAGTCTCACCAAGCAAGGAGAATCGGCAGCTCTTCAAGGTTGGGGTCTCAATTTATAGGGCAGTGTTTGCCCAATTTGACTGGATATTACCTAATTTGGTTGCTCAAAGACCATCGGTAGGAAGGGGGATGGCTGTCGATCACTTCACATCCCACCCAGCTGCGATTCGCCGTCAATTCCTCGAGCCGCGTGGTTGCCGCCGGTCAAATCGCCGAACGCCCAAATCCCTTGGTCAAATCGCTCGAGCTCAGTCGCCCACCTCGAACCTTGCTTAGCCCACTGGTTACTCCCTTCGTCGCCGGCGCACGCCTGACGACTTGCTCCTGTCCCGTCTGATTCAGTTGATGGAGTCCAGCTAGGTTCGCCCAGTTGATTTGAGAGGCTAGGGTTAAGGGTGAAGGTTGCTCTGTTCTCTCGGTTGTCCCAAATGGGTTTTGCCGACCAATTTCGCTGGCTTCCCCAATGTATTAGTGGTGGATCGACCCGAGTGCAACGGGTACAACCCGGTTGCACGGCCCAAACCGGCTGGAACCAAAAAGAAGGAATGGGCTTATCTTATAACAAAGTTTGGCCCAACAGGGAGTAAAATATAGACTCAGCCCAACAGGAAATAAAAGGATTTGGGTTTAAGTAAGAAAATTGTTCAATCTAAATAAAGGAAAAGTGAACCAAATTAATTTAATCACATTGTATTCCTAATGTCTTAAATTAAATAGTTACCCTATTAATTATTTACAATATTTATCTTCACCATAATTATTCATTCGAATTTATTGAATCCGATAAGGTAAAATTATTTATTAATATTCCAAATTTTCTTGTCAATCAATTGTTAGAGTTAACTCATTAATTTATTCAACCTATTAGCGAGTCCCTTTAAAGCAAAGAAAGTTTATTGGACCCTATTAGATATAATTAAATAATAGTACCCACATGGATCCAATTAAATTTATAAAATTATATAAAATGAATTTATTTATAAAAATACATTTGATACAATGTTTAAAATTTTCCGGACATTACATCCTCTCCCCCTTATAAAAATTCCGTCCTCGGAATTACAATCTAAGGTTACTCGAATAACTGAGGGTAATTTGCTCTCATCTTCTCTTCGAGCTCCCACGTGGCTTCTTCCACCGCGTGATTTCTCCAGAGAACCTTTACCGAGTGAATGATTTTATTCCTCAGCTTCTGCTCTTTCCTATCCAGTATTTGAACAGGAATCTCCTCGTATGATAAATCTCTCTCAACTTGAATTGGCTCATAGGAAATGACGTGCTTGTAGTCTGGCTTATACGGACGCAACACTGATACATGAAACACGTTGTGGATGTGTTCCAGTTCAGGAGGTAATGCTACCTCATACGCCACTTCGCCGATCCGCCTCAGAATTTCAAAAGGTCCTATGAACCTAGGGCTCAATTTGCCCTTTTTCCCAAAACGGATCTTCCCTTTCCAGGGTGATACTTTCAAAAACACAAAGCTACCAACTTCAAAGTCCCGTTTCTGGCGATGTAAGTCCGCGTACTTCCTTTGGCGATCCTGGGCTGCTACTAACCGTTGTCTTATTACTTTTAAAAATTTCCTCGGTTTGTTGTACCAATTCTGGTCCCAACAATCTCCGTTCAGCACCTTCATCCCAACACTACGGCGTTCGACACTTTCTTCCATACAATGCTTCGTACGGTGGCATACCAAGGATAGCATGGTAACTATTGTTGTAGGCGAACTCTACCAGTGGCAAGTGATCGTCCCAGCTGCCACTTAAGTCCATCACAACTGCCCGGACGAGCATATCCTCTAGAGTCTGAATTGTTCGCTCACTCTGACCATCAGTCTGAGGATGATATGCCGTACTCATTCTTAACTGTGTTCCCAGTCTCTCCTGCAGACTTCTCCAAAAATTTGACGTGAAGCGCGGATCCCTGTCGGACACAATAGATACCGGCACTCCATGTCGTGATACTATCTCTTTCACGTAAAGCTTCGCCAACTGCTCCAATTTGTACCTGATCTTGATCGGTAGGAAGTGGGCAGACTTGGTCAATCGATCTACGATCACCCAGATGGCGTCTAGACCCTTTTGCGTTGTTGGGAGTCCCACCACAAAATCCATTGTGATGTGCTCCCACTTCCATTCTGGAATCTCCAAGGGTTGCAACAATCCGCTCGGCCCGTTGGTGCTCAGCCTTGATCCGTTGACAGGTTAAACACCGGCTAACGAATTCTGCAACTTCCCCTTTCAAATGCGGCCACCAATAATGTTGACGAAGATCTTGATACATTTTGGTGCTACCTGGATGTACCGAAAATCTCGTATTATGGGCCTCCTGTAAAATTTCTTCCCTTAGGTCTGGTACGTACGGTACCCAGATCCTTCCCTCGAATCTTAGCAGCCCTGTACTGTCAATTTTGAATTTCAACGTTTTCCCCTCCGATAGTTGTTTCTTAATGTCAATGCATTCCTCGTCAAATTCTTGAGCCTCTTGTATCTTATCCAATAGAGTTGGACCTACCGTCACGGCGAACACCTTTTCGTCCATCTCCATTGGATACCTAACTTCCAGCTCCAGACGTTCGAAGTCTCGTATCAATTCCTCCTGGGACTGTCAGCTGCATCAATTTCACCTTGCCTTTCCTACTTAAGGCATCAGCTACTACGTTCGCTTTGCCCGGATGGTACAGGATTTCACAGTCGTAGTCCTTGATCAATTCCAACCATCGGCGTTGCCTCATGTTCAAGCTCTTTTTGAGTGAAGATATATTTTCAGACTTTTGTGATCTGTATATATCTCACACTTTTCCCCATATAGGTAGTGCCTCCATATCTTCAAGGCGAAAACTACCGCTGCTAATTCCAGGTCGTGAGTCGGGTAACCCTTCTCATAATCCTTCAGCTGACGCGATGCGTACGCCACGACCTTACCGTGTTGCATCAGTACACAGCCAAGACCCTTGTGTGATGCATCGCTATACACTACGAAACCCCCAGTGTTGTCCGGTAAGGTCAACACTGGTGCTTGGCTGAGTCTCTTCTTTAACTCCATGAAACTCTCCTCACACTTCTCCGACCAAACAAACTTGACTGTTTTCCTGGTGAGATTGGTCAACGGCGATGCTATCTTTGAAAAATCCTGGATGAATCTCCGATAGTATCCCGCTAATCCCAAGAAACTCCGGATCTCTGTCGGCGTCTTCGGTTGTTCCCAGTTGATAACTGCTTCTACCTTTGCTGGATCCACCGAAACACCATTCTTGTCTATGACATGACCCAGAAATTGTACCCTCTGCAACCAAAACTCACACTTAGAAAATTTTGCATACAACTTCTCCTTCCTGAGAGCTTCTAATACAATCCTTAAGTGTTCAGCATGTTCCTCCTCTGTCTCCGAATACACCAAGATGTCATCGATGAATACAACTACGAACTTGTCCAAGTACTGCTTGAACACTCTGTTCATCATATCCATGAATGCTGCTGGTGCATTTGTCAATCCAAAAGACATTACCAGGAACTCGAAGTGTCCATAACGAGTCCTGAATGCAGTCTTCGGGATATCTTCCTGCCTCACCTTCAGCTGATGGTAGCCTGTTCTTAAGTCGATCTTTGAAAAGTACTTCGCTCCCTTGAGTTGATCGAACAGATCGTCAATTCTAGGAAGTGGATACCTATTCTTAATAGTAACTTTGTTCAACTCCCGGTAGTCGATACAAAGCCTCATTGAACCGTCTTTCTTCTTTACAAACAGAACAGGCGCTCCCCACGGGGACACACTTGGTCTGATGTAACCTTTGTCTAGGAGCTCTTGCAGTTGCACCATCAACTCTTTCATTTCTACAGGTGCCATCCGATACGGCGGCTTCGATATCGGTGCGGTTCCCGGTGCCAAATCGATAACGAACTCGGTTTCCCTGTCCGGTGGCAGTCCCGGAAGTTCATCGGGAAAGACATCGGTGAAACTCTTTCACGACTGGTATTTGACTCATCTCATCCCCGACCTGACGAGTATCGACCACATGGGCCAAATAACACTTGCAAACCTTTCTTCAATAACCTCCTTGTTTGCATCATAGTAAGACAGCAAGATTGTCTTGGTGACTTACTGCCGTAAAATACTACCTTCGACTTATTAGGAGTCTTTAGGTGTATACATTTCTTTTTACAGTCAATAACTGCTTCGTGGGTCGATAGCCAATCCATTCCCAGGATTACATCAAACTCTCCCAGCCGAATTGGAATCAAATCCACATTGAGCTTAAATCCTCGCAATTCAACACAGCAATTCCTATGAATGTGTTCTACAGGGACAATTTCTTTGTTTGCTACTTCTACGTTCATAGGGTGTTCTAACTTTTCACAAGGTACATTTAACTGATTAGCAAATTCTTCGGAAACAAAAGAACAAGTAGCACCCGAATCAAATAGCACATATGCATTTATATCATTGATTGGGATGATACCTGACACCACGTCCTTGGATTCCATTGCATCCTGGACCGTCATGTTGAACGTGCGAGCGGTTGGCCTGTTAGCTTGACTGACTGGTGCGCCATAGCTCAGCCGGTTATTGTTCCCACTGTTGCTGTTGTTGTTTCTGTTGCCACTCCCGAGGTCACCTTTCCTCTTCGGACAGTCCTTGATTTGGTGGTCGGGTGCTCCACAGGAATAACATCCCCCCTTTGGTTTGTTCTGACATTGGGGAGCCATGTGCCCCGGTTGCCCGCATTTGTAGCAAACGCTTTTTCCCTTCATACACTCCCCCGTGTGATTCTTACCACAATTACCGCACCTGCCGGGTTTCCTTGCCTCCCCTCCAGACGGATTTCCTCCGGGTTTATTGCTCCCGAAAGATTGACTTTCATTCCATTTTCGTTTGTTGGGGTTGCTGCCCCCGCTGCTTCCTGACTTCTGGCCCTCATGACCTTTCTTCTTATCGTGATTGTATTTGGCCAGGGCCTCACTGCCACCTTCTGCAATGATTGCCCTCTCCATCAACTCTGCAAATGTTCTGATTTTCAATACAGCCACGGAACGGTATAACCATGGTTTCAACCCTTGCTCAAACCTACGAGCTTTCCTTTCCTCTGTGCTGACTTGGTGAGCTGCAAACCGTGCCAACTCATTAAACTTAGCTGCGTACTCAGCCACAGACATGTTTCCTTGTTTCAGTTCCAGGAACTTGATCTCCATCTCCTGCTTCATGCTCTCTGGAAAGTAATTTTCCAAGAACATTTCCTTAAAACGCTCCCAAGCGACAGTGCCTTCTTCCACCCGGCCTCTGTTGGCTTTCCACCAGTAGTTGGCTTCTCCTTTTAGCATGAAAGTGGCAAAACTTGTTTTCTGTTCCTCTGCCACTCTTGCTACTTCAAAGACCTTCTCTATCTCTTCTATCCAGGTCTGCGCCTCGATTGGGTTAAGAGTTCCCTTGAACTCAGGTGGTCCAACCAATTTGAAATCTTTAAAGTTTGCCAGATGATGCGCTGGCTCAGCTGCTGCTTGAGTCACTACAGGTGGTGGTCTGGATTGCATAGCCTCAGCCAGCATCTCCGCGCGACATTCTCATGGGGTTTTTTGGTTTGGTCTCCAACCTCACTTTCTGACTCTTCGACCTGTCGGTTACGTGGTCGTTCCCCTTGGCGGCATGTTTGGATAAGGAAAATCCGCTGACTTTTACCTATAGTGTCATATTTTACATGACATGTTATTAAAATAAACAATTAAAGGTAAAATATTTATCAACACATTTGATTTAAGTGAGACATCTGCATTTATATTCATATACCACCGTTTGTTACAAGACGAAACCTGTGGCATACTGCTATAAATGCGCCACTGTGTTTTACCAAACATCCCCTAAAACAAAAAGTGGGGAATGATACTGCCCATCTCTAAGGCAACAAAAGTTGGGGTTTGACTACTACCCCAACAAGAAAGCAAATAAAAATGTTTCACAATACAAATATGCATACGTCCCTAATATAACAAAAGTGGGACTGACTGTACTAAAGAAAATCAACTGCTCCATCAAATCACTGCTCATCACGACGGATCCGAGCCTGCTGGCCAGAAGAGACTGCTCCATCCCCGACCCTGCGACGAACGGAGCGACTGGACTCCCCCACCTCATCCCGGGGTCTACGGTAGGCTGCATCCAAGGCATGTCCCAAGGTCTCTATCCTCACAGATCTGGCCTCTAACTGGTCCTCCAATAGGTCAACTCTACTTGCTGCTCTGACCCAGGCATCCCTTACTCGGACATTCTCAGCAACCTCTAGCCCAATCTCGAACCTCATAGCCTCCTGTTTCGCCCTCAGGTGGGCGATCTGTAAATCCCTCTGCTCCAGTCTCTCCCTCAACTCAGCGTTTCGGGCCACTAGCTGATGTAGCAGTGGTCCGACCTGCTGTGCCGAGGACTCGTAGCCCTGCAGCTGTACCTTGGCCACTCCCAAGTCATGGTCGAGCTGGTAGGCCAGGTCTCTATACTGGTCCTCCATATACTGATGGGTCTGGTTCTGCTCCTCCAGATGAGCAATCTGACCCTCCAGCTCCTCGGTCCTGCTGGTCAGTCCCTCGATAATATCGTCAGCAGTGGATCCCATGCCATCCACATAAGCAGGTGGCTCCTCCCCCTCGGTCTCAGGGTCCTCCTCACTGTCATCCGGGTCCTGACTACCCGATCTCATCACCCCACCTATAACAGGTTCTGGTATCTCCCTCTGATAGTCCTCCTCGGGCTCAGACTCCTCTAGTGGTACCCCTGGGGCAGTAGGAGCATACCCCACCAGCTGCTCAGCAACTACTGGAATGTCTATAAATACCTCCTCCTCCTCACGGGCTCCACTGGTCCCTCCTATATCAGCCATCCTACAAACACACAAAAACTAACATTAGTACAGCAATAAAATATATTCATTGAAGAAATGAAGTTATATTTCATTGGGTACTACTCGACTCGATGAATTCCCCAATTCATCAAAACCACATATGATAAATCTCCTCGATTTATCTCCTAACACTCGATACGAGTTTACTATGAAGGTTATAACCTAGGTTTCGCGATCCTAAAGTTTATAACCTACAGCTCTGATACCAACCTGTGACGCCCCCAAATTCGGGTCTCCGAATACCCGGATCTGGTCATCACGATCCAATACAATCATCCACCTCCAACAACATATGATATCTAAAAGTGCGGAATATATAAACATACGTTGTTCATTTAAGGTGTTACTAGTCCCAGAATACAATTAACCTTAATCAAGTACACCAACCCATACCCTAAGTAACTATTAGGGTTTAAATTACATGAACAGAAATTAAATTACACATGATAATAAATTCTGCTACAAGGAATCTATTGTTTCATCTTTTCTTTCCCTTTGTTCTTTCCTGAAGTCTCGGGTTTCGCTGCAATAAAGTCATGATATAGCAAGAATGAGCAACGAGTTTGCCCAGCAAGTTTAAAGTACAACAATAAAGATATATCATGATGAAGGGATTAAAAAGGGATTTCAACAATAGAATAATCAGAAGCAAGAACATTAAATGCTTTTAGAACAATTGATAGTCAAATAGACTTTGAACTGATAACTTCCAGAGGAGTCAATAGCTGGTTGACCCTCTGGTTACTGGCTACAGAAAAAACGTACTTGAGGGGATCAGCCTCTCGTACCCTATGTATATGCATAACATTTAATTCTGCTATTTGTACCTTATATACGGTACGTGGGGTACTCCCCTATAAATAAAGGGGGTGTTCATACAGTCTAAGAATCCTTACCATTAATTGGTTCGGATAGCTTTTATAAAATTTCACATAATTGTCTGACCGAACAAGGGTTCAGACTTAACCATGAATGGTTTGCAGATTTCTGAATTTAAATATACGAATTCAATTGCACGAATGTCAATAAATATACAGATGTGGAATAATTCTGAAAATAATTAAACCACTTAAAGCATGCTTGGAAATAAAAATTCAAGCTTAAAGAATACTTGCAATAATATATACCTTTTTGCATGAATTAAAATACTGCATAAGGTTTTTAGAAGTATTACTCAAGGTAAAAAGTTGAGTAAGGAAGAACTTGCAATAATATAAGAAGTTTAGGGTTAGGAACTTGCAGAAATCAAAGTTCGAGATAGAGGACTTGCCTGTTTGCTCAGCTACGGATAAATTCTAGCTTTAATTACTTGACCGTGGATAACCTATCAGTTGGTAGAATTGGTTTATCCATTAGCATTGCGTAATTATACCCACTTATGCTATCCATTTAGCAGATAAATAGTTCACCGAACTTAATTACTACCTAGCCATCAGCTAACAAAAATTTAATGACCTCTATTTATTATTTAAACAGATATTAATTAATCAGGGTCACTTATAATTATTACCTTTAATTGTTTCCAGGTATGGTCTAACAATCCCCATAAATTCATTAGGTTTAAAGATAACAGAAAACCGTTGATCAATTTCTTTGTTGATTTACTCTTAATTACTAATACCTTAGGGTAATTTAATATTTATTGAACTTGTCCTTTATTCAACCCTAATTAATGTATAAATTTACACACTTAACTATTATTTAATATTAATAATCGCTAAGTGTTTATTATCTTTGTTTATTAAGGGCCACAGCTAAATATTTAGCTTATAAATCTCTCTTATACTTTAATCATTATTTCATTAATGATTAAGTAGTTAATTTCCTTATTATTCAATAACTTAATTATTATTATTAAATAATAATTAAATACTTAGTAACTTTATTTACTATTAATAGATAATAAGTAATTATTTTATTAACTTTATTCATATTTAATTATTATTATTATTAAATAATAATTAAATATTTATTATCTTTATTTATTATTTATTAATAAATAATAAATAATTATTTTATTATCTTTATTCATATTTAATTATTATTATTATTATTAAATAATAATTAAATATTTATTATCTTTGTTCATAATTAATTATTATTATTATTATTTAAATAATAATTAAATATTTATTATCTTTATTCATATTTAATTATTATTATTACTAAATTAATAATTAAATATTTATTATCTTTATTCATATTCAATTATTATTATTATTATTAAATAATAATTAAATATTTATTATCTTTATTCATATTTAATTATTATTATTACTAAATAATAATTAAATATTTATTATCTTTATTCATATTCAATTATTATTATTATTATTAAATAATAATTAAATATTTATTATCTTTATTCATATTTAATTTATTATTGTAATAATTAAATATTTATTATTATTTATTGATAAATAATAATTATTCAATAAATTTTATTTATTGGTTTTAATAGCTAGATAATTACAAGAGCATTTCAATAACTTAGCCATTACTAGCATAGTTAATTAACAATTTAGGCAACAATTAGGACTTCATTGGTTAATTATTTTCGCTTGAATAATCCAATGAATTACGAAAAAAAAAATCAATTTGGAAAAAAAAAATAACTAACTATTGTTTAATACCCCTGATGATAATAGTCATCCATAACCTCACAGTACTGCGAATTCATTTCAACTAACACAATGATTCATGTAAAGCAATATGCCTTGACTGCACAATTATCACAAAATAAACACAAGGACCTGCGATTGTCCCAAAATTTACACAGCACTATACTAATACAATTGATCAACACAATACTGGGGATTCCCAATTCAGAATCGAACAAGGTCTAAACACAATTCCACAAAACCCCCAAACAAATATATAGTATGAGCTAATATCCTTTACTGCTGGAACCCTTAAGGTTCGTCTCAACAGTTTTCCTAAATCAACTAATCCCAACTCAGTATACTAACATACCTGTTGGCCTAAACAAGAACAACATAATACCAGTCTTCTCCGAATCAAAACCAACCATGTTATTAACAATTTATTACCAGATTTTAAATCCAAAAAAAAAAAAAAAAAAATTTAGTACAATGTTCTGGGTTTTCAAACCAAGGCAATACCCAAAACTAAATCCCAACACAGAATAACTATACTCTAATTACAGTATTATAAGCCAACCAACACAGTCGGCCATACTACTTCAAGTGCATAAAAAGAAAACTCAATACAGCTGCTAGAACCTTCAAGGTTTACCAACAACAATTTTTCCAAATAGAAGTCTAGTACAGTATGTGACATTACCAAAACAGTCGGTATTACAAGACTTATGCATACCAGAAGGAGTTTATACAAACCCAGTACAAAAAACCATCACGTCTTTCCAATAATCCTAACACAGTTGAACAACACATCCTAATTACAGGGAAAAAGAAACTAAAACAACGACAAGGAAGTCAGCAACTGGGTTATACCTTGAGCTCGATCGCGTTGCGACTCTCCTCCTCCTACCAAAATACGTAATCAAGCTGGTCATTAACAGCAACTGGAATTTCAACCCCCAATTGGTACCCCTGTTCCCTCTCTCTGACTAAATTCTGAACCCTAAGAATTTCTCTCTAATTCGAGTCTCACCAAGCAAGGAGAATCGGCAGCTCTTTCAAGGTTGGGGGTCTCAATTTATAGGGCAGTGTTTGCCCAATTTGACTGGATATTACCTAATTTGGTTGCTCAAAGACCATCGGTAGGAAGGGGGATGGCTGTTGTCGATCACTTCACATCCCACCCAGCTGCGATTCGCCGTCAATTCCTCGAGCCGCGTGGTTGCCGCCGGTCAAATCGTCCGAACGCCCAAATCCCTTGGTCAAATCGCTCGAGCTCAGTCGCCCACCTCGAACCTTGCTTAGCCCACTGGTTACTCCCTTCGTCGCCGGCGCACGCCTGACGACTTGCTCCTGTCCCGTCTGATTCAGTTGATGGAGTCCAGCTAGGTTCGCCCAGTTGATTTGAGAGGCTAGGGTTAAGGGTGAAGGTTGCTCTGTTCTCTCGGTTGTCCCAAATGGGTTTTGCCGACCAATTTCGCTGGCTTCCCCAATGTATTAGTGGTGGATCGACCCGAGTGCAACGGGTACAACCCGGTTGCACGGCCCCAAACCGGCTGGAACCAAAAAGAAGGAATGGGCTTATCTTATAACAAAGTTTGGCCCAACAGGGAGTAAAATATAGACTCAGCCCAACAGGAAATAAAAGGATTTGGGTTTAAGTAAGAAAATTGTTCAATCTAAATAAAGGAAAAGTGAACCAAATTAATTTAATCACATTGTATTCCTAATGTCTTAAATTAAATAGTTACCCTATTAATTATTTACAATATTTATCTTCACCATAATTATTCATTCGAATTTATTGAATCCGATAAGGTAAAATTATTTATTAATATTCCAAATTTTCTTGTCAATCAATTGTTAGAGTTAACTCATTAATTTATTCAACCTATTAGCGAGTCCCTTTAAAGCAAAAGAAAGTTTATTGGACCCTATTAGATATAATTAAATAATAGTACCCACATGGATCCAATTAAATTTATAAAATTATATAAAATGAATTTATTTATAAAAATACATTTGATACAATGTTTTAAAATTTTTCCGGACATTACATCCTCTCCCCCTTATAAAAATTCCGTCCTCGGAATTACAATCTAAGGTTACTCGAATAAACTGAGGGTAATTTGCTCTCATCTTCTCTTCGAGCTCCCACGTGGCTTCTTCCACCGCGTGATTTCTCCAGAGAACCTTTACCGAGTGAATGATTTTATTCCTCAGCTTCTGCTCTTTCCTATCCAGTATTTGAACAGGAATCTCCTCGTATGATAAATCTCTCTCAACTTGAATTGGCTCATAGGAAAATGACGTGCTTGTAGTCTGGCTTATACGGACGCAACACTGATACATGAAACACGTTGTGGATGTGTTCCAGTTCAGGAGGTAATGCTACCTCATACGCCACTTCGCCGATCCGCCTCAGAATTTCAAAAGGTCCTATGAACCTAGGGCTCAATTTGCCCTTTTTCCCAAAACGGATCTTCCCTTTCCAGGGTGATACTTTCAAAAACACAAAGCTACCAACTTCAAAGTCCCGTTTCTGGCGATGTAAGTCCGCGTACTTCCTTTGGCGGATCCTGGGCTGCTACTAACCGTTGTCTTATTACTTTAATAATTTCCACGGTTTGTTGTACCAATTCTGGTCCCAACAATCTCCGTTCACCAACTTCATCCCAACACAACGGCGTTCGACACTTTCTTCCATACAATGCTTCGTACGGTGGCATACCAATGCTAGCATGGTAACTATTGTTGTAGGCGAACTCTACCAGTGGCAAGTGATCGTCCCAGCTGCCACTTAAGTCCATCACAACTTGCCCGGAGCATATCCTCTAGAGTCTGAATTGTTCGCTCACTCTGACCATCAGTCTGAGGATGATATGCCGTACTCATTCTTAACTGTGTTCCCAGTCTCTCCTGCAGACTTCTCCAAAAATTTGACGTGAAGCGCGGATCCCTGTCGGACACAATAGATACCGGCACTCCATGTCGTGATACTATCTCTTTCACGTAAAGCTTCGCCAACTGCTCCAATTTGTACCTGATCTTGATCGGTAGGAAGTGGGCAGACTTGGTCAATCGATCTACGATCACCCAGATGGCGTCTAGAACCCTTTTGCGTTGTTGGGAGTCCCACCACAAAATCCATTGTGATGTGCTCCCACTTCCATTCTGGAATCTCCAAGGGTTGCAACAATCCGCTCGGCCGTTTGGTGCTCAGCCTTGATCCGTTGACAGGTTAAACACCGGCTAACGAATTCTGCAACTTCCCCTTTCAAATGCGGCCACCAATAATGTTGACGAAGATCTTGATACATTTTGGTGCTACCTGGATGTACCGAAAATCTCGTATTATGGGCCTCCTGTAAAATTTCTTCCCTTAGGTCTGGTACGTACGGTACCCAGATCCTTCCCTCGAATCTTAGCAGCAGCCCTTGTACTGTCAATTTTGAATTTCAACGTTTTCCCCTCCGATAGTTGTTTCTTAATGTCAATGCATTCCTCGTCAAATTCTTGAGCCTCTTGTATCTTATCCAATAGAGTTGGACCTACCGTCACGGCGAACACCTTTTCGTCCATCTCCATTGGATACCTAACTTCCAGCTCCAGACGTTTCGAAGTCTCGTATCAATTCCTCCTGGACTGTCAGCTGCATCAATTTCACCTTGCCTTTCCTACTTAAGGCATCAGCTACTACGTTCGCTTTGCCCGGATGGTTACAGGATTTCACAGTCGTAAGTCCTTGATCAATTCCAACCATCGGCGTTGCCTCATGTTCAGCTCTTTTTGAGTGAAGATATATTTCAGACTTTTGTGATCTGTATATATCTCACACTTTTCCCCATATAGGTAGTGCCTCCATATCTTCAAGGCGAAAACTACCGCTGCTAATTCCAGGTCGTGAGTCGGGTAACCCTTCTCATAATCCTTCAGCTGACGCGATGCGTACGCCACGACCTTACCGTGTTGCATCAGTACACAGCCAAGACCCTTGTGTGATGCATCGCTATACACTACGAAACCCCCAGTGTTGTCCGGTAAGGTCAACACTGGTGCTTGGCTGAGTCTCTTCTTTAACTCCATGAAACTCTCCTCACACTTCTCCGACCAAACAAACTTGACTGTTTTTCCTGGTGAGATTGGTCAACGGCGATGCTATCTTTGAAAAATCCTGGATGAATCTCCGATAGTATCCCGCTAATCCCAAGAAACTCCGGATCTCTGTCGGCGTCTTCGGTTGTTCCCAGTTGATAACTGCTTCTACCTTTGCTGGATCCACCGAAACACCATTCTTGTCTATGACATGACCCAGAAATTGTACCCTCTGCAACCAAAACTCACACTTAGAAAATTTTGCATACAACTTCTCCTTCCTGAGAGCTTCTAATACAATCCTTAAGTGTTCAGCATGTTCCTCCTCTGTCTCCGAATACACCAAGATGTCATCGATGAATACAACTACGAACTTGTCCAAGTACTGCTTGAACACTCTGTTCATCATATCCATGAATGCTGCTGGTGCATTTGTCAATCCAAAAGACATTACCAGGAACTCGAAAGTGTCCATAACGAGTCCTGAATGCAGTCTTCGGGATATCTTCCTGCCTCACCTTCAGCTGATGGTAGCCTGTTCTTAAGTCGATCTTTGAAAAGTACTTCGCTCCCTTGAGTTGATCGAACAGATCGTCAATTCTAGGAAGTGGATACCTATTCTTAATAGTAACTTTGTTTCAACTCCCGGTAGTCGATACAAAGCCTCATTGAACCGTCTTTCTTCTTTACAAACAGAACAGGCGCTCCCCACGGGGACACACTTGGTCTGATGTAACCTTTGTCTAGGAGCTCTTGCAGTTGCACCATCAAACTCTTTCATTTCTACAGGTGCCATCCGATACGGCGGCTTCGATATCGGTGCGGTTCCCGGTGCCAAATCGATAACGAACTCGGTTTCCCTGTCCGGTGGCAGTCCCGGAAGTTCATCGGGAAAGACATCGGTGAACTCTTTCACGACTGGTATTTGACTCATCTCATCCCCGACCTGACGAGTATCGACCACATGGGCCAAATAACACTTGCAACCTTTCTTCAATAACCTCCTTGTTTGCATCATAGTAAGACAGCAAGATTGTCTTGGTGACTTACTGCCGTAAAATACTACCTTCGACTTATTAGGAGTCTTTAGGTGTATACATTTCTTTTTACAGTCAATAACTGCTTCGTGGGTCGATAGCCAATCCATTCCCAGGATTACATCAAACTCTCCCAGCCGAATTGGAATCAAATCCACATTGAGCTTAAATCCTCGCAATTCAACACAGCAATTCCTATGAATGTGTTCTACAGGGGACAATTTCTTTGTTTGCTACTTCTACGTTCATAGGGGTGTTCTAACTTTTCACAAGGTACATTTAACTGATTAGCAAATTCTTCGGAAACAAAAGAACAAGTAGCACCCGAATCAAATAGCACATATGCATTTATATCATTGATTGGGATGATACCTGACACCACGTCCTTGGATTCCATTGCATCCTGGACCGTCATGTTGAACGTGGCGAGCGGTTGGCCTGTTAGCTTGACTGACTGGTGCGCCATAGCTCAGCCGGTTATTGTTCCCACTGTTGCTGTTGTTGTTTCTGTTGCCACTCTCCCCGAGGTCACCTTTCCTCTTCGGACAGTCCTTGATTTGGTGGTCGGGTGCTCCACAGGAATAACATCCCCCCTTTGGTTTGTTCTGACATTGGGGAGCCATGTGCCCCGGTTGCCCGCATTTGTAGCAAACGCTTTTTCCCTTCATACACTCCCCCGTGTGATTCTTACCACAATTACCGCACCTGCCGGGTTTCCTTGCCTCCCCTCCAGACGGATTTCCTCCGGGTTTATTGCTCCCGAAAGATTGACTTTCATTCCATTTCCGTTTGTTGGGGTTGCTGCCCCCGCTGCTTCCTGACTTCTGGCCCTCATGACCTTTCTTCTTATCGTGATTGTATTTGGCCAGGGCCTCACTGCCACCTTCTGCAATGATTGCCCTCTCCATCAACTCTGCAAATGTTCTGATTTTCAATACAGCCACGGAACGGTATAACCATGGTTTCAACCCTTGCTCAAACCTACGAGCTTTCCTTTCCTCTGTGCTGGACTTGGTGAGCTGCAAACCGTGCCAACTCATTAAACTTAGCTGCGTACTCAGCCACAGACATGTTTCCTTGTTTCAGTTCCAGGAACTTGATCTCCATCTCCTGCTTCATGCTCTCTGGAAAGTAATTTTCCAAGAACATTTCCTTAAAACGCTCCCAAGCGACAGTGCCTTCTTCCACCCGGCCTCTGTTGGCTTTCCACCAGTAGTTGGCTTCTCCTTTTAGCATGAAAGTGGCAAAACTTGTTTTCTGTTCCTCTGCCACTCTTGCTACTTCAAAGACCTTCTCTATCTCTTCTATCCAGGTCTGCGCCTCGATTGGGTTAAGAGTTCCCTTGAACTCAGGTGGTCCAACCAATTTGAAATCTTTAAAGTTTGCCAGATGATGCGCTGGCTCAGCTGCTGCTTGAGTCACTACAGGTGGTGGTCTGGATTGCATAGCCTCAGCCAGCATCTCCGCGAACATTCTCATGGGGTTGGTTTGGTCTCCAACCTCACTTTCTGACTCTTCGACCTGTCGGTTACGTGGTCGTCCCCTTGGCGGCATGTTTGGATAAGGAAAAATCCGCTGACTTTTACCTATAGTGTCATATTTTACATGACATGTTATTAAAATAAACAATTAAAGGTAAAATATTTATCAACACATTTGATTTAAGTGAGACATCTGCATTTATATTCATATACCACCGTTTGTTACAAGACGAAACCTGTGGCATACTGCTATAAATGCGCCACTGTGTTTTACCAAACATCCCCTAAAACAAAAAGTGGGGAATGATACTGCCCATCTCTAAGGCAACAAAAGTTGGGGTTTTGACTACTACCCCAACAAGAAAGCAAATAAAATGTTTCACAATACAAATATGCATACGTCCCTAATATAACAAAAGTGGGACTGACTGTACTAAAAGAAAATCAACTGCTCCATCAAATCACTGCTCATCACGACGGATCCGAGCCTGCTGGCCAGAAGAGACTGCTCCATCCCCGACCCTGCGACGAACGGAGCGACTGGACTCCCCCACCTCATCCCGGGGTCTACGGTAGGCTGCATCCAAGGCATGTCCCAGGGTCTCTATCCTCACAGATCTGGCCTCTAACTGGTCCTCCAATAGGTCAACTCTACTTGCTGCTCTGACCCAGGCATCCCTTACTCGGACATTCTCAGCAACCTCTAGCCCAATCTCGAACCTCATAGCCTCCTGTTTCGCCCTCAGGTGGGCGATCTGTAAATCCCTCTGCTCCAGTCTCTCCCTCAACTCAGCGTTTCGGGCCACTAGCTGATGTAGCAGTGGTCCGACCTGCTGTGCCGAGGACTCGTAGCCCTGCAGCTGTACCTTGGCCACTCCCAAGTCATGGTCGAGCTGGTAGGCCAGGTCTCTATACTGGTCCTCCATATACTGATGGGTCTGGTTCTGCTCCTCCAGATGAGCAATCTGACCCTCCAGCTCCTCGGTCCTGCTGGTCAGTCCCTCGATAATATCGTCAGCAGTGGATCCCATGCCATCCACATAAGCAGGTGGCTCCTCCCCCTCGGTCTCAGGGTCCTCCTCACTGTCATCCGGGTCCTGACTACCCGATCTCATCACCCCACCTATAACAGGTTCTGGTATCTCCCTCTGATAGTCCTCCTCGGGCTCAGACTCCTCTAGTGGTACCCCTGGGGCAGTAGGAGCATACCCCACCAGCTGCTCAGCAACTACTGGAATGTCTATAAATACCTCCTCCTCCTCACGGGCTCCACTGGTCCCTCCTATATCAGCCATCCTACAAACACACAAAAACTAACATTAGTACAGCAATAAAATATATTCATTGAAGAAATGAAGTTATATTTCATTGGGTACTACTCGACTCGATGAATTCCCCAATTCATCAAAACCACATATGATAAATCTCCTCGATTTATCTCCTAACACTCGATACGAGTTTACTATGAAGGTTATAACCTAGGTTTCGCGATCCTAAAGTTTATAACCTACAGCTCTGATACCAACCTGTGACGCCCCCAAATTCGGGTCTCCGAATACCCGGATCTGGTCATCACGATCCAATACAATCATCCACCTCCAACAACATATGATATCTAAAAGTGCGGAATATATAAACATACGTTGTTCATTTAAGGTGTTACTAGTCCCAGAATACAATTAACCTTAATCAAGTACACCAACCCATACCCTAAGTAACTATTAGGGTTTAAATTACATGAACAGAAATTAAATTACACATGATAATAAATTCTGCTACAAGGAATCTATTGTTTCATCTTTTCTTTCCCTTTGTTCTTTCCTGAAGTCTCGGGTTTCGCTGCAATAAAGTCATGATATAGCAAGAATGAGCAACGAGTTTGCCCAGCAAGTTTAAAGTACAACAATAAAGATATATCATGATGAAGGGATTAAAAGGGATTTCAACAATAGAATAATCAGAAGCAAGAACATTAAATGCTTTTAGAACAATTGATAGTCAAATAGACTTTTGAACGATAACTTCCAGAGGAGTCAATAGCTGGTTGACCCTCTGGTTACTGGCTACAGAAAAACGTACTTGAGGGGATCAGCCTCTCGTACCCTATGTATATGCATAACATTTAATTCTGCTATTTGTACCTTATATACGGTACGTGGGGTACTCCCCTATAAATAAAGGGGTGTTCATACAGTCTAAGAATCCTTACCATTAATTGGTTCGGATAGCTTTTATAAAATTTCACATAATTGTCTGACCGAACAAGGGTTCAGACTTAACCATGAATGGTTTGCAGATTTCTGAATTTAAATATACGAATTCAATTGCACGAATGTCAATAAATATACAGATGTGGAATAATTCTGAAAATAATTAAACCACTTAAAGCATGCTTGGAAATAAAAATTCAAGCTTAAAGAATACTTGCAATAATATATACCTTTTTGCATGAATTAAAATACTGCATAAGGTTTTAGAAGTATTACTCAAGGTAAAAAGTTGAGTAAGGAAGAACTTGCAATAATATAAGAAGTTTAGGGTTAGGAACTTGCAGAAATCAAAGTTCGAGATAGAGGACTTGCCTGTTTGCTCAGCTACGGATAAATTCTAGCTTTAATTACTTGACCGTGGATAACCTATCAGTTGGTAGAATTGGTTTATCCATTAGCATTGCGTAATTATACCCACGTATGCTATCCATTTAGCAGATAAATAGTTCACCGAACTTAATTACTACCTAGCCATCAGCTAACAAAAATTTAATGACCTCTATTTATTATTTAAACAGATATTAATTAATCAGGGTCACTTATAATTATTACCTTTAATTGTTTCCAGGTATGGTCTAACAATCCCCATAAATTCATTAGGTTTAAAGATAACAGAAAACCGTTGATCAATTTCTTTGTTGATTTACTCTTAATTACTAATACCTTAGGGTAATTTAATATTTATTGAACTTGTCCTTTATTCAACCCTAATTAATGTATAAATTTACACACTTAACTATTATTAATATTAATAATCGCTAAGTGTTTATTATCTTTGTTTATTAAGGGCCACAGCTAAATATTTAGCTTATAAATCTCTCTTATACTTAATCATTATTTCATTAATGATTAAGTAGTTAATTTCCTTATTATTCAATAACTTAATTATTATTATTAAATAATAATTAAATACTTAGTAACTTTATTTACTATTAATAGATAATAAGTAATTATTTTATTAACTTTATTCATATTTAATTATTATTATTATTAAATAATAATTAAATATTTATTATCTTTATTTATTATTTATTAATAAATAATAAATAATTATTTTATTATCTTTATTCATATTTAATTATTATTATTATTATTAAATAATAATTAAATATTTATTATCTTTGTTCATAATTAATTATTATTATTATTATTAAATAATAATTAAATATTTATTATCTTTATTCATATTTAATTATTATTATTACTAAATAATAATTAAATATTTATTATCTTTATTCATATTCAATTATTATTATTATTATTAAATAATAATTAAATATATTTATTATCTTTATTCATATTTAATTATTATTATTACTAAATAATAATTAAATATTTATTATCTTTATTCATATTCAATTATTATTATTATTATTAAATAATAATTAATTATTTATTATCTTTATTCATATTTAATTATTATTGTAATAATTCAATATTTATTATTATTTATTGATAAATAATAATTATTCAATAAATTTTATTTATTGGTTTTAATAGCTAGATAATTACAAGAGCATTTCAATAACTTAGCCATTACTAGCATAGTTAATTAACAATTTAGGCAACAATTAGACTTCATTGGTTAATTATTTTCGCTTGAATAATCCAATGAATTACGAAAAAATCAATTTGGAAAAATAAACTAACTATTGTTTAATACCCCTGATGATAATAGTCATCCATAACCTCACAGTACTGCGAATTCATTTCAACTAACACAATGATTCATGTAAGCAATATGCCTTGACTGCACAATTATCACAAAATAACACAAGGACCTGCGATTGTCCCAAAATTTACACAGCACTATACTAATACAATTGATCAACACAATACTGGGATTCCCAATTCAGAATCGAACAAGGTCTAACACAATTCCACAAAACCCCCAAACAAATATATAGTATGAGCTAATATCCTTTACTGCTGGAACCCTTAAGGTTCGTCTCAACAGTTTTCCTAAATCAACTAATCCCAACTCAGTATACTAACATACCTGTTGGCCTAAACAAGAACAACATAATACCAGTCTTCTCCGAATCAAAACCAACCATGTTATTAACAATTTATTACCAGATTTTAAATCCAAAAAAAAAAAAAAAAAATTTAGTACAATGTTCTGGGTTTTCAAACCAAGGCAATACCCAAAACTAAATCCCAACACAGAATAACTATACTCTAATTACAGTATTATAAGCCAACCAACACAGTCGGCCATACTACTTCAAGTGCATAAAAAGAAAACTCAATACAGCTGCTAGAACCTTCAAGGTTTACCAACAACAATTTTTTCCAAATAGAAGTCTAGTACAGTATGTGACATTACCAAAACAGTCGGTATTACAAGACTTATGCATACCAGAAGGAGTTTATACAAACCCAGTACAAAAACCATCACGTCTTTCCAATAATCCTAACACAGTTGAACAACACATCCTAATTACAGGAAAAAGAAACTAAAACAACGACAAGGAAGTCAGCAACTGGGTATACCTTGAGCTCGATCGCGTTGCGACTCTCCTCCTCCTACCAAAATACGTAATCAAGCTGGTCATTAACAGCAACTGGAATTTCAACCCCCAATTGGTACCCCTGTTCCCTCTATCTGACTAAATTCTGAACCCTAAGAATTTCTCTCTAATTCGAGTCTCACCAAGCAAGGAGAATCGGCAGCTCTTCAAGGTTGGGGTCTCAATTTATAGGGCAGTGTTTGCCCAATTTGACTGGATATTACCTAATTTGGTTGCTCAAAGACCATCGGTAGGAAGGGGGATGGCTGTCGATCACTTCACATCCCACCCAGCTGCGATTCGCCGTCAATTCCTCGAGCCGCGTGGTTACCGCCGGTCAAATCGCCGAACGCCCAAATCCCTTGGTCAAATCGCTCGAGCTCAGTCGCCCACCTCGAACCTTGCTTAGCCCACTGGTTACTCCCTTCGTCGCCGCGCGCACGCCTGACGACTTGCTCCTGTCCCGTCTGATTCAGTTGATGGAGTCCAGCTAGGTTCGCCCAGTTGATTTGAGAGGCTAGGGTTAAGGGTGAAGGTTGCTCTGTTCTCTCGGTTGTCCCAAATGGGTTTTGCCGACCAATTTCGCTGGCTTCCCCAATGTATTAGTGGTGGATCGACCCGAGTGCAACTGGTACAACACGGTTGCACGGCCCAAAACCGGCTGGAACCAAAAAGAAGGAATGGGCTTATCTTATAACAAAGTTTGGCCCAACAGGGAGTAAAATATAGACTCAGCCCAACAGGAAATAAAAGGATTTGGGTTTAAGTAAGAAAATTGTTCAATCTAAATAAAGGAAAAGTGAACCAAATTAATTTAATCACATTGTATTCCTAATGTCTTAAATTAAATAGTTACCCTATTAATTATTTACAATATTTATCTTCACCATAATTATTCATTCGAATTTATTGAATCCGATAAGGTAAAATTATTTATTAATATTCCAAATTTTCTTGTCAATCAATTGTTAGAGTTAACTCATTAATTTATTCAACCTATTAGCGAGTCCCTTTAAAGCAAAGAAAGTTTATTGGACCCTATTAGATATAATTAAATAATAGTACCCACATGGATCCAATTAAATTTATAAAATTATATAAAATGAATTTATTTATAAAAATACATTTGATACAATGTTTAAAATTTTCCGGACATTACACTTGAGGCCTGATACGAGTTGTAGATACACTCGATTTCTTGATGAGGGACCTAATTTGGAGAAGGTGGTTACTGACTTATGTAAACCAGGGACGACTTGGATAACCAGAGGGCCACGTGCAGCAATTTCGTTCCATAGCAAGGACTTGAGTCGGTATGGGAAGGTATGGTATGCGTTCCTCTCTGCTAAACTGATGCCATCACAGCACGTGAGTGATGTACCCAAGGAGAAAGCTTTATTGTTATATGTTATTATGACAGGGATTGCGATCAATGTGGGCCAGTTGATTGAGGCGTCGATTCGTCGAACTTTATGGAATTTGCATAGTTAGGGTGGTTTGCCACACCCTTCCTTGATTTGTGGCTTATGTCTTCGCGCGGGAGTTCGTTGGGGGGCTGAGGAAGCTTTGCAGCAGCCTTTGCTACTTTTGGACCATCGTCTGATTGCACGCTATAAGGAATGGGAAGGCGGTGAGACATCCTCGTGGTATGGGGTATATCGTTCATTCTCCTGCTATTGAAGAAGAGCATGAATCAGATGATGAGGAAGCGGGTGTTAGGTTTGTATATAACGCGAGCATGCAATCAAATTACATAAATAGAGCGGAAGCGCGATAAAACGGATTTTAAAATTTTTATACAAACCATCACCATGATCAATCAATGTGCTCAATTAACGATATAAACGAAAGAGAAAGAGAATAAGAATTATACCCTCGTAGAACAAAGCTTCCTCGGGTACAAGTTTAACTCCTAGTCCTTCGTGTTCTCCTCGAATGCTACGGTGTGATTCCTTCCTTTGATCAACGTTAGCCACCCAAGTGTTTGGCCTCTAGAGGTGATCCACCAAGGAAGAACAAGTATTCAAGAAGTTGGGTATTTGGGAAAACCCTAGTTTCTATCTCTATAGAAATTGTAAGTACTCTCCACAATCTAATGCAAGAGTGTGTAACCCTAATCTATGATAAAACCCCTCTTATTTATAGATGTAAGAATAACCCTTCCCTAAACTATTTAGGATTAGGGTTTGTATTATAATTAAACTCCTTTAATTAATAATGCTCTTAATCCAATTAGGAATCCATGGGAGAGTACTTCTATTAATTAATTCACAATCTCTATTAGGAATTAAATAATAGTAAAAGTAATAATAATAATAAGACTCCTCTTATTAATTTATATTTAATATTTCCAAAATATTAAATAATAAATATTAAGCTATTTAATTTATTCTATCTCCATAGAGTAAATTAAATACACTTAACTTATTATTACAATTATGTCATTTACTTCTTAAATAAATATTTTCCTTTTTGCGGTGTGACCCTTTAGGTTCTCCATATTAAACCGGTTGTGAATAAATCAATTAGAACAATTCTAATCTTATTTAAATAAATAAATTAAACTATTTAATTCATTTAAATAAATAATATTTATTCTACAATAAGGGTAAGCCCCCTTAGCGATCAACGACTTTCCAGATAATATAGATTTCAACATTAATCACAAAAGAACCTTTGAGTAAATAGTTACCGTACAATTCAATTATTATACCATACAATGTCCCAATTAAATATAAGACATGGATTTACTGTCAAGTCTTATTTTATTTAATTATATGTATTTCGATTCCCAAATGCACAACTCTAATTAATGCAAATTAGAAACTCCTTTCTAATTTCATTCTGCCTTGGCCAAGGACTACTGAGTTATCATTTATCGAATCACATAGGACATTCAAATCTTTTACTAGACGAGGTAGATTCTTTGTTGATCATTCACCTATCTCCATGTACAACTAATTATACCCAATCATACCCTTTGATATACCCACATGGTCATAAGGGACATGTCAAAGTATAACTCATCATACACAAGATACTATGATGATCTCAAGTCCAATGATCACTTGTACTACTATCACTAGAGGAATTCCTATTGACAGGCGAGTAAAACTCCATTAGGTATTCCTTAACGAGCCACGTTCAGTAAACTTATTCTCCAATAAGCACCTACATACTTGCTTTAGTGTCTCCACACAAATGATTATGAGATCAATCATCCTCTTCCTAAGAACAAGCAATGTATGTACTAATCTATCCGGATTCACTAATCCCCAATTTAGTAATCCAACGATTAGGAACAATTTTAGTTTGTGAGCTATCTAGAATTTAGATCTCATTAGCATGATCACCATCATGATTCTAAAAGTATTGCTCAAAACTATAGGTTTATCACATTTAATATAACAGCACTATGTAGATAATTTAAAATGCCTTTTAAGAAAATCAATTCCTTTATTAATAAATGAATAAGATTACAAAGTATATGCTACATCATATCAAATATGATTGGCTTGTGTGCATACTACTTTCAATCTCCCACTTGCACTAAAGCCAATCGCCATGGTATCTAATACCCATCTTCTCTAAGTGACGATCAAACTGCTGTTGAGTTAAAGCTTTAGTAAATGGATCTGCAATGTTATCTTGAGAGTCCACACGCTCCAGGGTGACATCTTCTCTTTCAATGATCTCTCTAATCAAATGAAACCGCCGCAACACGTGTTTGGATTTCTGATGAGACCTGGGTTCCTTAGCCTGCGCAACAGCTCCGTTGTTGTCATAGAATAAAGGTACGACTCCTCTAATGCTAGGAACCACTCCAAGTTCAGTTATGAACTTCTTCATCCAAACAGCTTCCTTTGCAGCTTCACTTGCAGCTATGTACTCTGCCTCTGTCACCGAATCAGCAACTGTTTGCTGCTTGGAACTTTTCCAACTCACTGCGCCACCGTTTAAGGTAAACACGTACCCTGAAACGGATTTACTGTCATCTTGGTCTGTTTGAAAACTTGAGTCTGTATAGCCCTCTAGTTTCAATTCAGACCCACCGTAGATAAGAAACACATCCTTAGTTCTTCTCAAGTACTTTAGGATGTTTTTCACTGCTTTCCAGTGTTCTTCTCCTGGATTCGACTGATATCTGCTGGTTACACTAAGTGCATGAGCGACATCTGGTCTAGTACATATCATACCGTACTTGATAGATCCTATTGCGGAAGCATAAGGAATCTTACTCATACGGTCTCTCTCCTCAGGTGTCTTTGGGGCCTGTTTCTTGGAGAGATGTATTCCATGACTCATCGGCATGAGACCTCTTTTGGAATCTTCCATGCTAAACTTCTTTAGCATCGAATCAATGTACTTTCCTTGGGTCAAGCCTAGCATCCTTTTAGATCTATCTCTACAGAGCTTTATCCCCAAAATATAGGATGCCTCACCCAAGTCCTTCATGGAGAAGTGTTTAGATAACCAAATTTTGATCGACTATAGCATAGGAACATCATTCCCTATCAGTAATATGTCATCAACATATAATACAAGGAATGAAACAGCGCTCCCACTAACCTTCTTGTACACACAAGGTTCATCCTCATTTTTGATAAAATCAAATCTTTTGATTATCTCATCAAAACGGATGTTCCATCTTCGTGAAGCTTGCTTCAACCCATAAATGGATCGTTGTAGCTTACAGACTTGGTTTGTTCCAACCGTTGAAACAAAACCCTCTGGCTGTATCATATATACATTCTCCTCAAGCTCTCCATTGAGGAAGGCCGTTTTCACGTCCATTTGCCAGATCTCGTAGTCATAATAAGCTGCAATCGCAAGCAAAATCCGAATGGACTTGAGCATAGCTACTGGTGAGAAAGTTTCATCATAGTCAACTCCTTGTCTTTGTTTGAAACCTTTTGCAACCAGTCGGGCCTTATAGGTCTCTACCTTGCCATCTGTCCCAGTCTTTCCCTTAAAGACCCATTTACACCCAATAGGCTTAATGCCCTCAGGTGGTGAAACCAAAGTCCATACTTGGTTTTCATACATGGAGTCCATCTCGAATTTCATGGCTTCTAGCCATTTCTCTGAGTCTTCACTACTCATAGCCTCTTCGTAAGTCAATGGATCATCATCATCTATGATGCGTACCTCATCATCATCCTCTATGATGAATCCATACCTCTCAGGTATCTTCGGTACTCTTCCAGATTTATGAATAGGTAGTGGTACATTAGGTTCTTCTACTTGGTCAGGTACCTGACTTTGATCCGTAGTATTTTGTGGTTCTTGAACTTCTTCAAGAAATATCTTACTCCCACTGACCCCTTCAAGGATAAACTCTTTTTCCAAGAAGGCAGCGTGTTTCGCTACAAACACCTTTTGATCAGTAGGATGATAGAAATAATATCCTAAACTTTCTTTAGGATATCCCACAAATCTACACTTGTCGGATCTAGTCTTCAGCTTATCATGCTCAAACCTTTTGACATAAGCTGGACAATCCCAAGTCTTAACATGCTTAAGACTAGGTTTCCTCCCTGTCCATATCTCATATGGGGTCTTTGGGACGGATTTGGTAGGTACCTTGTTAAATAGGTATGCAGCCGATTCTAGGGCATAACCCCAGAAGGATACTGGAAGGTCGGTAAAACTCATCATGGAACGAACCATGTCCAACAATGTTCGATTTCTCCTTTCAGATACACCATTCAACTGTGGCGTTCCTGGTGGAGTCCATTGTGAGATTATACCATTTTCTTTGAGACAACTTAGAAACTCATTGGTCAAGTATTCACCTCCTCGATCCGATCGAAGAATCTTAATACTCTTACCAGTTTGCTTCTCTACTTCACTTCTGAATTCTTTGAACTTTTCAAACGATTCAGATTTGTATTTCATTAAATATACATATCCAAATCTAGAATGATCATCAGTGAAAGTAATAAAATAAGAATACCCTCCTCGTGCATTCGTTGTCATAGGTCCACATACGTCTGTGTGTACCAACGTTAGCAACTCTGTAACTCTTTCTCCTTTTCTACTAAAAGGAGATTTAGTCATCTTACCCATGAGACAAGGTTCACAAGTTGGATATGATTCATAATCAGATAGCTCTAAAAGCCCATCTTTATGCAACTTGGATAATCTTGTTTCATTGATATGACCGAGTCTACAGTGCCACATAAAGGTATAATTAATATCATCTCTTTTCCTTTTCTTAGTTTGTTCAATTTGAAGTATATTTTCATGTAATTCAAGTATGTAAAGTCCATTCAGTAAATTACCAACACCATATAAAACATTTTTATTATAAATAAAACAACTATTGTTCTTTATTATAATATCAAAACCATCCATATCCAATACAGAAATTGAAATAATGTTTCTAATGAGTGTTGGAACAAAATAACAATTATTTAAACTAATGGACTTGCCCGAAGGCAGTGCTAAACAATAAGTCCCTACAGCTAATGCAGCAACCTTTGCTCCATTTCCCACTCGTAGGACGACTTCATCCTTGTTCAGCTTTCTACTTCTGCTTAGTCCCTACATATTATTACATATGTGAGAACTACAGCCGGTATCCAATACCCAAGTAGAATTTTGACTTTTAGAAAAATTAATTTCAATCATGAACAAACCTAGATCGGAAGTCGAAGCTTCTCCAAGCTTCTTCTGGTCCGCAAGATACTGCTTGCAGTTCCTCTTCCAGGGTCCCGACTTATTGCAATGGTAGCATATTCCTTTGCTATCTGGATCAGGTTTCTTTTTATCCTTACTCTTCGCCTTGCCCTTAGCCTTCTTGTTTTTCTTCTTTTCAGAAGATACCTTGAGCCTCTTCCTTTTCTTGGAAGAATCATCCACTAGTAAGACTTGGTTCTTGTTGGATGAGAAGTGACCTTCAGTAGTTTTCAACATGTTAAGTAACTCAGGCAAGCTGACGTCCAACTTATTCATGTGAAAATTCACAACAAATTGTGAGAAGGTGTCTGGGAGTGACTGCAAGATCAAATCTTGGCTTAACTCCCCATCCATCACGAATCCAAGCTGTACAAGTTGTTCAATCAGATTGATCATCTTAAGGACATGAGTCTCTACAGCAGTGCCCTCGGTCATACGAGATCGGAAGAGCTCCTTAGATATCTGATATCTAGCAGTCCTACTTTGCTCACCATACAACTCTTTGAGGTGCAGCAATATAGTAGGAGCATCCATAGTTTCATGCTGACGCTGAAGCTCGTTACTCATAGATGCGAGCATGATTCATTGAGCCAATATTGCATCATCTTGCCACTTTCTGAAAGTAGCAATCTCTTCCTCAGAGGCTGTTTCTGCAACACTTGTAGGAACTGGCGAATTTAGGACATAAGAAATCTTTTCAACAGTGAGAACAATTCTCAGATTCCTTAACCAGTCCGTGTAATTCGGTCCGGTCAGTTTGTTAGCATCAAGTATGCTACGCAGTGATAGTGAGTTTGACATTTTTAAATTCTGCATGTGAAATAGACAACATTTTAGCATACATTCATTTAATTAATTACCAAAATAAATTAGGTCTTTATTTTAAATTGGTATCTCCCACTATTTTCATCAAACTATATTACCCTCAATATATAGTTCGGCAAATCTAATTAAAGATTTGCTAGTGAGATTAAGGATCTCATTTCAAATGTATATAGCCTTATGTGTGCACAACAAACTATATATAAATAAATAGGTAGACAACTATTGTCAATTACATCACTATGTAACTCCTTGTATTTTACCTCTTAGATTATAATGGTCAAGTGTGTGCACATCCGAACTAAAATAATCCAAGTTAAGTCTAACCTAGCACTTTCATATATGTGAAGAGAAAAAGACCGCCCTTGTGTGTGCACAACAAAGCAGTAATGTTCAATTCCTTAATAAGCATCAAATGTGATAAAACAACATCTTAAATATTTAATACTCGCCTTGTGTGTGCACAACAAACTCATATTAAATATTTAATACTCTATTGCTTTACCATGCTAGAAGGCGACGTTCGATATTCCTAATATCTTTGAACGCTTAGGATTTAATATTATTTCTTTGAGGGATTTTTTTATTATTAGTCTCATCTTGTTTAGCGCGCATGCACATATATATATAAAATACGCGTCATATTATTTTACATGTGAAGCATGTTGGATAATATATAATATATATATATATATAGTAAGCATGCACATATAGAATACTATATTCTACCCGGATTGATTATGGACTTTTATTCTAGTTTGGTTCACTAGAGCCACCAAGTGAACCAAAAGGTCAAACCTAGGGTGCAAGAATTAAATTTAAATATAACTATTACATTTAAACCCGAGCTCCATTACAAACGGGTCTTCAAGCGCTCCTTGCTCATTTGTCTCCAATTCTTCAAAATTAATTCTAACTAGTCCTATTACAGAAACTATTTACAATGAATAGAAACCTTGATCAGCAGTCAAGGGGAAGTACATAGGAGGGAGATAGAATTTACATTAAAAAAAATTAGAGAAGACGAGGTACGCAGACCCCATTTATAAAAACCCATACATTCAAGCATCCACTAAAATAAATCCAATCACACATTGGTCAATAGTCCATAATCAATCCCTATTTATTATCATACATATCTCTATATGTATCAATAAATAATATTCATCCCATGAATAATAAAACCATTTCATATATGCATTGATATCAATTAATGGGCAAAAGTTTTGCTAATATTTAGTTCTGAAACAAAATAAACTCTTTTATTTTAATCAAAAACCAAATCCAAATTAAACTCCTTTAATTTTTAGCAATCTGAAATCATATTCCAGATAAAATAAACTCTTTATTTTAAACTTATATCAATTAAATAAACCATTTATTTTAATTGAAGGAAAATTATTTTTCGGATTCTGCTGTCCGGCGCAGCTGCGCCCAGAATGAATTGGTTTGGGCGCAGCTGAATCCCAGAAAGAACTGATTCTGGGTTTGGGCGCAGCTGCGCTCCAGAATGAACTGGAGTCGGCGCAGCTGCGCCGCGTCGCTGATTCAGAAAAAACTTATTCTGCCAAAAAATTTCGATCCAATCGCATATCAAACATACATGGAATCATCAAAATCGATAATTAGCACAAGATTAGGCTCTGATACCACTGTTAGGTTTGTATATAACGCGAACATGCAATCAAATTACATAAATAGAGCGGAAGCGCGATAAAACGGATTTAAAAATTTTATACAAACCATCACCATGATCAATCAATGTGCTCAATTAACGATATAAACGAAAGAGAAAGAAAATAAGAATTATACCCTCGTAGAATAAAGCTTCCTCGGGTACAAGTTCAACTCCTAGTCCTTCGTGTTCTCCTCGAATGCTACGGTGTGATTCCTTCCTTTGATCAACGTTAGCCACCCAAGTGTTTGGCCTCTAGAGGTGATCCACCAAGGAAGAACAAGTATTTAAGAAGTTGGGTATTTGGCAAAACCCTAGTTTCTATCTCTATAGAAATTGTAAGTACTCTCCAAAATCTAATGCAAAAGTGTGTAACCCTAATCTATGATAAAACCCCTCTTATTTATAGATGTAAGAATAACCCTTCCCTAAACTATTTAGGATTAGGGTTTGTATTATAATTAAACTCCTTTAATTAATAATGCTCTTAATCCAATTAGGAATCCATGGGAGAGTACTTCTATTAATTAATTCACAATCTCTATTAGGAATTAAATAATAGTAAAAGTAATAATAATAATAAGACTCCTCTTATTAATTTATATTTAATATTTCCAAAATAATAAATATTAAGCTATTTAATTTATTCTATCTCCATAGAGTAAATTAAATACACTTAACTTATTATTACAATTATGCCATTTACTTCTTAAATAAATATTTTCCTTTTTGCGGTGTGACCCTTTAGGTTCTCCATATTAAACCGGTTGTGAATAAATCAATTAGAACAATTCTAATCTTATTTAAATAAATAAATTAAACTATTTAATTCATTTAAATAAATAATATTTATTCTACAATAAGGGTAAGCCCCCTTAGCGATCAACGATTTTCCAGATAATATAGATTTCAACATTAATCATAAAAGAACCTTTGAGTAAATAGTTACCGTACAATTCAGTCCTTCTACCATACAATGTCCCAATTAAATATAAGACATGGATTTACTGTCAAGTCTTATTTTATTTAATTATATGTATTTCGATTCCCAAATGCACAACTCTAATTAATGCAAATTAGAAACTCCTTTCTAATTTCATTCTGCCTTGGCCAAGGACTACTGAGTTATCATTTATCGAATCACATAGGACATTCACATCTTTTACTAGACGAGGTAGATTCTTTGTTGATCATTCACCTATCTCCATGTACAACTAATTATACCCAATCATACTATGTAGATAATTTAAGGGACATGTCAAAGTATAACTCATCATACACAAGATACTATGATGATCTCAAGTCCAAGAATCACTTGTACTACTATCACTAGAGGAATTTCTATTAACAGGCGAGTAAAACTCCATTAGGTATTCCTTAGCGAGCCACGTTCAGTGAACTTATTCTCCAATAAGCACCTACATACTTGCTTTAGTGTCTCCACACAAATGATTATGAGATCAATCATCCTCTTTATAAGAGCAAGCAACGTATGTACTAATCTATCCGGATTCACTAATCCCCAATTTAGTAATCCAACGATTAGGAACAATTTTAGTTTGTGAGTTATCTAGAATTTAGATCTCATTAGCATGATCACCATCATGATTCTAAAAGCATTGCTCAAAACTATGGGTTTATCACATTTAATATAACAGCATTATGTAGATAATTTAAAATGCCTTTTAAGAAAATCAATTCGTTTATTAATAAATGAATAAGATTACAAAGTATATGCTACATTATATCAAATATGATTGGCTTGTGTGCATACTACTTTTAGCGGGTCCTTCGGAGGGACCTTCAGCATCTACTTCTACCGGCAAGTCTAAGTTCAGCCTTCAATTTCGTGAGCTGCAGCGCCTTATTGATTCTCAGCATAAAACCATGTTGAGGCAGAACCAACGGTTGGCGGATCGACAGGAGCATATGTTTGCTTATCAGCAGAGTTGTACGCAAGCGATATCAAACATGTATTCTAATATGCAACCGTTGATGGACTATGTTCACTTTCCAGAAGCGCAGCCATTGCCAGTTTTTCCATCACCAACCCCAGATGATGATGACGAGTTCGAACCTACTGCTTGATCTGTTAGGGAAGTCCTTTATCCTTTATTTTCTTTATTTCTCGCACAATGAGGACATTGGATCGTTTGAGTTTGGGGGGAGTTTTTATTAGTTTCATCTAGTGCATTTTTTTCATCTAGTAGCATTTTTAGTGTTATTTGTATTAGTTTCATGTTAGATTGCATTAGTTACCTATTTATTTAAAAAAAAGAAAAAAAATGGCATAAAATCAAAAAAAACCCAAAAATTTAGTAGCATAGGATCATATAGTATTGCATTTAGTAGGTATGGTATTCAAGCAATGCATTAATGGAAGTCATTTAGGGATGGCCGATGATGAAACTTGATCAGTTCTAATTCAGTTTAATGGGAATGGATAGTGATTGCTAAATCTGGAGTTTAACTGTTTTTAGTTGTGTTTACTTGAGACCCTTGGTTTTTAATTGTTCACGAATGTGTATTGAGGTAATTAGGAGTTGGTTCTTCTTAGGTGTATCACGTGCTCATATGAAGATATAAACTGTTATCGATTGTTGGATTGGAAAAAAAAAAGTTGTTGAATAAATTCTGCTTCGATGACTGTCTAAGTGCAAGAAAGAGAAGAATTATTAAATATAGACAGATAAGAGCAGGTCTTGACTAGTTTGTCTTTGTGGCCGGTGTCATTTGAATGAGTATGCCCTTAGGAGATGTCTTTACACTCAGCGCCCTAAAATCATCTGGTTTGGGAGTTGTTGGTTGAAAGTTCGTTACACGGGTGACATTGAATAGCCTAACAAAGATGAACATTGCACTAGTCGAGATGTATGATGAGATGGAGCGTAAAACGCACTCGGTAAAAAAAACAGGAAAAAATGATGAGAAGACAAGTGAATAGCAGTTGAGCTTGAAAGTAAAATTTGTGAACTTATCTTTTTCTGAGCATTGTGATACTAAGAGTTGAATTCATATTCTGATTGGTTTGATATATTTTGCAGACACATATGGAAGGGTTGAGAGTAAGTTATAACTAATGACAGTTGGCTTGTTGATGGTACATGAGGTAGAAGTTCTGTTGAATTGGGAGTTACTGATTTCTGAGGCCGAATTTTTATGATGTCTGTTGATTAATTGCTTGAGTATGGTTAGTCATGCATATGCATTCATGTAGGTAGTTAGATTAGATGTTACTGTGGTTTGTTTTGTGTTTTTACTTGAGGACAAGTAAAGTTTCGAGTTGGGGGTATTTGATGAGTAGGTTTTAACCTACGAGTTTGATATGTCTGTGGCTTAATTCTTACTTGTTTTTAAGTGTTTTTGGTATCTTTTACTTGTTTTTGTATTGCTTTTGTAGGTAGAGGCTGGCTGCAGATTCAAAAGAAGAAAAAATAGCTGGGTGTAGGGCAACCTCGCCGGTGCGAGAAGACATAGCTTACTTTTCTCGCTGGGGCGAGAGCTGGCCGGGGCGAGGATTTTGTTAAAGAACTTCTCGCCGGGGCGAGAATGCAGCTGGTGGAAATTTTATGTTTGTCAGCGTGTAGTTATTTTGGAAAGGTTGAAGTGAACAAGGATTATGTCTATCATTCTGATTAGGAGACTAAAGGAAGATATAAATAGGAGATAACACATTGGATAAAAGGAGATACAACATAGAGATTGAATTTTCAGAGCTGAACAAGGAGATTGAAGATCAAGTCAAGCATCGTGAGGAATTCAGATTGGAGTGCTGGAGATTATATTGAGTTTTCTTTTAATCTTTTATCTCTGATTTGTAATTAATTATGATGACTTATTTTGGTATTCTAGTTTTTATTGTCAGTATGAACTAAACCATTAGTTAAGGCTACGATTGAACCAGTTATGTTTATGAATTAATTATCTATTTAATTCCAGTTATTCAATTGATGGGAGTTGTCTATCTTATTCTACACTTATTGATTAAATTGTTTGGCCGACAATTAGCATATTATTCTAGATGAATTCGGGAGATGCAATCTGGGGTTAGAACTGGATAAGATAGCATGTATTTTTAATTATTTGCATGTGTTGAATAATTAGGATTGTGAAGTGAATAGGGATATCTCTTTGTTGCATGTAACAATTGGAAATTGAAGCTTAATGAATTTAATCCGTTAGTTTTGCATAGGAATATCGAAGAGTTAATTGGATTAGATAGATTTATTTGATCACTTGGAAAAGGGCTTATAAATACAATTGAATTTCTGTTAATAACTCCAATAAAGTGAATAATTGGAATGTATAGATAGATTGGTTTATGATAAATAACTAGGGATATTGTAGTCTTAATCTTATCAAATCTGAATTTCAACTTTTGTGATAATCGTCAGTGTTAGTGTTAATGTAATTAATTTTAATCAGTATTCAAATTGCGATTGTTTAATAGAATAGTCATAATCTAAATTGATAGTTGGAGATATAAAGCATAGTAATTCCTGTGGGTTCGACACTCTATCTTATCACTTTATTACTTGTTGATCGTGTATACTTGCACGTAATTGTTGATCGTGTATACTTGCACGTAATTGTTGATTGTGAAATCGGACAACACTTTATAATCCATTAAGCCTTAATACCTAATCCAGCAAGTTGGATTATCTAAACATACCAATCCAGCAGCCTGGATTTAAACTAACATCCAATCCAGTAACTTGGATTCAAATTATCCTACAATCCAACAACTTGGATTCACTAATTCAGTAAACTATATTCACCAATTCAGCAAGCTAGATTCAATCAATTCAGCAAGCCGAATGCTACAATCCAGCAAGCTGGATTCAACTGTAAATTCCTATTTTAGTTGACACTTAACAGTCGGTTAAATGTTTAAAGCTTGACTTGACTTTGTATTGAGAGCCTCTCATTCCATATAATTGATTAAGGTTAATTATGTAACCTTTGATATCAAGTCCCTTTATATTTGTCTTCGATTGATACTTAACATTTAGTTAAGTCTTAAATCTTATCTTTACATCACGCTCGATGTATAATTATTGTTAACATTAATAAGGTTAATGTTCGTCTCATCCTTCTTTAATGTTTTCTTTTGATCGACACTTAACGTTTGGTTAAGTTATCGTAGTCGTCATTACATCATATTAGAGGTATTACATTTGTTAACAATATTTAGTTAACAATCGTTTTATATTTCTTTATGTTTTCCTTTTCATTGACAATTAACGTCCGGTTAAATAGCCTTAGTCTGAAGTTACATTATATCAATGTATTATCTTCATTAAAGTTAATTAAATAACTCTCCCATCTTGCCTTTAGGCAACTTCTTTTTAATGTTTATTTAACACTTTAGCTAAGTTCTTACACTCTTGTATTAACATCTTTTACATGTTTATTAGGTTAATAGAATAATTACATCGACATTCAAGTCATTATTTAACTTCATATTATACTCTCAAGGTATTTCTTTCAATTAATACTTAACATGTAGTTAAGTCCTTATCAAATGTCTCCACATCGTTTTAGATGTATATTAGATTAACAAGAAAAATGTTTAATCAATCTTTCGCTTAACTTCTTCCATTTATACTTAATATGTAGTTTGTGACACCCCCAAATCCAGGTACTTAATTCCCACAAATTTGGTGTTCACTATCTCATTCAATCACATCTAACTACCCATAATCAAGAACAATTAAAATAATCTTAAAGAAATATCTTCCCAAAATGGGTTACATCATCAAACTATTAAACATTCAAAACCCAGGTTATCTAAACCTTAATACATCAAATGCGGAATAAAACATAATTTAAATAAGTCTTATTACAATCAAGCATCAAATAAATAGCAGGTCTTTAGCTATTTATGCATCTTGCCCTTGCCTTTGCTCGTGGACGGCTCGTCCTGCTTTTCTGGCTTAGCTGCAATGTTTAGTGCAAGAGTGAGCAAACAATTGCTCACAAGTACGATAACAATAATATCTAAATGAAATGGATTTCAACTGAGGAATAACAGTTTTCTGAATATCATTCAATAAATGATCAAGTTTAAAAGCTCGTTAGAACGCTTGATTCCAAGATAAATATAGAATTCAAGATTTAAAAATTATATCTGAGGGTCACAAGACCTCGAACTATGTCCTAGGTTGACAAGTATTTCTACTGTAACCTTTAACAGTCATATAGACTATGGACCAACATCTCGTACTCAGGGGGATCAGCCCTTTGTACAATGTATTGTGCACAAATATTTTAACGCTGTCGCGTAAGTAATCCCCTATATTAGGGTTGTTCATCTCAGTTTATCGTCTGAATCCATACCAAAAGGAACTTGGCTTGGAACAAGTATAGAAAATATTCTAAGTCTTTGAAAACGCTCATCAACTAAGGACTAGTTGAATCAATAAGGGTTTGCTAGTCTAATTCATCAATAGAGTTTGTTCAATAGAAACTATACTCGAAGTTTGAATAACAAACAATGACTGGAATAAAGCTTAAGTGCATAATCATGATGGTAACCTTGCTTGAATATCAATAAGCTAAGGTCAAAAGCTTGATTAATATAAATAAACTTGTATTGAATAAATTAACAAGTTTGATATAGGAAAACTTGCTCAACGTAAAAGTAATAAGTTGAGATAAGGAACTTGCCTCAAGCGTAGATTACAAATTTAAGTAATTCACGATCCTTAAACAACCTAAACATTTAATTATAAAAATAGTAATATAATTAGTCACAAGATTAAAAGCATTCTAAGCTTGCTCTTTTATCATAACATCTCATTTAGCATACCATAGTCAACAAGTACTAGTTAGCAACCATATAAGTTTAATTATGCATTCATAACTTCCAAGAAAAGAAAACAAAATAATTAATAATAATAATTTTTTTTTTAAACAGTAGTGATTCTCGTCGGGGCGAGAAAAAACTTAAGAAATTTGTCGTCGGGGCGAGGCTGTCGCCGGGGCGAAGTTATTCTTAACAAATTTGTCGCTGGGGCGACGCTGTCGCCGGGACGAAGAAATCAGTTCATTTCTCTCGCCGGGGTGAGAGACTTAACTGTCGTTTTCCCCAGCTCGCGAACCAGTGAAAAACTTAGGCCAATTTGGCCAAATTTTTCCGAATTCTACCATCCAAAAAACAAATTAAATATACCCAGACATCATATGTGATACAAAACATTTACCCAACATGTTTCTAATCAATCTAAGCATTATAAAACACATAATCAACCAATTTAAAACCAAAAATTCACTGTTAAAACCAAATATTCATGTTTTAACCATTTTCATGAAATCAAGCTCTGTAAATTCATTTTTCAACCAATTAAAACAATTCTTTTTGCATTACTCATGTTTTTCATCAAATAATCATAAACAATTATCAATTTACCGATTAATAACCAATTAGAGCATCAATTTTTATACAAATATGCCATACATGAAATAAAGCTCTGTAAAACTAAGAACTCAATTCTAAAGCATGTTTTCATGGATTAATACCTCTAAATTAATTGTTAATCATCATATAATCATCTAACACATGATTACTACCAATTACAACAACTATAATCAAATAGTTCATATATTCTAGCAATTGAATTCACATACAGTAACTAAAACTATATACAGTAGAATAAAACAAAGAGGAAAAAGGAATTATACCTTCAATTGTTGTAAGAACTTGATAAATTCTTTTAAAATTACAAGCTCTTTCTCAATTCTTTCTTCTCAACTCTCAAATTCTCAAACTCTGCTCTCTCTTTTCTCTCAAACTCTGATGTTCTTCTTCTTTCTTTTCTTTTTCTTTCTTTCTTTCTTTACAACTGACGTAATTTAAAAAAATAAAACTGATAACTTAATAAACAAATAATAACGTAAAATCTAATTTAATCCATCAGTTATAAAATTCAAAAAGCCATAAGGCTATGTTTGGCAAACTAATTTAAAAATAACCCATTATTCTAACTAAAGGCTTGTTTGGTAAAACACAAATAAAATAACCCATTATTTCCAAACAAAGATCATAGGGCCTTGTTTGGTAAAACTAAATTAAACACTTTCTCATTTATTTTAATAAACCAATATAACATATAGTTTAAAATGTCACACATTTAATTTAATTAAACTTATTATTAAATAAATTAAATTAAACCTTAAATAATAATTTCATTTAACAAATAACAATAATACCAAATAAATTCTCTTATTCAAATAAATCACTTATTCAAATAAACCTTTTCATCATCTAATTTAATTATTAAATTAGAACAAACATAACAAATCACATTCAAATAACATTTGACATTATTAAACTTAACATATACCCATTCCACAAAACTTAATAAATTATTTATTAAACTCAATAAATTAATAAAAATATTTATATAATTCAACAAATATTTTTATTCAATCACAAAAATTGCATTCGTTACATAGTTAAGTATTTAAACTTTTAAAATATAACCCATTATGGTTAATCCGTACCTCACTATTCAAGATTTCCAGTTTATAATACTTAGAACGGTAATTAGTAGGTTCGGAACGCTTTACGGTTCATAAAACGCAAACCCGACACCTTTCGTTCGCATCCGATTGAGCAACATCTTCAAAAATGTCCATTTTGACCTTTTTCAAAAATCTCAAATTTTAGTTTTTATTACATAAAATTGTAGTATTATCTTTAAGCTTTCCAAAACATCTTGAATTATCAAATTTGGACTTCGTTTGCAAAAGTTATGCTCGTTTTAGTATTGGACGTCGAAATCGCATCGCCCAGCCACAGTCAGCTCGCGAATTTCAGACCCAACCTCGCTTAAACAGTCATAACTTCTTCGTTTTTTTATAATTTTAGGTGATTCCAGTGGCCACGCGAAGCTAACTTCCGTATCTACAATTTTGTACTACTGAAATTTTTCCAATTCCTAACACATCAATACAGGAATCGCACGTAAGGGGGTTGACCCAAAATTCGCTGGACAGTTTTGCACTATAACTTAGATTGGTTATAACTCTTTGCTCCGAAGTCGAAATTAGTCCGTTCCGGAGTCTATGGTTAGCCCATAATTTTTTGAGCAATCTAGCTAACCCCGAATTTTCCATTTTTGGGCAGCAGCTCACTAGTTCTTCTCTCCTCTCCGTTTGATTTTCATATTTTGAGTTTTACACAACCAAATCAAATGATTCCAAGTTTTATGAACTCCTAACTCATAATATTACTACATATTAAATCTGTTATGTCCAGGAAATTTTAAACATTGTATCAAATTTATTTTTATAAACAAATTCATTTTATATAATTTTATAAATTTAATTTGGATCCATGTGAGTAGTATTATTCAAATTTATAAATTAACCCTAGCATTTAATTGCAAGAAAATTTGGAAAGGAGATTAATAAATAATTTTATCATTATCGGAGTTAAATAATTCAAATAAAGAATTATAGTGGAAATAAGTATTAACTAATTTAACTATTTGATATTAAAAACATAGTGTTGAGGATTTTAATAACAAGTTGGGCTAGTTACTTTTATTCCAATAGACCCAAAATTCATTAAGCTAGCCCAATTCCGCTTATTTCCTTTGTTGGGCCGACCAACTGGAAAATTTCCCATTAATTAAATCAATTGGGCTGAGCCCATTGCCCTAAACCATCTTTGTACCCAGCCGGGTTGGGCCATGGTCACGGGTCGACCCGTTTCCTCCAATATTGGGACAACCGGCATGTTAATGAATCAGTAGCCAAATTGGGGAAGAACCAGAATTAGAGGAATCCAACCCTCAGACCAGCTAGCAAACCCTAGGTTCCTATCGATTGGACGAAAATGGGAGAGAGATAGAAGGGTCACACCAAATCAAGCCAGCGACTAATTGAAATGGACAGGTGGAGAAGGCGCCGGCGGCACCAGGGGTAAACCGGCGGAGAAAGGAGGAGAGCTACGAGCGACCAAGCAACGACGGCAAGGACCAACGGTCCCAGAGAAACCGGTGACGCGACCGGCGAGACGCGCGGCTCGAGGTGCTAGTCGAACCCGGCTGGAAACGAAAGGGAAGCGTCAGCCGCTACCTCCTTCCTACCGACAGTCCTTGGGTAGACGAATGGGTAATATCCAGTGATATTGGGTCAAAGAATTACTATAAATAAAACTCCCCCAAACCCTGAAATCGTCGATTCCTCTATCGTGAGTTCTAATTAGAAACTTAGGGTTCTAAATTTTGAAAGGAAGAAATTCCAGATAGTAGAGATAACAGGGGAACGGGAAGTAAATGTCCAGCTTCGTTAATTATTTTGGAAGGAGAAGGCGGACTGCTATTCGGTCGAGTCCAAGGTAGTGATCTTAGGCTTAATTTGTTCTTTTATCTGATTGTTAGTGTAACCATCGAATTACGTTGTTCTTGTTGGATGTACAAGGCTGGTATTGTATTACATTGATTGATTTGGTTAGAAATCTGGTATGGTGATGATTATACTATACTTTGTGTTGGATTAACCTGGTTTAGAAAACTGGAATGGTGTTAATTTTCTATACCTTGCAGTGTATCGAGTTAAATTGTTTCCCTGTATTGGTTAATTTCTCTCTGTATTGAATTTACGGTTGGGTAACTGCTTGGATTGTGTTGTGTTGGTATTGTGATAATAATATTCTTGTGGTGATGGAGGCAGTCATGGTGTTGGTAGACTATGCATTGTTCTGGGTTTTATTGTATACTTCCTGTTTGGTTTTGGTTGGGAATCAGGTACTAGGTTGTCCCTGTTTGGGTGTATTAAATTCTCTTGAGCTGGAGGTTTGGTGTATAAGAACACCATAAGGTTCTAGTAGTGGAACTAATGAAGTAAATAAATCAGTATTCATGTTTAGGAAATGCCCAGCCTGTGTAGTTAAACTGCTTGAATGAAAATCGTTTTCAATTTTAAAGTTGTGTGTTGACTGTCTTGTTTATGCATAACTCAGTTTCGGCTACGAACTGATTGGTTAGTGTAACCAATAAATAAGATTAATAAAGGAATTAATTATTAGGTATAAATGAAGTTAATAAACAATTATTTATTTATTAATAATAATAAATAAAGATAATAAATATTTAATTATTATTTAGCAATAATAATAATTAAATATAAATAAAGTTAATAAATATCTAATTATTATTTAATAATAATAATAATTAAATATGAATAAAGATAATGAATAATTATTTATTAATAAATAATAAATAAAGATAATAAATATTTAATTATTATTTAATTAATATTAAATAATAATTAAGTATGAATAAAGTTAATAAATAATTATTTATTATTTTCCCAATAAATAATAAATAGAGATAATAAATATTTAATTATTATTATTATTAGATAATAATTAAGTATTAATAAAAAATAATTAAATAAGTGAACAATTGATATTTAACTGTCATTAAGCCAGAATAAGTTTATTATTTACTTTACAAATAATAAATAAGCATTATTAGTCCATATTTTGAGACAAACAAAGGTGATAGTCGGGTACTCAAATGATAAGAAATCATAACTAGCTAGCATTTATTTTAATAGCTAAAAGTTATTAATTAATTTTTGTTTAGCTAATGTTGAATAGTAATTAAATGTATTCAGTGATCTGTTTATCTGTTAAATAAATAGCATAAGTGAGTATAGTTACGCAATGCTAATGGATAAACCAACTCTACCAACTGATAGGTTATCCAAGGTTAATTAAGTAAAGCTAGGATTTATCTGTAGCTGAACAAGCAGGCAAGTTCCTAACCCTAAACTTCTTACATTATTGCAAGTTCTTCCTTACTCAACTTTTTATCTTGAGCAATACTTCTAAAACCTTATGCAGTATTTTAATTCATGCAAAAGGTATATATTATTGCAAGTATTCTTTAAGCTTGAATTTTTTTTCCAAGCATGCTTTAAATGGTCTAATTACTTTCAGAATTATTCCACATCTGTATATTTATTGACCTTCGTGCATTGAATCCGTATATTTAAATTCAGAAATCTATAAACCATTCATGGTTAAGTCTGAACCCTTGTTCGGTCAGACAATTTTGTGAAAATTTATAAAAGCTATCCGAACCAATCAATGGTAAGGATTCTTAGACTGTATGAACACCCCTTTATTTATAGGGGAGTACCCCACGTACCGTATATAAGGTACAAATAGCAGAATTAAATGTTATGCATATACATAGGGTACGCGAGGCTGATCCCCTCAAGTACGTTATTCTGTAGCCAGTAACCAGAGGGTCAACCAGCTATTGACTCCTCTGGAAGTTATCGTTCAAAGTCTATTTGACTATCAATTGTTCTAAAAGCATTTAATGTTCTTGCTTCTGATTATTCTATTGTTGAAATCCTTTTAATATTCCTTCATCATGATATATCTTTATTGTTGCACATTAAACTTGCTGGGCAAACTCGTTGCTCATTCTTGCTATATCATGATTTCATTGCAGCTAAACCCGAGACGTCAGGGAAGAACAAAGGGAAAGAAAAGATGAAATGATAGATTTCTAGTAGCAGACTTTAGATTTATGTGTTAGTTAATTTCTGTCAATGTAATCTAAACCTTGATAGCTATTTAAGGTATGTATTGTGTGAATGTTTAAGGTTAATCGTATTCTGGGACTAGTAACACCTTGTAATGAACAACGTATGTTTATTATATTCCGCACTTTTAGATATCATATGTTGTTAAAGGTGAATGTTTGTATTGGATCGTGATGACCAGATCCGGGTATTTGGAGACCCGAATTTGGGGGTGTCACAGGTTGGTATCAAAGCTGTAGGTTATAAACTTTAGGATCGCGAAACCTAGGTTATAACCTTCATAGTAAACTCGTATCGAGTGTTAGGAGATAAATCGAGGAGATTTATCATATGTGGTTTTGATGAATTGGGGAATTCATCGAGTCGAGTAGTACCCAATGAAATATAACTTCATTTCTTCAATGAATATATTTTATTGTTGTACTAATGTTAGTTTTGTGTGTTGTAGGATGGCTGCTGTAGGGGAGACTAGTGGAGCCCGTGAGGAGGAGGAGACATATACAGATATACCAGTAGTTTCGGAGCAGCTGGTGGGCTATGCTCCTATTGCCCCGGGATTTCTACAGGAGGAGTCCGAGCCGGAGGAGGACTACCATAGAGAGCTACCAGAGCCAGTGGTAGGTAGGGTGATGAGGTCCGGTAGCGAGGACCCTGATGCTGAGGAGGAGGATCCCGAGGCCGAGGGAGAGGAGCCACCTGCTGCTGTTGATGGCATGGGGTCCACTGCTGATGATATCATCGAGGGGTTGACGGACAGAAATGAGGAGCTGGAGGCTCGGATTTCTCATTTGGAGGAGCAAAACCAGACCCATCAGTATATGGAGGACCAGTACAGAGACCTGGCCTACCAGCTCGAGCATGACTTAGGGGTGGCTAAGGTACAGCTGCAGGGCTACGAGTCCTCAGCACAGCAGGTCGGACCACTGCTACATCAGCTAGTGGCCCGAAACGCTGAGTTGAGGGAGAGACTGGAGCAGCGGGATCTGCAGATCGCCCACCTGAGGGCGAAACAGGAGGCCATGAGGTTTGAGGCCGGACTGGAGGTGGCTGCGAGGATGCACGTCAGGGAGGCCTGGGCCAGGGAGGCCAGGAGGGTTGATCAGCTGGAGGACCAGCTAGAGGCCAGGGCAGTGAGGATAGAGACCCTGGGGCATACCTTGGATGCAGCCTACCGTAGACCCCGGACTGAGATAGGAAAGTCCAGCCGCTCGGTTCGCCGCAGGATCGGGGACGGAGCAGTCTCTTCTGGCCAGCAGGCTCGGATCCGTCATGATGTATAGTGATGGGATAGGATGGTTGTTTAGTTGTTAGTACAGTCAGTCCCACTTTTGTTTATGTTAGGGACATATTCATGTTTGTTTGTGAAACTTTATGTTTGTTGTTATGATTGGGGTAGCAGTTAAAACCCCAACTTTTGTGGTCTTGAGGGAGGAAAGGTTAGGATTCCCCACTTTTGTCTAAGGGGATGATTTGTTGATAGGACAGATAGTGGCGCATTTATAGAAGTATGCCACAGGTTTAGTCATTGTAACAAAACGGTGGTATATGAATATAAATGCAGATGTTTCGCTTAAATCAAATGTGTTGATAAATATTTTACCTTTAATTGTCTATCTTAATAACATATGTTGTAAAATGTGAATCTATAGGTAAAAGTTATCAGTTTTCTTATTCTAAACCATGCCAAGGGGAAGGCCACGTAACCGACAAGTCGAAGAGTCAGAAAGTGAGGTTGGAGACCAAACCAACCCAATGAGAATGTTCGCGGAAATGCTGGCCGAGGCTATGCAATCCAGACCACCACCTGAGAGAACCCAAGCTGCAGCTGAGCCAACGCATCATCTGGCAAACTTTAAAGATTTCAAATTGGTCGGACCACCTGAGTTTCAAGGGAACTCTTAACCCAATCGAGGCGCAGACCTGGATAGAAGAGATAGAGAAGGTCTTTGAAGTAGCAAGGGTGGCAGAGGAACAGAAAACAAGTTTTGCCACTTTCATGCTAAAAGGAGAAGCCAACTATTGGTGGAAGGCCAACAGAGGCCGAGTGGAAGAAGGCACTGTCGCTTGGGATCGTTTTAAGGAAATGTTCTTGGAAAATTACTTTCCAGAGAGCATGAAGCAGGAGATGGAGATCAAGTTCTTGGAACTAAAACAAGGGAACATGTCTGTGGCTGAGTACGCAGCTAAGTTTAATGAGTTGGCACGGTTTGCAGCTCACCAAGTCAGCACCGAGGAAAGGAAAGCTCGTAGGTTTGAGCAAGGGTTGAAACCATGGTTATACCGTTCTGTGGCGGTATTGAAAATCAGAACATTTGCAGAATTGATGGAGAGGGCAATCATTGCAGAGGGTGGCAGTGAGGCTCTGGCCAAATACAACCAAGAGAAGAAGAAAGGACATGAGGGCCCGAAGGCAGGGAGCAGCGGGGGCAGCAACCCCAATAAACGCAAATGGAGTGAGAGCCAATCTTTCGCGAGCAATAAACCCGGAGGAAACCAGTCTGGAGGGGAGGCAAAGAAACCAGGCAGGTGCAATAATTGCGGCAAGAACCACACCGGGGAATGTTTGAAGGGAAGGAGTGTGTGTTACCGTTGTGGGCAACCGGGGCACATGGCTCCCCAATGTCAGAATAAGCCAAAGGGGGGATGTTTTTCATGTGGAGCACCCGACCACCAAATGAGGGATTGTCCGAAGAAGAAAAGCGACGCCGGGAGTGGCAACCGAAACAACAACAACAACAGTGGAAACAGCAACCGATTGAACTACGGGCCACCATCCAGTCAAGCCAACAGGCCGACAGCCCGCACGTTCAACATGACTGTGCAGGATGCCATGGAATCCAAAGACGTGGTGTCAGGTATCATCCCAATCAATGATATAAATGCATATGTGCTATTTGATTCGGGTGCTACTTGCTCTTTTGTTTCCGAAGAATTTGCTAGACAATTAAATGTACCTTGTGAAAAGTTAGAACACCCTATGAACGTAGAAGTAGCCAACAAGGAAATTATCCCCGTAGAATGCATTCATAGGAATTGTTGTGCTGAATTGCGAGGATTTAAGCTCAATGTGGATTTGATACCGATTCGACTGGGAGAGTTCGATGTAGTCTTGGGAATGGATTGGCTATCAACCCACGGAGCAGTTATTGACTGTAAAAAGAAATGTATACACCTAAAGACTTCTAATAAGTCGAAGGTGGTATTTTATGGCAGCAAATCACCAAAACCATCTTGTTGTCTTACTATGATGCAAACAAGGAGATTACTGAAGAAAGGATGCGAGTGTTATTTGGCCCATGTGGTCGATACTCGTCAGGTCGGGGATGAGATGAGTCAAATACCAGTTGTGAGAGATTTCACCGATGTCTTTCCCGATGAACTTCCGGGACTGCCGCCGGATAGGGAAACCGAGTTCGTTATCGATTTGGCACCGGGAACCGCACCAATATCGAAGCCGCCGTATCGAATGGCACCTGTAGAGATGAAGGAGTTGATGGTGCAACTGCAGGAACTGTTAGATAAAGGTTATATCAGACTGAGCGTGTCCCCGTGGGGAGCACCAGTTCTGTTTGTAAAGAAGAAAGACGGTTCAATGAGGCTTTGTATCGACTATCGGGAGTTGAACAAAGTTACGATTAAGAATAGATATCCGCTTCCTAGAATCGACGACCTGTTTGATCAACTTAAAGGAGCGAAGTACTTTTCAAAGATCGACTTAAGAACAGGCTACCATCAGCTGAAGGTAAGGCAGGAAGATATCCCGAAGACTGCATTCAGGACTCGTTATGGGCACTTCGAGTTTCTAGTAATGTCTTTTGGATTGACAAATGCACCAGCAGCATTTATGGATATGATGAACAGAGTGTTCAAGCAATACTTGGATAAGTTCGTAGTCGTATTCATCGATGACATCTTGGTGTATTCAGGGACAGAGGAGGAGCATGCTGAACACTTAAGGATTGTATTAGAAGCTCTCAGGAAGGAGAAATTGTATGCAAAATTTTCTAAGTGTGAGTTTTGGTTGCAGAGAGTACAATTTCTGGGTCATGTCATAGACAAGAATGGTGTTTCGGTAGATCCAGCAAAAGGTAGAAGCAGTTATCAACTGGGAAACCAGCCGAAGACGCCGACGGAGATCCGGAGTTTCTTGGGATTAGCGGGATACTATCGGAGATTCATCCAGGATTTTTCAAAGATAGCATCGCCGTTGACCAATCTCACCAGGAAAACAGTCAAGTTTGTTTGGTCGGAGAAGTGTGAGGAGAGTTTCATGGAGTTGAAGAAGAGACTCAGCCAAGCACCAGTGTTGACCTTACCAGACAACACTGGGGGTTTCGTAGTGTATAGCGATGCATCACACAAGGGTCTTGGCTGTGTACTGATGCAACACGGCAAGGTCGTGGCATACGCATCGCGTCAGCTGAAGGATTATGAGAAGGGTTATCCGACTCATGACTTGGAGTTAGCAGCGGTAGTTTTCGCCTTGAAAATTTGGAGGCACTACCTATACGGGGAGAAGTGCGAGATATATACAGATCACAAAAGTCTAAAGTATATCTTCACTCAGAAGGAACTAAATATGAGACAGCGCCGATGGTTGGAATTGATCAAAGACTACGACTGTGAAATTCTGTACCATCCGGGCAAAGCAAATGTAGTGGCTGATGCCTTAAGTAGGAAGGGCAAGGTGAAATTGATGCAGCTGACAGTCCAGGAGGAGTTGATACGGGACTTTGAACGTCTGGAGCTGGAAGTTAGGTATCCAATGGAGGGGGAAGAAAAGGTGTTCGCCGTGACGGTAGGTCCAACTCTACTGGATAAGATACAGGAGGCTCAAGAATTTGACGAGGAATGCATTGACATTAAGAAACAGTTATCGGAGGGAAAAGCCTCGAAGTATAAGGTTGACAGCACAGGATTGCTGAGATTCGAGGGAAGGATCTGGATACCCTATGTACCAGACTTAAGGGAAGAAATTTTGCAGGAGGCCCATAATACAAGATTTTCGGTACATCCAGGTAGCACCAAGATGTATCAAGATCTTCGTCAGCATTATTGGTGGCCGCATTTGAAGGGGGAAGTTGCAGAATTCGTCAGCCGGTGTTTAACTTGTCAGAGGATCAAGGCTGAGCACCAACGGCCGAGCGGATTGTTGCAACCCTTAGAGATTCCCGAGTGGAAGTGGGAGCACATCACAATGGATTTTGTGGTGGGACTTCCAACAACGCAAAAAGGTCTAGACGCCATCTGGGTGATCGTAGATCGTTTGACAAAGTCTGCCCATTTTCTACCGATCAAGATCAGGTACAAATTGGAACAGCTAGCAAAACTTTATGCGAAGGAAATAGTATCACGACATGGAGTGCCGGTATCTATTGTGTCTGACAGGGATCCGCGCTTCACGTCAAATTTTTGGAGAAGCCTACAGGAGAGACTCGGAACACAGTTAAGAATGAGTACGGCATATCATCCCCAGACTGATGGTCAGAGTGAGCGAACAATCCAGACCTTAGAGGATATGCTTCGGGCAGTTGTGATGGACTTAAGTGGCAGCTGGGACGATCACTTGCCGCTAGTAGAGTTCGCCTACAATAATAGCTACCATGCTAGCATTGGTATGCCACCGTACGAAGCATTGTATGGAAGGAAGTGTCGAACACCGTTGTGTTGGGATGAAGTTGGTGAACGGAGATTGTTGGGACCAGAATTGGTACAACAAACCGTGGAAATTATTAAAGTAATAAGACAGCGGTTAGTAGCAGCTCAGGATCGCCAGAAGAAGTATGCCGACTTACATCGTCAGAAACGAGACTTTGAAGTTGGTAGCTTTGTGTTTCTGAAGGTATCTCCCTGGAAGGGGAAGATCCGTTTTGGGAAGAAGGGCAAGCTGAGCCCTAGGTTCATAGGACCGTTCGAGATTCTGAGGAGAATAGGCGAAGTGGCGTACGAGGTAGCATTACCTCCTGAACTTGAGCACATCCACAACGTGTTCCACGTATCAGTGTTGCGTCCGTATAAGCCAGATTACAAACATGTTATTTCCTATGAACCAATTCAAGTCGAAAAAGATCTATCGTACGAGGAGATTCCTGTTCAAATACTGGATAGAAAAGAGCAGAAGCTGAGGAATAAAAATCATTCACTCGGTGAAAGTTCTCTGGAGAAACCACGCGGTAGAGGAGGCTACGTGGGAACTCGAAGAGAAAATGAGAGCGAATTACCCCCAGTTATTCGAGTAACCTTAGATTGAAATTCCGAGGACGGAATTTTTATAAGGGGGAGAGGATGTAATGTCCAGGAAATTTTAAACATTGTATCAAATTTATTTTTATAAACAAATTCATTTTATATAATTTTATAAATTTAATTTGGATCCATGTGAGTAGTATTATTCAAATTTATAAATTAACCCTAGCATTTAATTGCAAGAAAATTTGGAAAGGAGATTAATAAATAATTTTATCATTATCGGAGTTAAATAATTCAAATAAAGAATTATAGTGGAAATAAGTATTAACTAATTTAACTATTTGATATTAAAAACATAGTGTTGAGGATTTTAATAACAAGTTGGGCTAGTTACTTTTATTCCAATAGACCCAAAATTCATTAAGCCAGCCCAATTCCGCTTATTTCCTTTGTTGGGCCGACCAACTGGAAAATTTCCCATTAATTAAATCAATTGGGCTGAGCCCATTGCCCTAAACCATCTTTGTACCCAGCTGGGTTGGGCCATGGTCACGGGTCGACCCGTTTCCTCCAATATTGGGACAACCGGCATGTTAATGAATCAGTAGCCAAATTGGGGAAGAACCAGAATTAGAGGAATCCAACCCTCAGACTAGCTAGCAAACCCTAGGTTCCTATCGATTGGACGGGAATGGGAGAGAGATAGAAGGGTCACACCAAATCAAGCCAGCGACTAATTGAAATGGACGGGTGGAGAAGGCGCCGGCGGCACCAGGGGTAAACCGGCGGAGAAAGGAGGAGAGCTACGAGCGACCAAGCAACGACGACAAGGACCAACGGTCCCAGAGAAACCGGTGACGCGACCGGCGAGACGCGCGGCTCGAGGTGCTAGTCGAACCCGGCTGGAAACGAAAGGGAAGCGTCAGCCGCTACCTCCTTCCTACAGACGGTCCTTGGGTAGACGAATGGGTAATATCCAGTGATATTGGGTCAAAGAATTACTATAAATAAAACTCCCCCAAACCCTGAAATCGTCGATTCCTCTATCGTGAGTTCTAATTAGAAACTTAGGGTTCTAAATTTTGAAAGGAAGAAATTCCAGATAGTAGAGATAACAGGGGAACGGGAAGTAAATGTCCAGCTTCGTTAATTATTTTGGAAGGAGAAGGCGGACTGCTATTCGGTCGAGTCCAAGGTAGTGATCTTAGGCTTAATTTGTTCTTTTATCTGATTGTTAGTGTAACCATCGAATTACGTTGTTCTTGTTGGATGTACAAGGCTGGTATTGTATTACATTGATTGATTTGGTTAGAAATCTGGTATGGTGATGATTTATACTATACTTTGTGTTGGATTAACCTGGTTTAGAAAACTGGAATGGTGTTAATTTTCTATACCTTGCAGTGTATCGAGTTAAATTGTTTCCCTGTATTGGTTAATTTCTCTCTGTATTGAATTTACGGTTGGGTAACTGCTTGGATTGTGTTGTGTTGGTATTGTGATAATAATATTATTGTGGTGATGGAGGCAGTCATGGTGTTGGTAGACTATGCATTGTTCTGGGTTTTATTGTATACTTCCTGTTTGGTTTTGGTTGGGAATCAGGTACTAGGTTGTCCCTGTTTGGGTGTATTAAATTCTCTTGAGCTGGAGGTTTGGTGTATAAGAACACCATAAGGTTCTAGTAGTGGAACTAATGAAGTAAATAAATCAGTATTCATGTTTAGGAAATGCCCAGCCTGTGTAGTTAAACTGCTTGAATGAAAATCGTTTTCAATTTTAAAGTTGTGTGTTGACTGTCTTGTTTATGCATAACTCAGTTTCGGCTACGAACTGATTGGTTAGTGTAACCAATAAATAAGATTAATAAAGGAATTAATTATTAGGTATAAATGAAGTTAATAAACAATTATTTATTTATTAATAATAAATAAATAAAGATAATAAATATTTAATTATTATTTAGCAATAATAATAATTAAATATAAATAAAGTTAATAAATATCTAATTATTATTTAATAATAATAATAATTAAATATGAATAAAGATAATGAATAATTATTTATTAATAAATAATAAATAAAGATAATAAATATTTAATTATTATTTAATTAATATTAAATAATAATTAAGTATGAATAAAGTTAATAAATAATTATTTATTATTTTCCCAATAAATAATAAATAGAGATAATAAATATTTAATTATTATTATTATTAGATAATAATTAAGTATTAATAAAAATAATTAAATAAGTGAACAATTGATATTTAACTGTCATTAAGCCAGAATAAGTTTATTATTTACTTTACAAATAATAAATAAGCATTATTAGTCCATATTTTGAGACAAACAAAGGTGATAGTCGGGTACTCAAATGATAAGAAATCATAACTAGCTAGCATTTATTTTAATAGCTAAAAGTTATTAATTAATTTTTGTTTAGCTAATGTTGAATAGTAATTAAATGTATTCAGTGATCTGTTTATCTGTTAAATAAATAGCATAAGTGAGTATAGTTACGCAATGCTAATGGATAAACCAACTCTACCAACTGATAGGTTATCCAAGGTTAATTAAGTAAAGCTAGGATTTATCTGTAGCTGAACAAGCAGGCAAGTTCCTAACCCTAAACTTCTTACATTATTGCAAGTTCTTCCTTACTCAACTTTTTATCTTGAGCAATACTTCTAAAACCTTATGCAGTATTTTAATTCATGCAAAAGGTATATATTATTGCAAGTATTCTTTAAGCTTGAATTTTATCTCCAAGCATGCTTTAAGTGGTCTAATTACTTTCAGAATTATTCCACATCTGTATAATTATTGACCTTCGTGCATTGAATTCGTATATTTAAATTCAGAAATCTATAAACCATTCATGGTTAAGTCTGAACCCTTGTTTGGTCAGACAATTTTGGAAAAATTTATAAAAGCTATCCGAACCAATCAATGGTAAGGATTCTTAGACTGTATGAACACCCCTTTATTTATAGGGGAGTACCCCACGTACCGTATATAAGGTACAAATAGCAGAATTAAATGTTATGCATATACATAGGGTACGCGAGGCTGATCCCCTCAAGTACGTTATTCTGTAGCCAGTAACCAGAGGGTCAACCAGCTATTGACTCCTCTGGAAGTTATCGTTCAAAGTCTATTTGACTATCAATTGTTCTAAAAGCATTTAATGTTCTTGCTTCTGATTATTCTATTGTTGAAATCCTTTTAATATTCCTTCATCATGATATATCTTTATTGTTGCACATTAAACTTGCTGGGCAAACTCGTTGCTCATTCTTGCTATATCATGATTTCATTGCAGCTAAACCCGAGACGTCAGGGAAGAACAAAGGGAAAGAAAAGATGAAATGATAGATTTCTAGTAGCAGACTTTAGATTTACGTGTTAGTTAATTTCTGTCAATGTAATCTAAACCTTGATAGCTATTTAAGGTATGTATTGTGTGAATGTTTAAGGTTAATCGTATTCTGGGACTAGTAACACCTTGTAATGAACAACGTATGTTTATTATATTCCGCACTTTTAGATATCATATGTTGTTAAAGGTGAATGTTTGTATTGGATCGTGATGACCAGATCCGGGTATTTGGAGACCCGAATTTGGGGGTGTCACAAAATCTATACAATTTTTCATCAATACCCATTATGCGGATCTAAGGACCAAAGAGGAAAGTGACGGTTTTAGAGTTTTAAGAAATTATTTCTCAAATCTAAGTTTAATAACCCATCAAACCTCTAGATCTAAACATGAATCATCATAAATCATGTAAATCTATCATTATCTAGTTCAATAACAACAACCCAAACCAAGATCCAAGCTAAATCATAATAAAATGGGTAAAGTTTTGAGTTTTACCTTGAGTTCTTCATTTTTCTTTCTTTATCTTTCCTTCCATGGATCTTCTTTCATGGCTTGATCTTCCTCCATCCATGGCCAAGCTTTCTCTCTCTCCCTCTCTCTCTCTCTCTTCCTCTCGGTCGGACTTCTCTCTCTCTCTCTCTCTCTCTCTTCCTTTCTTTACCCGAGAATGAGAAGTGGGAGTGAAATAATATACATAAATATTTTACTTTCTTTATTCCTTTCTTATCCATATATATATATATATATATATATATATATATATATATATATTAACTTTCCCCAATTCTATATATTACTCAATTAATTAATTACTTTGGGTCATGAAATAACATAATTCAACCCACATATTTATCTTATCCTAATATTTAATTAGGATTTCTATTCCACAAAATTTAGAATTAAAATATCTATTTATTATATAACTCAATTAAATTCTTCTTTAATTAAGTTAAAATAAATAATAACTGAGATATATTAAAAATAAGTCTCTTAAATCAATTTACTAGTGTGCAAATTTGAATACTAGTATTCTAGCATTACAAGACCATCACTTGGGCTACTAGTTATTCAATATTTTGATAAATATTCTAATTGGGCTAAGTTAGTAAGTCTACATATTAATTACCCAAGTCCAAAATTAATTAAATGAGTAGGCTTGAATATTTAACCAATTGAACTAGTCCACTAGTATTTATTTATTAGTTGAACTATTAATATAATACTTAAGTTTATTAACTCCTCATATTTATAATATTTATAAATATGTTACATGGATTTTCTTTCCATTTCTTTGCTTACTTAAATTAAATAAATTGACTAACTTATTTAATTCACAAATCATTTTATCATCAAATAATTAATATTTCCTATATAATAGGCTTGACATTTAACCTCCTGTCTTATCAAATATCTCTTTTTTACTATTTGCTAAGCTCCACAAGCCTTTATTATATGGCTTGCCATATACAGTTCACTTACCATGATCTTGATCCCTTCATGGACTTTTATTAACTTCCAATACTTGACTACTAGGTTAGGCTCATTTAATTAACACCACCACACTTAGTTTATCTCTTCCCAATTTAATATCTTTGGGTTCTCTGAAACTACCATTCAGGCTCAGTTTCCATTAATCTGTATGATCAATTTATTTAACCTTTCTAAGTATAGGTATATATATGATTATACATATACTCATTCTCTTGTTCCTTATTATAACAAGCTAACATCACTAATACAACAAACTATTTTTTTCTAATTCAGCAAACTGAATACACTAATTCAGAAAACTGAATACACTAATTCAGCAAACCGTTTCTTTTTCCATATGTATCTTTACATAATCTCTTTCCTTAATTCACGTAAGGTTAAAGGTAACATAATACCTTGTTCTTAACATACATTCAAGTATAGTTCCATTCGGGGTTTTGAATTTTGTAACCCTTATTCTCTCAATTCTCTTTCAAATAATAAACCGTATAGGTTTTTTCTTATAAATTTTCAATAAATCCACAAATTCCTATCGAGGTTTTATTCTTTAACCTTTAATAATCATCCAAGATTTTATTAATAAATCTTATAAATTCTCGGGTCGTCACATTCTTCCCCCTTATAAGGATTCCGTCCCCAGAATCACTATTATACTAAAAGTATATTCATCGCTACTAGGTTTTTAACTTAACCTTTATCTGATCACATCTGATTGCATTCTCAATTTAATGAGAACATACTATTTCCTTCTATGAACATCTTTTCCATCATCACTAGTTACCATAACCTCTTTTTAAGGAGTTAAAATAACTTTTCATATCATGCTGAGGGGTCATATAGACCATGAACACATAGTTTTAACGGTAGTTACACCGCAAAACGGTAATTTACCAGGTATGTTTACAATCACGAAGAAGGTAAACTACCTAGTCGGGTACGTTAGGTGTTCAGCCTATTGCACCTTAGTTTTCGGAACGACTATATGCGTTCTTAAATTGGAATATATTATCCAACTGGTATACCCCTATTTTTCGGGGTTGTTCACCTCAGCCTTAGCATAAGACTCCGCACCAAAATAATTTGGTTCGGGATAAATTCTCAAAGAGATTACTTGAATTTTCATGAACATTTGTCTAGCTGAATCAATTAGCTTAAACATATACCAATAATTCGAACATCAATCGAAACATTTGTCGAACCACTTAAATTGGCATTGACTTTTCTTTAACTGGTTCAAAATTCTGAAAATCATTTTATGACGTCATGATACCGCACTGTATTTACAGTCCGTTGAGGATTCTGTCATTTTGTGACTTTGTCATACTACATCATACCATAGTGGGCTGACGATCCTTAGATCACATCCAACACTAGGTTAATCTGCATTGATGACTCCATCATCTGTCATTCTACACCAGGTTATATGATGCATTGATGACTATTTAAAATACGTTTTGATATTTTAAATTATTTTTGTCTAGCCGAAACAAATAGCGTAGACTCTTCTTTAAACAGTTCAAGACCAAAAATCATCTTTTGGTGTTATCATGCCGCAACAGGTAACGATGCATTAGTGGTTCGAAGCCCACTTCTACACAGTCGTCACTCTGTTTTGAGGATAACAAGAATTTTATTTTTATTTTTAAAGGCACATTAGTGCGAATTTAGCTTGATGTCAAAAATTTCGAAGTCTAGCATAGCTAGAAGATTTGGAATACCTATGCTTCCACCATCAACTTCAATTCTTCTAATGATCCATTGCCTAATAATTTTATCTATTTCTATCATCCTTAAAACTTACTATACTAGAATCCTTAATTCTTCATCCACAACCTTTCTATACTCCAGTACAGTTCATCAAACATACCACACGTTAGGAGTTCAGGAACTTACCACAATCATATGGGTTTAGGAACTTATCCTAGTCAGACCAAAATCGTCCATTTGCTGAGGGGTTCCACCATACGATTAAGAGTCACGAACTTACCATACGTATGAGTTTAAAGAACTCGCACTTAATCTTAACATTGTCTAACTATCCGTTATACACATGAAAAAAGAATCACCTTCTCAACATACATATAGCGAATAGCGGGACACTAGGTTCCAATGATTATCAATATAGGAAGCTAAATGGTTATCGAACCAACTCGACCACTAATCAATATAGGAAGCTGAGCGGTTGTTAAACCATGGACAAATCCCTTCCCATACCAGGACTTGTTCAACTCAACCACTATATTAATATAGGAAGCTAAGTGATTTTCAAATCAAGCACAAATTCCTGTCCCATATCAGGAATCGTACAACTCAACCACTAACATGAGTTCTCAATTGAAAACCCACATAATCCTAATCTTATCTTGTTCTTTGCTCAATACAAACTTTCATTTAATTCGTATATTAACATTAATCACTCTTTCATGAGTTTACATAGTACAATTTCATAGTACAACTTTCGTACAACAATTCTGTTATAACATTTTCAATCATTCGGTTGATCATCTATCATTCCATATCTTAATTAGATCACGTTGTGATCTTTCTTATAATCGTATTATATCACGATTCTTTCCTATCTCATGATCGCTTTGTTTTATGATCTTTTTACTTTTCTTTTAATCATATTATATAATGATTTCCTTTAAGCTTTTAGCCTTATAGACTTTATCTATTCATCATTACTCGTCCTCTTTATTATCAGAGCCGGGTAACTCCAGATTCTTATCTTTATAACTTTTTAAGATTCTTCTTTGAATCTTATTTATCTTTTTCTTTACTTAATAATAAATTTCGAAAAATTCATCTTTTAACATTTAAACTCTATTTGAGTTTATTCCTTATCCTTATCCTTATCCCTGCGGTTATAGCCTAAGGTACCTCTACCTAAGGTTTATAACCTACAGCTCTGATACCAACCTGTGAGGCCCCCAAACCCAGGTCCCTTGAACCTCATACCTGGTGCGTCACGATACATCATATTTACAACTACTACGGAAGATATAAACATAAATTATTTATACAATAAGCTCTGCTACATATCCTAAGGTTTATAACCTTTATTTTAATAGATATTTACCTTTAAATTCACAAAAGGTTTACACAATTAATTTACATCAAATAACTAATTTAGTTATCATGCATAACACTATAATCTTGTCATTTGCTTCTGACTCTGTCTTTCCTCGAACATTCGCTTTAAATCTGAAATTTGTTATCATGATATAGCATGGGTGAGCAACTACTTTGCTCAGCAAGTTTAAATACAATAAAGATATATCATGATTGAAAGAATGAATAAGCTTTAAAGTTTTTCAACAATATAATACTTGTGAAAGAGCATGAATCAAAATTTCAATGATTAAATGACTGAATTCAATAATACAGGGTGTCAATAATGACCATAAACCAATTTAACTGAACCTTAAGGTAATGTAGGTGATCAGCCTTTCATACCTGATGAACATATGCAACATGCACTATGTGCGAATCAATAATTTAAGGAGGTGGAATAATTATAAAGAATTAAACCACTAGCATGCTTGAAACATAACAACTCAAGTTTGAGTTAAGAGGAACTTGCTCAATATAAAAGTTGAGTAAGGTTAAGGAAACTTGCCTGTACCGTCGATTACTGCTACACAATCTAACTTAATCTCTTATGAAAGACCTATCAGTTATAAGATTGATCTTTCAATTAGCATCATATATATCACCTTTTAATATCACTTTATAACACTACTTCTAATATTTAAGCACATAAGCAAATATTAAATAGCACCTTAGCACCATACGCATTCATAATTCTAAAACTAGCACACATCGAGTCTTTAACAGTGTTCAATATAGTATGCTGAGTGGTTTCCCACAAACAACCAACAAACTAGTTTCTGTCTCGTCTACACTGTTTTCACAGTGAGTTAGATCGGTTGCTAGTTCGTATATACCTCTGCTCCCTAAAGGAATTGTTTTGCCCAACTACTATATGTCAACTATTTAAAGAGCACGACTGTACCACTACTTTATCATAAACTATATGACTTAACACTAACTCTTTCATTTTATAAGTTTTTCTTTATAATCCATTAAGCCTGAATACCTAATCCAGCAAGTTGGATTATCTAAACATACCAATCCAGCAGCCTGGATTTAAACTAACATCCAATCTAGTAACCTGGATTCAAATTATCCTACAATCGAGCAACTTGGATTCACTAATTCAGTAAACCATATTCACCAATTCAGCAAGCCAGATTCAATCAATTCAGCAAGCCGAATGCTACAATCCAGCAAGCTGGATTCAACTGTAAATTCCTATTTTAGTTGACACTTAACAGTCGGTTAAATGTTTAAAGCTTGACTTGACTTTGTATTGAGAGCCTCTCATTCCATATAATTGATTAAGGTTAATTATGTAACCTTTGATATCAAGTCCCTTTATATTTGTCTTCGATTGATACTTAACATTTAGTTAAGTCTTAAATCTTATCTTTACATCACGCTCGATGTATAATTATTGTTAACATTAATAAGGTTAACGTTCGTCTCATCCTTCTTTAAAGTTTTCTTTTGATCGACACTTAACGTTTGGTTAAGTTATCGTAGTCGTCATTACATCATATTAGAGGTATTACATTTGTTAACTATATTTAGTTAACAATCGTATCATATTTCTTTATGTTTTCCTTTTCATTGACAATTAACGTCCGGTTAAATAGCCTTAGTCTGAAGTTACATTATATCAATGTATTATCTTCATTAAAGTTAATTAAATAACTCTCCCCTCTTGCCTTTAGGCAACTTCTTTTTAATGTTTACTTAACACTTTAGCTAAGTTCTTACACTATTGTATTAACATCCTTTACATGTTTATTAGGTTAATAGAATAATTACATCGACATTCAAGTCATTATTTAACTTCATATTATACTCTCAAGGTATTTCTTTCAATTAATACTTAACATGTAGTTAAGTCCTTATCAAATGTCTCCACATCGTTTTAGATGTATATTAGATTAACAAGAAAAATGTTTAATCAATCTTTCGCTTAACTTTTTCCATTTATACTTAACATTTAGTTAAGTATTTAAACTTTTAAAATATAACCCATTATGGTTAATCCTTACCTCACTATTCAAGATTTACACTTTATAATACTTAGAACGGTAATTAGTAGGTTCGGAACGCTTTACGGTTCATAAAATGCAAACCCGACACCTTTCGTTCGCATCCGGTTGAGCAACATCTTCAAAAATATCCATTTTGACCTTTTCCAAAAATCTCAAATTTTAGTTTTTATTACATAAAATTATAGTATTATCTTTAAGCTTTCCAAAACATCTTGAATTATCAAATTTGGACTTTGTATGCAAAAGTTATGCTCGTTTTAGGACGTCGAAATCGCATCGCCCAGCCACAGTCAGCTCGCGAATTTCAGACCCAACCTCGCTTAAACAGTAATAACTTCTTCATTTTTTACAATTTTGGGTGATCCAACGGCCACGCGAAGCTAACTTCCGTATCTACAATTTTGTCCTACTGAAATTTTTCCAATTCCCAACACATCAATACAGGAATCGCACGTAAGGGGCTGACCCAAAATTCGCTGGACAGTTTTGCACTATAACTTAGATTGGTTATAACTCTTTGCTCCGAAGTCGAAATTAGTCCGTTCCAGAGTCTATGAAAATCTTATTCAGTGTACAATAACATACCAAAAGCCCAGAAATTTTTGAGCAATCTAGCTAACCCCGAATTTTCTATTTTTGGGCAGCAGCTCACTAGTTCTTCTCTCCTCTCCGTTTGATTTTCATATTTTGAGTTTTACACAAACAAATCAAATGATTCCAAGTTCTATGAACTCCTAACTCATAATATTACTACATATTAAATCTATACAATTTTTCATCAATACCCATTATGCGGATCTAAGGACCAAAAAGGAAAGTGACAGTTTTAGAGTTTTAAGAAATTATTTCTCAAATCTAAGTTTAATAACCCATCAAACCTCTAGATCTAAACATGAATCATCATAAATAATGTAAATCTATCATTATCTAGTTCAATAATAACAACCCAAACCAAGATCCAAGCTAAATCACAATAAAATGAGTAAAGTTTTGAGTTTTACCTTGAGTTCTTCATTTTTCTTTCTTTCTCTTTCCTTCCATGGATCTTCTTCCATGGCTTGATCTTCCTCCATCCATGGCCAAGCTTTCTCTCTCTCCTTCTCTCTCTCTTCCTCTCGGTCGGTCTTCTCTCTCTCTCTTCCTTCCTTTCTTTACCCGAGAATGACACTTAAGTTTATTAACTCCTCATATTTATAATATTTATAAATATGTTACATGGCTTTCCTTTCCATTTCTTTGCTTACTTAAATTAAATAAATTGACTAACTTATTTAATTCACAAATTATTTTATTAACAAATAATTAATATTTTCTATATAATAGGCTTGACATTTAACCCCATGTCTTATCAAATATCTCTTTTTTACTATTTGCTAAGCTCCACGAGCCTTTATTATATGGCTTGCCATATACAGTTCACTTACCATGATCTTAATCCCTTCGTGGACTTTTATTAACTTCTAATACTTGACTACTAGGTTAGGCTCATTTAATTAATACCACCACACTTAGTTTATCTCTTCCCAATTTAATATCTTTGGGTTCTCTGAAACTACCATTCAGGCTCAGTTTCCATTAATCTGTATGATCAATTTATTTAACCTTTCTAAGTATAGGTATATATATGATTATACATATACTCATTCTCTTGTTCCTTATTATAACAAGCTAACATCACTAATACAGCAAACTGTTTTTTTCTAATTCAGCAAACTGAATACACTAATTCAGCAAACCGAATACACTAATTCAGCAAACTGAATACACTAATTCAGCAAACCGTTTCTTTTTTCATATGTATCTTTACATAATCTCTTTCCTTAATTCACGTAAGGTTAAAGGTAACATAATACCTTGTTCTTAACATACATTCAAGTATAGTTCCATCCGGGGTTTTGAATTTTGTAACCCTTATTCTCTCAATTCTCTTTCAAATAATAAACCGTATAGGTTTTTTCTTAGAAATTTTTAATAAATCCACAAATTCCTATCGAGGTTTTATTCTTTAACCTTTAATAATCATCCAAGATTTTATTAATAATTCTTATAAATTCTCGGGTCGTCACAACAAAGATGATGTATCGTGACGCACCAGGCCCGAGGTTAAAGGGACCCGGATTTGGGGGTGTTACAGCAAAATCCTAGTTTATATCTCTATAGAAATTGTAAGTACTCTCCCAACTATTGGAAGTGTGTCTAACCCCAATCCATAATAAGTCTTCTCTTATTTATAGATGTAGGCAACACTCCTAAATTATTTTAGAATATGGTTTCATTTATTTAATTTAACTCTTTTAATTAATTAGTCTTCTAATCCAATTAGGAACTTATGAGAGTACTTATATTAATTAATTCCTAAACTATTTAGAAATTAAATAATAATAATAATAGTAATAATATTAATAAGACTACTCTTATTAATTTATATTTAATATTTCTAAAATATTTGTAATATTCCGAATGTTTATAAGTTAGTAAAGCATGATATTAAATTATTATGATGATTGTGGCATGCGATAATCCTTAGAAAAGGAAATTTATGGGTTAAAGAAATAATAATACTCAGAATATAATTGAGTTTGATAAAGGTTATAGAATAAAACCTTCAAGAATTTGTTAAGAAAATGGATGAAATAGGTAATAAAAAAATAGTAATACGTTGAAATGTTCAGCTATAAAATTTTGGAAGAAGATTTACGCGGACCGAGTAAGGATATTTCACTGATTCTGAGGACGGAATCCTTATAAGAGGGGAAGAATGTGATAACCTATATTTTCGAGAATAATATTGAAATAAGGATTTAATAAAATTCTTATTATGAGACGTATCGGGTTTGAATGTAAAATATATATGTGTTATATATATATATATATATATATATATATATATATATATATTTATGTGATTGATGTGATAAGAGAATAAATACATGTGTATTATATATTTATTATGGATTATGTGATGAGAACTGGTCTAATAGTTAGCCAAAACTAATTAATTTGATTAGTATGGACTAACTGACGAAGCGTATAATTGTATAGAAGGAAGTAAAAACTCGAATTTAAGTTCGAAGTGAGTTGTAATGATCATGGGGAAGAAAGAAAGAAAGAAGAATGTAACGATCGTGAGTGTAACGACCGGGAATTTTGGATTTGCCTTGTAATTCGAATTTTTGAATATTAATGAATATACTATATTTTATTAATATTATTTTTGTGTTATGTGTTTAAAGATTATGTGACAACCTGGATTATGTGAATACATGAAATTTTATGTGTTATCATCTTGTTTAAGTGAGTAATTGATTTCGCGCAGTGTCGTTAAATTACTATTCACGGGGCACGTTTCCCGATGCACTATTCACACCATAATAATTTTGTGTCTTTTTCGATTTTTATAAATTTCATAATGTGTGAGCAAAGTGATAATTTTTCCAAGCATCGGAAATTTTATTTAAGCTGATACGTGATTTTATCCGTATCTGAAATGTATTTTATGGGTGTTCCGAATAAATGGACAAATCTCATAATAATTATTTTTATGCATCCCAATATTTTATGGGAATACCCATTTTAATTTTGGGTAGAGTTATTTACTAGTTTTGGTACAAAAGTGGGAGTTTTCGGATATATTTTCGTGTATTTGAGTATTTATTTTGGCTTGTTACTCCAAGAGGGAATCAACCCCCAATTTTAGACCAATCAAATGCAAGGAGGGAGAGCTTAGCCGGCAAGCCTCATGGAGCAACCAACCCACTCCCTTCATTCTCCCAAAATTACTCCTTCACTCTCCCATCCCATTCAAACTATTCCAATTCTCTCTTGTATCCCATTTAAACCATTCCATCAGCAGATAGAGGGAGAGAGAGAGGGAGAGAGCTGTAGAAGAAGGAAGAAGGAAGAAGGAGGAAGTCGCCAGAAAAAGGGAGGAGAGTCGCCAGAAAAGAAAGGAGGAAGAAGAAGAAGGCACGGGTGGAGGAAGAAGAGAATCCAAGCAAGAAGAACTCAAGCCAACCAAGCCTAGCCGAGCTCCTTAGCATCTAGGAAGGATTTACAGAGGTAATGTGACAACCCGAATTTTCGAGAATAATTATAATAAGAATTTAATATAGAATAATTCTTATTATGATTCGAGTTTGAATATATATGTGTTATATATATTTATGTGATTTTTTTTGGTAAGCTTAATATGTATATATATATATATATATATATATATATATATATATAAATATGAAATATATACATAGATTCAGAATGAATGAGTTAATAGTTAATTATTGTAACGATCGCGAGTCGTGGATAGCTGGATAATCCGAGCTTATGAATATTATTGAATAAAATAGACTTTTATTAATAATATTACGTGTTAAGCGTTTAAAGGTTATATTATGACCTAGATTATGTGTAGACGATGATTAGTATGTATGAAAGTTTTCGTATAAGCTAATTTGGCGGTTTCGAGCATTATCGCTAGAGTACTATTTATTGGATTAAATAAATAGTTAAAGGATAATATTATTGAACAAGTTATTTGTTGTAAAGACGCTAACCCAAGTTATGGGCGAGATATATGTGCGATGATGTATATGATTATAGGGAGTTAATCGTGAAGAGCAGTGATCGCGAATCGTGAATACCCTTGTAATTTGGGAATATTAATATTATTAATGGATTAAATATTATATTTTTAGGTGACATGTTTTAAGGTTATTTTATAACCTGGATGATGTCAATGTATGGAGTTTTATGCGTTGTTGAACCGTAGGAGTGAATAATTGATTTTGCGAAAGATCACAAAATCACTATTCATGGGGCACGTTTCTCGAGGCATTATTCACGCCAAATATTTTTACGCCTTTTTCGATTTCTATTAATTTCGTTAAGAAGCGTACGCGAAGGAATAATTTTTCCAAGTGTCAGAAATTTTATTTGGGCTGATACGTGATTTTATCCGTATCAAAAATGTATTAAATGGGTATTTCGAATATTTGGACAAATCCCATAATAATTATTTTTAACCATCCCAATATTTATGGTAATACCCATTTTAATTTTGGGTGGAGTTATTTACCAGTTTTGGTACAAAAGTGGGAGTTTTCGGATATAATTCTGGTGTATTTGGGTATTTATTTTGACTTGTTACTCCAAGAGGGAACCAATTCCCCAATTTAGACCAATCAAATGAGAGCAAGGAGGGAGAGATTGCTGGCAAGCTTAGAAAAATTGGCCACCTTGAGCCACTCCCATTTTTCTCCCACTTCTCCCTAAATTCCTCCACTCTCCCAAATAATTCAAACCACTCCATTCTCTCTTGCACCATTTTCTTTCTTCCTTGTTCAGCTGATAGAGATAGAGAGAGAGAGAGCTGCCGGAGAGAGAAGGAGGAAAAGTCGTCGGAGGTCGCCGGAAAAAGGGAAGAAGTTCGCCGGAAAAAGGAAGGAGGAAGAAGAAAAAGACACGGGGGAAAGAGTGAGAGAAACCAAGCAAGAAGAGCCATTCTAATGAACTCTAGCTAGCTTCTCTATCATCTATAAGAGATTTACAAAGGTAACATCTCATTAAATCCATTTCGTTTGAGTTTTGTAAAAGATTTTCCAAAGTTTTTGGTTTTTGGATCTTTTTAGCTCACAGGCGATTTTTGAACGATTCTTGTTATTTTTGTTTGTGTTGGATGTTTGTAAATGTTGTTAAGAGGTTATGTAAGCCATTAATAACATCAAAGTGGAACAAAAACGCAATAAATCTGTACCTATGCTTAAGGAGGATGAAGAACATGAAGAACAATGAACTATGGACATGAACTTGGACATTTGGACGATTTAGAGGACCTTGTAGCTATGATTTTATGTTTGATTAATTCGTTCGTTGTTATGATATTATACTTCCATTGGTTATGAGTTTAACCCAGTTGGAATGGAGTAAAAAGAAGTTTAAACAAAGATTTGGTGAAGATTTTTGTGAAGAACACGAAGAACACCAAGAACACGAAAATATAGCATGAGTTGATACTTTGGCCTAAGATTTGGCCATGTTAATATTAATGGATAGCTCTGAATTTTTGATATGTTGTAGCCCTATGTCTTAGGAGTCTATAGAGTCCAGAAAGGACCAATTTGAACGTGTATTGAGGGAGTTATGGTGGTTGGAAGCAAGATAGGTCTAGAACACCAAAACAGAGCATTCCGGGAAGCAAAACGGGTTGGGGACTCAGGTCGAGCGCCTATGGCGCTGGGTAGGCGCTGGCCACGAGTCCAGATACTGCAATAGAGCGCTTTAGGCGCTGGTCATAGGCCATTTTGAGCGCCTACGGCGCTGGACAAGAGACTGTGCAAACAGCTTCGACGTCCTTTAGTAAAATGGGCATAACTTTCTCATACAAACTTGGATTGAGGTGATTCAAGATGATTCGAAAAGAGAACGAGTAGACCTACAACTTTCGTTCTTTAAGTTTTCCGATTTGAGGTCGGGATAAATTCCTAAATTGACTATTTGTATGACTGATGTGTTTTTGGAGGTAATCGGAGGGTGTCGGGCATGCGCGTAAGCACATGTAATGCTCCCGACAATATAAAATGTTGTTCTAAGTTTTTGGTGGTTACCTGAAATATGAAAAAATGTTATGATTTATAATGATACTTAACATTAACCAATGAGTATTAGATAAATTGAATGGGCATGTTAGGCGTACGCAAATGCATGTCACCTGGGCGTTCGAATAATCAAGTTTGGCGTATAGACGTGCAAGCGTCGTAACGCTGTAACTAGTGTGTATAATCTTGTTTAATATTGTGTTTCTAATAATAATGAAACATGATAGTGTGTTATAAACTAATGTATGAGCATGCTAAGCACATGCAAAGGAGGCGAATTAGGTGTGTGACGTGTAAACGTCGAAACGCCGTGTAAAGTGTTAAAGAACTTAAATAGTGTTTCGATTTAAACAAAACGAACATTATAAGATATGAAGTGGGTTTATAATATAAACCATTATATGAAGCCTTTTTAGTGGCTAATTGGTATTTTATTGTTAAATAAATTGTGTAAGATATTTGAAGGACGAGCCATCATAATTTGGCAAGGAACGCTTAAAGGCAAGTTCTTTCAGTAACTTGTTAACTTGTTTAAATGTCTTGATGTACATGACTTGATTACTAAATCTTTCACTATTATGTGGATTATATGAGAGCATGATTAAAGCGTGCATAATGTGCAATTATGTGACTATATTGTTCTATGTGGAACTTGAATTATTATAAATATACAATGTGAGATGCATGAAGTATGCTCTGTGATACATGATGCATATATATGGATGAATTGCATAAGATTTATAATGCATGAGTAAGATGCATAGTATGAGAATCATGAAGCATGGATAAAATGCAAACTTATGTGTTACGTGAAGCATGAAATGTGAAAACTGTCAGTTCTTGCTGAGCCGTCGTGCTCATTCTTGCAAATAATACTTTTGCAGATTTACGATGCAATGCAATTATCTTGATATCGTGATGATAAGGATTAGAGGCGCATGGAAACAGGAAGGTTGCTAAATGTCCCTTTACTGTAATTATTTAGCTATGATGACGGTATATGATGTACGTGAATTTGACTATGTAAACCCTGAGTTAGAAATGAAGGTTATCCATTATAGTATTTATGATGTGATTATATTAGTTACTTGTTATAGTAAACTACAAGGATGTCGATGTTGTATAAAGGACATTTTTATAACGAATGTATTGGTTATTGAATAACCTTACAAATATTCAGGGATTGGATAAAGTCAGAATCTGAACCTTACGTTCACACATGAGATATTGTAAAGGATCATGGTATTTATTCAACCTTGGTCATAAGTGTTTATTTAAGGTTTTCGTGCCTGGGATTAGATGGGGATATGTTGTTATATTATTGTAATTACATATTTTTAGTAAGCCTATGTTGTATGGGTAGTACCGTGACGCGTCGGAATTGGGTTCAAGGTAAGACCCGAGTTTCGGGGGCGTTACAAGTTGGTATCAGAGCTGATAGGTTATAAACCTTAGGTAAGAGTACCTTAGGCTATAACCGTAGTGAAGGAAGATGATAATGATGAGGATAGTGAAGAGATAAAACTCAAATAGAATTTAATCGATAGTGAATGAATTTAGAAAAAAATTCATAGTAAGAGTTGAGATATATATGAGACGATTCAAAGAAGAATATTGATGCGTTATAAAAGATAAGAATTAGGAGTTACCTGACTCCAGTGATAAAGATGACAAGTGTTGATTAATAAATGAGGTCTATAAGACAAAAATGCAATAAAATCATATATTATGATTGGAGAGAAGAGTATAGAAGATCGTAGGATGAAACGATCGTAGGATAAGAAGATCGTAATGTGAAACGATTGTAGAGTAAGATCATGATGTGATTGGATTAAATCATAGAATGGCAAATGATCAATTGTATGATCGAAAATTTTAGCTCAATGCTATAGATAGATGGTATTTTGAGATAGTATGAGTAAAATTCAGAAAGAGTTATGGATGATGAAACATGAATTAAATTCTTGTTGAGCAACGAGTAAGCTAGGATTGGGAGTGATTTCAATTGAGGACTCATGTTAGTGGTTGAGTTGTATAATTCCTTGTATGGGCAGGGAATTCGTGCTTGGTTTGAGAACCACTTAGTTTCCTATATCGATATAGTGGTTAAGTTGAACAATTCCTTGTATGGGCGGGGAATTTGTGCTTGGTGTAACAACCGCTTAACTTCCTATATTGATTAGTGGTCGGGTTGATCGATTCCTTGTATGGGCAGGGGATTGTGATGGGTTCGATAATCACTTAGCTTCCTATATTGATAATCGTTGGAACTTGGTATCGCGCTATCGTTATACGTATGACGAGAAGGTGATTCTTTTCTCATATCTATATTTGATGGTTAGAGAATAATAAGATTAGGTGTGAATTCTTGAAACTCATACTTATGGTAAGTTCGTGACTCATAATCATATGGTATGTTTTGAACCCCTCAGCGTATGGACAGTCCTTGATTTGTTCTTGGACTACGTATCGCTAGGACAAGTTCCTTAACTCATATTATTGTGGAAAGTTCCTGAACTCATAAAGTGTGGTAAGTTGATGAACTATATTGGGGTATAAGAAAGTTATAGAGCGAGAATTGTGAATTCTCAAAATGATGAGCATGGGTGATGTTAGAAATAGATAGAATTATTAAGTAATAATGCATTGAAGATAAATTGAAGTTGATAAGAAGAAATGGATATTCCTAATCTTCTAGCTATGCTAGATTTCGAATTTATTGACATCGTGCTGATATTTGCACTTTTGTGTCTTTGAAAAATATACGGGGCCAAATTTCTGGACTAAGGATTCTTTTTAAATGTACTATTATTCATATGTCTATGCTAATAGTTTCGGCTAGACAAAGTTGATTTGAAAATATCAAAATGTATTTTTTTAAATTGTCATCAATGCATCATGAAATCTGGTGTAGAATAACAGATGATGGAGTCATCAATGCAGATTAACCTAGTGTTGGATGTGATCATAGTATCGTCAACCCACAATGGTATGATGTAGTATGACAAAATCACGAAATGACGGAATCCTCAACGGACTGTAGAAACAGTGCGGTATCATGACGTCATAAAATGATTTTTGTTTTATCTAAAGTATAAAAAAAATTGCATGCCAATTGAGTTGGCTATAATGATTCGATTGATGTCCGAATTATTGATATAAGTCTAAGCTATTCGATTCGGCTAGACGGATGTTGAAATACATTTGTGAAATTCGAGCATTCTTTGAAAATTTATGTCGAACCAAATTGTTTTGGTACGGATTCTTGAGCTGAGGGAATAACCCGGAATAGGGGAATATAAGTGTCGGTTATCTGGCATGGTCAGGATTTAATGTTATGCATACACATGGTGTACGAGAGGTCGATCCCCTCAAGTACAACTGGCGGAGAGCAACCCTTAATATGGATGCTATAAGTGTCGGGTAACCGATGCAGTCAGAGTTTAATGTTATGTATATACATGGGGTATGAGAGGCTGATCCCCTCGAGTACTACTGACGGACTAATTCCTTGGCTATGTTCATGGTCTTTATGGCCCCCAACAGAGGTAGATTACCTTTTTCATAATTGAAATCGGTAGGGGTAGTAATACTCGTAAACCTCTGTAGCCATGGTCTTTATGGCCCCTCAGCATAATATGAAAAGTTTTTAAGGAATATTTTATTTCCTATTTGTTCAAGTTACTTCACAATTATCGAAAAATTGCTGAAGGTTCCTATTATTCGGGAAACTGATTGTGGGAAGGGTGATTATCCCAAGGAGAAGTAGTCGTAGAATGCGACAATTTTAAGTGAATCCTTGAAAGAGGACAGTGTAAAGGTTAGATTGAAAACCTAGTTTTGATGGGTAGAATAAGCAAAGATGAATGCGTTGAAATTTCGAGGACGAAATTCTTAGAAGAAGGGGTGAATGTAATATCCCGAATGTTTATGAGTTAGTAAATCATGATATTAAATTATTATGATGATTGTGGCATACAATGATCCTTAGAAAAGGAAATTGATGGGTTAAACATAGGATAATACTCAGAGATTAAATAGGTTATATAAAATTTATGTTATAGTAATACGTTGAAATTATTCAACGATAAAATTTCGGAAGAAATTAGACGAAAACCGAGTAAGAGGTTTGATATTTGTGATTCCGAGGACGGAATCCTTATAAGGAGGGAAAGATGTGACAACCCGGATTTTCGAGAATAATTATAATAAGAATTTAATATAAAATAATTCTTATTATGATTCGAGTTTGAATATATATGTGTTATATATATTTATGTGATTTTTTTTGGTAAGCTTAATATGTATATATATAAATGTGAAATATATACATAGATTCAGAATGAATGAGTTAATAGTTAATTATTGTAACGATCGCGAGTCGTGGATAGCTGGATAATCCGAGCTTATGAATATTATTTAATAAAATAGACTTTTTATTAATAATATTATGTGTTAAGCGTTTAAAGGTTATATTATGACCTAGATTATGTGTAGACGATGATTAGTATGTATGAAAGTTTTCGTATAAGCTAATTTGGCGGTTCCGAGCATTATCGCTAGAGTACTATTTATTGGATTAAATAAATAGTTAAAGGATAATATTATTGAACAAGTTATTTGTTGTAAAGACGCTAACCCAAGTTATGGGCGAGATATATGTGCGATGATGTATATGATTATAGGGAGTTAATCGTGAAGAGCAGTGATCGCGAATCGTGAATACCCTTGTAATTTGGGTATATTAATATTATTAAGTGGATTAAATATTATATTTTTAGGTGACGTGTTTTAAGGTTTTTTTATAAGTTGGATGATGTCAATGTATGAAGTTTTATGCGTTGTTGAACCGTAGGAGTGAATAATTGATTTTGCGAAAGATCACAAAATCACTATTCACGGGGCACGTTTCTTGAGGCATTATTCACGCCAAATATTTTTACGCCTTTTTCGATTTCTATTAATTTCGTTAAGAAGCGTACGCGAAGGAATAATTTTTCCAAGTGTTAGAAATTTTATTTGGGCTGATACGTTATTTTATCCGTATCAGAAATGTATTAAATGGGTGTTTCGAATATTTGGAAAAATCCCATAATAATTATTTTTAACCATCCCAATATTTATGGTAATACCCATTTTAATTTTGGGTGGAGTTATTTACCAGTTTTGGTACAAAAGTGGGAGTTTTCGGATATAATTCTGGTGTATTTGGGTATTTATTTTGACTTGTTACTCCAAGAGGGAACCAATTCCGCAATTTAGACCAATCAAATGAGAGCAAGGAGGGAGAGATTGTTGGCAAGCTTAGAAAAATTGGCCACCTTGAGCCACTCCCATTTTTCTCCCACTTCTCCCTAAATTCCTCCACTCTCCCAAATAATTCAAACCACTCCATTCTCTCTTGCACCATTTTCTTTCTTCCTTGTTCAGCTGATAGAGATAGAGAGAGAGAGAGAGCTGCCGGAGAGAGAAGGAGGAAAAGTCGCCGGAGGTCGCCGAAAAAAGGGAAGAAGTTCGCCGGAAAAAGGAAGGAGGAAGAAGAAGAAGGCACGGGGGAAAGAGTGAGAGAAACCAAGCAAGAAGAGCCACTCTAATAAACTCTAGCTAGCTTCTCCATCATCTATAAGAGATTTACAGAGGTAACATCTCATTAAATCCATTTCGTTTGAGTTTTGTAAAAGATTTTCCAAAGTTTTTGGTTTTTGGAGCTTTTTAGCTCACGGGCGATTTTTGAACGGTTCTTGTTGTTTTTGTTTGTGTTGGATGTTTGTAAATGTTGTTAAGAGGTTATGTAAGCCATTAATAACATCAAAGTGGAACAAAAACGCAATAAATCTGTACCTATGCTTAAGGAGGATGAAGAACATGAAGAACAATGAACTTTGGACATGAACTTGGACATTTGGACGATTTAGAGGACCTTGTAGCTATGATTTTGTGTTTGATTAATTCGTTTGTTGTTATGATATTATACTTCCATGGGTTATGAGTTTAACCCAGTTGGAATGGAGTAAAAAGAAGTTAAAACAAAGATTTGGTGAAGATTTTTGTGAAGAACACGAAGAACACAAAGAACACGAAAATATAGCATGAGTTGATACTTTGGCCTAAGATTTGGCCATGTTAATATTAATGGATAGCTCTGAATGTTTGATATGTTGTAGCCCTATGTCTTAGGAGTCCATAGAGTCCGGAACGGACCAATTTGAACGTGTATTGAGGGAGTTATGGTGGTTGGAAGCAAGATAGGTCTAGAACACCAAAACAGAGCATTCCGGGAAGCAAAACGGGTTGGGGACTCAGGCCGAACGCCTACGGCGCTGGGTAGGCACTGGCCACGAGTCCATCTACTGCAATAGAGCACTTTAGGCGCTGGTCATAGGCCATTTTGAGCGCCTACGGCGCTGGACAAGAGACTGTGCAAACAGCTTCGACGTCCTTTAGTAAAATGGGCATAACTTTCTCATACAAACTTGGATTGAGGTGATTCACGATGATTTGGAAAGAGAACGAGTAGACCTACAACTTTCGTTCTTTAAGTTTTCCGATTTGAGGTCGGGATCAATTCCTAAATTGACCATTTGTATGACTGATGTGTTTTTAGAGGTAATCGGAGGGTGTCGGGCATGCGCGTAAACACATGTAATGCTCCCGACAATATAAAATGTTGTTCTAAGTTCTGAAATATGAATGTTATGATTTATAATGATACTTAACATTAACCAATGAGTATTAGATAAATTGAATGAGCATGTTAGGCGTACGCAAATACATGTCGCCTGGGCGTTCGAATAATCAAGTTTGGCGTATAGACGTGCAAGCGTCGTAACGCCGTAACTAGTGTGTATAATCTTGTTTAATATTGTGTTTCTAATAATAATGAAACATGATAGTGTGTTATAAACTAATGTATGAGCATGCTAAGCACATGCAAAGGAGGCGAATTAGGTGTGTGACGTGTAAACGTCGAAACGCCGCGTAAAGTGTTAAAGAACTTAAATAGTGTTTCGATTTAAACAAAACGAACATTATAAGATATGAAGTGGGTTTATAATATAAACCATTATATGAAGCCTTTTTAGTGGCTAATTGGTATTTTATTGTTAAATAAATTGTGTAGGATATTTGAAGGACGAGCCATCATAATTTGGCAAGGAACGCTTAAAGGCAAGTTCTTTCAGTAACTTGTTAACTTATTTAAATGTATTGATGTACATGACTTGATTACTAAATCTTTCACTATTATGTGGATTATATGAGAGCATGATTAAAGCGTGCATAATGTGCAATTATGTGACTATATTGTTCTATGTGGAACTTGAATTATTATAAATATACAATGTGAGATGCATGAAGTATGCTATGAGATACATGATGCATATATATGGATGAATTGCATAAGATTTATAATGCATGAGTAAGATGCATAGTATGAGAATCATGATGCATGGATAAAATGCAAACTTATGTGTTACGTGAAGCATGAAATGTGAAAACTGTCAGTTCTTGCTGAGCCGTCGTGCTCATTCTTGCAAATAAAACTTTTGCAGATTTACGATGCAATGCAATTATCGTGATGATAAGGATTAGAGGCGCATGGAAACAGGAAGGTTGCTAAATGTCCCTTTACTCTAATTATTTAGCTATGATGACAGTATATGATGTACGTGAATTTGACTATGTAAACCCTGAGTTAGAAATGAAGGTTATCCATTATAGTATTTATGATGTGATTATGTTAGTTACTTGTTATAGTAAACTACAAAGATGTCGATGTTGTATAAAGGACATTTTTATAACGAATGTATTGGTTATTGAATAACCTTGCGAATATTCAGGGATTGGATAAAGTCAGAATCTGAACCTTACGTTCACATATGAGATATTGTAAAGGATCATGGTATTTATTCAACCTTGGTCATAAGTGTTTATTTAAGGTCTTCGTGCCTGGGATTAGATGGGGATATGTTGTTATATTATTGTAATTACATATTTTTAGTAAGCCTATGTTGTATGGGTAGTACCGTGACGCGTCAGAATTGGGTTCAAGGTAAGACCCGAGTTTCGGGGGCGTTACAAGTTGGTATCAGAGCTGATAGGTTATAAACCTTAGGTAAGAGTACCTTAGGCTATAACCGTAGTGAAGGAAGATGACAATGATGAAGATAGTGAAGAGATAAAACTCAAATAGAATTTAATCGATAGTGAATGAATTTAGAAAAAAATTCATAGTAAGAGTTGAGATATATATGAGACGATTCAAAGAAGAATATTGATGCGTTATAAAAGATGAGAATTAGGAGTTACCTGACTCCAGTGATAAAGATGACAAGTGTTGATTAATAGACGAGGTCTATAAGACAAAAATGCAATAAAATCATATATTATGATTAGAGAGAAGAGTATAGAAGATCGTAGGATGAAACGATCGTAGGATAAGAAGATCGTAATGTGAAACGATTGTAGAGTAAGATCACGATGTGATTGGATTAAATCATAGAATGGCAAATGATCAATTGTATGATCGAAAATTTTAGCTCAATGCTATAAATTATCTACATAATGCTGTTATATTAAATATGATAAACCCATAGTTTTGAGCAATGCTTTTAGAATCATGATGGTGATCATGCTAATGAGATCTAAATTCTAGATAGCTCACAAACTAAAATTGTTCCTAATCGTTGGATTACTAAATTGGGGATTAGTGAATCCGGATAGATTAGTACATACGTTGCTTGCTCTTATGAAGAGTATGATTGATCTCATAATCATTTGTGTGGAGACACTAAAGCAAGTATGTAGGTACTTATTGGAGAATAAGTTCACTGAACGTGGCTCGCTAAGGAATACCTAATGGAGTTTTACTCGCCTGTCAATAGAAATTCCTCTAGTGATAGTAGTACAAGTGATCCTTGGACTTGAGATCATCATAGTATCTTGCGTATGATGAGTTATACTTTGACATGTCCCTTAAGACCTTGTGGGTATATTAAAGGGTATGATTGGGTATAATTAGTTGTACATGGAGATAGGTGAATGATCAACAAAGAATCTACCTCGTCTAGTAAAAGATGTGAATGTCCTATGTGATTCGATAAATGATAACTCAGTAGTCCTTGGCCAAGGCAGAATGAAATTAGAAAGGAGTTTCTAATTTGCATTAATCAGAGTTGTGCATTTCAGAATCGAAATACATATAATTAAATAAAATAAGACTTGACAGTAATTCCATGTCTTATATTTAATTGGGATATTGTATGGTAGAAGGATTGAATTGTACGGTAACTATTCACTGAAAGGTTCTTTTATGATTAATGTTGAAATCTATATTATCTGAAAAGTCGTTGATCGCTAAGGGGGCTTACCCTTATTGTAGAATAAATATTATTTATTTAAATGAATTAAATAGTTTAATTTATTTATTTAAATAAGATTAGAATTGTTCTAATTGATTTATTCACAACCGATTTAATATGGAGAACCTAAAGGGTCACACCGCAAAAGGAAAATATTTGTTTAAGAAGTAAATGGCATAATTGTAATAATAAGTTAAGTGTATTTAATTTAATCTATGGAGATAGAATAAATTAAATAGCTTAATATTTATTATTTAATATTTTGGAAATATTAAATATAAATTAATAAGAGGAGTCTTATTATTATTATTACTATTACTATTATTTAATTCCTAATAGGGATTGGGAATTAATTAATAGAAGTACTCTCTCATAAATTCGTAATTGGATTAAGAGTTTAATTAATTAAAGGAGTTTAATTAAAATAAAAACCCTAATCCTAAATTGTTTAGGAGGGTTCCCTATATCTATAAATAAGAGGAGTCTTATCATGATTTAGGGTTAGACAGTTAGACAGTTACACACTCTTCCATAAGAATTGGAGAGAGTGAGAGTACTTATAATTTCTATAGAGATAGAAACTAGGGTTTTGCCAACACCCATCTTCTTGAACAACTATTATTCCTTGGTGGATCACCTCTAGAGGCTAAACACTTGGGTAGCTAACGTTGATCAAAGGAAGGAATTTAATCGGTGGAATTCAAGGAGAACGCGAAGGATTTGGAGGTGAACTTGTACCTGTGGAAGCATGGTTCTACAAGGGTATGATTCTCATACTTTATCTCTTTCGTTTAATTGATAATTGAGCACATAGATGATCATGGTGATGGTTTGTATGGAAAATTTTAAAATCCGATTTTATCGCGCTTCCGCACTATTTATGTAATTTGATTGCATGTTCGCGCTATATACAAACCTAACAGTGGCATCAAAGCCTAACGTTGTGCTAATTATCGATTATTATGATTCCATGTATGTATGGGTATGCGATTGGATCGATTTGCTGGGCAAAGAAAAAATTTTCGAACTCTGCTACGCGGCGCGGCCGCGCCGCTTCCAGTTCATTCTGGAGCGCGGCCGCGCCCGAACCCAGAAATCGTTTCTGGGGTGCAGCGCGGCCGCGCCGCTCCTAGTTCATTTTGGAGCGCGGCTGCGCCGGTCTGCAGGATTTGAAAATTTTTTTATTTTGATTTTATTTATTTTCAATTAAGATAAAAAGGTTTATTTTAATTGGAATATGATTAAAATTAAAAGTTTTATTTTAACTTAGAATTGGATTCTACGTTAACTAGAATAAAGGAGTTTATTCATATATGGAATATGATTCCATGTTTCCTAGAATAAAGGAGTTTATTCACATATGGAATAGGATTCTATGTTTCCTTAAAAATAAAGATGTTTATTTTGATAAGGAATACGATTCAACATATTTTATTTTCCAACAATTTTAAGTTAAAATAAAAGAGTTTATTTTGAACTTGAAATTGGTTTTCATGTTAATTAAAATAAAGGAGTTTATTTTGATTTGGAATTTGATTAAAAATAAAGGAGTTTATTTTTATTCAAAATTGGATAAAATAAAATAAATAAGTTTATTATGATTTAAATTTTGATTAAAATAAAGGAGTTTATTTTTGTTTCAAAATTGGATTTCTAGTAAACTTTTAATTGCCCATTAAATGATATCAATGCATATATGGAATGGTTGTATTATTCATGAGATGAATGTTATTTATTGATACATATAGAGATATGTATGATAATAAATAGGGATTGATTATGGACTACTGACCAATGTGTGATTGGATTTATTTTAGTGGATGCTTGAATGAATGGGTTTTTATAAATGGGGTATGCGTACCTCGTCTTCTCTAGTTTTTCTTGATGTAAATTCTATCTTCCTCCTATGTACCTCCCCTTGACTGCTGATCAAGGTTTCTATTTATTGTAAATAGTTTATGTAATAGGTTTAATTAGAATTACTTGAAGAATTGGAGACAAAGGAGCAAGGAGCGCTTGAAGACCCGTTTGTAATGGAGCCCGGGTTTAAATGTAATAGTTATATTTAAATTTAATTCTTGCACCCTAGGTTTGACCTTTTGGTTCACTTGGTGGTTCTAGTGAACCAAACTAGAATAAAAGTCCATAATCAATCTGGGTGGAATATAGTATTCTATATGTGCATGTTTACTATGTATATATTATATATTATACAACATGTTTCGCATGTTAAATAATATGACGCGTATTTTATATATATATGTGCATGCGCGCTAAACAAGATGAGACAAATAATAACAAACCCCTCAAAGAAATTATATTAAGTCTTAAGTGTTCAAAGATATTTGGAATATCGAACGTCGTCTTCTAGCATGGTAAAGTAATAGAGTATTAAATATTTAATATGAGTTTGTTGTGTCACCACAAGACAAATATTAAATATTTAAGATGTTGCATTATCACATTTGATGCTTATACATAGACTGAACGATGCTGTTTTGTTGTGTCACCACAAGGACAGTATTTTTCTTTCGAATATATGGAAGTGCTAGGATGCACTTAACTTGGATAATTTTGATTCGGATGTGTCACCACTTGATCAAAATAATCTAAGAGGCAAAATACAAGGAGTTACATAGAGATGTAATTGACAATAGTTGTCTACCTATTTATTTATATATCATTTGTTGTGTCACCACAAGGCTATATACATTTGAAATGTGATCCTTATTCTTACTAGCAAATCTTTAATTAGAATTATCGAACTATTTATTGAGGGTAATATAGTTTGATGAAAATAGTGGGAGATACCAATTTAAAATAAAGACCTAATTTATTTTGGTAATTAATTAAGAAATGAATGTATGCTAAAATGTTGTTAAATTACAAATTCATTTATAGAATTTTACGATGTCTAATTCACTATCACTGCGTAGCATATTAGATGTTAATTAACCGGACCAAATTAAAAGGACTGGTTAAAGAATTTGAGAATAGTTCTCAAGGCTGAAAAGCTATCTTATATCCTTAATATGCCTATCACTGCAATGGTTGTAGACAATGCCTCTGAGGAAGAGATTGCTACTTTTAGAAAGTGGCAAGATGATGCACAGTTGGCTCAATGCATCATGCTCGCATCCATGAGTAACGAGCTTCAGCGTCAGCATGAAACTATGGATGCTCCTACTATACTCCGGCACCTTCAAGGAGTTGAATGGTGAGGAAAGTAGGACTATTAGATATCAGATATCTAAGGAGCTTTTTCGATCTAGAATGACCGATGGCACTATAGTACATAAATATGTCCTAAAATGATCAATCTAATTGAACAATTGGGACAACCGGTTTTAATAGATGGAGAGTTGATACAAGATTTGATCTTGCAATCACATCCGGACTCTTTTTCACAAATTGTTGTGAATTTCCACATGAACAAGCTATATGTGTGACAACCCGAATTTTCAGGAATTATTAAATAAGAATTTAGCGAATAAAATTCTTATTATGAGATATATCGGGTTCGAATATATATATTTTTATATGTGTTATATGCTGCGAAATATGTGATTTTGTGTGAATATAGAAGAGGAATACATATATTCTTATATTGAAAAAAAAAATGAGGTTTAATGGTAAATTAAACCATTGATGATAGTAAATGAAATTGTTACAAAACGATAATAACTGAATGTTATTAAATTAAAATTATATTATGAAATAATATATTTTAATTATTATGCCTTGTTAGTAATGAAATTGTTATGGATTGTATTTCATAATAATGTGAATAATTCACTTAATTAAAATAGTGAATTAATATTTGTTTTGATAAAACGAGAAAATAATATGTTACATGCTAATGTATTACGATTGTGAATGTCGTAAATGGATAAAATATTTATTGAGAAGAATAAATATTTTAATTGGAATGATTATTTAATAAAATAAATATTTGATGAGAATATTGTGTGATAATTTATTTGTATAAGAATATTAAGTAAGGTGAAGATAAATATTTTTATATTTTTGATGCGTGTTTTATTATGCATAGATGTTGGTAATTTATTAAATGAGAGGATGAATAATTTTACTCAATCAAATTATTTATTAAGTGAAGGATGATTTTATTAAACAAAATTATTTTATTAAATAAAATTATATTTAAGTGTGACATGGTTTATCATATTAAAAAAAATATTAAAATAAAGAAAGGAGGTTTAATTGGGTTCTAGCCAAACATGGCCTAGAGACCCTTTGTTTTTGTAACTGACTATAGGAGGGGTTTTATTTTTTTTACGTTATTCTCCTAAGTCTGGAGAAGAGAGAACACAGAGAAGGGAGGAAGAGAGAAAGTGAGAGAAAAAAGATTCTCTATGAAATTGAGAAGGCACTTGAGAAATCAAGAGAAGGAAGAAGATTTAGCAAGCAATTCTTGTCATCATCTAGATAACCTAAGCAAGAATCAAAGGTAATAATCTAACTTTGAGTTGTTAATTTCATATTCATTGAGTTTTCTTTAAAATGGATTTTTGGTTGAAGGATTTGATGAAGTATTGGTAATATATGTTTATAAACATGCTTAATCCGTTATTTGGTGTTTATATATAATTTTGGAGTTATCAAATTCATGAAAACATGAATTAGAAGAAGAAAATTGAGTTTTGTAGCAATATGTATATTTTAGTCTATTTTAAGACTAAAATTAATAGTTAATTCATGTATAAAGTCTGTAATTGATAATGGATTGTGTTAGTATTCTGAGAAATGAAAACGTTGCAAGTTAAATCAATCAAATTGGTGGAGAAACGAATTCGTGAGAGTTTGATTCGTTAAATTTGTTCAAATATGAAAAACTAGCATGCACTTTGATTTTGGGTCTTTAAAATTTGTTATTTAAGCAATTTATGTTGTTAGAATCACTGTACACATGTTAGGTTTAGTTTTACATTATGTATGATGTCTGGGTATGCGTAAATTGCCTATTGGATGAAGGAATTGGGAATTTTTTTGGCTTTGAAATTCTGCAGTTCGCGAACTGCAGAATCTGGAAATCAGATGTCTCGCCCCGGCGAGGTTTTTGTTAGGGAATTTCTCGCCCCGGCGAGAGTTTCACGTTATAATTTCTCGCCCCGGCGAGGGTTTCATGTTATAATTTTCTCGCCCCGGCGAGAATTACAGAAATGGAAATTTTTTTCTATTTTTAATTCTTTTCTTTTTGGTTATCATATGTTACCCTAAACAAGAATTACTTATAACCATTACACATTGTCGACGCCGGGAATGTCGCTTCCATCGCGATATTTATCCTTTCCAATTTTAGCCTTTTTGTTAGATGATTCTTTGGAAAAGGTCGGTATGAATGTCGACGGGGTTTTGAAAGATCGTTTTTTAATGATGAGCCAATTAACCAGAGTCGCCAGTTGGTATATTTGAAATGGATGTACCAACTCATCCGAGTTTCGTTTTCGTAAATCGCTGGCTCATATGTGACTCCGAATTAATTGGTCTGCGAACCGAGATTCATAGAGTTCGGGGGCTTGCTTAAGCGAGGGGAAGGTGTTAGGCACCCCCCGACTTCCGTGAAACACGGTTACCGCAATATTGATGCTTTTCCTATCCTTTTAATTCTTAAAATGTGTGTGTGCGTGCGTGTGTGCCTATGTGAATGTTGTGGTGATTGTGTGTGAGAAACCCATTTGGTCCTTTATGAAAAAGTCGTACTTTAATCTGAGAATGCTTTAGAATGTCCTTCGGTTTATACGAGAAAGCCTTATTCTTTATTAGAAAGGTTTGATTTTGATTGTCAAAACTGCAAGGTTTTCATTAGGTGTCGTTTTGGCAAAACAAGAGTTTTTAAACCTTCGTCAAAATAGGAATCGAGACCTGTCGACGCCGGGAATGTCGCTTCCACCGCGATATTTATCCTTTCCAATTTTAGCCTTTTTGTTAGATGATTCTTTGGAAAAGGTCGGTATGAATGTCGACGGGGTTTTGAAAGATCGTTTTTTAATGATGAGCCAATTAACTAGAGTCGCCAGTTGGTATATTTGAAATGGATGTACTAACTCATCCGAGTTTCGTTTTCGTAAATCGCTGGCTCATATGTGACTCCGAATTAATTGGTCTGCGAACCGAGATTCATAGAGTTCGGGGGCTTGCTTAAGCGAGGGGAAGGTGTTAGGCACCCCCCGACTTCCGTGAAACACGGTTACCGCAATCTTGATGCTTTTCCTATCCTTTTAATTCTTAAAATGTGTGTGTGCGTGCGTGTGTGCCTATGTGAATGTTGTGGTGATTTTGTGTGAGAAACTCATTTGGTCCTTTATGAAAAAGTCGTACTTTAATCTGAGAATGCTTTAGAATGTCCTTCGGTTTATACGAGAAAGCCTTATTCTTTATTAGAAAGGTTTGATTTTGATTGTCAAAACTGCAAGGTTTTCATTAGGTGTCGTTTTGGCAAAACAAGAGTTTTTAAACCTTCGTCAAAATAGGAATCGAGACCTATACGTTGCTTTCATAGAATGACGGGCAATTTCTAGGATCTCTTTAACCCTATGCACATTGGTTTAACAAAACGTCATTTATTTTATAAAACCATTTTTTGATATTTGAAAACGATTTTCTTTAACCGTCTCGTTAAATAGGAATTGACATTCATTAACACTTCAAAATTTCTTATCCTCGTGATGCTAATAATTAACCTAATTTGATTGATTTTATGAAAATCTTCATCGTTAGCCTTGAAATCCTTTTTGGTGTTGCAATTCAAATAAAACATTATAATGCGTAGGAGGTTATTCACGGGCATGTAAGCCATCAAAATAACCCCGAACGCCCACAATCACATATTTTCACTATGACGGGGCCTTAAACACGATTCTCGCCTTGGCGTCGTTTTAAGGCCCGACGATTACATATTTACAATGAAGACTACATCGTTCCTACTACCCACATCAAAATTGTCCATCATCGGATTTGGACCACGGGGTCGCGTTCCTAGGCTCACACCCGAAATTTCCACACACCCACAAAATGGATATTACGAGAAATAAACACGGATAATCTAATAATGCCAAGACATCCTAAAATAGCAACCTAAATGAACCACGCCCAATATATCGCCGTAAAACAAACAAAAAATTCAATAAGTGAATATCATCGGGTTATTAGGAATAATTTTGTTCCGATAGAACCCTCACTAATAATCCCTAATTTATTGTTCCACCATAAATTACATGAAAACTACATTTAATTTAACCAAATGATATGATAGAAATTGCTATAACAATGGGATTTTCACCTTGCAAATGATGTCAAAGTGGATGTAAACTTGTATATTTGAATAGAATGGAAAGTATATATGATACAATCAAATCAAAAGAGTATAAATCCTCTCTTTTTTTCTTCCTTTCTCTCCTCTTTTGTTGCAAATTTATGCTATTCCTTCCTAATTTTCTGAGCTGCTGCTGCTGCCTTCTTTCTTCCCTTTTTTCTATATCCGTGAATAAACTGAAACGGGGCTGATAAAGGAAACTAGGGCAGCCGCAGATGGATCTGCGGCTGGCTGGCCGCCTACCATCCACTTAGCCTGGTTTTCGGTTTCCGTGTTTTCAAAAGGCGCACTTATTGGCCGCAGATCAATCCGCGGCTGGCTGATTTGACTTTCTCGATTTTTGTGCCATTCCTCGATTCTCGTGTCGTGACGTCGGTTTTCGTCGACAGGCTTGTATTTTGCAGTCCAAGAATTACTGGGAGACGTGCCACATCTTTCGGGAATGCTCATTTCGGACGGCCTTGCTGTCACGTCGGTTTTGATTTACAAAATCACCACATCCTTCACTCTCGTAGGCCGGCTCAATGGACGAATTTGCCCCCCTGTCAGGGTTAGTATACGAAGTGCAAAATTTGGGTGTCTATAGCTGCCTCTCTTTATCATGTTTCTGAAATGTTAAATGAAATGAACATGATAAAGAAGTAGACACCCGATGCATGAATGACAGTGCATAAGAATGACAGTACATACATGATGCAACACATATAGCTTATGATGCAACACAAGATGTAATGTATGCAAAGCATTCGCAAAGGTGTCAATGCATCATGCAATCGTAAATTTATTGTGAGCATTGACCTCAACCGGACTCAATTGCTGATCGCATCGTCGTTGTCTCACAACCGTCGGGTCTCGTATCCGGATGATTGTCTTGTCTGCGCCGGGTCTCGTATCCGGTCGCTAATCTCGTGATCACCGGGTCTCGTATCCGGTTGATCGTCTTGTGAGTGTCGGGTCTCGTATTCGGTCGCTCGTCTCGTAATCACCGGGTCTCGTATCCGGTTGATTGTCCTGTGAGTGCCGAGTCTCGTATCCGGTGGCTCGTCCTCGTACATCCTTCTTGGCAGCCATCGCTTTTGACTCTGATAGGCTAGGACCTTGACCCCTAACCTGCTCGATTTATTAATTTTTCATTTCATGGATCATGTATAGAATTATCATCTATTCATGCATGTGACACAACATGCAAATTGATGAAAAATGAACCCTGTACAGTCTTTTGATACTGTTCTACAGATGTCATCTTTTGTCGTGGTTTGCTAGGATCTCAGCCCTTCCCAGGGATTGTTCACCACCTTGTTGTGGTTCGCTTGGATGCCTTCCCAGGTTCTCACACCATCTTGTTGTGGTTTCCTTGGATGCCTTCCCAGGGTGCTCACCACCTTGTTGTGATTTGCTTGGATGCCTTCCCAAGTTCACTTCTTGTTTGGATCTCAGCCCTTCCCAGGGGTCGTTGATTGTTTGGATCTCAGCCCTTCCCAGGGGTCGTTGACTGTTTGGATCTCAGCCTTCCCAGGGGTCGTTGATCGTTTGGATCTCAGCCTTCCCAGGGGTCGTTGATCGTTTGGATCTCAGCCCTTCCCAGGGGTCGTTGATCGTTTGGATCTCAGCCCTTCCCAAGGGTCGTTGATCGTTTGGATCTCAGCCCTTCCCAGGGGTCGTTGATTGTTTGGATCTCAGCCCTTCCCAGGGGTCGTTGATCGTTTGGATCTCAGCCCTTCCCAGGGGTCGTTGATCGTTTGGATCTCAGCCCTTCCCAGGGGTCGTTGATTGTTTGGATCTCAGCCATTCCCAGGGGTCGTTGATCGTTTGGATCTCAGCCCTTCCCAGGGGTCGTTGATCGTTTGGATCTCAGCCCTTCCCAGGGGTCGTTGATTGTTTGGATCTCAGCCCTTCCCAAGGGTCATTGATCGTTTGGATCTCAGCCCTTCCCAGGGGTCGTTGATCGTTTGGATCTCAGCCCTTCCCAGGGGTCGTTGATTGTTTGGATCCCAGCCCTTCCCAGGGGTCGTTGATTGTTTGGATCTCAGCCCTTCCCAGGGGTCGTTGATTGTTTGGATCTCAGCCCTTCCCAGGGGTCGTTGATGGTTTGGATCTCAGCCCTTCCCAGGGGTCGTTGATTGTTTGGATCTCAGCCCTTCCCAGGGGTCATTGATTGTTTGGATCTCAGCCCTTCCCAGGGGTCGTTGATCGTTTGGATCTCAGCCATTCCCAGGGGTCGTTGATTGTTTGGATCTCAGACCTTCCCAGGGGTCGTTGATTGTTTGGATCTCAGCCCTTCCCAGGGGTCGTTGATCGTTTGGATCTCAGCCCTTCCTAGGGGTCGTTGATTGTTTGGATCTCAGCCCTTCCCAGGGGTCGTTGATCGTTTGGATCTCAGCCCTTCCCAGGGGTCGTTGATCGTTTGGATCTCAGCCCTTCCCAGGGGTCGTTGATGGTTTGGATCTCAGCCCTTCCCAGGGGTCGTTGATTGTTTGGATCTCAGCCCTTCCCAGGGGTCGTTGATCGTTTGGATCTCAGCCCTTCCCAGGGGTCGTTGATCGTTTGGATCTCAGCCCTTCCTAGGGGTCGTTGATTGTTTGGATCTCAGCCCTTCCCAGGGGTCGTTGATCGTTTGGATCTCAGCCCTTCCCAGGGGTCGTTGATCGTTTGGATCTCAGCCCTTCCCAGGGGTCGTTGATGGTTTGGATCTCAGCCCTTCCCAGGGGTCGTTGATTGTTTGGATCTCAGCCCTTCCCAGGGGTCGTTGATCGTTTGGATCTCAGCCCTTCCCAGGGGTCGTTGATCGTTTGGATCTCAGCCCTTCCCAGGGGTCGTTGATTATTTGGATCTCAGCCCTTCCCAGGGGTCGTTGATTGTTTGGATCTCAGCCCTTTCCAGGGGTCGTTGATTATTTGGATCTCAGCCCTTCCCAGGGGTCGTTGATGGTTTGGATCTCAGCCCTTCCCAGGGGTCGTTGATTGTTTGGATCTCAGCCCTTCCCAGGGGTCGTTGATGGTTTGGATCTCAGCCCTTCCCAGGGGTCGTTGATTGTTTGGATCTCAGCCCTTCCCAGGGGTCGTTGATCATTTGGATCTCAGCCCTTCCCAGGGGTCGTTAATCGTTTGGATCTCAGCCCTTTCCAGGGGTCGTTGATTGTTTGGATCTCAGCCCTTCCCAGGGGTCGTTGATCGTTTGGATCTCAGCCCTTCCCAGGGGTCGTTGATTGTTTGGATCTCAGCCCTTCCCAGGGGTCGTTGATTGTTTGGATCTCAGCCCTTCCCAGGGGTCGTTGATTATTTGGATCTCAGCCCTTCCCAGGGGTCGTTGGCAGGCTTTTCCGCTGCTTTGGTCAGTTCATCACCGGGCGACAGGGTTATTGCAGATGGTCTTCTGGGACATCCTTAGTCCTTATTATCCTTTCAGGTGCCGACAGGCTTTGTGGAGGGTATTTTGAGCTATTGGGCCCCTGCCCGCCAGGTGCTTAGATTAGGGACAGTGGAGATGACCCCAAACAGGAAGAGATCTACTACGGATATATGATCTTTGGTCTCGCAGGATCTTTGCCGAGTTTAGTGAGAATTGCCCCATTCGGACATCTGCTCATGTGCAATGTTTGCACGGAGACTCTGATATGGTTGGTTTGAGTCAGACTGGAGTATTTGATGACTCTCGAGTGATTTTCACAGATGACACTGCCCCAGGGTTATTTATTCCCCCCCGAGTCTATAGAGATGACCTCCATATATGACTCCATCTCAGCTGATTCTGCCCCTAGTCGGGTTATTGAAGATCGCCGGACCCTACTGGCATTGATTGCTACCGAGGCTGAGAGGGATGCTGCTCTTGTTGAGAGAGATGCTGCTATTCTGGCCAGAGACGCTGCCCTTGCCGACAGAGACGTCATTGTATTGCAGACTAGGGCAGTTATAGATGCTCACTCTGAGACCGTTAGCCGAGCCACTGCTTTGTTGGATTGCATCGACATGATAGGGCAGCAGATTGCAGGGGATGCCGATGCTTCAAATGTATCCGCCACCTTATCCATCCTGCTCCAGTTAGTTTCAGATTTGTAGATCATTTTATTTCCTGCGTAGACTATGTCAGTTTCATCGATTTATTAAAAGAGAAATCTTGTAACAAAATGACTAATATATATAGACATGTATTTAAATTTAGTCATTTTTCCTTTTTTTTCGTATCGATGCCTTTCATTGGACCCTCATTATATCCAGCTAACCACGATTTTGATATTTCGCCTTCTTTCTCCTCTCAGGTCTTGATGGGGATTCGACAGATTTTGCCGCACATCCTGTTGATTTCATCGGACTGAGTCTTAGATTTTGGCTGAGTGTTTGGTTGGGTTAGGGTTATGTCACCTGAGATGAAGCTGATCAGGCGGCTGGTTTCGAGGGTATAGGAAGGTTTTTCTGGCCGTTGGGAAATCGGTTTCGATAGAAGAAAGTATTATTTTGTAAGGAATGGGACCGTGCCACGATGGCTGCCTACGTACCCCCAAAAGTCGGGAGAGCAGGTCCTACGTAGTTCGTTCTTCAAAGAAGGAAGTGAAAATGATTTTTTTTTTCAGGAATAGAACTGCTTCACCGTGTCGGAATTGATGGGTTGTGGAAACACCTCACCGTCCATCTCTTGCAATATGAGGGCTCCTCCGGACAGCGCTTTTTTTATCATAAAAGGTCCTCCCTAGTTCGGGGCAAACTACCCTTTGGCTTCGTGTTGACAAGGCATGACTCTCTTTAGCACTAGGTCATTTTCCTTGAACTTCCGAGGTCTTATCTTTTTGTCGTACGATCGAGAGATTCTTTGCTGATATAACTGACCGTGCAAGACAGCTGCCACCCTCCTTTCATCAATTAGGGCCAATTGGTCGTACCGACTTTGCATCCAATCCCCCTCGTTTATTTGAGCATCAATCAAGATTCTGAGGGATGCCATTTCAACCTCAACTGTCAGAACAACCTCCATTCCGTATACCAAAGCGTAAGGGGTTGCCCCTGTAGAAGTACTCACCGACGTTCTGTATGCCAGCAGGGTGAGAGGTAATAGATTCGGCCATCCCCGATGATTGGCAGACATTCTCGCCACTATCTTCTTGATATTCTTATTTGTAGCCTCCACTGCCCCATTCATCTTAGGACGGTAAATGATAGAATTGAGGTGTTTCTGCTTGACAGGCTTGAAACCCCTCTTGATGGGCAACCGGTGTACCACAATGTCGGTGGACAATCCGATCATGTCCTCATGAGACCAGGCAAAAACATCCTCATACTGGCTTAGCAACTTGGTTATTTCTGTTTTTTTGGCTAGGGGTCAGGTCTGTCCCTTTCTTGCTCTTTGGGTTTATCAGGGGTTCCGATATTTAAGGTGATGATTTGGTCTAAGTTGGGTTTGGGTTTGTCTTTGACCCATCCTCTGATCTCGTCAGGCGTGTCGTCATTATCTGTTTCATCCTGCTCAATGCCCATTAAATCGAAATCTAGCTCAATATCAAAATCGTAGTCGTCTTTCAAATTTGAAACATCGTTTGTTAGGCAAGCAATACTCAAATCGGTACACCTGACATGAAACAAAAAATATTTGTCATATATATAAGTCATTTTCCCACCATGATCATCTTTAAAATAACATGACTATGCAAAATTTAAAATAAGGAACAAAAACTGGCATCTACTCATCCCCCACCATCCGAGGTATACCACCCTGACGCCATATTTTACCCTCGCTTGGATAATATTGGCTTCATCGTCCAGTTGTTGGTGGTCAGATCGGCCGGAATGCGACAGATGAAAGGCGGCTTTGCTTGCTGATTACTTGTCATGCCAATCATCTCATCAATTCTCTTCATATAATTCGGCCTTGGTGGTCCTCCGGTTTCGTTGGCTTCCACCACATTGACCCCTTCCCCATCATGCTTAGGCAGGGGATTAACTTTAACATTTGGTGATTCTGGCTGTTCCACCACGATCTCCCCGCTATCGATCATGTTTTAAACCTTGTGCTTCAACGCCCAACATTCCTGAGTATCATGACCAGGGGAACCCGAATGGTATGCACACTTCTTACTCGGGTCAAATCCTCTCCCTTTTGGGTCAATTGGGGGTGTCAAATCGACTATCCTTATCTGTGCTATTAATACTGCCAAAATTTGTTCAAGAGGATCCCCAAGCGGGGTGAATACCCGATCTCTTGCGGTCTCAAACCTTCTTCGTCCGTCCGTCCTTTGATTATCGAAATTAGGTTGTCGGGGTAGCACAATTCTCTGTATTTGCACTGGAGGGCTATTTTCCAACTTCCTAGATGATCCCTGCAAAATGAGAGACACATCTTCCTCCCTTCTCTTTTGGGTCCTGTGGGAAGCACTGCCATAGTTTCCACTCCGGATTTGTTCCGCAACTGCTTCTAAAGCTGTGAAGTCCCGGATCTTGCCAAACTTCAACCCCATGTCCACCATTTCTCCGTGTTTTATCATCTCGGCAAAAGGTCTTCCAATCCCCGATATAACCCGCTCATAATAAGGTGCCTCTTGAATATCCACGAAGGTCATCACCATCTCCGACTCGCTCATTGGGGGATTCACCTGTGCAGCCATACCCCTCCATCGCTGTGCATAATCCCTGAAAGATTCTTTTGTTTGCTTCTTGATCTTCGTCTTTGATATCTATCAGGGGCCATTTGTGCCTGGAAGCTATATTGTGTTAAGAAGGTATGGGCCAACTCCTCCCAATTGTGGATCCGGGCATTATCAAGACGGGCATGCCAAATTCTTGTCTCTCCCATTAGGCTCTTTTGGAATAATTGCATCCTTAGACCTTCGTCCTCTGCATAAGATCCAAGCTCCCCAATGTATATTTTCAGATGTGTATAAGGATCCCCCTTCCCATTGTATTTCTCAAATTCGGGAATTTTAAACTTCTCCGGATATCTGGTTCCTTGAAAGACACACAGATCTGAATAATTCACCCTGCCTAAGGAACCTACGCCTTTCAGGGATTGGATGGTCTCCTCCATTTGCTTCATTTTCTTTCGAAGGTCATCAGTGTCTCCTCCCTCTGGGATAGTAATCACTGTCCTGTTAGGTATAGGAATGGCCTTTGGGACGACTGGCTCGCCCTTAGGTTGGGGTGGATCCTCTTTAGGTGTGGATGTGGATGCATGCTAAAGCTGTAAATTTCGTGTATGTAAAAGATGTGGATGCATGCTAAAGCTGTAAATTTTGTGTTTTTGGCCTTTTAATCTTTCCCTGCAAAACAAAATGTTAGTAGTCCCTCATTGCAATAACAAATGTTAGACACGAATTATTATGCCTTCCCAGCTATTCCCTGCAAAACATGGAGGTTAGTATTTTCTTTTGACAACAGGGAAGGTGTATGTAAAAATATTGAATGGGACTATGACACTTATACGCGTAAACGTAAAAAGGCATGAAGAGACTTTTCCTGCGTTGGGTTAATCTGAGGCTGACCTACCCTAGGGTTACTCTCGCGGGCTTTTCGACATGAAGGTCCCCAAATCTTCGCAATCTACTCGTCTGAATCCTTTCGATTAGAGCGGATCTGGGTGGTGCGTTTCCTGAGCCATCTCCGGGGAGCAGCCCTTTCGAGTCCAGTAATAAGCAACCGACGGGTTCGCCTCAAGAGGAGGTACACTCTCAACATACATTCACATTCATCGTCCTCATCGTATGCAAATGATTACTTTAAAGTAAAGCAATTCCATTCAATCATTTATTTATTTGGACAAAACACACATTCACACAACAACAAGTAAAACAGGTCAAAATATCGCACACACATACACATTCATAAAAATTTTAAAGGATAGGATAGCATCAAGATTTGAACGCGGCTTAAGCCCTCTAATGTCCCCAGCAGAGTCGTCAGCTGTCGACGCCGGGAATGTCGCTTCCATCGCGATATTTATCCTTTCCAATTTTAGCCTTTTTGTTAGATGATTCTTTGGAAAAGGTCTGTATGAATGTCGACGGGGTTTTGAAAGATCGTTTTTTAATGATGAGCCAATTAACCAGAGTCGCCAGTTGGTATATTTGAAATGGATGTACCAACTTATCCGAGTTTCGTTTTCGTAAATCGCTGGCTCATATGTGACTCCGAATTAATTGGTCTGCGAACCGAGATTCATAGAGTTCGGGGGCTTGCTTAAGCGAGGGGAAGGTGTTAGGCACCCCCCGACTTCCGTGAAACACGGTTACCGCAATCTTGATGCTTTTCCTATCCTTTTAATTCTTAAAATGTGTGAGTGCGTGCGTGTGTGCCTATGTGAATGTTGTGGTGATTTTGTGTGAGAAACCCATTTGGTCCTTTATGAAAAAGTCGTACTTTAATCTGAGAATGCTTTAGAATGTCCTTTGGTTTATACGAGAAGCCTTATTCTTTATTAGAAAGGTTTGATTTTAACTATCAAAACTGCAAGGTTTTCATTAGGTGTCGTTTTGGCAAAAACAAGAGTTTTTTAAACCTTCGTCAAAATAGAAATTGGGACCTATACATTGCTTTCATAAAATGACGGGCAATTTCTAGGATCTCTTTAACCCTATGCACATTGGTTTAACAAAACGTCATTTATTTTATAAAACCATTTTTTGATATTTGAAAACGATTTTCTTTAACCTTCTCGTTAAATAGGAATTGACATTCATTAACACTTCAAAATTTCTTATCCTCGTGATGCTAATAACCTAATTTGATTGATTTTATGAAAATCTTCATCGTTAGCCTTGAAATCCTTTTTGGTGTTGCAATTCAAATAAAACATTATAATGCGTAGGAGGTTATTCACGGGCATGTAAGCCATAAAAATAACCCCGAACGTCCACAATCACATATTTTCACTATGATGGGGCCTTAAACACGATTCTCGCCTTGGCGTCGTTTTAAGGCCCGACGATTACATATTTACAATGAAGACTACATCGTTCCTACTACCCACATCAAAATTGTCCATCATCGGATTTGGACCACGGGGTCGCGTTCCTAGGCTCACACCCGAAATTTCCACACACCCACAAAACGGATATTACGAGAAATAATCAACACGGATAATCTAACAATGCCAAGACATCCTAAAATAGCAACCTAAATGAACCACGCCCAATATATCGCCGTAAAACAAACAAAAAATTCAATAAGTGAATATTATCGGGTTATTAGGAAGAATTTTGTTCCGATGGAACCCTCACTAATAATCCCTAATTCATTGTTCCACCATAAATTACATGAAAACTACATTTAATTTAACCAAATGATATGATAGAAATTGCTATAACAATGGGATTTTCACCTTGCAAATGATGTCAAAGTGGATGTAAACTTGTATATTTGAATAGAATGGAAAGTATATATGATACAATCAAATCAAAAGAGTATAAATCCTCTCTTTTTTTCTTCCTTTCTCTCCTCTTTTGTTGCAAATGTATGTTATTCCTTCCTAATTTTCCGAGCTGCTGCTGCTGCCTTCTTTCTTCCCTTTTTTCTGTATCCGTGAATGAACTGAAACTGGTCTGATAAAGTAAACCAGGGCAGCCGCAGATGGATCTGCGGCTGGCTGGCCGCCTACCATCCACTCAGCCTGGTTTTCGGTTTCCGTGTTTCTAGTTCTGTGTTTTCAAAAGGCGCACTTATTGGCCGCAGATCAATCCGCGGCTGACTGGTTTGACTTTCTCGATATTCATGCCATTCCTCGATTCTCGTGTCGTGACGTTAGTTTTCGCCGATAGGCTTGTATTTTAAAGTCCGAGAATTACTGGGAGACATGCCACATCTTTCGGGAATGCTCATTTCGGACGGCCTTGCTGTCACATCGGTTTTGATTTGCCAATCGTCGCGGTGGCGTCGAGTGTTCGTACTTGCGCCCATCCTTCGCTCTCGTAGGCCGGCTTAATGGACAAATTTGCCCCCTGTCAGGGTTAGTATACGAAGTGCAAAATTTGGGTGTCTACACACATCTAATGTAGAACAAAGTTTAAAACTTAGCCAGTGGTTAAGTGTCGATTAAAGCGAGACGCAATAAAATGAAGGTTTACAAGGAGCCCTAATGGAACTTAATTCCTAATTTAGGAATTGTAAAGAGAATAAAGCGAAGGATTTTTAAATGTTAAGTAGAATTAATTCTAAGTGTTGATATGTGGCTAACAAATCATGTACATGATTATATATATCATGTATGATACATGAAGTGCAGATAAACATAAGCTGGTTACGGTAAATGATAATCTATGAACCAGGCAAGTCTTTCAGTTCCTAGTTGTTTTGTGAACTCGATGATTAATTGCTTTAAATTTTATACTGTAAGAGCATGACATGTTACATGTACTGTGAGTATGAATTGTTAAAGTCAACATATGACTTCCTTGATTGAGTAAAGAATGTTGATTGAATTATGGAATTCAATCTCTATTTGATATGTGACGTACAACATGTAAGTTATATTTATCCAGATGTTTACATTATGTTAGATAAGCATGATAAATATGTGTTACGTGATGCATGCAAACTGTTAGATTTTGCTGAGCTGTCGAGCTCATTCTTGCAAATAACCATTTTTACAGGTTAAGGATTCAAGGTAAAGTTATGTGCTACCTAAATGACGTGAATCAGACATAATGCATGAGGAACAAATGTTTAGCTTAAAATTTATATTTTTGAACCATGATTAAGGTTTTGAGTAATGTATTTGATGATGTATAAATTGTATTTATGTTGAGTTGTAAAGTTTATATTGAGGTGTAAATTTTTATAGTAAGTTCAACAAGGTGAATCATGAAATTAACATGATTCTAAGATATTCAGATGTAAAGGTTGAAAATTTTGGAATCGAGAATGATTTGTAATAGAAATTTTTTTTATTATTCCGCATTTTTTTTTATTTAGTTAACATTGAATAATGTTGTAAAGTTAGAATGTATACGTATTGTTAACGACCGAAGTCGAGAGTTGGATTGTTCAAAATTTGGGGTCGTTACAGTTGGTATCAGAGCTGATAGGTTAGAAACCTTAGGTAAGAGTAACTTAGGCTATAACCTTAGAGAAGAGAAGTGAAGATGATAGAGTTTAAAGAATAATAAGTTAAGTATAATTATGGTGCAATCGTATTCTTTAATAGTTGACGTATGGTATCTGGGCTAAACAATTCCTTCAGAGAGCGGGGGTTGATACGAACTAGCAACCGATCTAACTCGATGTGAAAGACAGTGTAGACGAGACGAGAACTAGTTTGTTGGTTGTTTGTGGGAAACCACTCAGATGCTATACTGAACACTGTTAGAGACTCGAGGTGTATCAAGTATAGAATTATGGAAGTATATGATTAAGAAGTGATTCTTTTCATATAGGTAGATGCATGAGATGAGTTAAGTCCTAGAAACGTTACAAGAAGAAGATGCGAATGACGCGAAGTGAACTTGAATAAAATATTGATTAATATGAAGGAAGTTAGAGATTCTTAAAGGAAGAATTGATATATAAACAAGAAGGAGATTCAAAGAAGAATCTTGAAGAATTATGAAAGATGAGAACCAGGAGTACCTGACTCCAGTAATAAAGATGGTGTTAATAAATAGACGATGTCTATAAGATGTGAATGATATAATGATAAGGATGAACTGAAATAGAGTTTAGAGAATTTATGTGAGATAAGATTATGATAAAATGATTAGGTTCAAAGAAGAACCTGAAGAGCTAAAAGAACAGGGAACACCTGAGTTGATTAATCATAAGATAATGTGATTAAAGAGAAGAATTAAGAAGATCGTAGGATGAGATGATCATGAGATAAGAAAGAATCGTAAGAAGAGATGATGATAGAACGAGATCACGATGTGATCTGCTAAAGTTGTAAAATGTCAGGAAATCTTAAATGATTGAATAATTGTAGCATGACGCTATAAAGAGATGGTACTATGAAATAGTACAAAGTAAACTCACGAGGAGTTATGGATGATGAAATACGAGAAATTCGTATCAAGCAAAGAGTTAAGATAAGAGCAAGATGAAATTAGGTAGGATTTCAATTGAGGACTCATGTTAGTGGTTGAGTTGTACGATTCCTGGTATGGGACGGGATTTGTCCATGGTTTAACAACCGCTCAACTTCCTATATTGATAATCATTGAAATATTGGTGTCGCACTATCGATATACATATGATGAGAAGGTGATTCTTTTCTCATATTTATATTTGATAGTTAGAGAATATTTAAGATTATGTACGGTTCTTAAAACTCATACTTAGGGTAAGTTCGTGACTCATAATCGTATGGTGGAACCCCTCAGCGAATGGACGATTTTGGTCTGACTAGGATAAGTTCCTAAAACCATATGATTGTGGTAAGTTCCTGGACTTTCAAAGTGTGGTAAGTTTGATGAACTATATTGGGTATGGAAAAGTTATGCTATAGATAGCATTGATGATATTGAAGAATGATAGAATGATTGAGTAATGAAGTAATGAAGTCAAGATTGAAGTTAATGGAGAAAATGGATATTCCAGATCTTCTAGCTATGCTAGATTTTCGAAATTTATTGACATCGTGCTGATATTCGTAATTTTCTGTTCTTGAAAATATATTGGGTCAATGATTGAACCAATAAGTTTTAAAAGATGCTATTATTCGTATGTCTATGCTAATTGTTTCAGCTAGACAAAAATGATTTGAAATTATCAAAATGTATTTTGAACGATGGAGTCATCAATGCAATCGAACCTAGTGTTGGATGTGATCGAAGGAACGTCAGCCCACTATGGTATGATGTAGTATGACAAAGTCCTAAGATGACGACATCCTCAACGTACTATTAAGACGGTACGGTATCATGACGTCATAAAAGAATTTTGGTTTTCTTTTAAGCTATGAAAATATATGCCAATTGAGTTGGCTAAAAATATTTTGATTAATGTCCGAATTGTTGTTCAAGGTCTATGCTAATTGATTCGACTAGACAACTATTGAAAGATGTTTATGAAGTTCAAGAATTCTTTGAGATTTTATGCCAAACCAGTTTATTCTGGTGCGAAATTTGTATTAAGTCTGAGGTGAACCAACCCTGTAACGGGGGTACGCAATAGCGTTAATATGTATGTGCACAATACATAGTACGAAGGGTTGATCACCTGGAGTACGAGAAGAGATGGTCCATAGTCTTTTGACTGTTAAAGGTTACAGTAGAAATATTTGTTAACCTAGGACACGGTTCAAGTCTTTACGACTACTCAGCATGATATTGAAAGTTTTTTTTTGAATGAATCTTTTAAATTCCTGAATTATTCATACTGCTTCCCAATTATTGAACAATTGTAGAAGATTCTTATTCTTTTGAAAGGTGAAAGTGGAAAGGAAAATATTCCTTAAGAATGGGTAAGTCTATAATAAATCCAAGAAAGGAATGAAATTCCAGAAAGATCCTTAGAGAAAGAATTGGGTTGTATAATTCAATGAATAAATAGGGATTAATGTAAATAAGTCCATTTTGATGGCTGCAAGGAACGAATGTTAGTAAATCAAAATTTCGAGGACGAAATTCTTAGAAGAAGGGGTGAATGTGATATCCTGAATATTTATGCGATGCTAAATCAGGATATTAAATGATTACTACGAGTATGATATGCAATGAATGCGTTAGAAGGTTAAACAATATATAACACTCGAAGTGTTCCAAGTTTAAGTGAAGAGAATGTAATAAATCCTAGACTAAGGTAATGCGTTAAGTTATTCAATAATAGTTATGAAAGAGAATTATTGGAAACTGAGTAAAGGAGGTTTCGTTGATTCCGAGGACGAAATCCTTGTAAGGAGGGAAGGATGTGACAACCCGAATTTTCAGGAATTATTAAATAAGAATTTAGCGAATAAAATTCTTATTATGAGATATGTCGGGTTCGAATATATATATTTTTATATGTGTTATATGCTGTGAAATATGTGATTTTGTGTGAATATAGAAGAGGAATACATATATTCTTATATTGGAAAAAAAAAATGAGGTTTAATGATAAATTAAACCATTGATGATAGTAAATAAAATTGTTACAAAATGATAATAACTGAATGTTATTAAATTGAAATTATATTATGAAATAATATATTTTAATTATTATGCCTTGTTAGTAATGAAATTGTTATGGATTGTATTTCATAATAATGTGAATAATTCACTTAATTAAAATAGTGAATTAATATTTGTTTTGATAAAACGAGAAAATAATATGTTACATGCTAATGTATTACGATTGTGAATGTCGTAAATGGATAAAATATTTATTGAGAAGAATAAATATTTTAATTGGAATGATTATTTAATAAAATAAATATTTGATGAGAATATTGTGTGATAATTTATTTATATAAGAATATTAAGTAAGGTGAAGATAAATATTTTTATATTTTTGATGCGTGTTTTATTATGCATAGATGTTGGTAATTTATTAAATGAGAGGATGAATAATTTTACTCAATAAAATTATTTATTAAGTGAAGGATGATTTTATTAAACAAAATTATTTTATTAAATAAAATTATATTTAAGTGTGACATGGTTTATCATATTAAAAAAAATATTAAAATAAAAAAAGGAGGTTTAATTGGGTTCTAGCCAAACATGGCCTAGAGACCCTTTGTTTTTGTAACTGACTATAGGAGAGGTTTTATTTTTTTTACGTTATTCTCCTAAGTCTGGAGAAGAGAGAACACAGAGAAGGGAGGAAGAGAGAAAGTGAGAGAAAAAGGATTCTCTGTGAAATTGAGAAGGCACTTGAGAAATCAAGAGAAGGAAGAAGATTTAGCAAGCAATTCTTGTCATCATCTAGATAACCTAAGCAAGAATCAAAGGTAATAATCTAACTTTGAGTTGTTAATTTCATATTCATTGAGTTTTCTTTAAAATGGATTTTTGGTTGAAGGATTTGATGAAGTATTGGTAATATATGTTTATAAGCATGCTTAATCCGTTATTTGGTGTTTATATATAATTTTGGAGTTATCAAATTCATGAAAACATGAATTAGAAGAAGAAAATTGAGTTTTGTAGCAATATGTATATTTTAGTCTATTTTGAGACTAAAATTAATAGTTAATTCATGTATAAAGTCTGTAATTGATAATGGATTGTGTTAGTATTCTGAGAAACGAAAACGTTGCAAGTTAAATCAATCAAATTGGTGGAGAAACGAATTCGTTTTGATTCGTTAAATTTGTTCAAATATGAAAAACTAGCATGAACTTTAATTTTGGGTCTTTAAAATTTGTTATTTAAGCAATTTTTGTTGTTAGAATCACTGTACACATGTTAGGTTTTAGTTTTACATTATGTATGATGTCTGGGTATGCGTAAATTGCCTATTGGATGAAGGAATTGGGAATTTTTTTGGCTTTGAAATTCTGCAGTTCGCGAACTGCAGAATCTGGAAATCAGATGTCTCGCCCCGGCGAGGTTTTTGTTAGGGAATTTCTCGCCCTGACGAGAGTTGGCCCCGGCGAGAGTTTCACGTTATAATTTCTCGCCCCGACGAGGGTTTCATGTTATAATTTTCTCGCCCCGGCGAGAATTACAGAAATGGAAAATTTTTACTATTTTTAATTCTTTTCTTTTTGGTTATCATATGTTACCGTAAACAAGAATTACTTATAACCATTACACATCTAATGTAGGTCAAAGTTTAAAACTTAGCCAGTGGTTAAGTGTCGATTAAAGCGAGACGCAATAAAATGAAGGTTTACAAGGAGCCCTAATGGAACTTAATTCCTAACTTAGGAATTGTAAAGAGAATAAAGTGAAGGATTTTGAAATATTAAGTAGAATTAATTCTAAGTGTTGATATGTGGCTAACAAATCATGTACATGATTATATATATCGTGTAGGATACATGAAGTGCAGATAAACATAAGCTGGTTACGGTAAATGATAATCTACGAACCAGGTAAGTCTTTCAGTTCCTAGTTGTTTTGTGAACTCGATGATTAATTGCTTTAAATTTTATACTGTAAGAGCATGACATGTTACATGTACTGTGAGTATGAATTGTTAAAGTCAACATATGACTTCCTTGATTGAGTAAAGAATGTGGATTGAATTATGGAATTCAATCTCTATTTGATATGTGACGTACAACATGTAAGTTATATTTATCCAGATGTTTACATTATGTTAGATAAGCATGATAAATATGTGCTACGTGATGCATGCAAACTGTTAGATTTTGCTGAGCTGTCGAGCTCATTCTTGCAAATAATCATTTTTGCAGGTTAAGGATTCAAGGTAAAGTTATGTGCTACCTAAATGACGTGAATCAGACATAATGCATGAGGAACAAATGTTTAGCTTAAAATTTATATTTTTGAACCATGATTAAGGTTTTGAGTAATGTATTTGATGATGTATAAATTGTATTTATGTTGAGTTGTAAAGTTTATATTGAGGTGTAAATTTTTATAGTAAGTTCAACAAGGTGAATCATGAAATTAACATGATTCTAAGATATTCAGATGTAAAGGTTGAAAATTTTGGAATCGAGAATGATTTGTAATAGAAATTTTTTTTATTATTCCGCATTTTTTTTATTTAGTTAACATTGAATAATGTTGTAAAGTTAGAATGGAGACGTATTGTTAACGACCGAAGTCGAGAGTTGGATTGTTCAGAATTTGGGGTCGTTACAATATGTCAGCCTGCCTGAGTTGCTTAAACATGTTGAAAACTGTAAAGAGTCACTTTCCAACCAAGAAAGACCAAGTCTTACTGGTAGATGATTCTTCCAGGAAGCGGAAGAGGACCAAAGGATCTTCTTAAAAGAAGAACAATTCAAAGAAGGTAAATGGAAAGGCAAAAATAAAGGACAATAAGAACAAGATTGATGCAGATAGCAAAGGAGTTTATTTCCACTGCAATAAGCCTGAATACTGGAAAGGAAAACTGTAAGGAGAATCTTACAGAGGGTAACCAGAAGAAGCTTAGTGAAGCTTCGGTTACAGATATAGGTTTGTTCATAATTAAAATAAATTTTTCTAAGTCAAGGTTCTACTTGGGTATTGGATACCGGCTGTAGTTCTCACATATGCAATCCAATGCAGAGACTAAGCAGAAGTAAAAAGCTAAACAAAGAGTAAGCAATCTTACGTGTGGAGAATGGAGCAATGGTTGCTACATTAGCCGTAGGAACTTATAGTTTAGCATTGCCTACGAGCAAGTTTATTAAGTTAATAAGTTGTTATTATGTTTCAGTTGTCTTTAGAAACATTATTACTTCCATTGTTGGACAAGGAAGGTTCTGATATTATATTTAAGAACAATTGTTGTTCTATTTATAATGATAATGTTTTGTTTGAAACTGGAAGATCACTTGATGGACTTTGTAAACTTGACTTACATGAAAAATAATTTTGCAAATTGAACAAACTAGTAAAAGAAAAAGGAGATGGTCATTCAAAGAGTTGAATGTGTGTATTTGATGAAATACAAGTCTGAATCATTTGAAATGTTCAAAGAATTCAGAAGAGAAACAAATTGACAAAGTATTAAGATTCTTTGATCAGATCGAAGAAAGAATACTTGTGCAATGAGTTTCTAGATCATCTCAAAATGGTATTTTCTCATAATGGAAACCTCCTGATACGCAATAATTGATTGGTGTATCAAAAAGGAAAAATTGTACCTTGTTGGACATGGTGCAGTCCATAATGATTTTTACCGACATTCTAGTATCCATCTAGGGTTATACCTTAAAAATGGCTGCATATCTACAAAATAAGGTAACCTCAGAAATCTGGCCCCAAGACTCCATAAAGGTTATGTATAGGGAAGATTCTTATTCTTAAGTATGTTAAGATAAGGGGTTGTCCAGCTTATGTGAAAATGTTTCAAAGATAAGTTTGGGACAAAATCTGACAAGTGCAGATTTGTGGGATATCCTAAAGAAAGTTTAGGATATTATTACTATAATCCTACACGCTGCCTTCTTAGATAAAGGTGTTTATCATTGAAGGAGCTAGTGGGAGGGTAATAGATCTTGAAGGAGTTCAAGAACCACAAGCATTTTAAGTCGAACCGAGGAACCTGTAGATAGACCTATTGTACCACAACCGAATCGTAAATCTGGAAGAGTACCGAAGATACCTGGGAGGTATGGATTCATCATAGAGGATGATGATGAGGCACACATCATAGAGGATGATGATCCAGTTATATACGATGAGGCTATGAGTAGAAGACACTCACAGAAATGGCAGATGGCCATGAAATCCGAAATGGACTCCATGTATGAGAACCAAGTATAGACTCTAGTTACTCCACAAAAGGGCATAGTGCCTAGAGTGTGAATATGGGTCTTTAAGAGAAAGACTGGGGCAAATGGCAAGGTGGAGACCTATAAGACCAGACCTGTTTAAAAGGTTTTTCAAGTCAAGGAGTTGACTGTGATAAAACCTTATTACCGGGTAATGCTCAAGTCCATTTGGAATTTACTTGCGATTGCAGCTTATTACGAAATCTGGCAAAATGGATGTGGAGAAGTCCTTCCTTAATGAAGACTTGAGGAGAATGTATGTATGATACAACCAGAGGAATTTGTTTGAAAGGTTGAAGCAAATCGTGTATATAAGATCCAACGATCCATTTATGGATTGAAGCAAGCTTCTCAAAGATGGAACATTCGTTTTGATGAGACAATCAAAAGAGTTTGATTTTATCAAAAATGAGAATGAACCTAGTGTGTACAAAAGGGTTAGTGGGAGCACTGTGATATTCCTAGTATTATATGTTAATATGCTACTGATAAGGAATAACACACCAATGCTACAATCAGTAAAGATAAAATTGTCTAAACATTCCTCCATGAATGCCTTGGGAGGAACATCCTATAAATTGGGGATATAAATCTATATAGATAGATTTAAAAGGATGTTCGGCTTGACCCAATGAACGTATATTCATTCGATGCTAAAGGCGTTTAGCATGGCAAACTCCAAGAGAGGTCTCATGATGATGAGCCATGGAGTGTATCTCTCTACAATTGTCCCCAATTGAAAGAGAGATCGCATGAGTTACTATCATGTATGCAATGAATATACTAGGTCTGATGTTGATCAGTCATATTCTAGAGAAGATCACTGTAAGACAATGATAAACATCTTTAGGTACTTAACCGGTACTGAAGATGTGATCATGATTCATGGTAGGTCTGAATTAAAACTAGAGGACTAAACAGACTCAAGTTTTTCAGACTGACCAAGACGATAACAAATCCACTTTAAGGTAAATCGTTACCTTGAAAGGTGGTGCAATGAGTTGGAAAGGTTCCAAATAGCAAAGAGTTGCTGGTTTAGTGACAAAGACAATGTATATAGCTGTAAATGAAGTTGCAAGTTTGATTGTTTGGATGAAAAGTTCATTATAGAACTAGGAATAGTTCCTAAGTCTCATCTTGGATTCAAACATGTGTTGCGGCACTTTCATTTGATTAGTGGAATTATTGAAAGAGGAAAAGTCACTATAGAGATAGTGGACTCTCGAGAACAGCATTGCATATCCATCTACTGAAGCTTTATCCAAACAGCAGGATGATCGTCACTTAGAGAAGAAGGGTATTAGATACCATGGCGATTGGCTTTAGTGCAAGTGGGAGATTGAAAGTAGTATGCACACAAGCCAATCATATTTGATATGATGTAGCATATACTTTGTAATATTATTCGGTTATTAAAGGCATTTTACATTATCTAAATGGTGCTGTTACATTAAATGTGATAAACTCATAGTTTTGAGCAATGCTTTTAGAATCATGATGGGGATCATGCTAATGAGATCTAAATTCTAGATAGCTCACAAACTAAAATTGATCCTAATCGATGGATTACTAAAAAGGGGATTAGTGAATCCGGATAGATTAGTACATACGTTGCTTGCTCTTAAGAAGAGGATGATTGATCTCATAATCATTTGTGTGGAGACACTAAAGCAAGTATGTATGTGCTTATTAGAGAATAAGTTCACTGAACGTGGCTCTCTAAGGAATACCTAATGGAGTTTTACTCGCCTATCAATAGGAATTCCTCTAGTGATAGTAGTACAAGTGATCCTTGGACTTGAGATCATCATAGTATCTTCTGTATGATGAGTTATACTTTGACATGTCCCTTAAGACCCTTAGGGTATATCAAAGGGTATGATTGGGTATAATAAGTTATACATGGAGATAAGTGAATGATCAACAAAGAATCTACCACTTCTAGTAAAAGGAGAGAATGTCCTATGTGATTCGATAAATGACGACTCAGAAGTCTTTGGCCAAAGCAGAATGAAATTAGAAAGGAGTTTCTAATTTGCATTAATCAGAGTTGTGCATTTCAGAATCGAAATACATATAATTAAATAAAATAAGACTTGACAGTAATTCCATGTCTTATATTTAATTGGGACATTGTATGGTAGAAGGATTGAATTGTACGGTAACTATTCACTAAAAGGTTTCTTTTATGATTAATGTTGAAATCTATATTATCTGGAAAGTCGTTGATCGCTAAGGGGGCTTACCCTTATTGTAGAATAAATATTATTTATTTAAATAAATTAAATAGTTTAATTTATTTATTTAAATAAGATTAGAATTGTTTCTAATTGAATTTATTCACAACCGGTTTAATATGGAGAAACCTAAAGGGTCACAAACCACCGCAAAAGGAAAATATTTGTTTAAGAAGTAAATGGTATAATTGTAATAATAAGTTAAGTGTATTTAATTTAATCTATGGAGATAGAATAAATTAAATAGCTTAATATTAATTATTTAATATTTTAAAAATATTAAATATAAATTAATAAGAGGAGTCTTATTATTATTATTACTATTACTATTATTTAATTCTTAATAGGGATTGTGAATTAATTAATATAAGTACTCTCTCATAAATTCCTAATTGGATTAGGAGTTTAATTAATTAAAGGAGTTTAATTAAAATAAAAACCCTAATCCTAAATTGTTTAGGAGGGTTCTCTATATCTATAAATAAGAGGAGTCTTATCATGATTTAGGGTTAGACAGTTAGACTGTTAGACAGTTACACACGCTTCCATAAGAATTGGAGAGAGTGAGAGTACTTATAATTTCTATAGAGATAGAAACTAGGGTTTTGCCAACACCCATCTTCTTGAACAACTATTATTCCTTGGTGGATCACCTCTAGAGGCCAAACACTTGGGTGGCTAACGTTGATCAAAGGAAGGAATTTAATCGGTGGAATTCAAGGAGAACGCAAAGGATTTGGAGGTGAACTTGTACCTGTGGAAGCATGGTTCTACAAGGGTATGATTCTCATACTTTATCTCTTTCGTTTAATTGATAATTGAGCACATAGATGATCATGGTGATGGTTTGTATGGAAAATTTTAAAATCCGATTTTATCGCGCTTCCGCACTATTTATGTAATTTGATTGCATGTTCGCGCTATATACAAACCTAACAATGAGTCTGAGACCGAGTATGGTTCTGAGGAGGAGCCAGTTACCGGAGGAGTGCTGAGGCTGGTAAGCGATGAGGGGGAGGATGAGGACCCCGAGGAGGATCCAGTGACGGAGGATGATGAGCCACCTGAGTATGCAGATGGCATGGGCACTACTACTAGTGACATCATCGAAGAGCTGACAAATAGGAATGAGGAGCTCGAGAATCGAGTAGCCCACTTAGAGGAGCAGAACCAGGATCACCAGGACCGAGAGGAGCAGTACAGGTCATTAGCTAATTAGACTTTAGGGGAAAACGCTGAGTTAACCCAGAAGCTGCAGGAAAAGGGCCAGCGGATTACCGAGCTAGAGGCAGAGGTTCAAGGTCGGCGTGGGACTTTTGTTCAGCTTGGTGTGATGGTTTATGACCTCTTAGAGAGGAATGTGGTGTTGGTAGGACAGATAGAGCGGGTAGAGGATCAGCTGGAGACTACTCGTCTGGAGCGAGATGAGGCTATAGAGCAGTTGGCAGCTTTGACTGCAGAGATTGATTCCCTCAGGTTAGGCTTGACCACTTCCATTGGCAGGCTGAGAGATAGGGTGAGGAGGTACCCCAGGGATGAGGGGAGCAGCAGGCGCGTGATTAGGCGCTGAGTAGTCGACAGGCTGGCTCGACGGGAGCTCAGGGTTACAATTCACCGCAGCAGGCGGTGATGTGTTATTTTTAGCATTATGTTGCAGTAGGTCCCACTTTTATTGTAATAGGGACATACTTATGTTGTAAATCCATATGCTTGTAGCGTGCTTGGGATAGTAGTTGAACCCCAATTTTGTTCCTGATAGAGGGGTGGAAGGTTATTATTCCCCAATTTTGTTCTTTAGGGGATAGTTAGTGGTTGCAGCTGTTTTAGTTAAATCAAATGTGTTTGATATATGCTTTTACTTTTAATTGTCGACTTAAATGACTTTCTGGATATGGCATAAATCTAGTAGTAAAAGGCCGACAGTTTTCTTTTATCAAATCATGCCTCCAAGAAGACAGCCACGAAACCAAAGGGTTGAGGAATCGGTTAATAACACTCAGGGTCATCTAGACCCAATGAGAGCGTTTGCTGAGTTGCTGGTAGAAGCCATGCAAAATAGACCCCTACCTGTTGGAGAACAGCCAGAGCGGCAGCCTGCGTAGCATTTGGCTAGTTTCAAGGATTTTAAGCTAGTAGGACCTCCCAAGGGAACACTAGACCCGATTGAAGCCCAAACCTGGATCGAAGAAATAGAAAAAGTGTTCGAGGTTGCAAGGGTGGCCGAAAAACAGAAGACAGGGTTCGCCACCTTTATGATGAATGGAGAAGCGAACTATTGGTGGAAGGCCAACAAAAGCCGTGCTGAAAATGGTGTGATACCATGGGAACGTTTCAAGGAGCTGTTCTTCGAGAACTATTTCCCACAGAGTATACAGCAAAACATGGAGGTGAAGTTCTTAGAGCTGAAGCATAGGAACATGTCAGTCGTGGATTACGCGACAAAATTTAATGAGTTAGCCAGATTTGCATCTCACCAGGTAGACACTGAAGCTAGAAAGGCATGGAGATTTGAATTAGGCCTAAAGTCGTGGGTGTACAGTAGGGTGGCAGTTTTAAGGATTGACACATTTTCTACGCTGTTGGAAAGGGCCATCATCGCCGAAGGAGGCAACGAGGCTCTAGCAAAGTTCAATCAAGACAAAAAGAAGGGTCACAAAGGAAGCAAGGGAGGAAGCAGCGGGGGAAGTAACCCGAATAAAAGGAAATGGAGTGATAGCCAATCTTCCGGTGGCAACAAGTCTGGAGGAGAGGTTAAGAAGGGTAATAAGTGCAGTAATTATGGAAAGAATCACTATGGAGAGTGCATGAAAGGAAAAGGAGTTTGTTTCAACTGTGGGCAGCAGGGGCACTTTGCTCCTCAGTGCCCAAAGGGAAATAAAGCAGGATGTTTCTCATGTGGAGCATCAGATCATCAAATCAAGGATTGCCCAAAAAGGAAGGGGGATCCAACAAGTGGCAATAGGAACAACAACAATAGCAACAACAACAATAGGCTAAACATTGGAGGGCCAACTAGCCAAGCCAACAGACCAATGGCACGCACTTTCAACATGACTGTTCAGGATGCGGTGGAGTCGAAGGACGTGGTGTCAGGTATTATTTCGATCAATAATATCAATGCATATGTATTATTTGATTCGGGTGCTACCTGTTCGTTTGTTTCAGAAGATTTTGCAAAACGGTTAAATTTACCTCGTGAGAAATTAGAGAATCCTATGAATGTGGAAGTAGCTAATAAGGAAGTTATTCCTGTGGAATACATCCATATAAATTGTTGTGCTGAGATAAACGGGTATAAATTGAGCGTAGATTTAATTCCGATAGGACTATGAGAATTTAATGTAATTCTTGGAATGGATTGGTTGTTTAATCATGGAGCTGTGATTGACTGCCAGAAGAAATGTATACATCTGAAGACTCCGAATAAGTCGAAGGTCATATTCTACGGTAGTAAATTGCCGAGGCAATCTTGTTGTCTGACAATGATGCAAACAAGGAGATTGCTAAGGAAAGGTTGCATAGGTTATCTGGCTCACGTGGTTGATACCCGAAAAGTAGAGGGTGAGCTGGGTCAGATACCTGTAGTAAGGGAATTCCCAGATGTTTTTCCAAATGAGTTATCGGGTTTACCACCGGATAGAGAGGTCGAGTTAGTAATCGATTTAGTACTGGGGACAGCACCGATATCGAAGGCACCATACAGGATGGCACCGATAAAGATGAAAGAACTGATGGTTCAACTGCAGGAGCTGCTAGATAAGGGGTATATTCGTCCGAGTGTATCTCCATGGGGAGCACCAGTGCTGTTTGTAAAGAAGAAAGACAGATCGCTTAGGCTTTGTATCGACTATCGAGAGTTAAACAAAGTCACGATTAAGAACAAGTATCCGCTGCCCAGAATCGATGATTTGTTTGATCAATTGAAGGGAGCAAAATACTTTTCGAAGATTGACTTAAGGATGAGATATCACCAAATGAAGGTGAGGCAGGAGGGTATTCCAAAGACAGCATTCAGAACTCGATATGGACACTTTGAGTTTTTGGTGATGTCGTTTGGGCTAACGAACGCGCCAGCAGCATTTATGGACATGATGAACAGAGTGTTCAAGCAATACCTAGATAAATTTGTTGTCGTTTTCATAGATGACATTTTAGTCTACCCGAAGACGGAGGAGGAACACATCGAGCATTTGAGGATAGCCCTGGAAACGCTGAGAGGGGAGAAATTATATGCCAAGTTTTCCAAGTGTGAATTTTAGCTACAAAGGGTGCAGTTTTTGGGGCACGTAATTGACAAGGATGGTGTATTAGTGGATCCTGCGAAGATAAAAGCAGTAATAAACTGGGAACAGCCGAAGACGCCAACAGAAGTCCGAAGTTTCTTGGGATTAGCAGGTTACTATCGAAGATTTATTCAGAACTTTTCAAAGATAGCGACACCGTTAACAAATTTGACAAGGAAGACTGTGAAGTTTGTATGGACGGATAAGTGCGAAGAGAGTTTCTTGGAGTTGAAGAGGAAACTTAGTGAAGCACCTGTGTTATCACTGTCAAGTATCCGATAAATACAGACAAGAAACTATTTGCAGTAAAGGCGAGTCCAACCTTATTGGACAAGATAAAGGAGGCTCAAGAAAAGGATGATGAATGTGTCGCCATAAGGAAGCGAATCTTAGAAGGAGAGGAATTGAAGTACAAGACTGAAAGCATGGGACTACTAAGGTTTGAAGTGAGGATCTGGATACCGATGGTTACGGAGTTGAGAGAAGAGATTCTGCATGAAGCTCATTCTACAAAGTATTCGATACACCCTGGTAGCACCAAGATATATCAGGATTTGCGTCAGCACTTCTGGTGGCCGAACATAAAGAGGGAGGTCACAGAATGTGTTGGGCGATGTTTGACATGTCAGAGGGTAAAAGCAGAACATCAGAAACCGGGTGGACTACTACAACCGCTGGAGATTCTGGAGTGGAAGTGGGAGGATATCACGATGGATTTTGTGACGGGGCTTCCACCAACTCAGAAGGATTACGACGCGATCTGGGTGATCGTGGATCGTTTAACTAAATCTGCACATTTTCTGCCGATCAAAATAAGGTACAATCTGGAGCAGCTAGTAAAGTTATATGTGAAAGAGATTGTATCACGACATGGAGTGCCGGTATCTATTGTATCTGACAGAGACCCGCGTTTCACGTCGAATTTCTAGAAGAGCTTACAAGAAAGGTTGGGAACTCAGTTGAGGTTGAGTACGGCGTATCATATTCAAACGGATGGGCAAAGCGAACGAACGATTTAGATGCTGGAGGACATGTTTAGAGCATGTGTGATGGATTTTAAAGGCAGCTGGGACGACCACCTACCATTGGTGGAGTTTGCCTATAATAACAGTTATCATGCGAGTATTGGCATGCCGCCATATAAAGCATTATACGGAAGGAAGTGTCGAACACCTTTGTGTTGGGATGAAGTCGGTGAACGGAGACTGTTGGGACCTAAATTAGTACAGCAGACTGTGGATGTCATCAAAGTGATAAGAGCTCGATTGGTAGCGGCTTAGGATAGAAAGAAGAAATATGCCGATTTGCATCGTCAGAAGCGAGACTTTGAAGTTGGCAGTTTTGTATTTTTGAAGGTATCTCCCTGGATGGGGAAAATCAGATTTGGAAAGATGGGAAAATTTAGTCCCAGGTTCGGAGGACCTTTTGAGGTTTTAAAGAGGGTAGGTGCAGTGGCGTACGAGGTAGCTCTACCTCCTGAACTTGAGCATATTCACAATGTGTTTCACGTTTCGGTGTTGCGACCATATAAACCCGACTACAAGCATGTGATATCCTATGAACCAATTCAAGTTGAGAAAGACTTGTCATATGAAAAGATTCCTGTCCAGATATTAGATAAGAAAGAGCAGACGTTAAGAAACAAGGTCATCCATTCGGTCAAAGTACTTTGGAGGAACCACGCAGCTGAAGAAGCTACGTGAGAACTGGAAGAAAAGATGAGGAAGAATTATCCGCATCTTTTTGAGTGAACCTATTTTAAGTTTTCCGTACCTAGATTGTAATTCTAGGGACAGAATTCTTATAAAGGGGGATGATGTAATGACCGGAAATTTTGGATTTGCCTTGTAATTCGAATTTTTGAATATTAATAAATATACTATATTTTATTAATATTATTTTTGTGTTACGTGATTAAAGGTTGTGTGACAACTTGGAATATGTGAATGCATGAAATTTTACGTGTTATCATCTTGTTTAAGTGAGTAATTGATTTTGCGCAGTGTCGCTAAACCACTATTCACGAGCCACGTTTCTCGATACACTATTCACGCCATAATAATTTTGTGTCTTTTTCGATTTTTATAAATTTCATTAATATGTGTGAGCAAAGTGATAATTTTATTCGAGCTGATATGTGATTTTATCAGTATCCGAAATGTATTTTATGGGTGTTCCAAATAAATGGACAAATCCCATAATAATTATTTTTATGCATCCCAATATTTTATGGGAGTACCCATTTTAATTTTGGGTAGAGTTATTTACCAGTTTTGGTACAAAAGTGGGAGTTTTTGGATATATTTTCGTGTGTTTGGGTATCTATTTTGGCTTGTTACTCCAAGAGGGAACCAACCCCCAATTTTAGACAAATCAACTGCAAGGAGGGAGAGCTTAGCCGGCAAGCCTCATGGAGCAACTAACCCACTCCTTTCATTCTCCCAAAATTACTCCTCCACTCTCCCATCCCATTCAAACCATTCCAATTCTCTCTTGCATCTCATTCAAACCATTCCATCAGCAGATAGAGGGAGAGAGAGAGGGTGAGAGCTGGAGAAGAGGGAAGAAGGAAGAAGGAAGAAGGAGGAAGTCGCCGAAAAAGGAGGAGAGTCGCCGGAAAAGAAAGGAGGAAGAAGAAGAAGGTACGGATGGAGGAAGAAGAGAATCCAAGCAAGAAGAACTCAAGCCAACCAAGCCTAGCCGAGCTCCTTAGCATCTAGGAAGGATTTACAGAGGTAAACACCAACCAAATCCTTTCTATTCGATTTCTTGTTAAAGTTTTTCAAGTTTTCTTAGTTTTGAGCTATTAAGCTTGTGGGTCGGATTTATGGAGATTCTTGTTGTTTTTGTTTGCTATGATTGTTTGTAAATGTTTTTAAAAGGTTATGTAAGCTACTAACATCATTAAAGTGGAATAAAAACGTAAGAAATCCTTACCTTGGCCTAATGGAGCAAGAACAATGGACTTTAGACATGAACTTAGACGTTTGGACTTTTTAGAGGACTGTAAAGCTATGATTCTGTGTTTGTTTAATTTTTATGTTGTTATAGTATTGTAGTTCCATGGGTTACGAAGCTAACCTAGTTGGAATGGAGTAAAAAGGAGTTAAAACGAGTTCGTAGTAATGATTTTTGTAAAACTTGTCAAGAACTCGAAGAGCAGAGTATGAACTTTGCACTTTGGCTTAAGATTTGGCCATGTTAATGTTTATGGGTAATTCTAAATTTTTGATATGTTGTAGTCCCATAAGTTTGGAGTCCAAAGAGTCCGGAATGGACCAATTTGTTTGTCTATTGAAGGAGTTATAGAGGTTGGAGTGGCCAGAGGTCGGAGTCGCGAACTGGGATCAAACCCAGAATCCGGCTACTGGAGAGTGATGCCGCAGCGTCACTCATAAGCCCTGCAACTCACGCCGCAGCGAGGGGCAAGATGGGAAAGGACGGGACTCGCGCCGTAGCGACGAGCCCAAGTACTAAGCTTCACGCCGCAGCGTGAAGACCTGTCATGGGAAAAACACGGGACTCACGCCGCAGCGTGAAGTCCAGTTCTAAGGCTTGGCGCTGCAGTGCCAGTGCCGTGTCCGGCCTGGGTCAGGTTGGTCAGACTAGATCGGGTCGGGTTGGACCTAATGAATTCTTTTCAACGGGTCCAATAACTTATAGTTTGTACTAAATGATTGAACAAGTTAGTTATTTATAACTTGTTAAACCTTAACCTTAATTGCTTAATTGTATATTAAGTGTCAACCAAATTGGTATTGTCTTAAGGCGTAAACTGAATAACCTGGTTGCAACTTACGTTTGGCTTCCAGGGGGCGCTGCCCCCTTAGACCCCCGCCAGCTCCCCGACTGGGTAGTCGTAGTGGTAATCAATGTGTTTTAATGATGCAACGTCTGTTTTGAACATAATCTTTATGTGACTAATTGTTATACGAATATGTATTTATATGTGTAGGATATTAAGGAGCGTGTGTTGTAATATTGTAGCAGCGCATCAGGCAAGTTCTTTCTTAACCTTTGTCTAACCCTTGTGTTGGGCAAGTTTCTAAACCTTATGCACTATTTTTATTTCGTGCAAACAGGTATATGTTAGGCAAGTTTCCTAACGCTTGTCTAACCCTTGTATTGGGCAAGTTTCCCTAACCTTACTCGAATTATACTTGAGCAGGTTTCCTATTTTTTACAAATGTTATATATTGTTGCAAGTTTCATGACTCAAAATGAGTTATTACTTTCAAATTATATTAGTGGATTAATTATTGTATATTACTCCACATCAAAGATAATTATTGATATTCGCACCTTGTGCATTTGAATTCATTATCTGTTATTGGACTGTGAAACGTTAAGTTCTTCATTCACGAACTATTTAAGGAAATAGTCTACGCCACTTGTTTCGGCTAGACATGTACAGGTTATTATTTTAAAAGCTATCCAAACCGATTATTGGTATGGATTCTTGGACTGAAAGAGCAACCCTTATTTAGGGGATTTTAATGTGTCGGTTATTTGATGCAGTCAGAGTTAAATGTTATGCATATACATAGGGTACGAGAGGCTGATCCCCTCAAGTACTACTGACGGGCCAGGCGTTTAAAAGGGTTTGTTAAATAACTGACCCTTTGGCCAAATAGTTCATGGTCTATTGGACCACTCAGCAGTAAATAATCAATATTCATTATTTCATTTGAACTTTGATTATATTGTCAGCTATTTTTTCAATGTTCTTAAATTGTTGAACTGTGCGATTATTATTCTCATTCATTCATGATATATCCTCTTTATTCATTTTAAACTTGCTGAGCAAAGTAGTTGCTCACTCTTGCTATATCATGAACCTATTGCAGTTAAGCCGGAGAGTTCCAAAGCGGACAAAGGCAAAGGAAAGCTTAAGGAATAGTTATATGTACTATCCCGTTATGTAATCGTGGAGTCGTTTTGTATTATTATTGTATTATGCGATGTATTTATTTAAGGTTATAGACCTTGGGACCGTAGCAAACCTTTTGTAATGAACAACATATGTTTATTTATTCCGCATTAGTTAGTTTATGTTGATTAGAGGTGTATGAATGTACTTGATCGTGAGCACCAGATTCGAGGTATTGGTACCTGAATTTGGGGTGTCACAGTGAGTCATGGGTAACTTAGAAATTCGAGCTTATGAATATTATTGAATAAAATAGACTTTTATTAATAATATTATGTGTTAAGCATTTAAAGGTTATATTAAAACTTAGATTATGTGTTGGCGATGATTAGTAAGTATGAAAGTTTTCATATAAGCTAATAAGGTGGTTTCGAGAAATATCGCTAGAGTACTATTTATTGGATTAAATAAATAGTTGGAGGATATTATTATTGAATGAGTTATTTGGCATAAAGGCGTTAACCCAAATATGGGTGGGAATATATACGTCGATGTATATGATTATGGGGAGTTAATCGGGAAGAGTAGCGATCACGAATCGTGAATACCCTTATATTTTGGGTTTATTGATATTATTAGATGATTAAATATTATTTTTATGAGAGGTATTTTAGGGTTATTTTATAACCCGATTTATGTGTATGTGTTGGTTTTAAGTGGTGTTGTTACGTGGGAGCGAATAGATTGATTTCGCGAAAAATGCTAAATTATTATTCACGGGACACGTTTCTTGAGGCACTATTCACGACATTATTCACGCCTGAATGTTTTCACGATTTTTTTGATTTTTATTAATTTCGTTAAGACGTGTACGCGAAGAAATAATTTTTCAAAGCATCGAAAATTTTATTTGAGCCTAATCGTGATTTATTTCGTATCCGAAATGTATTATATGGGTGTTCCGAATACATGAACAAATCCCACTATTATTATTTTTACGCGTCCCAATATTTTATTGGAGTACCCATTTTAATTTTTGTGTAGAGTTATTGACCAATTTTGGTACAAAAGTTGGAGTATTCGGGTATATTTTTGTATATGCAGTATAGTTTGGGATGTATTAAACCCATGAGCCAATTAGAATTTGCCATGTGTGGGAGCTGACCAATTAGGAGGCGGGAGAAGAAAGGAGTCGGCAACATGTTGGCTTCTCCCTAAACTCTATGTGTTGGGTATCCCATTTTGCAAACATTCCTCTTGATTTACTCCCTCTATTCTCCTGAAGCTCTCTCTCTCCCATATCATTCCATTCCATTTTTTCATTCCTTGCAAGCTTCAGCTGAGTTCATTTGAGAGAGTGAGAAAAGAAAGATTTTCAGAAAGAAGAAGAAAAATAATCGGAAGAAGAAAAGAGAGAGAGAAGCTAGAGAGAGGAAGAGAAGAGAGGGTTCGGGTGAAACAAAGAGAAAAAGAAGGAGCTTGGGAGGCTAAGAAGGAGTAAGAGGAAAAGTTTCAAGCTCTTGTTGAAGTTCAGTAGCCTCTAGGAAGCCACAAACAAGAGGATATTTGAGGTGAGCCACCATAATTTGGCAAGGAACGCTTAAGATTCTAGATGCAACGAATTCTCTTGATATCACGTTGATAAGGATTAGAGGTGAAGCTAAAAAGGAAAGTTGTATTATTTCCTCATTGTATTTATTTGGACATGATGACGGTATACGATGCATGTGAACTAAATTATGTAAACTTTGAGTTAAAAATGGAGGTTATCCATTATAGTAGTTAAGATGCGATAATGTTAGTTACTTGTTATAGTAAACTAGAGATGACGATGATGTATAAAGGGCATTTATCAGGAATGTATGGTTATTGAATAACTCTAGGAATATTCAGAAAATGACTACAGTCGAAGACTGAATCTTATGTTTACTTATAAAGTCTTAAAAATGGATCATGGTATTTATTCAACCTTGATCATAAGGGTAGAATTTTAAGGTTACGAAATCTGGATTTGTAATAAAGAGTGTAATGGTGAGTTTTAATACTCATTGTTGTAAAGTTCTGTTATGTACAGTATGAATATAATTTTTTTTGTAATGATTATTAAATGATGTATTAGTAAAGGTCTTCGTACCTGGGATTAGATGAGAACATGTTGTAATAATATTGTAATTACATTCATGTAGTAAGACTATATTGTATGGATAATACCGTGACGCGCTGAACCCGCCTTAAAGGCAAGACCCGGATTTCGGGGGCTCACAAGTATTATGTATTAGTTGTTGTGTACTAGTTATGTCATGTTTTAGTTATAGTTTTGAGGCTTGAGACGACAATATTTATATTTTATCAATGTAAATATTTTTATTATTCCGTAATGAGTTGTTGATAGTATGATGTAAGAGTTGCATAGTGATGCATCAGACCCGAGGTTAAGGTAACCCGGATTTGGGGGCGTTACAGTTGGTATCAGAGCTGATAGGTTATAAACCTTAGGTAAGAGTACTTCGGGCTATAACCGTAGAAATGATGAAGAAGGTAGTGAAGAGATAAACTCGGATAGAGTTTGAGCAGTACGGAATAAATTTAGAAGATTCCTAAAGAAAGGAATTAAGATATATATGAGAAGATTCAAAGAAGAATCTTGAAGAGTTATAAAAGATGAGAATCATGAGTTACCTGACTCTAATAAATATTAAATTATTTAATTTATTCTATCATCATAGTATAAATTAAATATACTTAACATATTATTACGATTATGCTATTTACTTCTTAAATAAATATTTTCTTTTTGCAGTGTGACCCTTTAGGTTCTTTATATCAAAGTGGTTGTGAATAAATAAATTAGAACAATTCTAATCTTATTTAAATAAATAAATTAAACTATTTAATTCATTTAAATAAATAATATTTATTCTATAATAAGGGTAAACCCCCTTAGCGATCAACGACTTTCCAGATAATATAGATTTCAACATTAATCATAAAAGAACCTTTCGGTGAATAGTTATCGTACAATTCAATCCTTCTACCATACAATGTCCCAATCAAATATAAGACATGGATTACTGTCAAGTCCTATTTTATTTGATTATATGTATTTCGATTCTTAAATGCACAACTCTAAATAATGCAAATTAGAAACACCTTTCTAATTTCATTTTGCTTTGGCCAAAGACTTCTGAGTTGTCATTTATCGAATCACATAGGATATTCTCTCTTTTTACTAGAAGTGATAAATTCTTTGTTGACTATTTACCTATCTCCATGTACAACTTATTATACCCAATCATACCCTTTGATATACCCTAAGGGTCTTAAGGGACATGTCAAAGTATAACTCATCATACACAAGATACTATGATGATATCAAGTCTAAGGATCACTTGTACTACTATCACTTAAGGAATTCCTATTGACAAGCAAGTAACACTCCATTAGGTATTCCTTCAGCGAGCCACGTTCCGTAAACTTATTCTCCAATAAGCACCTACATATTTGCTTTAGTGTCTCCACACAAATGATTATGAGATCAATCATCATCTTCCTAAGAGCAAGCAAAGTATGTATCAATCTATCCGGATTCACTAATCCCCTTTTTAATAATCCAACGATTAGGAACAATTTTAGTTTACGAGCTATCTTGAATTTAGATCTCATTAGCATGATCATCATCATAATTCTGACAGCATTGCTCAAAACTATGGGTTTATCACACTTAATATAACAGCATCATGTAGATAACAAAAATGCCTTTAATAAATTAATTCTTTTATTAATAAACGAATAAGATTACAAAGTATATGCTACATCATATCAAATATGATTGGCTTACGTGCATATTACTTTTAGAAGGTGCCGTTTTTGGGACATGTAATAAACATAGATGGAATCTTAGTGGATCCTGCGAAGGTGGAGGTGGTGAGTAACTGGGAACAACCGAAGACACCGACGGAGGTGCGAAGTTTCTTAGGGTTAACCAGGTACTATCAAAGATTTATCCAAGATTTTTCTAAAATAGCGACCTCGTTGACCAATCTAACAAGGAAGACGATGAAGTTTGTTTAGACGGAAAAATGCGAAACGAGTTTTAGGGAGTTGAAGAAGAGATTGAGCGAGGCGTCTGTATTATCCCTACCAGATAATACAGGAGGTTTTTGTGGTGTATAGTGATGCGTCACACAAAGGTCTTGGTTGTGTGCTAATGCAGCATGGTAAGGTCATTGCGTATGCGTCATGACAGTTGAAGGATTATGAGAAGCGATACCCTACCCACGACTTGGAATTAGCGGCTGTAGTTTTTGCATTAAAAATTTGGAGGCATTATCTTTATAGGGAGGCATGTGAGATATATATGGACCACGAAAGTCTGAAATATATCTTCACACAGAAGGAGCTCAATATGCGACAAAGGAGGTGGTTGGAATTGATCAAAGATTATGATTATGAAATTCTTTATTACCCGGGGAAGGCAAATGTAGTAGCAGACGCGTTGAGTAGAAAAAGGAAGGAGAGATTGTTCATGTTGACAACTTAGGAGGAACTAGTAAGGGAAATGGCGAGATTGGAGATAAAAGTGAAAACCCCGAAAGAGGCAGTAGGGAGGTTATTCGTAATGGAAGCTCGCCCGACGTTATTGGACAGAGTGCGGGAGGCACAAGGGAATGATGAGGAATGTGAGAGAATAAAGAAAAGGATAACATAAAATGAGGAAGAAAGGTTCAAGGTAGACAAGAATGGTATTTTGAGATTCGAAGCACGAGTATGAGTGCCGACAGTGTCTGAATTAAGAGAGGAAGTTTTACACGAGGCACATAGTTCAGCATATTCTATTCACCTAGGAGGCACGAAAATGTACCGGGACCTTCGCCAAAACTTTTGGTAGCCTAACATGAAGCAAGAGGTTGCAGAATATGTCAGCAGGTGTCTTCTTATCAACGAGAAAAAGTAGAACATCAGAGACCGAGTGGTCTACTTCAACCAGCGAAAATACCGAAATGGAAATGGGAGCACATTACGATGGATTTCGTGGTGGGACTTCCAAACACACAGAAGAGTTATGATGTCATTTGGGTTATTGTGGATCGACTGACGAAATCTGCACACTTTCTACCAATAAAAATTCGATTCGATTTAAATCAGTTAGCAAAGTTGTACATCAAGGAAATTGTGTCGTGACATGGAGTGCCAGTGTCAATTGTTCCAGATAGAGATCTGCACTTCATGTCAAACTTCTGGAGGAGCTTGCAAGAGAGAATGGGGACACAATTGAGATTAACTACTGATTACCATCCTCAAATTGACGGACAGAGCGAGCAAACGGACCAGACGCTGGAAGACATGCTTAGAGCTTGCGTGATGGATTTCAAAGGAAATTGGGGCGACCATTTACCTCTAGTAGAATTTGGGTATACTAATAGCTATCATGCAAGTATCGGTATGTTGGCGTACGAAGTTCTTTACGGAAGAAAGTGCAGAACACCGCTGTGCTGGAATGAGGTCGGAGAACGAAGACTTTTGGGGCCATAATTGGTCCAGCAAACAGCAGATGTCGTGAAAACGATAAGGGTCTGGCTGGCAGTAGCTCAAGACCGGCAGAAGAAGTACGCAGACCTACATCATCAGGATCGAGAATTCGACATAGGCAAATTTGTGTTTCTGAAGGTATCTCTCTAGAAGGGGAAGATAAGGTTTGAAAAGAAGGGTAAATTGAGTCTGAGGTTTATAGGACCGTTTGAAGTGCTTAGAAGGATAAGAGAAGTGGCATATGAGGTAGCTCTACCTCCCGAACTAGAACATGTTCATAATGTGTTTCACGTTTCGGTGTTGAGACCTTATAAACTAGATTACTAGCACGTGATAGCCTCTGAGCCTATTCAAATCGAGAGGGATTTAACTTATGAAGAAATCCATGTACATATAATAGATAGAAAGGAGCAGACATTAAGGAATAAAGTTATACCTTTTGTAAAAGTAGTTTGGCGAAACCACAATGTCGAGAAGGCTACGTAGGAGTTAGAAGATAAGACGAGGAAGGATTACCCCCACCTTTTTGCTTGACCTTGCGGTGATTTCGGGGACGAAATCTTTATAAGGGGGGGATGATGTAATATCCAGGACTTTTAAAAGAATTATTATTAATGAAATGAGGAATATTTCTTTTTGTATGAATTTATGTGTAAATATGTGTATTATGTGATCATGAAGTTAATTAATGCAATGAAGTTGAATCATGTATGATATATGAAGAAGAACATTATAAATGAAATTATAGTGTGTGACAAGCTTAAGTTATGAATTAACTAAGCTTGGTAGAACGAGCCATGTGTGGCATAACGATTCATGGTGACTCAGTTGTAGATTATGGAAAAAGATTAACTTAAAAGATGGGAATTAATATTAAGTGTAATTGCAATGATTATGTATTAAGGGAATAAGCCCAGTGGGAGAATAATTAAGTGGCAGCCACGGTGGGGTTCAGCTTGAGCCCAACCATTTCGTGTTATAGAATGGGATGTTATGACTCAATTAGCCCAAATAGATGTACCAGGCATTATATATCCTCTCGCCCAGCCAGCCTTGGATTAATACCTGTGGTACCAAGTCACAAAACTGGTCGGTGAGCCTAATAGGATTAGCCCTAGCGCGATCTACTGTTGTATCAACTATATTAATACGTAATTCCAGCCATGTTGGTATAATCAGCCGAACTAGGCCAATGCCCTATCTCCCTACCCTGCTTGATAAAAGGCTAAGCAGATGATTATTATAGGTATGGCGGGGGAAGTGGTTTGGTGAAGCTTTTCACCAAATCTCTCTTAACCAGCGGATAATTTTGTTTTGAGCCAGTCCTAAAACCTGAGTAAAGACCAGTATGCGGGTAAAAGCTCTTCTATAAATAGAGACCCCTGTTCGCCTTGTAGAACTTGCTAAGATTGCTAGGTCTTATATAGAGAGAGATATTATGAGTTGAGAGATAAAGATAAATCCTAGGGGAGCTCTTGCCGTTCGGAAGCGCAAGCAGAGACTGAGAGCGAGAAATAGCAGATAGAGCTTCGAGAAGGTATGATCCTGTTACCTTAAGCATTACTCCTTGCTTATTCAGTTAGTTTCCTTTCATATTGAGTAACAGAATATGAATGAGTTGAGTATAACATGTTGCCGTGTGGGAATAATGTTAAACTTTGTAGCCACATGGTAGTTGCATAGAGAGTTGCATGTTGTATGTGCTTAACCAGTTAATGACTTGAATCAGAGATGCAATAATGTCCTTAGTCACTTTACCCAGATAATATCAAGAGTTAGTCATGTGGTCTGAACGAGCCTAAGCCTATGTGTTTACTATTTCTACAGACCATAGACGATGGCAGTTGAACTTGTGACCAAATCCTAGTAAAACCCAATGAAGGGCGTAACTGTGTCAAAAATTGTGATTTTCTAGCAAAACATGTAGATTAATAAATAGTAACCGGGATGCTGAAGCCATTTCGATGAAGTTCGTCATCTAATCCCGAACCCCTGATCCGAAGTAACAGAGTCGAACATGAGTTCCCCATATGATCCCGAACCCCTGATCCGAAGTAACAGATCGAACATGAGTTCGTCATCTAGTCCTAAACCCCTAATCCGAAGTAAAGAGTCGAACATGAGTTCGTCATCTGATCTCGAACCCCTGACCCGAAGCAACAGAGTCGAACATGAGTTCGTCATCTGATCCCGAACACCTGACCCGAAGTAACGAAGTCGAACATGAGTTCGTCATCTGACTCCGAACCCATGACTCCTGAGGTCACCAAGTTGAACATAAGTTCGTCATCTGATTTTGAACTCTTGAAGAGACTTCCGAAGCCGAAATCCTGAGACCCACAAGTCATCCGGGCCAAAATCCCAACCCCGATGTCATCAACGCCTAATTTGAATCTGGTTTTCAAACCGAATTCTAGTTCACATAACCAGTTGTAGTCTCCTCTGTGGATTTACACTGCTTAAAACAAGTGACCTAATGTCCCACACCTGACCAAACCCCATAAGACTATCTAAGTAATAGAGAAAACCCTTCAAATAACTAGTCATGGAGTAAACACACAAGCGTAGAGCGACTAAGTCAACCGATCGAAGAGCATTTCTACAAACTAGTTAAAGTTGGGCTTTACCTTATGTCTGTTAAGGCACCTCGAATTCTTCCTAAATTCATGAAGATGTCTGTCAATATATTTGCGGCTGTAAGATGGGATAAGAATAATAAGAACTGTTAATAAGAAAACTTAATATGCATTATAACTTAATACAAAGATGATCGGCCAGGCTTACTAGGGGAACCATGATAAGTGACTAAGCGAATGAATTACTGAAACGTGTGATGTGTAAGTCCTAGTTGTAGATGCTATAACGATTGGATCGATTATGATTATTATATTTAACAGAGATTAATAATAGAGTAACTTACAACCAATGTAGGTTATCCGAAGAGAAGGGTTAGATTAAATAGTAGCAGCAATACAGGCAAGTTTCCTAACTTGTATCAATTGTCTATCATGTGCAAGTTCATATCTTACTCAATTTTTATATTGAGCGAGTTCCTAACTCACGCAATTTTATATATTGTGCGAGTTTCTGTATGATATTGCAAGTTTCTTGTGACAACCCAAAAATTCATAAGATTTATTTATAAAATCTTGAATGATTAAATAAAGGTTAAAGAATAAAACCTAGATTGGAAATAGAGGAATAATTAAAATTTTCGAGAAGAACCTATATGGTTTAATATTTGATAGAATGTGACGTTTCAAATTTTTTGAAATATACTAAATTAAGAATTTAAATAAATAAAATTCTTATGAAATGATATATGATGTGGTATTGTGTTGCATACGTGAATACGAACTATGCAATATGTGACTTTTATGCTTAATAAATATATTATTAGTATATATTTATTATATATAAATAAATTGTAGCGGCAATTTATTTAAAAGAAAGGAGATGGGTAAAATTAATCTATCGATGTAAGTTAAATAATATATAAATTATTTTAAATTGGTGGCATTAGATACACTTAAGGTATATACCCACCATTTTATTAAAAAAATCATGTATTACGTTATTGGATGTAATGCATATATATTTTTAATGTAGTAAGAATATTATTATATTTATTACAGTAAAATTATTGGGAACAATTTATGGAAAGAAAAAGAAAATAGTTAATTTAAGTATACATAAATATTGTATACTTTAAATAAAGGATATTAAAATAAATTCTATCATTGAATTATTTTAATAAAGATAGAATATTATTTTAATTGTAATATCTTACTTATTGAATAAATTTCCATTTGTAAGGAAATATGAATGATTATGTGTTATGTGAATTAAATAAGTTAGTTAATTTTTTTAATTTAAGTAAGCAAAGAAATAGAAAGGAAAGCCATGTAACATATTTATAAATATTATAAATATGAGGAGTTAATAAACTTAAGTGTTATATTAATAGTCCAACTAATGACTAAATACTAGTGGACTAGTCCAATTGGTTAAATAACCAAGCCCACTCATTTAATTGATTATGGACTTGAATAATTAATATGTAAACTTACTAACTTAGCCCAATTGGAATGTTTAGTAAAAGATTTAATAAACTAGTAGCCCAAGTGATGGTCTAATAATAATTGACTACTAGTGGCCCAAACCATTTTTAAATGAAAGTCCAAATAATGACATATTTGGTGAAGACTTTCTAGTAAGTTAATTATTCTAATAATGAAAGAGAATTAAAGAAAATTTGGTAGCCTAATGTTATAAATTGGGTACGGGAATCAAATAACCTAAAGGGTTATTTAGTGGTCTTAGTATTTTAATTATATACTAGTGACATAATCTAAGAGATTTATTTTATTATCTCAATGTATTAAATTATTTTGTATTTATATGTAAGTAAATAAAATGTGAATATTATGTGATTGTTTTTATTTGTTTATTATATAATAAACAAATAAAAGGAAACTAGTGTAACCTAATTATTATATATTAGGTATGTAAATCAAATAACCTTAAGGGTTATTGTATGGGAGATTAATACTATTTAAAATAAATATTAACCCTAAGAGATTTATTTTATATATCTCAACTAATTAATTTTATAACCTAATTAAAGAAAGTCTAATTGGGTTATAGAAATTAAATGTATATGAGTAAGGAATTAAATTCTAAATGAGTGAGATGTATACCCTAATTTAATAATTAGGGAAAGAAAAAATTAAGATAGGGGGTAATATTAATTTATAAGCCCAACCAATTAATTATTTAAGGGAGCCCAAGTTTATTTTAATTAGTACACCAAACTAATTAAAATACAAGCTCAAACAATTTAATTTGGAAGCCCAACTGAATTAATTAGAGAGTCCAAACACTTAAATAAAAGCCCCAAATTTAGCCCAACTTAGGAGGGGAATTGAAGTCATTTGATTAAGAAAAATTGGGCAATTAAAATAAATCACAAATTAGGAAAAAGGAAGGGGTAGTACACGGATGGGAAAGGAGGGAGTATGAGCACATGAGAAATGTACCAACTAGCTTATGTGTCATTATCTTATTGGGCCACTTTAGATTTTGTAAAATAAGGATAAGAAGATAAGATAAGGAAGAAAGAGAATAAGGAAGAAAAAGAAATCAAGAGAGAGAGAGAAAATGGCTCACGGCATGTAGAGAAAGGAAAAGAGAAAAGAGAGAGCTCCGATCGAGAGGAAGAGGGAGGGAGAGAAAGAAGGCTCGATCATGGTGGAGGAGGAAGGTATCAAGATCTTGGCCATGGAAGAGGAGAAGGAAAGAGAAAGAAAGAAAAAGAAAATGAAGAATACAAAAGGTAAAACTCAAAACTCTATCCATTTTTATTGTGATTTAGCTTGGATCTAGGTTTGGGTTAGTGTTATTATACTTTATATTGGTAAATCTACATGATTATTGATGATTCATGTTTAGATCTAGTAGATTTATGGGTTATTAAGCTTGGATCTAAGAAATAATTTCTTAAAACTCAAAAACCGTCATTTTCCTCTGTGATCCTTAGATCCGCCTAGTGGGTGTTGATGTAAAAATCTATAGATTTAATATGTTGTAATATTATGATTTAGGAGTTCATAGAACTTGAAATCATCTGATTTGGTTGTGTAAAACTCAAAATATGAAAATCGAAAGGAGAGAAGAGAAGAACTAGTGAGCTGCTGCCCAAAAATAGAAAATTCGGGGTTAGTTAGATTGCTCTAAATATTCTGGACTTTTGGTATGTTATTGTACACTGTATAAGCTTTTCATAGACTCTGGAACGGACTAATTCTGACTTCGGAGCAAAAAGTTATGACCAATCTAAGTTGTCGTACAAAAACTGTCTAGCGATTTGAGTCAGCCCCTTTGCGTGCATTTCCTGTACTAATGTGTTTGGAATTGGAAAACTTTCAGTAGGACAAAGTTGTAGATATGAAAGTTAGCTTCGTGTGGCCACTTGAATCACCCAAAAATTGTAAAAAACGAAGAAGTTATGACTGTTTAAGCGAGCTAGGGTCTGTCAGCCATTTTTCTCGCGAGACAGTTTTAATATAGTCATTCGTTGAGGTGTGCAGCCTCGTGTGTTTGAAATTTGAAGATCATGTAAACACGAAAGTTGTAGATCTTGAAGTTTTGTAGTTAGACTCGCGAGATTGAGTCATTTTATGGAGCAAAACACTTTTGAAACATTATTTAGTAAGACTGTCCAGAAAATGAGGTTGCTGCATAGATGTATTCAGCCTGCTGCTTGGATGAATTCAACTTGCTGAATTAGTATGTTAACTTGTATTCGGCTTCTGGATTGTGGTATTCGGCTTGCTGAATTGGTGAATATAGTTTGCTGAATTAATGAAAACAGTTTGCTGAATTAATGAAAATAGTTTGCTGAATTAATGAATATGGTTTGCTGAATTAATGAATCTAGCTTGCTGAATTGTAGGATAGTTTGAATCTAGGTTGATGGATTGGATGTTGGTTTAAATCTAGGTTACTCGATTAGTATGTTTAAATAATCCAACTTGCTGGATTAGGTATTCAGCTTAATGGATTATAAAGAAGAACTTATAAAATGAAAGACTTAGTGTTAAGTCATAAGGTTTATGATCAAGTAGTAGTACAGTCGTGTTCTTTAATAGTTGATGTATAGTAGCTGGGCTAAACAATTCCTTCAGGGAGCGGAGGTATATACGAACTAGCAACCGATCTAACTCACTGTGAAAACAGTGTAGACGAGACGAAAACTAGTTTGTTGGTTGTTTATGGAAAACCACTCAACATACTATATTGAACACTGTTAAATACTCGATATGTGCTAGCTTTAAATTATGAATGCGTATGGTGCTAAGATGTTATCTAATATTTGATTATTTGCTTAAATATTAGAAGTAGTGATATGAGGTATGATATGTTATGCTAATTGAAAGATCAATCTTATAAATGATAGGTCTTTCATAAGAGATTAAGTTAAATTGCGTAGCAGTAATCGACGGTACAGGCAAGTTTCCTATCCTTGTGCAAGTATCTTATCTTCATTTTCATATTGAAATGCAAGTTCCATCTCACTCAACTTTTATATTGAGCAAGTTTCCCTATCCTTACTCAAGTTTATATTGAGCAAGTTTCTCTTAACTCAAACTTGAGCTGTTATGTTTCAAGCATGCTAGTGGTTTAATTCTTTATAATTATTCCACCTCCTTAAATTATTGATTCGCACATAGTGCATGTTGCATATGTCTATCAGGTATGAAAGGCTGATCACCTTCATTACCATAAGGTTTAGTTAAATTTGTTCATGGTCATTATTGGCGCCCTGTATTATTAAATTCAATCACTCAATCATTGAAATTTTGATTCATGCTCTTTCACAATTATTATATTGTTGAAAAATTCAAAAGCTTGTCCTTTCTTTCAATCATGATATATCTTTCTTGTATTTAAACTTGCTGAGCAAAGTAGTTGCTCACCCTTGATATATCATGATAACAAATTTCAGATTAATATGAATGTTCGAGGAAAGACAGAGGCAGAAGCAAAGGACAAGATTATAGTGTTATGCATGATAACCAAATTAGTTATTTGATGTAAGTTAATTGTGTAAATCTTTTGCGAATCTAAAGGTAAATATGTATTAAAATAAAGGTTATAGACCTTGGGATATGTAGCAGAGATTATTGTATAAACAATTTATGTTTATATCTTCCGTAGTAGTTGTAAATATGATGTATCGTGACCTACCAAGTCCGAGGTTCAAGGGACCCGGAATTGGGGGCGCTACATTTGGTATCAGAGTTGTAGGCTATAAACCTTAGGTATGGGTACCTTAGGCTATAACCGTAGGGTGGATAAGGAATAAATTCAAATAGAGTTTAAGTGTTAAACGATGAATTTTTGGAAATTCATTATTAAGTAAAGAAAAAGATAAATAAGATTCAAAGAATAATCTTGAAAAGTTATAAAGATAAGAATCAAGAGTTACCTGACTCCAGTAGTAAAGGTAAAAAGCTTAAATAAATTCATAATATATGATTAAAGTGATAGATAAGAAGATCGTAAAACAAAATGATCATGAGAAAGAAAAGAATCGTAATATTACACGATTATAAGAAAGATCACAACGTGATCTGATTAACATATGGGATGATAGATGATCAATCGAATGATTGAAAATTTTACAGCAGAATTGTTGTACCAAAGTTGTACTATGAAATTGTACTATGTAAACTCATGAAAGAGTGATTAATGTTGATATACGAATTAAATGAAATTCGTATTGAGTAAAGGGAAAGTTAGAATTAGGTGGGATTTCAATGGAGGACTCATGTTAGTGGTTGAGTTGTACAATTCCTTGTATGGGCGGGGAATTTGTGCTTGGTTTGACAACCACTTAGCTTCTTATATTGATAATCATTGAAATATTGGTGTCGCGCTATCGATATACGTATGACGAGAAGGTGATTCTTTTCTCATATTTATATTTGATAGTTAGAGAATATTAAGATTAGGTGCGAGTTCTTTAAACTCATACGTATGGTAAGTTCGTGACTCATAATCGTATGGTGGAACCCCTCAGCGAATGGACGATTTTGGTCTGACTAGGATAAGTTCTAAACTAATATAATTGTGGTAAGTTCCTGAACTCATAACGTGTGGTATGTTTGATGAACTATACTGGAATATAGAATGGTTGTGGATGAAGAATTGAGGATTTTTAGTATAGTAAGCTTTAAGGATGATAGAAATAGATAGAATTATTAAGCAATGGATCATTGGAGAAATTGAAGTTGATGGTGGAAACATAGGTATTCCAAATCTTCTAGCTATGCTAGACTTTGAAATTTTTGACATCAAGCTAAATTCGCACTAATGTGCCTTTAAAAATAAAAATGAAATTTTTGTTATCCTCAAAACAGAGTAACGAGTGTGTAGAAGTGGGCTTTGAACCACTAACACATCGTTACCTGTTGCGGCATGATAACACCAAAAACGATTTTTTTTGTTAGAACTGTTTAAAGAAGAGTCTACGCTATTTGTTTCGGCTAGACAAAAATGATTTAAAATATCAAAATATATTTTTAAATAGTCATCAATACATCATGGAACCTGGTGTAGAATGACAGATGATGGAGTCATCAATACAGATTAACCTAGTGTTGGATGTGATCATAGTATCATCAACCCATTATGATATGATATAGTATGACAAAGTCACAAAATGACGGAATCCTCAACGGACTGTAAATACAGTGCGGTATCATGACGTTATAAAATGATTTTCAGAATTTTAAACCAGTTAAAGGAAAGTCAATGCCAATTAAAAGTGGCTAGATAAATGTTTCGATTGGTGTTCGAATTATTGGTATATGTCTAAGCTATTTGATTTGGCTAGACAAATGTCGTAATAATTTATTGAATTGACATAAAAGATGTCAAAGTAAAGACCAGACTCAAATGATGTTCTAATAAAATAGACATAATATGATGTTGACTCAAGCATATGATACAAGTTGGTATCTGACACAAGTTGGTGTTAATGCAAGAGTCCGAAACAAGTTGGTGTCAGGTTGATGCAAGTTGGTATCAAATGGATGCAAGTTGGTATCCGACACAAGTTGGTGTCAGCATTACGTGATACAAGTTGGTATCAAATTGACACAAGTTGGTGTCAAGGCAATGCAATTTGATATTAAACGAACACAAGTTGGTGTCAGTTAAAATACCAGTTGGGGTATAGTGGATGTCAGAATAATAAAAAGCCAGACACTGGTGATGTGTGATAACAAAACAGACACTGGTGTTATGTCATAATAAAAGGATAGACACTGGTGATGTGTCATAATGGAACAGACACTGGTGTTGTGTCATAGACATTGGTGATATGTCATAAGAAGCCAGACACTGGTGATGTGTCATAATAAAATCAAACAGACACTGGTGATGTGTCATAATAAAATCAAATAGACACTAGTGATGTGTCATAAAATGAACACTTGTTATGTGTCATAAGAAGCTAGTCATGGGTGGGGCTAGAGTAAAGTAGACAATGGTGATGTCACGATAAGATAAACATAGATGATGTTAAAAGAAACACAAATGATGTTATGATAGTAAGAACCGACATAGGGGATATCGAAAGTAAGATATAGGTGATATCAAAGATGGATAGATACAAATAGTAAAGAAATTAGACTCCGGAGAGGGTCAAAAGTAGTGGCAAATCGACACTTGCCAAATATGTAAACATATAAGATTATACTTTTGGTGAAGGTAGTAATGAAAATCTATATGTACTTTTGATGCAATAGTGATTCCGGAGACGAAATCCTTATAAGGGGGAAGAATGTAACAACCCAAAAATTCATAAGATTTATTAATAAAATCTTGAATGATTAAATAAAGGTTAAAGAATAAAACCTAGATTGGAAATAGAGGAATAATTAAAATTTTCGAGAAGAACCTATATGGTTTAATATTTGATAGAATGTGACGTTTCAAATTTTTTGAAATATACTAAATTAAGAATTTAAATAAATAAAATTCTTATGAAATGATATGTTATGTGGTATTGTGTTGCATACGTGAATACGAACTATTCAATATGTGACTTTTATGCTTAATAAATATATTATTAGTATATATTTATTATATGTAAATAAATTGTAGGGGCAATTTATTTAAAAAAAGGAGATGGGTAAAATTAATCTATCGATGTAAGTTAAATAATATATAAATTATTTTAAATTGGTGGCATTAGATATACTTAAGCTATAACCACCATTTTATTAAAGAAATCATGTTTACGTTATTGGATGTAATGCATGTATGTTTTTAATGTAATAAGTATATTATTATATTTATTACAGTAAAATTATTGGGAACAATTTATGGAAAGGAAAAGAAAATAGTTAATTTAAGTATACATAAATATTGTATACTTTAAATAAAGGATATTAAAATAAATTCCATCATTGAATTATTTTAATATAGAGAGAATATTATTTTAATTGTAATATCTTATTTATTGAATAAATTTCTATTTGTAAGGAAATATGAATGATTATGTGTTATGTGAATTAAATAAGTTAGTTAATTTATTTAATTTAAGTAAGCAAAGAAATGGAAAGGAAAGCTATGTAACATATTTATAAATATTATAAATATGAGGAGTTAATAAACTTAAGTGTTATATTAATAGTCCAACTAATGAATAAATACTAGTGGACTAGTCCAATTGGTTAAATAACCAAGCCCACTCATTTAATTGATTATGGACTTGGATAATTAATATGTAAACTTACTAACTTAGCCCAATTGGAATGTTTAGTAAAAGATTTAATAAACTAGTAGCCCAAGTGATGGTTGTAGACACCCAAATTTTGCGTTTCCTTCTACTAACCATGACAGGAGGGCGAAATCGTCAATTGAACCGGCCTGCGGGAGCAAAGGAGCGGGCACAAGGGCAAGCGCCCGGCACCGCCGCAATGTTTTGGGCAACCCAAGTATACGTGACAATAAAGCCGTCTGAGGCAGGCATTTCCGAATGAGGTGGCACGTCTCCCGGAAATTCCCGGACTGCAGAATACGAGCCTGTCAGCGAAGACCGACGTTGCGGCACGAAAATCGAGGCATGGCACGAAAATCGAGAAAGTCAAGCCCGCCAGCCGCGGATAGATCTGCGGCCAAGTGGGTGCGCCAGCACGGAAACCAGGAAATCAGCACTACCAGCTGAGTGCGATGGGAGGCGTGCCAGCTGGCCAGCCGCAGATCCATCTGCGGCCAGCCGCAGATAGATCTGCGGCTGGCTTTGGCCAGCCTATTTAAAGCCCAGCTTCGGGCAGCATACAGGAGGTTGAAGAAAATTGAAAGAGGGAGAATTCCAGCAGAAAACAGCAGCAAAGAATCGGAAATAGAGAGGAAAAACACCATAATTTTTGCAACAAAATAGGAGAGAAAGGAAGGAAAAAGTGAGGATTAATATCTCTTGAGTTGATTGTATCACATATATTTCTCCTTCTATTCAAATACATCAAGTTCACATCCATTTGGATATCAATTGCAAGGTGAAATCTCTTTTATTATATCAATTTCTATCATATCACTTGATTGAATTAAATGTAGATTTCACGTAAATTATTGTGGAACAATGGATTAGGAATTATTAAAGAGGGTTCCATCGGAACAAAATTCTTCCTAATAATCCGATGATATCCATTGGGTGAGGTTTTGCTCGTTTATGACGATCAATACATTAGGTGGAATTGATCTATTTAGATTGTTAAATTTTGAATCATTGTGGTGCGTTAAGCAACCCGTTGTTAGTTATGTTGTTGTATCTACTTGATGTTTGTGAGAAATTATGGTTGTGAGCCTAGGAGAGCGACCCCGTGGTCCAAATCCGATGACGGACATATCTTGATGTAAGAAGTAGAAATGACGTAATTTTCATTGTAAATATGTAATCGTTGGGCCTTAAAACGACGTTAAGGCGAGAATCGTGTTTAAGGCCCCGAAATAGTGAAATTTGTGATTGTAGGCGTTTGGGGTTTATTTTGATGGCTTACATGCCCATGAATAACTCCAACGCATTTTAATGCTTGATTTGATCTATGACACGAAATTGATTTCAAAGCTAAACGATAAGATTTTCATAAAATCAATCAAAGTAGGGTATTAGCATCACGAGGCTTAAAATTGAAAGTGCAAATGAATGTCGATTCCTCTTTAACGAGAAGGCAAAGAAAAATCGTTTTCCAAAACATCACACAAATTGATTTTATAAATAAATGGCGTTTTATTAAACCGGTGTGCATAGGGTTAAAGAGATTCTAGAAGTTGCCCATCTTTTGAGTTACGAAAGCAACGCATAGATCTCGATTCCTATTTTGACGAAGGTTTAAAAAACTCTTGATTTGCCAAAACAACACCTAAAGAAAAATCTCCTAGCTTTTGACAATTAAAATCAAACCTTCCTAATAAAGAATAAAGCTTTCTCGTAGAAGCCGAAGGACATTCCAAAACACTCTCAAAGCACGACTTTCCCTCAAAATTCAAGCGATTCTTTCATACAAACTCACCACAACATTCACATAAGCACACACACACACACACGCGCACATACCCACACACGCACGAATTAAAGGATAGGAAAGCATCAAGATTGCGGTAACCGTGTTTCACGGAAGTCGGGGGGTGCCTAACACCTTCCCCTCGCTTAAGCAAGCCCCCGAACTCTAGGAATCTCGGCTTGCAGACCAATTAATTCGGAGTCACATATGAGCCAGCGATTTATAAAAAACGAAAACTCGGATGAGTTGGTACATCCATTTCAAATATACCAACTGGCGACTCTGGTTAATTGGCTCATCATAAAAAAACGATCTTTCAAAACCCCGTCGACATCAAAGCCGACCCTTTTCCAAAAATCATCTAATGAAGGCTAAAATCGGAAAAGGGCAACAATCGCATTTAGAGAAAAACCCGGCGTCGACAGCTGGCGACTCTGCTGGGGACATTAGAGGGCTTAAGCCGCGTCAGGTCTTGATGCTATCCTATCCTTTAAAATTTATAAATGTGTATGTGCGTGCGACATTTTGACTTCTTTTTATTGTTGTGTGAATGTGTGTTGTTGTCCAATGAATGAATGATTGAATGGGTTTGCTTTACTTCAAAGTAATCATTTGCATACGGTGAGGACGATGAATGTGAATGTATGTTGAGAGAGTACCTCCTCCTGAGGCGAACCCGTCGGTTGCTTATTACTGGACTCGATGGGGCTGCTCCCCGGAGATGGCTCAGGAAACGCACCACTCAAATCCGCTCCAATCGAAAGGGACTCAAACGAGTAGATTGCGAAGATTTGGGAACCTTCATGCCGAAAAGCCCGCGAGAGTAACCCTAGGGTAGGTCAGCCTCAGATTAACCCAACGCAGGAAAAGTCTCTTCATGCCTTTTTACGTTTATATGTCTAAATGTCATGATCTCATTCAATATTCATATATCCCTTTTCTGTGTCAAAAGAGATTACTAACCTCTGTGAATTGCAGGGAATAGTTGGAGGAGCATAATAAAGTCATGTTTAGCATTTGTTATTACACTAAAGGACTACTAACTTTCTCTTTTACAGGGAAAGATTAAAAAAACCCAAAAAACACACTAAAAAAAAATTACAGTTTTAGCATGCATTCCATTTTGCGTTTCCCCAAGACTAAACTTCGAACCATTGTCTCTGCAGGATTGCTCCTCAAACCCGTTCGCAGTCTAAGAAAGCCCAAAATTCTACATCTGAAATGGCTGATATTCCTAATCATAGTTCCATATCTCGGGAAGAGTTTGATGACTTCAAAAAACAGATGATGGAAATGGCCACGATGCTAAAAGAGCAGTTCCTACTCAGACAGGATCCGCCAAGCCAAGGACCACATAATATTCCACCACCAGGGGGTGACCAGAATCCTCCTAAGAATATTGTAAACCTGGGTAAGGATGACCAACCCCAACTCAAGGACGAGCCAGTCATTACAAGGGCCGTTCCCATACCTAGCAGGACAGTGATTACTATCCTAGAAGAAGGGGACAATGACGACCTTCGGAGAAAAATGAAACACATGGAGGAGACCATCCAATCTCTAAGGGGCATAGGCTCCCTGGGCAGGGTTAATTATTCGGATCTATGTGTTTTTTCCCCGGAAGCCAGATATCCAGAAAAGTTCAAAGTTCCCGAGTTTGAAAAATACAATGGAAAGGGAGACCCCTATACACACTTGAAAATATACATTGGAGAACTCGGGTCTTATGCCGAAGACGAGGGGTTAAGAATGCAACTATTCCAGAAAAGCTTAACAGGGGAGGCAAGAATCTGGTATGCCCGCCTCGACAACGCCCGAATCCACAACTGGGAGGAATTGGCCCATACCTTCTTAACCCAATACAGCTTTCAGGCCCAGATGGCTCTTGACAGGTACCAAATGACAAAGGTTAAAAAACAGCCTAGGGAATCCTTCAGGGAATATGCGCAACGATGGAGGGGCATGGCCGCACAGGTAACCCCCCCGATGAGCGAATCAGAGATGGTAATGACCTTTGTAGACATTCAGGAGGCACCGTATTATGAGCGGGTCATCTCGGGGATTGGAAGACCCTTTGCTGAAATGATTAAACATGGAGAGATGGTTGAACATGGGGTTGAAATCGGGTAAAATCCGGGATCTTACTGCTTTAGAAACTGCTGCCCGAGCAAATACAGAATGGAAACTACGGTAGCACTTCCCGGAGGGTCCAAAAGAAAAAGGAGGAGGATGTCTCCCTCATCCTATAGGGGTCATCCAGAAAAGCAGAAGGTCATCCTCCGGTGCAGGTGCAGAGGGGAGGGCCATCCCGACAGCCAAACTTCACAGATCAAAGGGCAGAGGGGCGAAGAAGATATGAGGCCTCGCAGAATCGAGTATTCACCCCGCTCGGGGAGCCGCTTGAACGGGTACTAGCGGTATTAGTAGCCCAAAAGAAAATAGTTGGTCTGGCACCACCGAGTGACCCAAAGGGTAGAAGGTTTGACCCGAGCAAACGATGTGCATACCACTCCAGTTCCCCTGGCCATGATACACAGGATTGCTGGACGTTGAAGCATCGAATCCAAAACATGATAGACAGTGGGGAAATTGTGGTGGAACAACCGGACTCCCCGAATGTTAAGGCAAATCCCTTGCCAATACATGATGGAGGGGGAGTTAATGTGACGGAGGCAAGTGAAGCTGGGGGGCCGCCAAGGTTGAACTATGTGCAGAAAGTTGAGGAGATGATCAACATGATACATGATCATGGGGATGCACGGGTAACGCCCATCAGGTTGATAGGGATAAGTACAAATGGCATGGAAAGACCTGTCAAGTTGACAGCCCCGAGGCCCATCATCCTTGCAGCAAGGCCGCAACTCCCTATCAGTAGTCTGAAGACTGTACCCTGGAATTATGGGGGAATACCAGAGGAAGCGGCCAGTTGTGCTTCCGTGACGACCAAGGGGAACCCCTTATATCTTCCCGGGCGAGTCCTTGAGAGCCAAAAGAGAAAAAATGAAGAGGTTTCCGAGGAAAGGGCCATAGAGTTTTTGGAAAGGATGGATCACCCAGAAACGAGGGGGATCCAGATTTTAAATGAGGAATCAACCCTAACATCAGTCATGGACTTGGTGTTGTCATCCAGTGAGCATTGCAAAACCCTGATGAAGGTTCTGGAGGAGGCATTTGTGCCCAAAGAAATTAGTGAGGAGGGTTTCGGCCAGCTGGTAGGCCACTTATTGGAAACCGATGCAATATCCTTTACGGATGAGGACATTCCCAATGAGGGAAGGGGGCACCGAAAACCGCTACACATCGCGGTAATCTCCTCAGGATATGTCATGAATGGGGTGCTGATCGACGGGGGATCGGCATTGAATATATGTCCTCTCAGCACGCTGAAGAAAATGAACATCAGTCCCAAGCGCCTACGGGCCAGTCATGTGGTGGTTCGGGCTTTTGACGGATCCCGGAGGGATACCATCGGAGAGATAGAATTGCCAGTGGAGATAGGGCCCTGTACTTTTGATATATCCTTCCAAGTCCTAGATATTACGGCGAGCTACAACCTGCTGTTAGGGAGGCCGTGGATACACATGGCCGGGGCAGTTCCTTCCACGCTCCACCAACAAATCAAGTTGATCATCGATGGGAATCTGGTAACCATCTCGGCCGAATGTGATGACCCTTCTCCTCCCAGGAGTGGCCTACCAGTAATCAATGTGGATGAGTCAGCGGCGCCTGCCAGCTTTCAAGCACTAGAGATTAGCACTCCCCATTATAGATGCCTGGGAGCTCCAGCTGTGAAACCAAGGGTCTCTCCGGAACTCACCTTTGTGGCAAGGGAAATGATTAAAATGAACTTCCAACCTGGACAGGGACTAGGGAAAAGCAGTCAGGGAATCACCGAGCCCATCCACCTACCACAGCAGATAGGCAAAGCAGGATTGGGATACCATGTGGGCGCAATACGGGGACACCGGCAGGGTGCGACTCCGATTCGACTAGTTGGCAGTCCAGTGACCAAAGTCGACAATAAGCAGGGGATCAGTGGACCTGTGATTGGGGCAGGGAATGAAGAGTTAACCCCCACACGTAATGAGTCGGCCCGGAGGGAAAGTTTCCTGCGGGAGGTCGCAAAAGAGTTTGAAACCAAATGCTATATCCCCGGACAATCAACAAGCAGTAAGGAGGGGGCGAATGTTATCACACCACCGGGAGCCCAACAAGTTGTGCCTGTCATCGATTGGGCAGGGCTGATTATTCCTGGAGAAGATATGGAGAAGGACTCAGGCGACGTATCGGTAATCATCGGGGAGGTGTCCGATGTGAGGCCCTCCTTTATCCAGCGCATTTCATCTGACCTGACCATCGATAATTGGACCCAGAAACCAGTGATATCCAAACAAGGGTAAAAGCTCGACGTCAGGGTGGTCAACCCTAGAGGATGGGGGAATGAAGAAGTTTTATTTTGTTGTTGTTTTATTTCTGCATAATTGTGTCGTTTCTTCGTGTTATTTGAAATTGCGATCGTCGTGAAAAAATGATTTATATATGACAAGTATTTTGTTTCATGTCAGGTGTACCCATTTGAGTAATCCTTGCCTAACAAATGGTCTTTCAAATTTGAATGATGATTATGATTTTGACATTGAGCTGGATTTCGATTTAATGGGCATTGAACAAGACGAGACAGATTACGACGACGCACCTGACGAGATCAAAGGATGGGTCGAGGATAAACCCAAACCCAACTTGGACCAAACCATCACCGTTGATATTGGAACCCCTGACAAGCCAAAGGAACTCAAGATAGGGACGGACCTCACCCCCAGCCAGAAAGCCGAAATGACTGAGCTGCTAAAACAATATGAGGATGTCTTTGCCTGGTCTCATGAGGATATGATCGGATTGTCCACCGACATTGTGGTACACCGATTACCCATCAAGGAGGGTTTCAAGCCTGTCAAACAAAAATTAAGGAAATTGAAACCGGAGTGGAGCTTAAAAGTGAAGGAAGAGATCATCAAGCAGTTCAGGGCGGGAATCATTATGGTATCCACTTATCCTGAATGGTTATCCAATGTGGTCCCGGTAGCTAAGCCTGGAGGAAAGGTGAGGGTATGTGTAGACTACAGAGATCTAAACAAGGCCAGTCTCAAGGATAGTTTCCCGGTACCTTTCATACACATCCTGGTGGATAACACGGCCCAGTACGAGATGTACTCTTTTGTTGATTGTTTTGCGGGGTATCATCAGATAATGGTGGCAGAGGAGGACCGGGAAAAGACCGCATTCATCACCCCCTGGGGCACTTTCTGCTATAGACGACTGGCTTTCGGTCTCACAAATGCAGGGGCTACTTATCAGAGAGCCATGATGGCCTTGTTCCACGATATGATGCACAAGGAGATAGAGGTCTACGTGGATGACATTATTGTGAAATTAAAGGTAGAATCCGATCATATAACTCATCTTAAAAGGCTATTTGATCGACTCAGAAAGTATAATTTGAAACTCAATCCAGCCAAGTGTGCTTTCGGAGTGCAGTCAGGCAAGCTCTTGGGATTCATGGTTAGTGATCGGGGCATTGAGGTGGATCCAGCAAAGATTAAGGCCATTGTGGATATGCCGGCACCCCACACAGAGAAGGAGATAAGAGGATTCCTGGGGAGGATAAACTTCATCAGCCGTTTTATATCCCACTTGACGACTACATGTGAGCCGATTTTTAAACTGTTAAGAAAAGGGGTGTCCCAAGAATGGAATGAGCAATGTCAGAGGGCGTTTCAGACCATTAAGAAACAATTGACGGAGGCACCAGTGCTGGTACCCCCGAAGGATGGGATCCCTCTGTTTATGTATATATCGGTAAATGCCATCGCGATGGGATGTATGTTGGGACAGAAAAATGAGGCGGGAAAAGAGCAGGCCATCTATTACCTTAGCAAAAGATTTAGCCAATGTGAGCAGAATTACACTCCCATTGAGAAGACCTGTTGTGCTCTGGCCTGGGCTGCAGGGAGATTACAGCACTACCTCCATGGGCATACAACGTACCTGATATCAAGAATGGATCCCCTGAAATATATTTTCGAAAGGCCCATGCTGAATTGTCGACTATCAAGATGGCAGTTAATTTTACAACAGTTTGACATGGTGGTGTACGTGACCCAGAAGGCCATGAAAGGGCAGGGAATTGCAGATCAGTTGGCAGAGGCCCCGGCAGGAGGGATGGAGCCGTTAGAAACTCCTCTCCCGGGCGAGGATATATTTTGGGTATCGCGCGAAAAATGTGATGACGAGGGACAATTCTGGAAGCTGTATTTTGATGGTGCCATGAATGCCGAGGGGGCAGGAGCCGGAGCGGTCCTAGTCTCTATCACCGGAGAACAATACCCCGTGGCCACTAAACTTCGTTTCAGCAATTCGAACAACACCGCTGAATACGAGGGGTGTATCTTGGGACTCCGATTGGCCCGTGATATGGGAGTAAAAAGACTAGCGGTGTTCGGGGATTCAGAATTGGTAATCAGACAAGCAATCGGGGTATACAACACTAAGGAGCTTCGGTTACTTCCATACCATCGTTGTGTCACCCAGCTTATGCAAGAGTTCGAAGATATCGCCTTCCGCCATGTTCCTCGGGGACGAAATGATTTTGCCGATGCATTGGCGACTTTGGCTTCCTTAATCCACGTGATCAAGAGTAGGGACAGTCCACAGATTGAGATCACCGTACAGAATGCCCCGGCATATGAGGAAAATGTGGCAGTGTTATCAAACGAGGTGGTGTTGACAAGGCAGCCCTGGTATCACGACATCAGGGAATATCTGAGAGACAGATCCCTTCCCGATCAGGCAAATCGGACTGAAAGGATGAGAATTCAAAAGATGGCGATGAAGTTTTACCTGAGTGGCGATTCACTTTACAAAAGGGATGCCGGGTTGGGACTGTTGCAGTGCGTAGACGAAACGCAATCCCAAAGGATTATGAATGAAATCCATGGCGGGGTGTGTGGGCCACATATGAGTGGACCGATGTTGGCCAAAAAGATCTTGAGGACAGGGTATTATTGGTTAACGCTGAAGGCCGATTGCGATGATCATGTCAAACGATGTTATCAATGTCAGGCACACGGTAATGTGATCCATACGCCTCCCAATGAACTGCACTGTATGACCTCCCCGTGGCCATTTTCGATGTGGGGAATGGATGTAATCGGACCAATAGAGCCCAAAGCAAGCAACGGGCATCGATTCATCTTCGTCATGATCGATTATTTCACCAAATGGGTAGAGGCAGCTTCTTTCCCTAAAATAACTCAGGAGGTCATCGTCAGCTTCATCAGGAATAATGTCATTTGTCGATATGGGCAACCTGAGGTTTTGGTCTCCGACAATGCCAAGAATTTGAATAACGCCCTCATGAAGGGGTTGTGCGACCAGTTTAAGATCAAACACCTCAATTCTGTCATTTACCGTCCCAAAATGAATGGGGCAGTGGAGGCTGCCAATAAGAACATCAAGAAGATCATGGCAAAAATGTCTGCTAATCATCGGGGATGGCCAGATCTGCTACCCCTCACCCTGCTGGCATATCGAACATCAACGCGTACTTCTACAGGGGCAACCCCTTACGCCTTGGTGTATGGAATGGAGGCTGTCCTGCCAGTTGAAGTTGAGATGGCGTCCCTCAGAATAGTGATCGATGCTCAGATAAGCGAGGAGGATTGGATGCAAAGTCGATACGACCAATTGGCCCTAATTGATGAAAGGAGGGTGGCTGCTATTTGGCACGGCCAGCTATATCAACAGAGGATCTCCCGATCATACGACAAAAGGATCAGGCCTCGGAAATTCAAGGAGAATGACCTGGTGCTAAAGAGAGTCATGTCTTGTCAGGACGAAGCCAAGGGGAAGTTTGCCCCGAATTGGGAAGGACCATTCGTGATTAAGAAAATGCTATCCGGAGGAGCCCTCATATTGCAAGAAATGGATGGTGAGGTATTTCCACAACCCCTCAATGCTGACTCGGTGAAGCGGTTCTACGCTTAAATCATCAGTTCTTTTTTTCCTTTGAGAGCGAACTACGTAGGACCTGATCTCCCAACTTGTGGGGGTACGTAGGCAGCCATCATGGCGCGGTCCGATCCTTTAAAAAAATAATCCTTTCCCTAACCAAAACCAATTTTCGATAGCCAGATAAAACCTTCCTACACCCTCAAAACCTTCCCGAAACCAACTGCCTAACCAGTTTCATCCCAGAATACATACCCTGATCCAACCCAAACAGTTATCCAAAATCTGAGATTCAATCCGACGAAATCAAAAGGTGTGCGGCAAATATCTGTCAAATCTCCATCAAGTCTTGAGGAAAGAAAGAAGGCGAAATGTCAAAATCATGGTCAGTTGGATTAAAATGATGATCCAATGGAGGGCAATGATACGACAAAAGGGGAAATGACTAAATTTAAATGCATGTCTATATATATAAGTCGTTTTATTACAAGATTTCTCTTTCAATAACTGATGAAAACCAACATAGTCTATGCAGGAAATAAAATAATCTACAAATCTGAAACTAGCCGAAGCAGGATGGACAGGGTGGTGGATAGATCTGAAGCATCAGCATCTCCTGCAATCTGCTGCCCCATCAGATCAATACGATCCAGTAAAGCAGTAGCTCGGCTGACAGTCCCAAAATGAGCATCTACCACTGCCCTGGTCTGAAATACAATGGCCTCTCTATCAGCAATGGCAGCATCTCTAGCCCGAATGGCCTCATCTCTCTCGGCAAGGGCGGCGTCCCTCTCGGCTTCAGTAGTAATCAGGGCCAGGCGGAGTCGGGAATCCTCAGCGACCCGACTCGGGGCAGAATCGGCTGAAATGGAATGGTCTGTGGTATCTTCTGTGAAAATCACTCCAGAGTCATCAAAGGCCCCAGTCCGACTCAAACTAGCCGAATCCAGGTCTCCACGCAACCACTGTACGTAGGCAAATATCTGGATGTGACAGCTCGCACTATATTCGGCAAGGATCCTGCGATCCCAAAGCTCGTATACCTGCAATAGATCCCTCTCTGTACAGGATGATATAAGGAATCGGTATGCGGCTGCACCCGCGAAGGGGTGTAAATCCTGTGTCTGATCAAACTGCCCCATAACCGCCAGGGGATGATAGGTCGTCACGCCCCTTAACCCAGCAATGGGAATGAAATCCATGCCAGGCACATGAGTCAAGAAGCTCATGAAGGAGCAATAGCCCGAGTGAACCAATAGATGAAAGGGGTCCTCAATGATAGACAAAAATGATGTCCAGGAGGCCACATCAGTACAACTCGCGGGACGAAGCGAAAACTGCGTGGTTATGTCATGGCTGAAGCAAAACCCTTGGCGACGGAAATGACCGATGGGACTAAGATGACTCATGAACCACATATACAATAAGGTCGAACTCCCTCTGAAGAATCTCCCTCGGAAGGACTGGCAATATGTGGCCGACATATAGGTATCCGCCAATATCATGGGGAGAATGGTGTGATCCTCCTGAAGGGCCCCAACGGCCGCAACAATCCGCATGTCCAAATGATCGGATCCTGCAGGCAAATACAAAACTGAGATGACACAGGCCATCAGAACGCCCACTCGCAAGGCATCCCAGCGCTCCTCGGACACGGAAAAATCACCGAGGAAAAGACGGAAACTGTCAGGTGAGCCAAATCGGTCAATCAAGAATTGAAGAGGAACCATATGGTCTGATGTGATTACCGGTAATAAGACAGCCCTCCGCAAACCGGTGAAAGTCAAGAATTGACGGCGCATGGAACCAACGGTAACCCTAGCACAGGGACCATCCAACGGCAAATCGGTGAAGCGAGCATACTCCTCAAGGGTGGGGGTCAGCTCTACTGTCCCAAACCTAAACACCTGACGGGCAGGGGCCCAATAGCTCAGAAGACCATCCACAAAGCCCGCTGGCACCCGGAAGGTTAATAAGGACCAAGAATGTCCCAAAAGACCATCTACGATAACCCTATCTGCTGGCAGTAGACTGTCCAACCAGCGGAAGAGGCTGCCAACCAACCCTGTGGGAGGAGTGGAATCCAAACGAACCACGGCATCTGAGGACGACATCTGTGAAAAATAGTATCAAAAAAGACTGTACAGGGGTCATTCTCTACCCATAAATAAAAAGCATGCATCATACAGTTCATAATAAAGCAGGTGAATCCCATAAAGATGAAAAGAAACTGTGCGTAAATAAATAAATGAGTTCAGTACATAGTGCATAAATGAAAAAGAAATCTAAGCAGGTGCCGATACAAAAGGCCCTATCCTATCCTGGTCTAAATAAAATCAGTATCATCTATGAAAGCAGGATCCTCGAACTGATCCCCCGGAGTCGTCGAGCTCGGAGGACCAAAGTTCATATCAGGGATGTAGGGATGCGCTGTGGCATCAGATGAACTCGGGCCTGCATCATAACCTGCACCGTCAGGATCGTAGGTGTAAGCCTCCTCCGGGGTCCGGCCCAACCCCCGAATAAACAGCGACAACTGATCCACCTGACGGGTCAATGTGGCGATCTGCTCAGCGTGGGTAGGGGTCCGAACACAGGCAGCCCAATCGGTCATCGTAACCGAGCCTGGAACCATGTCTCCAAGAAAGAAGGTGGCCCGAGTCTGGGGACCGATGGTACGAGGTACCCACCAAGTCCTGAAAGCCTCACTCGTACTGGGGCCTGTGGAAAGCATCCGACCGTCCTCCCCGGCGAGCATGATCTCCGAGGGCTGAGAGTCCAGCGGCCAGAAAGTAGTGAAAGAAAGGGAGTGCGGGATGCGGATCTCCCCAGTGACGCATCTGAATGCGCGCTCTCCCAGATATATCACCCAGCCTCCAACACTCTGCAAAGTGAGGCGACGGGTGGAAAGCTCGAACTCCGGGCCGGAAGGATGCCCGTCAGCAAACCCCACAGTCAGATGCTCGGAGAGGTAGGGAATCCAGATGACGTCGGCAGCTGTGATCAACTCCAGCTGAATACGACAATGTGCAAAGCTGCCCGACACGGGGACCTCCTCCAGAGTACTGTGATGCCATCGCCGACCCCGAGGATAGGTGTCTGGGCCCAGAGTAGTGATAGGCCTCAGACATGGCAGCCGCTCGTAAGCCCAGAACTGTGAATAGAAACAAGGCAAGGCATGAGTCACTATCAAATACAGAAAAGAGATGAAAGGAAAAGAAATACAGTAAGAGAGAGGAGGAGGGGACTCACCAACAGAAAGTGGTAGAAGCCGAGCCAGGCATCAGTCTGTCCCTCTGAGCGTAGACGCATGCCATGGAGGAAATAGGCAAAGGTGAATGACCCCCAGTCATAGTCACCGATGCGGTCCACGTCTCTGACCGCTCCTACGACGCTGAAATGAATGGTGGAGGAGTTGTTCCCCAGAAAACAACCCCTCATGATGGTCAGGAACAGGCGTCGTAGCAGAATGTCCCTGGTGCCCTGATCCGCGGGAATGGGCAGTGCGTACAGACCCCCAACAGCATCGACAGCCAAAGCGCCGGATCGAATGCTACGGGCCTTAAAGACCCGATCCTCAGCACCGAAGCCTAGCAAAGCTCGGACCTCCACTGGAGTGATATCAAGATCCAGGGGGACACGGGACCCGGTGAACTCTATGCCCGTAATGTACCTCCAATCCCAGGGGGTCAGCACGACCTCGCAGTCAAGAAGATGGAGAGACTGCGTATGGTGGAACCATCGCTCGGATAAAGCCCTCATGTAACCCCAGGGGCACTGACGGGGAATGATAGTGAAGAAATGTCGAAAGCCCCAAGAGTCCACCATCTCCCGGAAATCACTATGCAGGGCCGCGTAGAGAGAGTAAATGTTGAACCAATTACCCCTCGGCTGGGTAAACTCAGGCACCTGTGAAAATCACCAATGGGTCAATCCAGATAGAACCGGAAATTGAAGAAATCAAGAAACAAATGAAAAGCCGAATCGAGGATACCTCATTAGCCACAAGAGATGCCGAGGGATGACGACTGAGATCCCGACCCAATAGATCGGGTATCTGGACAGAAGCGCCAGATAAGGCGCGATGAGTGGGGGGGGCTGATGTGCTGGAAGACGGCTCCTCCACCGCAACCTCCGGAGGAGCAACCTCCTCAACGTCCGGGTGATCAGGACGGATGACAGACTCCGCCAAGCGACGAGCCTGACGGGTACGAGGGGGAATAGGGGCAGGTGCAGCCCTACGACGGCGAACACCCGAAGTCCGAGAGGCGGAGGAGCTACTGGGCGCATCACGATCCATAGCTGGAATAGAACGGGCGAGAAAGAAGGTAAGTTCCCTTTTAAAATTATGTAATGAACATTCTAAATTTCTAGCCTCATCATATGATTAATGCAACATGATGCATGGTTATGGTAAAAAAAAAAAAAAATAAAAAAAAAAAAAAAAATAAATAAAAATAAATCGGCAGAGTTCCGTTTGTAAAATGGACATCCCAGGCATAAGCCAAACGTGTTTTCCATCAATCAAAGCCTCAAACAGATTTAAATTGCATTCATATGTGTAATTACATCATGTAATGCATGTTTCTCTTGCAGAAAAGGAATAACAATATGTGGGACCGCCTCATGAACATAAAATAGGACTCACACAGTTGATACATAGCATGTATATATGATGGTACATTGCATGAACATTGTGAAGCATACATTTTATGTCTAAACATGCAAAATAGTCAAATGTATAGCAAAAACATTGACGAAATTGGAAAAGTGACCGGTCAAAGTGTTACCTGTAGCGCGTAGATCGACCCTACCGGAGCAGTTTTTGCAGGAAAATTGAAAAAAATCGACAAAAAGCCCTTGCGAACAAGAAAAATCGAGAGAATCTCTGGGGATTGCAAGTTGAAAGTGACAGATCTGGAGGAGGCGCGTTGGTTATAAGGCCCGATCTTGGCCGCAGATGTATCTGCGGCTGGCCGCAGATCCATCTGCGGCTGGCCGCAGATCCATCTGCGGCTGGCCCTGGTGGGCCCCACCTTGCTCCCTTGAAGCCATTTGACGTGTTGAAGTGAAAAGTTTACGCGATGGGTGACCGGCGACGATACCCGGCCCCGACGAAACGATCGACCGGCGACGATAACCGGCGATCATGAGGTGGATGTCCGGCGACGATAACCGGCTCCGACAAGATAACCAACCGGCGACGATAACCGGGGGTTACGAGATGGGTGACCGGCGACGATACCCGGCCCCGACATGACGATCGACCGGCGACGATAACCGGCGATCACGAGATGGATGTCCGGCGACGATAACCGGCTCCGACAGATAACCAACCGGCGACGATAACCGGCGGTTACGAGATGGGTGACCGGCGACGATACCCGGCCCCGACATGACGATCGACCGGCGACGATAACCGGCGATCACGAGATGGATGTCCGGCGACGATAACCGGCTCCGACAGATAACCAACCGGCGACGATAACCGGAGGTCGCGAGATGGGTGACCGGCGACGATACCCGGCCCCGATGAGACGATTGACCGGCGACGATAACCGGCGATCACGAGATGGATGTCCGGCGACGATAACCGGCTCCGACAGATAACCAACCGGCGACGATAACCGGGGGTTGCGAGATGGGTGACCGGCGACGATACCCGGCCCCGACGAGACGATCGACCGGCGACGATAACCGGCGATCACGAGATGGATGTTCGGCGACGAAAACCGGCTCCGACAAGATAACCAACCGGCGACGATAACCGGGGGTTACGCGATGGGTGACCGGCGACGATACCCGGCCCCGAACGAGACGATAGATTGAAAGAGTGAACCCAAAGACTAACAAACACGGTCAAGGGGTTGATACATTGACACTCTTACGAATGTCTTGCATGCATTACATCTTATGTTGCATCATAAGCTATATGTGTGGCATCATGTATGTACTGTCATTCTTACGCACTGTCATTCATGCATCGAGTGTCTATTCTTTATCCTGTTCATTCCATTTATCATTTCATAAACATGATAAAGAGGGGCAGCTGTAGACACCCAAATTTTGCGTTTCCTTCTACTAACCATGACAGGAGGGCGAAATCGTCAATTGAACCGGCCTGCGGGAGCAAAGGAGCGGGCACAAGGGCAAGCGCCCGGCACCGCCGCAATGTTTTGGGCAACCCAAGTATACGTGACAATAAAGCCGTCCGAGGCAGGCATTTCCGAATGAGGTGGCACGTCTCCCGGAAATTCCCGGACTGCAGAATACGAGCCTGTCAGCGAAGACCGACGTTGCGGCACGAAAATCGAGGCGTGGCACGAAAATCGAGAAAGTCAAGCCCGTTAGCCGCGGATAGATCTGCGGCCAAGTGGGTGCGCCAGCACGGAAACCAGGAAATCAGCACTACCAGCTGAGTGCGATGGGAGGCGTGCCAGCTGGCCAGCCTATTTAAAGCCCAGCTTCGGGCAGCATACAGGAGGTTGAAGAAAATTGAAAGAGGGAGAATTCCAGCAGAAAACAGCAGCAAAGAATCGGAAATAGAGAGGAAAAACACCATAATTTTTGCAACAAAATAGGAGAGAAAGGAAGGAAAAAATGAGGATTAATATCTCTTGAGTTGATTGTATCACATATATTTCTCCTTCTATTCAAATACATCAAGTTCACATCCATTTGGATATCAATTGCAAGGTGAAATCTCTTTTATTATATCAATTTCTATCATATCACTTGATTGAATTAAATGTAGATTTCACGTAAATTATTGTGGAACAATGGATTAGGAATTATTAGAGAGGGTTTCCATCGGAACAAAAATTCTTCCTAATAATCCGATGATATCCATTGGGTGAGGTTTTTGCTCGTTTATGACGATCAATACATTAGGTGGAATTGATCTATTTAGATTGTTAAATTTTGAATCATTGTGGTGCGTTAAGCAACCCGTTGTTAGTTATGTTGTTGTATCTACTTGATGTTTGTGAGAAATTATGGTTGTGAGCCTAAGGGAGAGCGACCCCGTGGTCCAAATCCGATGACGGACATATCTTGATGTAAGAAGTAGAAATGACGTAATTTTCATTGTAAATATGTAATCGTTGGGCCTTAAAACGACGTTTAAGGCGAGAATCGTGTTTAAGGCCCCGAAATAGTGAAATTTGTGATTGTAGGCGTTTGGGGTTTATTTTGATGGCTTACATGCCCATGAATAACTCCAACGCATTTTAATGCTTGATTTGATCTATGACACGAAATTGATTTCAAAGCTAAACGATAAGATTTTCATAAAATCAATCAAAGTAGGGTATTAGCATCACGAGGCTTAAAATTGAAAGTGCAAATGAATGTCGATTCCTATTTAACGAGAAGGCTAAAGAAAAATCGTCTTCCAAAACATCACACAAAAATGATTTTATAAATAAATGACGTTTTATTAAACCGTTGTGCATAGGGTTAAAGAGATCCTAGAAGTTGCCCTTCATCTTTACGAAAGCAACGTATAGATCTCGATTCCTATTTTGACGAAGGTTTAAAACTCTTGTTTGCCAAAACAACACCTAAAGAAAAATCTCCTAGCTTTTGACAATTAAAATCAAAACCTTCCTAATAAAGAATAAAGCTTTCTCGTAGAAGCCGAAGGACATTCCAAAGCACTCTCAAAGCACGACTTTCCCTCAAAATTCAAGCGATTCTTTCATACAAACTCACCACAACATTCACATAAGCACACACACACACACACGCGCACATACCCACACACGCACGAATTAAAGGATAGGAAAGCATCAAGATTGCGGTAACCGTGTTTCACGGAAGTCGGGGGGTGCCTAACACCTTCCCCTCGCTTAAGCAAGCCCCCGAACTCTAGGAATCTCGGCTTGCAGACCAATTAATTCGGAGTCACATATGAGCCAGCGATTTATAAAAAACGAAAACTCGGATGAGTTGGTACATCCATTTCAAATATACCAACTGGCGACTCTGGTTAATTGGCTCATCATAAAAAAACGATCTTTCAAAACCCCGTCGACATCAAAGCCGACCCTTTTCCAAAAATCATCTAATGAAGGCTAAAATCGGAAAAGGGCAACAATCGCATTTAGAGAAAAACCCGGCGTCGACAATGGTCTAATAATAATTGACTACTAGTGGCCCAAACCATTTTTAAATGAAAGTCCAAATAATGACATATTTGGTGAAGACTTTCTAGTAAGTTAATTATTCTAATAATGAAAGAGAATTAAAGAAAGCTTGGTAACCTAATGTTATAAATTGGGTATGAGAATTAAATAACCTAAAAGGTTATTTAGTGGTCTTAGTATTTTAATTATATACTAGTGACCTAATCTAAGAGATTTATTTTATTATCTCAATGTATTAAATTATTTTGTATTTATATGTAAGTAAATAAAATGTGAATATTATGTGATTATTTTTATTTGTTTATTATATAATAAACAAATAAAAGGAAACTAGTGCAACCTAATTATTATATATTAGGTATGTAAATCAAATAACCTTAAGGGTTATTGTATGGGAGATTAATACTATTTAAAATAAATATTAACCCTAAGAGATTTATTTTATATATCTCAACTAATTAATTTTATAACCTAATTAAAGAAAGTCTAATTGGGTTATAAAAATTAAATGTATATGAGTAAGGAATTAAATTATAAATGAGTGAGATGTATACCCTAATTTAATAATTAGGGAAAGATAAAATTAAGATAGGGGTAATATTAATTTATAAGCCCAACCAATTAATTATTTAAGGAAGTCCAAGTTTATTTTAATTAGTACACCAAACTAATTAAAATACAAGCTCAAACAATTTAATTTAGAAGCCCAAGTGAATTAATTAGAGAGTCCAAACACTTAAATAAAAGCCCCAAATTTAGCCCAACTTGGGAGGGGCATTGAAGTCATTTGATTAAGCAAAATTGGGAAATTAAAATAAATCACAAATTGGGAAAAAATAAGGGGTTGTACACGGATGGGAAAGGGGGGAGCATGAGCACATGAGAAATGTACCAACTAGCTTATGTGTCATCATCTTATTGGGCCACTTTAGATTTTGAAAAATAAGGATAAGAAGATAAGATAAGGAAGAAAGAGAATAAGGAAGAAAAAGAAATCAAGAGAGAGAGAGAGAGAACATGGCTCACGACATGTGGAGAAAGGAAAAGAGAAAAGAGAGAGCTCCGGTTGAGAGGAAGAGGGAGGGAGAGAAAGAAGGCTCGACCATGGTGGAGGAGGAAGGTAGCAAGATCTTGGCCATGGAAGAAGAGAAGGAAAGAGAAAGAAAGAAAAAGAAAATGAAGAATACAAAAGGTAAAACTCAAAACTCTATCCATTTTTATTGTGATTTAGCTTGGATCTAGGTTTAGGTTGGTGCTATTTTACTTTATATTGGTAAATCTACATGATTATTGATGATTTATGTTTAGATCTAGTGGATTTATGGGTTATTAAGATTGGATTTAAGAAATAATTTCTTAAAACTCAAAAACCTTCATTTTCCTCTGTGATCCTTAGATCCGCCTAGTGGGTGTTTATGTAAAAATCTATAGATTTAATATGTTGTAATATTATGAGTTAGGAGTTCATAGAACTTGAAATCATCTGATTTGGTTGTGTAAAACTCAAAATATGAAAATCGAAAGGAGAGAAGAGAAGAACTAGTGAGCTGCTGCCCAAAAATAGAAAATTCGGGGTTAGCTAGATTGCTCTAAAAATTTTGGGCTTTTGGTATGTTATTGTACACTGTATAAGCTTTCTATAGACTCCGGAACGGACTAATTCTGACTTCGAAGCAAAACGTTATAACCAATCTAAGTTGTCGTGCAAAAACTGTCTAGCGATTTGGGTCAGCCCCCTTGCGTGCAATTTCTGTACTAATGTGTTTGGAATTGGAAAACTTTCAGTTAGATACTGAAGTTAGCTTCGCGTGGCCGCTTGAATCACCCAAAAATTGTAAAAAACGAAGAAGTTATGACTATTTAAGCGAGCTAGGGTCTGTCAGCTATTTTTCTCGCGAGACAGTTTTAATTTAGTCATTCCTTGAGGTGTGCAGCCTCGTGTGTTTGGAATTTGAAGATCATGTAAACACGAAAGTTGTAGATCTTGAAGTTTTGTAGTTAGACTCGCGAGATTAAGTCATTTTATGGAGCAAAGCACTTTTGAAACAAATTATTTAGTAAGACTGTCCAAAAAATGAGGTTGCTGCATAGATGTATTCAGCCTGCTGCTTGGATGTATTCAGCTTGCTGAATTAGTATGTTAACTTGTATTCGGCTTGCAGGATTGTGGTATTCGGATTGCTGAATTGGTGAATATAGTTTGCTTAATTAATGAAAATAGTTTGCTGAATTAATGAAAATAGTTTGCTGAATTAATAAATATGGTTTGCTAAATTAGTAAATCTAGCTTGCTGAATTGTAGGATAGTTTGAATCTAGGTTGATGGATTGGATGTTGGTTTAAATCTATGTTACTGGATTAGTATGTTTAAATAATCCAACTTGCTGGATTAGGTATTCAGGCTTAATGGATTATAAAGAAGAACTTATAAAATGAAAGACTTAGTGTTAAGTCATAAGGACTACGAGAAGCGTATGTGTCACGACAGTTGAAGGACTATGAGAAGCGATATCCTACCCATGACCGGGAACTAGCAGCTGTTGTTTTTGCATTGAAGATTTAGAGACATTACCTTTATGGGGAGAAATGTGAGATATACACGGACCATAAGAGTCTGAAATATATTTTCACATAAAAGGAGCTAAACATGCGACAGAGGAGGGGGTTGGAATTAATCAAGGATTACGACTGCGAAATTCTTTATCACCCAGGGAAGGCAAATGTAGTAGCAGACGCATTGAGTAGAAAGGGGAATGAGAAATTAATTATGCTGACTACTCATTAGGAGCTAATATGGGAAATGGCGAGATTGGAGATCGAAGTAAAAAGTCCGACAAAGGCAGCAGAGAAGTTATTCGTAATTGAAGCTCGTCCGACATTACTCGACAAAGTGAAAGAATCACAGGAAAAGGATGAAGAGTGTGAAAGAATACGGGAGAGGATCGCAGAAAATGAGGAAGAGAAATTCCGGATGGATAAGGATAGTATCTTGAGATACGAAGAGCGAGTGTGGGTGCCAGCCGTGACTGGATTAAGAGAAGAAAGTTTACATGAAGCACATAATTCAGCATATTCTGTCCACCCAGGAAGCACGAAAATGTACCGGGATCTTCGTCAATATTTTTGGTGGCCCAACATGAAGCGAGACGTAACTGTTAGGTTTGTACATAGCGCGAATATGCAATCAAATTACATAAATAGTGCGGAAGCGCGATAAAACGGATTTTAAAATTTTCATACAAACCATCACCATGATCATCCATGTGCTCAATTATCAATTAAACGAAAGAGATAGAGATTAAGAAATTATACCCTCGTAGAACCGTGCTTCCTCGGGTACAAGTTCACCTCCAATTCCTTCGCGTTCTCCTTGAATTTCACCGATTAAATTCCTTCCTTTGATCAACGTTAGCCACCCAAGTGTTTTGGCCTCTAGAGGTGATCCACCAAGGAATAATAGTTGTTCAAGAAGATGGGTGTTGGCAAAACCCTAGTTTCTATCTCTATAGAAATTGCAAGTACTCTCTCTCTCCAATTCTTATGGAAGAGTGTGTAAATTGTCTAACCCCAAATCATGATAAGACTCCTCTTATTTATAGATATAGGGAACCCTCCTAAACTATTTAGGATTAGGGTTTTTATTTTAATTAAACTCCTTTAATTAATTGAACTCCTAATCCAATTAGGAATTCATGAGAGAGTACTTCTATTAATTAATTCCCAATCCCTATTAGGAATTAAATAATAGTAATAGTAATAATAATAATAAGACTCCTCTTATTATTTTATATTTAATATTTCCAAAATATTAAATAATAAAAATTAAACTATTTAATTTATTCTATCTCCATAGATTAAATTAAATACACTTAACTTATTATTACGATTATGTCATTTACTTCTTAAATAAATATTTTCCTTTTGCGGTGTGACCCTTTAGGTTCTCCATATTAAACCGGTTGTGAATAAATCAATTAGAACAATTCTAATTTTATTTAAATAAATAAATTAAACTATTTAATTCATTTAAATAAATAATATTTATTCTACAATAAGGGTAAGCCCCCTTAGCGATCAACGACTTTCCAGATAATATAGATTTCAACATTAATCACAAAAGAACCTTTCAGTGAATAGTTACCGTACAATTCAATCCTTCTACCATACAATGTCCCAATTAAATATAAGACATGGAATTACTATCAAGTCTTATTTTATTTAATTATATGTATTTCGATTCTGAAATGCACAACTCTGATTAATGCAAATTAGAAACTCCTTTCTAATTTCATTCTGCTTTGGCCAAAGACTTCTGAGTCGTCATTTATCGAATCATATAGGACATTCTCTCCTTTTACTAGAAGTGGTAGATTCTTTGTTGATCATTCACCTATCTCCATGTATAACTTATTATACCCAATCATACCCTTTGATATACCCTAAAGGTCTTAAGGGACATGTCAAAGTATAACTCATCATACACAAGGTACTATGATGATCTCAAGTCCAAGGATCACTTGTACTACTATCACTAGAGGAATTCCTATTGACAGGCGAGTAAAACTCCATTAGGTATTCCTTAGCGAGCCACGTTCAGTGAACTTATTCTCTAATAAGCACCTACATACTTGCTTTAGTGTCTCCACACAAATGATTATGAGATCAATCATCCTCTTCATAAGAGCAAGCAACGTATGTACTAATCTATCCGGATTCACTAATCCCCTTTTTAGTAATCCATCGATTAGGAACAATTTTAGTTTGTGAGCTATCTTGAATTTAGATCTCATTAGCATGATCACCATCATGATTCTAAAAGCATTGCTCAAAACTATGGGTTTATCACATTTAATATAACAGCACTATGTAGATAAAGTAAAATGCCTTTAACAATCGAATAAGATTACAAAGTATATGCTACATCATATCTAATATGATTGGCTTGTGTGCATACTACTTTCAATCTCCCACTTGCACTAAAGCCAATCGTCATGGTATCTAATACCCTTCTTCTCTAAGTGACGATCATCCTGTTGTTTGGATAAAGCTTCAGTAGATGGATATGCAATGTTGTTCTTGAGAGTCCACTATCTCTATAGTGACTTATCCTCTTTCAATGATTCCACTAATCAAATGAAAGTGTCGCAACACATGTTTGACTCTAAGATGAGACTTAGGAACTATTCCTAGTTCTGTGATGAACTTTTCATCCAAACAATCAACTTGCAGCTTCATTTACAGCTATATACTTTGTCTTTTTCACTAAATGTGACACCCCCAAATCCAGGTACTTAATTCCCACTGATTTGGTGTTCACTATAACATACAATCACATCTAACTACCCATAATCAAAAACAATTAAATAAACTTAAAGAATTATCTTCCCAAAATGGGTTACATCTCCAAGCTATTAAATAATCAAATCCCAGGTTATCATAACCTTAATACATTAAATGCGGAATAAAATATAGTCTAAAATAAGTCTGGTACAAATATTCATCAATTAAATAATAAATCTATAACTATTTCTGCATCTTGCCCTTGCCCTTACTGGTGGACGGCTCGTCCTGCTTCTCGGGCTTTGCTGAAATGTTTAGTGCAAGAGTGAGCAAACAATTGCCCACAAGAATGATAACAATAACTTTTAATTGAAATAGAGTTCAAATGAGAAGCAATGATTTTCTGAAGTTAATCAATAAGTAATCAAAGTTTGAATATATCTGAGGGTCTCAAGACCTCGAACTATGTCCTAGGTTAGCAAGTATTTCTACCGTAACCTTTAACAGTCTTAAAGACTATAGATGGACCTTCGTCTCGTACTCAGGGGGATCAGCCCTTTGTACAATGTATTGTGCACAAACATTTTAACGCTAAGCGTAATAATCCCCTATGATAGGGTTGTTCATCTCAGTTTATAATAAGAGTTCGTACCAAAAAGAACTTGGCTTGGAACAAGTTTAGATAATCTAAGTTTTTGAAACGCTCATCAACTAAGGACTAGCTGAATCAATAATGGTTTGCTAGTCTAGTTATTCGATAAAGTTTATATTCGAAGTTTGAATGATAGTCAATAACTGAATAAATAATATCTGGAACAAAATATAATTATTCAACATAATATCAGCCTTGCTTGAATAACAATAAGCTAAGGATAATTAATTCACTCAAAGGAAGCAAACTTGTTGAAATAATAACAAGCTTAAGAAATAAATAACTTGCTATAACAATTTAACAAGTTTAGAGAAAGAAAACTTGCCTCAAGCGTAGATTACAAATTAAATAATTCACGATCCTTAAATCAACCTATACAATTAATTATAAAATGGTAACATAAATTAGTTACAAATTTATAATCACTTTAGGTTCCTTTTACCTAATTATAGTATCTCATTTAGCATACTTTAGACAACAAATGCTAGCTTAGCAACCATCTTGGTAATACATTAGTCACATTAATATAAGTTTAATTATGCATCATAATTTCCCCAGAAAAGAAAATAATAAATTTTTTTTTTAAAAACAGTAGCGTTTCTCGCCGGGGCGAGAAAAACTTAATGAAATCGTCGCCGGGGCGAGGATGTCGCCGGGGCGGCGTTTGGCTTAACAATTTTGTCGCCGGGGCGACTCTGTCGCTGGGGCGAAGAAACCAGTTCATTTCTATCGCCGGGGCGATAGACTTGACTGTCGTCTTCCCCAGCTCGCGAACCAGTGAAAACTTAGGCCAATTTGGCCAAAATTTTCCGAATTCTACCATCCAGAAAACAAGTTAAATATACCCAAACATCATATATGCTAGAAAACAATTACCCAACATGTTTCTAACTAATCTAAGCATTATGAAACACATAATCAATCAATTTTAAAACCAAAAATTCACTGTTTTATAAAATAACCATGTTTTTGCCATTTTCATAAAACAAAGCTCTGTAAATTCATTTTTTAACCAATTAAAACCATTTTTCTTGCATTATTCATGTTTTTCATCAAATAATCATAAACAATTATCAATTTACCGATTAATAACCAATTAGAGCATCAATTTTCATACATATATACAATTCATAAAGTAAACTCTGTAAAAACTAAAAACTCAATTCTAAAGCATGTTTTCATGGATTAATACCTCTAAATTAATTGTTAATCATCATATAATCATCTAACACATGCGTTCTAACATTTTTAACCAAGTAATTCATGAATTTAGCATATAAATTCATATATAGAGAAAATAAAACATAGTAAATAGTTTATACCTTCAAATTCTTAGAAATTTGATTAAGCTTCCTTGGTTTTGGAAATTCTTTCTCCAATCTCCAAGCTTCTCTCTCAAATTCTCTCTTTTCTCTCAACTCTCAAATTCTCAAGCTCTGCTCTCTGTTTTCTCTCAAACTCTGATGTTCTTCTTCTTTTCTCTCTGTTCTTCTCTTTTCTTTTCTTTCAACTGACGTACTTTCTTTTAAAAAATAAAACTGATGCAAATTAAAAACTAAAATAAAAACTGATACTTAATACAATAATAACGTATCATCAGTTATAAAATTTCAAAAGCCATAAGGCTTGTTTGGCAAAGCAAGATTAAAATAATCCATTATTCTAACTAAAGGCTTGTTTGGCAAAACACAAATAAAATAACTCATTTTTCCAACTAAAGGTCATAAGGCCTAGTTTGGAAAAACAAAATTAAAACTCCTTTCATTTATTTTAATAAACCAATATAACATATAGTTTAAAATGTCACACATTTAATTCAATTGAACTTATTATTAAATAAATTCAATTAAATATAATTAACTCAAATAATAATTTCATTTAACAAATAACAATAATACCAAATAAATTCTCTTATTCAAATAAACCTTTTCATCATCTAATTTAATCATTAAATTAAATTAGAATAAACATAACAAATCACATTTAAATAATATTTAACATTATTAAATTCAACAAATACCCACATTAAACTCAATAAATTAATAAAAATATTTATATAACTCAATAAATATTTTTATTCAATCATAAAAATTGCATTCGTTACATCTTTCCCTCCTTAAAAGGATTCTGTCCCCAGAATCACAACGCAATTAAATCGTCCGTTACATTCTCCCCTCCTTACAAAGATTCTGTCCCCAGAATCGCAATATATATAATTAAACAAACAATTGAGGGTAATTCTGCATCATTTGCTCTTCGAGTTCCCACGTTGCTTTCTCAGCATTGTGGTTCCTCCATATTACCTTTACAGAAGGTATCACTTTACTTCTAAGGACTTGTTCTTTCCTGTCCACTATTTGTACAGGAACCTCTTTATAAGACAAATCTTGCTCAAACTGTATCGGTTCATACTCTATGACATGTTTATAATCAGACTTATACGGTCGTAGCACCGATATGTGGAAAACATTGTGGACGTGGCCTAACTCAGGAGGTAAAGCTACCTCATAAGCGACCTCACCCACCCGTTTCAGTACTTCAAAGGGTCCAATGAATCGCGGACTTAGTTTACCCTTCTTTCCAAATCTGATTTTCCCTTTCCAGGGAGATACTTTGAGAAACACGAAGTTGCCGACCTCAAATTCACGATTTTGTCGGTGCTGGTCAGCATACTTTTTCTGCCTGTCTTGAGCGGCTATCAGTCTGGCTCTTATTACTTGAACAATCTCAGCAGTTTGTTGCACCAGCTCGGGTCCTAATAGTCGACGTTCACCAACCTCATCCCAGCATAACGGAGTTCTGCATTTCCTTCCGTACAACGCTTCGTAGGGTGGCATGCCGATACTGGCGTGATGACTGTTGTTGTAAGCAAATTCGACCAAAGGTAAATGATCATCCCAGTTGCCCTTGAAATCCATGACACACGCTCTCAGCATGTCCTCCAACGTTTGAATTGTTCTTTCACTCTGGCCATCGGTTTGAGGATGATAGGTTGTACTCATTCGCAACTGTGTCCCCAAACAAGTTTGCAGACTCCTCCAAAACTTTGATGTGAACCGTGGATCCCTGTCTGACACTATTGATACTGGAACACCGTGCCTCGAGATAATTTCTTTGACATATAAGTTCGCCAGCTGATCTAATGTGAATCTGACTTTGATTGGTAAAAAGTGCGCTGATTTCGTCAGTCGATCCACTATGACCCATATCGCGTCATATCCCTTCTGAGTAGCTGGAAGACCTACCACGAAATCCATCGTGATATGCTCCCATTTCCATTCTGGTATCTCCAAAGGCTGTAGCAAACCACTTGGTCGTTGATGTTCTGCTTTTACTCTTTGACAGGTTAGGCACTTCGCAACACACTCAGCAACCTCTCTTTTCATGTTTGGCCACCAGAAATGGTTGGCGAAGATCTTGGTACATCTTCGTAACTTCCTGGGGTGAACCGAAAATCTTGAACTATGGGCTTCGGTCAAAATCTCTTCTCTGATCTTTAGTTCTGCCGGAACCCAAATTCGGCCTTCGAATCTAAGCAGTCCTTCGGTGTCAACTTTGTATTTAAGCTTTTCTCCCTCAAGCAATCTTTTTCGTATCTCAACATATTCCTCATCTTTGAGTTGCGCTTCCTTCACTTTTTCCACCAGAGTTGGTTGGGTTTCTATCTGAAATAATTTTTCGGTCGACTCAATCTGATTCTTCACTTCTAGTTCCAACTTAGCCATTTCCTCCACGAGCTTTTCCTGAGCGGTTAACAAAAACAATTTCTCCCGACCCTTTCTGCTCAAAGCGTCTGCAACCACATTGGCTTTTCCCGGATGGTATAGAATTTCACAATCATAGTCCTTGATTAACTCTATCCATCTCCTTTGCCGCATATTCAAATCTTTCTGTGTAAAAATATACTTCAGACTTTTATGGTCTGTGTATATTTCACACTTCTCCCCATAGAGATAGTGTCGCCAGATTTTCAGAGCAAACACCACAGCTGCTAACTCTAAGTCATGGGTCGGATACCCTTTTTCATAGTCTTTTAGTTGGCGCGATGCATATGCAATAACCTTTCCATTCTGCATCAACACACAACCAAGTCCCTTATGCGATGCGTCGCTATTACACCACAAAATTTCCTGTATCATCTGGCAAAGACAATACAGGTGCCGAACTTAGTCTCTTCTTTAGTTCTTGGAAACTCTCTTCGCACTTCTCCGTCCAAACAAACTTCACTGATTTTCTTGTTAAATTCGTTAACGGAGTGGCGATTCTCGAGAAATCTTGAATAAAACGCCTATAATATCCTGCCAAACCTAGGAAACTCCTCACTTCTGACGGTGTTTTCGGCTGATCCCAGTTTATCACAGCTTCGACTTTTGATGGGTCTACCGATATTCCGTCCTTATCAACCACATGCCCAAGAAATTGCACACGTTCCAACCAAAATTCGCACTTTGAAAATTTTGCATACAATTTATCTTTCCTTAACGCCTCTAATGTCACCCTCAAATGCTCGACGTGTTCTTCCTGAGTTTTGGAATATACGAGGATGTCGTCTATAAACACCACTACGAATTTATCCAGAAATGGTTTGAACACCCTATTCATTAAGTCCATGAATGCTGCAGGCGCATTCGTTAAACCAAATGACATAACCAAAAACTCATAGTGACCATATCTAGTCCGAAATGCCGTCTTTGGTATATCCTCCTGTCTCACCTTCAACTGATGGTACCCACTTCGTAAATCTATCTTTGAAAAGTACCTTGCCCCCTTCAGTTGGTCAAACAGGTCATCGATCCTTGGCAACGGATACTTGTTTTTGATCGTGACCTTGTTCAATTCTCTATAATCCAATGCAAAGACGCATTGATCCATCCTTCTTCTTAACAAACAATACCGGCGCTCCCCACGGCGAAACGCTCGGTTGAATATACTTTTTATCTAGCAACTCCTGTAGTTGCGCCATCAAACTCCTTTAATTCCACTGGAGCCATTCGATACGGGGCCTTCGATATATAGGGGCCGTTCCCGGTGCTAAATCAATCATAAACTCGATTTCCCTATTCTGGCGGTAATCCTGGTAAATCTTCAGGAAACACGTCCACGAAATCTCTAACCACTGGTATCTCTTCCAACTTTGCACCTTCCTTTCGCATATCAACTATGTAGGCTAGATACCCTACACAGCCTTGCCTCAACATCTTTCTGGCCTGCATCATCGTCAGACAACTCGCTTGTCTAGGCGATTTGCTACCATAAAATACAACCTTTGACGGAGTCATAAGGTTTATACACTTCTTTTGACAATCAATAACTGCCCCATGATTAGTCAACCAATCCATACCCAATATAACGTCAAACTCCCCAAGTCGGATTGGGATCAAGTTTACCGTCGTTATCTGACCCTTAATATCTATTTGACAGTTCTTGTGGATAAGTTTAACAGGAATTATTTCCCTATTCGCAATCTCTATGTTCATAGGGTAATCTAGTTCTTCCTGGGGTAATTCTAAGTTCTTAGCAAAATCATCGGATATAAATGAGCAAGTAGCACCCGAGTCAAACAATACATAAGCATTAATATTATTGACTGGAATGATACCTGACACCACATCCTTTGACTGCACAGCGTCCTGCATCGTCATGTTGAACGTTCGAGCGGTAGGTCGGTTGGGCTGTGTCGGTCCGGTGATAGTCAGATTACCTCCACCGCTGCTCCCTTTGCCTGCACCAGCTCCTCCTGTAGCTGTTTTCTTAGGGCACTCTCTGGCAAAGTGATCCTTCGACCCGCAAATGAAACATGCTCCTTTCTTCGGATTAGGGCAATTTGGTGAAATATGGCCCTCTTGTCCACAGTTGAAGCACACCCGCTTACCCTTCAAACAAGCACCCATATGGCTCTTCCCACAGTTGCTGCACACCTCTATCTTCTTCTTCTGATTACCCTGCTGACTTCCCACAGAGTTACTATCATTCCACTTCCTTTTCTGATTACTGCCCCCATGGCTACCACTTGCTTTGTTTTCATTCTCATTCTTCTTTTTCTTCTGCTCCTGGTTGTACTTTGACCGAGCATCACTGCCTCCTTCAGCGATAATTGCCTTTTCTAGCACTGCCGCAAATGAACTTAGTTGAAACAACGAAACTCTACTATATAACCAGGGTTTCAGTCCCTGCTCAAATCTCCTAGCCTTCCGCTCATCCGTGTTAACCTGATATGGCGCAAACCTTGCCAGCTCATTGAACTTTGCAGCATATTCAGGTACCGTCATAGTACCTTGCTTCAGCTCTAGGAACTGCACTTCCATCTGGTTCTGCGCGCTTACTGGGAAGTATGTCTCGAAAAATATTTCTTTAAACCGCTCCCACGGTATTATACCCTGACCACCACGAGTTTTGTTTGCCTGCCACCAGTAGCTGGCTTCTGATTTCAGCATGAATGTCGCAAATGCCGTTTTCTGGTCTTCACCGACTCTGGCGACATCGAACACTTTCTCCATCTCCATGATCCATGTTTGAGCTTCAATCGGATTCATGGAGCCCTGAAATTCTGGAGGTCCGACAGCCTTGAAGTCTTTGAAGGTCGTGGCCTGCGCTTGGGGTTGGTTCGCAAAGGCTCCCGTTAACAAATTTACCAACTGCTGCATGGGATTAGCGTTGGCTTCTTCATTATTGGTAGATCCCTCTGGGGTCTGTTGACGTGTTGGTTGTCTTCTTTGCGGCATTTTACTGTTAGGAATTCTCGTTATTAGATTATTACTCAATTACCTAAACATTTAAGTCTTAACTTAAACATTTATGAACAACACTTAAATACATAACACATCTGATAAACTTTCACATTTTATTCATTAACTGCTTTCAGAACATAATACAAATAGTATCGTAGTTATTTACATCAAATCATCTATCCTGAAATCACAAAGTTCCAGGATTACATTCATTATTCTATCACATTAAATCAACTGGGATAAAAAAACTTATTAACTCATAAAATTCATAAAAACAAAACTAATCATAATCTATGATGACATCCCACGACGTACAGCTTCCTGGCGTTCCTGCTCCATAATGCGTGTCATCATCCTACGATCCATCACATCTGGATGACGATTAGCTCGATCTTGAGCTCTGTCTATGGTAGTATGAAAAATATACTCCATCTCATCAATCTTGGCCTTCTTTGACCGCATTTCACACTCAACACGATCTGCACGATCAGCCTCCCTCAGCCAAGCTGTCTCCGCTCTCGCCCGCTTAGCTGACTTCCTCTTATTTCAACTCATCTCGTACAATCTCATTCCTGGCTATCAACTGTCCGCGTCGATACTCAGACTGTGCTAGCCTCTGCTCAGCCTCTGCAAGACGTGAAGAAAGGTCTTGGATCTCAGCATCCTTCTGCTCTAGAGTGGTTTGACGTTCTGCAGCCTGTTCCTCTAACTCCTCCTTATCACTCTCTACATGAACCAACTTCCACTCCACGTCTCCAAGACGTATGTCTAGCTCCACAATCTCACTGCTCTTCTGCTCCAAATCAGACTGTCGCTCCGCCAGCTGCCTCTCTAATTCCTCCACTCTGTCCTGCAACTCTATGTTGCGATCATACACCTGCTCGTACATCTGAACACCCAAAGTAGATAGTGATATCCCCTCAGGGTCTTCCTCCTCCTCCTCAGCCTCTTCAGGGTCCTCCTCAGGATCCTCCTCAGGGTCCTCCTCAGGATCAGTCTCAGGCTCATACTCGTGACCTGTAACTGTGATCAATGGGGATGGCTCCCGCTGCACTAGCTGCTCGTGAACTACGTGAATATCTCGGGGCTCCTCCTCCCTAATCTGGCTGGGCTCTCCTCTATCAGTCATCCTGACAACAAAATTTTAAGTTTTAATTACTAATCGACAATACTCGATAGTACTCGCGAGCACATAGGTTTATTATTAAATAAGCACATAGCACATAATCGTTTTATTGTCTTTTATGAATTTCCGTAATTCATTCCTTAGAACTCGATAAGAGTTTATCACCACTATATTCTCTATTTTCTAAAAGGCTACTACCCTAAGGTTTTCCCCACCTAAAGGTTCATAACCTATCAGCTCTGATACCAACCTGTGACACCCCCAAATCCAGGTACTTAATTCCCACTGATTTGGTGTTCACTATAACATACAATCACATCTAACTACCCATAATCAAGAACAATTAAATAAACTTAAAGAATTATCTTCCCAAAATGGGTTACATCTCCAAGCTATTAAATAATCAAATCCCAGGTTATCATAACCTTAATACATTAAATGCGGAATAAAATATAGTCTAAAACAAGTCTGGTACAAATATTCATCAATTAAATAATAAATCTATAACTATTTCTGCATCTTGCCCTTGCCCTTACTGGTGGACGGCTCGTCCTGCTTCTCGGGCTTTGCTGAAATGTTTAGTGCAAGAGTGAGCAAACAATTGCCCACAAGAATGATAACAATAACTTTTAATTGAAATAGAGTTCAAATGAGAAGCAATGATTTTCTGAAGTTAATCAATAAGTAATCAAAGTTTGAATATATCTGAGGGTCTCAAGACCTCGAACTATGTCCTAGGTTAGCAAGTATTTCTACCGTAACCTTTAACAGTCTTAAAGACTATAGATGGACCTTCGTCTCGTACTCAGGGGGATCAGCCCTTTGTAAAATGTATTGTGCACAAACATTTTAACGCTAAGCGTAATAATCCCCTATGATAGGGTTGTTCATCTCAGTTTATAATAAGAGTTCGTACCAAAAAGAACTTGGCTTGGAACAAGTTTAGATAATCTAAGTTTTTGAAACGCTCATTCAACTAAGGACTAGCTGAATCAATAATGGTTTGCTAGTCTAGTTATTCGATAAAGTTTATATTCGAAGTTTGAATGATAGTCAATAACTGAATAAATAATATCTGGAACAAAATATAATTATTCAACATAATATCAGCCTTGCTTGAATAACAATAAGCTAAGGATAATTAATTCACTCAAAGGAAGCAAACTTGTTGAAATAATAACAAGCTTAAGAAATAAATAACTTGCTATAACAATTTAACAAGTTTAGAGAAAGAAAACTTGCCTCAAGCGTAGATTACAAATTAAATAATTCACGATCCTTAAATCAACCTATACAATTAATTATAAAATGGTAACATAAATTAGTTACAAATTTATAATCACTTTAGGTTCCTTTTACCTAATTATAGTATCTCATTTAGCATACTTTAGACAACAAATGCTAGCTTAGCAACCATCTTGGTAATACATTAGTCACATTAATATAAGTTTAATTATGCATCATAATTTCCCCAGAAAAGAAAATAATAAATTTTTTTTTTTAAAAACAGTAGCGTTTCTCGCCGGGGCGAGAAAAACTTAATGAAATCGTCGCCGGGGCGAGGATGTCGCCGGGGCGGCGTTTGGCTTAACAATTTTGTCGCCGGGGCGACTCTGTCGCTGGGGCGAAGAAACCAGTTCATTTCTATCGCCGGGGCGATAGACTTGACTGTCGTCTTCCCCAGCTCGCGAAACCATGTGAAAACTTAGGCCAATTTGGCCAAAATTTTCCGAATTCTACCATCCAGAAAAACAAGTTAAATATACCCAAAACATCATATATGCTAGAAAACAATTACCCAACATGTTTCTAACTAATCTAAGCATTATGAAACACATAATCAATCAATTTTAAAACCAAAAATTCACTGTTTTATAAAATAAACCATGTTTTTGCCATTTTCATAAAACAAAGCTCTGTAAATTTCATTTTTTTAACCAATTAAAACCATTTTTCTTGCATTATTCATGTTTTTCATCAAATAATCATAAACAATTATCAATTTACCCGATTTAAGAACCAATTTTTTAAGAGCATCAATTTTTATACATATATACAATTCATAAAGTAAACTCTGTAAAAACTAAAAACTCAATTCTAAAGCATGTTTTCATGGATTAATACCTCTAAATTAATTGTTAATCATCATATAAATCATGTAACACATGCGTTCTAACATTTTTAACCAAGTAATTCATGAATTTAGCATATAAATTCATATATAGAGAAAATAAAACATAGTAAATAGTTTTATACCTTCAAATTCTTAGAAATTTGATTAAGCTTCCTTGGTTTTGGAAATTCTTTCTTCCAATCTCCAAGCTTCTCTCTCAAATTCTCTCTTTTCTCTCAACTCTCAAATTCTCAAGCTCTGCTCTCTGTTTTCTCTCAAACTCTGATGTTCTTCTTCTTTTCTCTCTGTTCTTCTCTTTTCTTTTCTTTCAACTGACGTACTTTCTTTTAAAAAAATAAAACTGATGCAAATTAAAAACTAAAATAAAAAACTGATACTTAATACAATAATAACGTATCATCAGTTATAAAATTTCAAAAGCCATAAGGCTTGTTTGGCAAAGCAAGATTAAAATAATCCATTATTCTAACTAAAGGCTTGTTTGGCAAAACACAAATAAAAATAACTCATTTTTCCAACTAAAGGTCATAAGGCCTAGTTTGGAAAAACAAAATTAAAACTCCTTTCATTTATTTTAATAAACCAATATAACATATAGTTTAAAATGTCACACATTTAATTCAATTGAACTTATTATTAAATAAATTCAATTAAATATAATTAACTCAAATAATAATTTCATTTAACAAATAACAATAATACCAAATAAATTCTCTTATTCAAATAAATTATTTATTCAAATAAACCTTTTCATCATCTAATTTAATCATTAAATTAAATTAGAATAAACATAACAAATCACATTTAAATAATATTTAACATTATTAAATTCAACAAATACCCACATTAAACTCAATAAATTAATAAAAATATTTATATAACTCAATAAATATTTTTATTCAATCATAAAAATTGCATTCGTTACACTAAACCAACAACTCTTTGCTGTTTGGAACCTTTTCAATTCACTGCACCACCTTTTAAGGTAACGATTTACCTTAAAGTGGATTTGTTATCGTCTTGGTCAGTCTGAAAAACTTGAGTCTGTTTAGTCCTCTAGTTTTAATTCAGACCTACCATGAATCATAATCACATCTTCAGTACCGGTTAAGTACTTAAAGATGTTTATCACTGTCTTACAGTGATCATCTCCAGAATATGACTGATCAATATCAGGCCTTGTATATTCACTGCATACATGATAGTAACTCATGCGATCTCTCTTTTAATTGGAGACAATTTTAGATAGATACACTCCATGGCTCATCATCATGAGACCTCTCTTGGAGTTTGCCATGCTAAATGCCTTTAGCATCAAATGAATATACGTTCCTTGGGTCAAGCCGAACATCCTTTTAAATCTATCTATATAGACTTATATCCCCAATTTATAGGATGCTCCTCCCAAGTCATTCATGGAGGAATGTTTAGACAATTTTATCTTTACTGATTGTAGCATTGGTGTGTTATTCCTTGTCAGTAGTATATCATCATATAATACCAAAGAATGTCACAGTGCTCCCACTGACCCTTTTGTACACACTAGGTTCATTCTCCTTTTGATAAAATCAAACTCTTTTGATTGTCTCATCAAAACGAATGTTCCATCTTTGAGAAGCTTGCTTTAATCCATTAATGGATCATTGTAGCTTAAAACACGATTTTGCTTCAACCTTTGAAACAAATTCCTCTGGCTGTATCATACATACATTCTCCTCAAGTCTTCATTGAGGAAGGACGTCTCCACATCCATTTTCCCAGATTTCGTAATAAGCTATAATCACAAGCAAAATCCAAATGTACTTGAGCATTACCCGGTAATAAGATTTTATTACAGTCAACTCCTTGACTTGAAAAACCTTTTAAACAGGTCTGGTCTTATAGGTCTCCACCTTGCCATTTGCCCCAGTCTTTCTCTTAAAGACCCATATTCACACTCTAGGCACTAAGCCCTTATGTGGAGTAACCAGAGTCTATACTTGGTTCTCATACATGGAGTCCATTTCGGATTTCATGGTCATCTACCATTTCTCTGAGTATCTTATACTCATAGCCTTATCGTATATAACTGGATCATCATCCTCTATGATGCGTACCTCATCATCATCCTCTATGATGAATCCATACCTCCCAAGTATCTTCGGTACTCTTCCAGATTTACGATTCGGTTGTGGTACAATAGGTCTATCTACAGGTTCCTCGGTTCGACTTAAAGTGCTTTGTGGTTCTTGAACCCCTTCAAGATCTATTACCCTCCCACTAGCTTCTTCAATGATAAACACCTTTATCTAAGAAGGAAGCGTGTAGGATTATAGTAATAATAATACCCTAAACTTCTTTAGGATATCCCACAAATTGCACTTGTCAGATTTTTGTCCCAAACTTATTTTTGAAACCTTTTCACATAAGCTGGACAACCCCTTATCTTAACATATTTAAGACTAGGAATCCTCCCTATCCATAACCTTTATGGAGTTTTGGGGCCGGATTTTTGAGGTTACCTTATCTTGTAGATATACAGCCGTTTCTAGGGCATAACCCCAGATGGATACTAGAATGTCGGTTAAAAATCATTATGTACTGCACCATGTCCAACAAGGTACAATTTCTCCTTTTAGATACACCAATCAATTATTGCGTATCAGGAGGTTTCCATTATGAGAAAATACCATTTTGAGATGATCTAGAAACTTATTGCACAAGTATACTATTCCTCGATCTGATCAAAGAATCTTAATACTTTGTCAATTTGTTTCACTTCTGAATTCTTTGAACCTTTCAAATGATTCAGACTTGTATTTCTTCAAATACACACATTCAACTCTTTGAATGACCATCTCCTTTTTTCTTTTACTAGTTTGTTCAATTTGCCAAAAATTATTTTTCATGTAAGTCAAAGTATACAAAGTCTATCAAGTATTCTTCCAATTTCAAACAAAACATTATTATAAATAGAACAACAATTGTTCTTAAATATAATTACAGAATCTTCCTTGTCCAACAATGAAAAGTTCTAATGTTTCTAATGAGAACTGGAAGATAATAACAATTTATTAACTTAATAGACTTGTCCGTAGGCAAACGCTAAACTATAAGTTCCTACGCTTAAAGTAGCAACCATTGCTCCATTCTACACACGTAAGATTACTAACTCTTTGTTTAGCTTTCTACTTCTGCTTAGTCTCTGCATTGGATTGCATATGTGAGAACTACAGCCGGTATCCAATACCCAAGTAGAACCTTGACTTACAGAAAGATTTATTTTAATCATGAACAAACCTATATCTGTAACCAAAGCTTCACTAAGCTTCTTCTGGTTAGCCTCTGTAAGATTCTCCTTACAGTTTATTTTCCAGTATCCAGGCTTATTGCAGTGGAAGCAAACTCCTTTGCTATCTACATCAGTCTTGTTCTTATTGTCCTTTGTTTTTGTCTTTCCATTTACCTTCTTTGAATTGTTCTTCTTTTAAGAAGATCCTTTGGCCCTCTTCCGCTTCCTGGAAGATTCATCTACCAGTAAGACTTGGTCTTTCTTGGTTGGAAAGTGACTCTTTACAGTTTTCAACATGTTTAAGCAACTCAGTCAGGCTGACATATAGCTTGTTCATGTGGAAATTCACAACAATTTGTGAGAAAGAGTCCGGAAGTGATTGCAAGATCAAATCTTGGATCAATTCTCCATCCATTAAAACCCAGTTATCCCAATTGTTCAATCATATTGATCATTTTAGGACATATATCTGTACTGTAGTGCCATCGGTCATTCTAGATCGGAAGAGCTCCTTAGATATCTGATATCTAATAGTCCTACTTTCCTCACCCTTCAACTCCTTGAAGGTGCCGGAGTACAGTAGGAGCATCCATAGTTTCATGCTGACGCTGAAGCTCGTTACTCATGGATGCGAGCATGATGCATTGAGCCAACTGTGCATCATCTTGCCACTTTCTAAAAGTAGCAATCTCTTCCTCTGAGGCATTGTCTGCAACCATTGCAGGGATAGGTATATTAAGGACATAAGATAACTTTTCAGCCTTGAGAACTATTCTCAAATTCCTTAACTAGTCCGTATAATTCGGTCCGGTTAATTAGCATCTAATATGCTATGCAGTGATAGTGAATTAGACATCGTAAAATTCTATAAATGAATTTGTAATTTAACAACATTTTAGCATACATTCATTTTTAATTAATTACCAAACTAAATTAGGTCTTTATTTTAAATTGGTATCTCCCACTATTTTCATCAAACTATATTACCCTCATTATATAGTTCGGCAATTCTAATTAAAGATTTGCTAGTAAGAATAAGGATCCCATTTCAAATGTATATAGCCTTGTGGTGACACAACAAACGATATATAAATAAATAGGTAGACAACTATTGTCAATTACATCTCTATGTAACTCCTTTCATTTTGCCTCTTAGATTATTTTGATCAAGTGGTGACACATCCGAATAAAAATTATCCAAGTTAAGTCCATCCTAGCACTTCCATATATTCGAAAGAAAAACACTGTCCTTGTGGTGACACAACAAAACAGCATCGTTCAGTCTATGTATAAGCATCAAATGTGATAAAGCAACATCTTAAATATTTTAATACTTGCCTTGTGGTGACACAACAAACTCATATTAAATATTTAATACTCTATCGCTTTACCATGCTAGAAGGCGACGTTCGATATTCCAAATATCTTTGAACGCTTAGGACTTAATATAATTTCTTTGAGGGGTTTGTTATTATTTGTCTCATCTTGTTTAGCGCGCATGCACATATATATATATATAAAATACGCGTCATATTATTTAACATGCGAAGCATGTTGTATAATATATAATATATATATAGTAAGCATGCACATATAGAATACTATATTCTACCCGGATTGATTATGGACTTTTATTCTAGTTTGGTTCACTAGAGCCACCAAGTGAATCAAAAGGTCAAACCTAGGGTGCAAGAACAAAATTTAAATATAACTATTACATTTAAACCCGGGCTCCATTACAAACGGGTCTTCAAGCGCTCCTTGCTCCTTTGTCTCCAATTCTTCAAGTAATTCTAACTAAACCTTATTACATTAAACTATTTACAATAAATAGAAACCTTGATCAGCAGTCAAGGGGAGGTACATAGGAGGAAGATATAATTTACATCAAGAAAAACTAGAGAAGACGAGGTACGCAGACCCCATTTATAAAAAACCCATTCATTCAAGCATCCACTAAAATAAATCCAATCACACATTGGTCAGTAGTCCCATAATCAATCCCTATTTATTATCATACATATCTCCATATGTATCAATAAATAACATTCATCTCATGAATAATAAAAACCATTCCATATATGCATTGATATCATTTAATGGGCACTTAAAGTTTACTAGAAATCCAATTTTGAAACAAAAATAAACTCCTTTATTTTAATCAAAATTTAAATCATAATAAACTTATTTATTTTATTTTATCCAATTTTGAATAAAAATAAACTCTTTTATTTTTAATCAAATTTCAAATCAAAATAAACTCTTTTATTTCAATTAACATGGAAACCAATTTCAAGTTCAAAATAAACTCCTTTATTTTAACTTAAAATTGCTTGGAAAAATAAAATATGTTAAATCCTATTCCTTATCAAAATAAACATCTTTATTTTTAAGGAAACATGAAATCCTATTCCATATGTGAATAAACTCCTTTATTCTAGGAAACATGGAATCCTATTCCATATGTGAATAAACTCCTTTATTCTAGTTAACTTAGAATCCAATTCCAAGTTCAAATAAAACTTTTAATTTTAATTATATTCCAATTCAAAATAAACCTTTTATCTTAATTGAAAATAAATAAAATCAAAATAAAAAATTTTCAAAATCTGGAGATCAGCGCGGCCGCGCTCCAATATGAACTAGGAGTGGCGCGGCCGCGCTGCACCCCAGAAACGTTTTCTGGGTTCAGGCGCGGCCGCGCTCCAGAATGAACTGGAAGCGGCGCGGCCGCGCCGCGTAGCAGACTTCGAAAAAATTTTTGTTCCCCAGAAAATCGATCCAATCGCATACCCATACATACATGGAATCATAATAATTGATAATTAGCACAAGGTTTGTCTTTGATACCATTGTTAGGTTTGTACATAGCGCGAATATGCAATCAAATTACATAAATAGTGCGAAAGCGCGATAAAACGGATTTTAAAATTTTTATACAAACCATCACCATGATCATCCATGTGCTCAATTATCAATTAAACGAAAGAGATAGAGATTAAGAAATTATACCCTCGTAGAACCGTGCTTCCTCGGGTACAAGTTCACCTCCAATTCCTTCGCGTTCTCCTTGAATTTCACCGATTAAATTCCTTCCTTTGATCAACGTTAGCCACCCAAGTGTTTGGCCTCTAGAGGTGATCCACCAAGGAATAATAGTTGTTCAAGAAGATGGGTGTTGGCAAAACCCTAGTTTCTATCTCTATAGAAATTGCAAGTACTCTCTCTCTCCAATTCTTATGGAAGAGTGTGTAAATTGTCTAACCCCAAATCATGATAAGACTCCTCTTATTTATAGATATAGGGAACCCTCCTAAACTATTTAGGATTAGGGTTTTTATTTTAATTAAACTCCTTTAATTAATTGAACTCCTAATCCAATTAGGAATTCATGAGAGAGTACTTCTATTAATTAATTCCCAATCCCTATTAGGAATTAAATAATAGTAATAGTAATAATAATAATAAGACTCCTCTTATTATTTTATATTTAATATTTCCAAAATATTAAATAATAAAAATTAAACTATTTAATTTATTCTATCTCCATAGATTAAATTAAATACACTTAACTTATTATTACGATTATGCCATTTACTTCTTAAATAAATATTTTCCTTTTGCGGTGTGACCCTTTAGGTTCTCCATATTAAACCGGTTGTGAATAAATCAATTAGAACAATTCTAATTTTATTTAAATAAATAAATTAAACTATTTAATTCATTTAAATAAATAATATTTATTCTACAATAAGGGTAAGCCCCCTTAGCGATCAACGACTTTCCAGATAATATAGATTTCAACATTAATCACAAAAGAACCTTTCAGTGAATAGTTACCGTACAATTCAATCCTTCTACCATACAATGTCCCCAATTAAATATAAGACATGGGAATTACTATCAAGTCTTATTTTATTTAATTATATGTATTTCAATTCTGAAATGCACAACTCTGATTAATGCAAATTAGAAACTCCTTTCTAATTTCATTCTGCTTTGGCCAAAGACTTCTGAGTCGTCATTTATCGAATCACATAGGACATTCTCTCCTTTTACTAGAAGTGGTAGATTCTTTATTGATCATTCACCTATCTCCATGTATAACTTATTATACCCAATCATACCCTTTGATATACCCTAAAGGTCTTAAGGGACATGTCAAAGTATAAACTCATCATACACAAGATACTATGATGATCTCAAGTCCAAGGATCACTTGTACTACTATCACTAGAGGAATTCCTATTGACAGGCGAGTAAAACTCCATTAGGTATTCCTTAGCGAGCCACGTTCAGTGAACTTATTCTCTAATAAGCACCTACATACTTGCTTTAGTGTCTCCACACAAATGATTATGAGATCAATCATCCTCTTCATAAGAGCAAGCAACGTATGTACTAATCTATCCGGATTCACTAATCCCCTTTTTAGTAATCCATCGATTAGGAACAATTTTAGTTTGTGAGCTATCTTGAATTTAGATCTCATTAGCATGATCACCATCATGATTCTAAAAGCATTGCTCAAAACTATGGGTTTATCACATTTAATATAACAGCACTATGTAGATAAAGTAAAATGCCTTTAACAATCGAATAAGATTACAAAGTATATGCTACATCATATCTAATATGATTGGCTTGTGTGCATACTACTTTCAGTAACAGGGTACGTCAGTAAGTGTCTCACCTGTCAGCAAGTCAAAGCAGAACATCAGAGACTGAGTGGGTTACTTCAACCACTGAATATACCAGAGTGGAAATGGGAGCATATCACTATGGACTTCGTGGTGGGACTTCCATTTACACAAAAGGGTTGTGATGTTATTTGGGTTATCGTAGACCGATTGACAAAATCAGCACACTTTCTACCGATAAAAATCCGATTCAATTTGAACCAGTTAGCCAAGTTATACATAAAGGAAATTGTTTCACGACATGAAGTGCCGGTGTCAATTGTCTCAGATCAAGATCCACGCTTCACGTCAAATTTTTGGAAGAGCTTGCAAGAGAGAATGGGAACACAGTTGCGACTAAGTACTGCTTACCATCCTCAAACTGACGGACAGAGCGAGCGAACAATACAGATACTAGAAGATATGCTTAGAGCTTGTGTGATGGATTTCAAAGGGAATTGGGAGGACCACTTACCACTCATGGAATTCGCTTATAACAATAGCTATCATGCAAGTATCGGTATGTTCCCGTATGAAGCCTTCTACGGAAAGAAGTGCAGAACACCGTTAAGTTGGGATGAGGTCGGCGAACGACGACTACTAGGACCAGAGTTGGTGCAACAGACAGCTGAAGTGGTCAAGGTGATCAGGGCAAGACTAGTTCCAGCCCAAGACCGACAAAAGAAGTATGCAGATCAACATCGCTAGACGAAAGACTTCAATGTCGGCAGCTACGTGTCTCTGAAAGTGTCTCCCTGGAAAGGGAAGATACGTTTTGGGAAGAAGGGAAAGTTGAGCCTAGGTTCGTAGGACTGTTCGAAGTATTGAGAAGAGTGGGTAAAGTGGCGTATGAGGTAGCCTTGCCTCCTGAACTGGAGCATGTCCACAATGTGTTCCACGTCTCAGTGTTACGACCATACGAGCCCGATTACAAGCACGTGATATCCTATGAGCCCGTTTAAATAGAGAAGGATCTTACGTACGAAGAAATTCCTATTCAAATAATTGATAAGAAAGAGCAAGTATTAAGAAATAAGGTTATATCTTCTGTAAAAGTAGTTTGGCGAAACCACAATGTCGAAAAGACTACATGGGAATTGGAAGATAAGATGAAGGAGAATTACCCTCAACTTTTTGTTTAACCTTGTACGGTGATTCTGGGGACAGAATCCTTATAAGGGGGGAGAATGTAACGATCAGAAATTTTAGATTTCCTTATAACCCGAGTTATGTATGAATAAAATGAATTTTTATTTTTTAGTTATATTTATCTGTGTTACGTGTTTAGAGTTGTGTTGCAGCCTAGAAAATGTGCATATGTTAAATTTTATGTGTTGTTGTGTCGTTGGAGTGAAAAAATCGATTTTACGAAAATTCGTAAAATCACTATTCACATGGCACGTTTCCCGAGGCACTATTCACGAGCACTATTCACGCCCGAATATTTTTGCGTCTCTTTCAATTTCTATTAATTTTGTTAAGGCGTGTATGCGAAGAAATAATTTTTCCAAGCGGCGGGAATTTTATTCGAGCTGCTGCGTGATTTAATTCGTATCCGAAATGTGTTATATTGGTGTTCTGAATAAATGGACAAATTCCATAATAAATATTTTTACGCGTCCTAATAATTTATGGGAGCACCCATTTTAATTTTGGGTAGAATTATTTACCAAATTTGGTACAAAAGTGGGAGTATTCGGATATATTTATTTGTGTATTCGAATTAACTAGAGAGGTAATTAAGCCTCAACCAATTAGGAGAGAGCACTAATTGAATTAGCCAATCAGATGAGGGGGTTAGACCGTCACAGTACACCAAACATGGGATTGTTAACTTCACAAAACATCCTCCTCAAATTCATTTTCAAGAGCTCGGGCGAAGCATTTTCTGCATATCAATACATTCCTTCTGAAGCCACCTTATCCTCCCATCAGCTCATTTTCCTTCTCTTCAAACCATCAGCGTACTTCCCATTTGCAAGCAAGGATAGAGAATACAGAGAGAGAGAACTATAGAGAGAGAAAGAAGAAAATTTGAAGAAGAAGAAGAAGAAATGAGCTTACGGGAAGAAGAAGGGAAGAAGAAGAGGATGCACGGGAGCTAGAGGAAGGAGAAGAAGATCCTAGTAGCTTTCATAGCACCCTTAGAAGTAAGAGTAAGAGATAAAATCATCTTTCCTCCATTGTTCAAGTTTTTGAGTTTTTGAAGCTTTCTTGATGGGTTTTGAGTTTCTGGAGATTTTTGGTTGTTATTGTTGGTTGTGGTTGCTTAATATTGTTACCAAGACACCTTTTAAGCTATTAATACCATTAAAGTGGAACAAAAACGAAGAGAAATCCGAACCTTGGCTTAAAGGATGAACTTTGGACATTTTTGGACTTTTGGACCTTTGGACCGTTAGAGGACTGTAAAGCCTTGATGGTGTGATTATTTTGATTATTTGTTGTTATATTATTATACTTCCATGAGTTGTGAAGATAACCTAGTTGGAATGAACCAAAAAGATGCTAAAACGAAGTCACAACTATGATTTGAGTAAAATGCATCATGACTGCGAAAAACAGAGTATGCAGTTTACGTTTTGGCTTAAGATTTGGTAGTGTTAGCATCTATGGGTTGTCTTACATTTTTGATATGTTGTAGCCCTGTGTCTTATGAATCCATAGAGTCCGTAACGGACCAAATTGATCGAGTATAAAGGGAGATATAGGAGCTAGAGCGGACAGAGGTCTTAACCTCGCGATTCTGCAATTGCAGAATCTGGGCTACTACATGGCGCTGTTCCGCGCCTGGTCCGGGTCGGGTCAGGCTGGACTGGGTCAGGTCAGGGCGGACCGGATCGGGTCGGGTTAGATCCAGTGAATTTTTCACGCGAGTCCAAAACTTATATTTTTGTACAAAATGATTAGAGACGCTTATTAATTGTACCCTATTAATCGTTAAAGACTTAGTTAATTTATAAAGCAGAAATCATTAGCCGAATTATAATTCCCGTTTGGTAGTCGTAGTGGCAATTAATGTATTTTGATGATGTGATGACTGTATTGAACCTAGTCCTTACGTAACTAATATTTATGACGATTTTAATGAACTGTAGGGTATTATTTTTGAAGGACGATTAACGTCAAGATTTTAACGCGCGCGCAAGGCAAGTTCCTTACTCAACCCTTATTTAATTGTGCGAGTTTTTCTTAACTCATTTATCTATCGAGCAAGTCTCCTATCTTATTCAAGTTATTATTGTGTAAGCTTACTTACCCTACTCAAAATTATATTCAAGCAAATATTATTTATTGAGCAAGCTTATTGAGTTTCTTGACTCCATTCAAGTTACTTATCAATTTAGCAATTAGTGTGCTAGTATTCATACTTTTATTCAAGTATTGCAATGAAAGCCCATTTCATGCAATGTTATATATTGCGTGATTCCAAAGATTATGAATTGTTATTCATTCAAGATATTATTGATGCTATTATGCATGTTGTTAAACCTTAAAGTTCATTATTCCATAAACTGTTTGAAAGCTATGTCAAAGTTAATTGTTCCAGCTAGACACTTATTGATTTGTTTATTAAAGTGAGGTTAAGTCCTCCAACTATTATTGTTGTTAAGTAAAACTGTCTGATCAAATTGTTTTGGTCCGGACTCCCATGTAAAGCTGAGAAGAACAACCCTCAAAGCAGGGGAAATTATATACACGTTGGGGAACTGACACGCGCGTAAATGGAAAATGTAAGGCTTATGCATAACGCCAGGTACCTTAGGCTGATCACCTATTGTACCAGTTTTGTGGATTATCGGATCAATTTCCAGTGATTCTAGATAGAGTTCGGTGCCTTGGTGCTCACTCAGTATTGATTAGTCCCTTTCTTTGGGAAACTTTAAAATCCTTGGATACTTCAGAAATCCTTCGGTTCATAGCAACCACTATAACGGTGGTAAAAGAAGTTGTTTATTTCCTCGAGTTAGCTAATTTTTTACTCCTGTGAGCTAAAGTCATTCACGTGATTATTCACTGCTATTATACTTGCGGGGCAAATTTGTTGCTCACCCTTGCTTTCTTTAAAACATTTCAGTTAGTGCGGCACGTGGCGAGAGCTCAGGAAAAGATAAGGGAAAGGGGAAAGCTACTGATTAGTTGTATTTTGTTGTTCTAGAATTACCGTTTGTATTAAGACTTATTAATTGACGTTGTGTATTAAGACATATTTACCCTTATGTATTATGTTATGTTTTGTTGTAGTCTTGGTTTTGAGACTTGGGACAGGATTATTTATGTTATATCAATGTAAATATTCCTTTATTCCGCTATAAGTTATCGATTGTATCATGCTTGTATTAGATAGTGATGAACCAGGTCCGTGGCTCAGGTGACCCAGATTTGGGGGCGTCATATTAAATCCACCACATCAATCACATAACACATATACATTCATATAGTCAAACCTGACACATATCATAATAAGAAATTTATTTATTAAATTCTTATTTTAATAATTCACCGTTGTAGATTGTTTTGGAGGCATAGTTGAGAACCCTTGGAAAATTCTGAGATAACACTTTGACATTTAAAAATTTTGTGAATGTCCAAGTGATGAAGCTCATATCTCTATGCGCCCCATTGCTCTCACCAAAAGCATGACAGGAAGGAAATAGAATAGTAAGTCACTATTGCTATTATAGATAGTGGTCCTTCTGTTTATTTCTTCTCCTGAATTCCAGTTGTGTAGAGCCTTGCCTAAGAATTCCACACACATACGCCCTGATCCTGTCCCTATATAGATTAGGGGGCTTTATATGAAGTCTTTGGTTGCTCCCCCTTAAATGAAGGAACTTCTCGCTTAACGACAGGTGGGCTTGCCTCTCTTCCGATGTCCAGTACAACTGATTTAATGATTTTTGTAAGCACCAATGAATCATAGGAAGAGCTAGGTTGTGCAACTTGTGCCTCCCCCTTAAAAGTAGTGTCAGCTGAAGTTGCTAATTCTGGGGTTTTCTTTTTCTTCTTCTTCTTTTCTGCATCCTTCAACCTCTTCTCTAACTTCATTTTTAATTTTCGCTTCTTTGCCTCAGGTTTAGATATCTTCATAGCCGTCTCTTCATCATCTTCTTGTGGCCTCGGCACGTCAGCCATCCCAGCCAAATCATCACCTTCCATTGGCTCTAGCTCGGAGGTTGTCCTAGCCATCTCATCATCAATTATTGGCTCTGGCTCTAAGGCCATCTCAACCATCTTTTCATCAGCTGGTGTATCTATTTGCTCTACGATCGGCTCATTAGACACAGACTCTTTAATTTGGACGAGCCTGTCAGACTTAGCCATTTTATCAAATCTTCGCTTCTTTATTTGCCTTTTATCGCATTTAGCAAGGGATAGACCTTCCTTGGCAGCAATTTTAGTGTCCCGTCTATTTCAGTGTTCTGTCTATCAATCTCTTCAATGATCTCTTCAGCTTGTTCTTTGACAGTCTTGGGAGGAGGTTGAATAACTGTCTTCCTTAAGCACTTGCCTTTCCATCCCTTTTTCTTTACTAGTTGAGAGAGAGAAATTGAATAATCCCTCATCTCAGAAACATCAGTTTCAATCTGAGAGTCCTTAAGAATCTCCTTCTTTCTTACTTCTTCTTTAACTTCTTCTTAGGGGGCTTCTCTATTGTGGAAACTAAGGCCTTAGGAACTTGAGGGGCTGTAGAGCCCTGAGAGGTCTCTTTCAAATCTCCAACCTTTTTCTCACCCTTATTTCTCCTTTTAAGCTCTCTCATTCCCTTATCTTCTTCACTAGACCCTGATTCTTGCTCCGCGACCTTCCTCTTCAACTTGGTTATTGCGAGCTTCTGCACCTCGCTGAGGGTCCTTTCACTACCCTCAGACTGCTTTAACCTCAGGATCTCAACTGGATTCCTCTTTCAGTTATCAAACAACTTCTTGGTCATCTTCTTTTTTACGTTGAGAGCATCTCCCTCCCGGTCCGCAAGGTAATTTTTAGCCTCTTCTTCAAGAGAATGCTAATAAGCCTCCTATAGAACATATTGGGAAGGGGCTTTCCTTCTTTTCTTCTTCTTCTCAGCGTCACTGAACCATTTTGAGATCTAGTCCATCAACACAGCTCCAAAGTTGACTTGCTTCCCCATCACTATGACTACCATTATCTTCAGCTGGAGCTCGCTGACGGAGTCGTGGGCTGAGTCCTTGCAAAGGATGCACTTTCCGATGATGTGGGCAAGGAACTCATAATTCTAGGGAACTCCTTTTTCTTCATTCCCTTGAGATGTGGATTCTTTTTGTACCCCATCAGCTCCAGCCCAGACTTCATATCCACATCATCAAAGGTAGTGATTCCTTCGGTCATGAACCCCATAAGATGGTTCAACTCCGACACCTTGTAGGTGCGCTTGATATCCTTCACCCTTGTTGTAATGACCCCATTAGCACAGGAGCCAATAAGATAAAACTCTTCGACTCGCTCGGTGAAGATCCTTGTGGCTTTGTTCAAGGCTTCATAGAATCCCGCCTTTTGCATAAGAGCCAGAACGACACGAAATTGAGCATCTACTCCTTCAAACTCTTTAAAGCATAGTTGGTTTCCGGAGATGACTTGGTAGTTTGACATTTTCTTGGTATTGATTTGATCTAAAAAGGAACGAAAGTTGTCTAAGTTTGAAGATTTTAGTAAAAACTAAGGCTAGAGAGAGAAAATTTGAATGTTAAAAGTCTCAGATCAAATGAATAGTAAAGGTTAGATTGATGAGTGGGAAATATACCCATGATTTAGATATTCATAGACTTGATATATTGTTAGTTTTTGAGTATTTTAGGATATTTTTATTTGTTTAATTGCATTTTGCTGGTTAGGGCAAGGCAAGAGGGCAAAACAGGTTTTTTGGCATCATTAAGGGCATTTTGGTAATTTCAGCAAAGAAGACCAGCGTCGGGGCGCTAGTCTTAGTATTAACCCAGCGCCGGGGCACTGGGAGTCAGGAAAAGCTAGCGAGTTATTTGGCAAGGTTGGGCTTTTGGAAGTTAGTTTACTACTCTAATTAGGATTCTTGATAAAGCTGACTTTGGAGAGGTAGCTATATATAGAGAGTGGAGGATTTGTCATGGTGTACACACGGAGATTAATTTTCAGAGCTGAGCAAGGAGATTGGAGATCGAAACAAGCATCGTAAAGAATTCAAATTGGTGGATTGAAGAGTGAAGATTTTATTGAGTTTTCTTTTAATCTTTTCTCTCTAATTTGTAATTAATTACGATGACTTATTTTAGAATTCTAGTTTTTATTTTTAGCATGAACTAAACTTTCAATTAAGGCTACAGTTGAACCAATTTTGCTTATGGATTAATTATCTAATTAATTCTAGTTATTTATTCAATTCGAGTCTATTTTATTATGTGCTTAATCATTAATTATCTCGCTAATAATTAGCGGGATACTTTAGATGAATTCGGGAGATGAAATCTAGGGTTAGATCTAAATAAGATAGCATGTATTCTTAATTATTTGCATGTGTTAAATAATTAGGGTTGTGAAGTGAATAGGAATATCTCTTTGCTACATGTAACTATTGGGAATTGATGCTTAATAAATTTAATTCTTTAGTTTTGCATAGGAATATTGCAGAATTTATTGAGTTAGATAAATTTATTTGATCACTTGGAAAAAGGCTTATAAATAATTTTGAATTCCTATTAACAACTCCATTGAATTGAATAATTGGATGACATGAATAAATTGGTTTATATTACATAATTGGGGATATTGTAGTCTTAAGCCTTAAATATCTGAACTTCAATCTTTGTTTTAGTTTATATTTTTAGATTTAATTAATTTAGTTTTATTCAATATTCAAATTTGTGATCACTTAATAAAATAGGATTAATATAAAATTGGTAATTGAGAATATAAATTGTAATATTTCTCTGTAGGAACGACACTCTTTTATCACTTTATTACTTTTTGACCGTGCACACTTGCACGTAATTGTCATTATCTAAATTGGACAACATAGATTAAAAAATTTGAACTATATAAGCGTACTTCCTTCTATTTTGGATGAGTCGGACACGTTTCGAGCGCATATTGGGCGCATGTTGTGACGAACGAGATTTTCGTAATTTATTTTAAATATTTATTGAATTAAATAAATATTTTTCGATGATTTAATTATTGAATTAAATAATTAATTGATGAATTTGTGGCAGATTAATTTAATTATATGTGGTACATTAGTTAAATTGATGTGGAGAATTTTTATATTCAAAGTATGTGTTTAATTGAGTTTATTTGATTAAATGCATTATTTAAATAAGCATAATGTTATTTCTAATTAATTTAATAATTAATTAGAAAATTTAATAAATTGTCATTATTAATAAAGGAGAAGTTTATTTATGTGACTATGTGATTTAATGTATAATTATTCTATTTTATTTAATTGATTTGAATGAGATTATTTAATTGATTAATTATGTGACATTAACTATACTATAAGTAATTTATTAAAATAAACCAAAAAAGAGCCTATAAATGTTAGCCAAACGAGGCCTTAATGGGGATTGGAGGCAGTTAACCCATTATGTGATTAACTGACTACCACACTCTGCCATTTTATTTGATACACTGATTCTATTATCAGTTTTTAGAAACCAAGTCAAAGAGAAAATTAAGAGAAAATTTGGAGTTGAAGAAGAAATTTGGAGAATTGTGGAATTCCTAGTCATTTTTTAGCATTCTAAACTATTAATTGAAGGTAATTTCTTAAATCTAAACTTTAATTACGTTTTTAAATTCTTCCATGAAAGTATTCTGTAAGTTATCTGATAATTGAATCTTATGTGAGAATTGATTGTAAGTTGTTTATAATTGTTTAAATGCATGTATAATCTACTGTTTAATATTTATAATTGTTTAATTGAATTAATTCATGAGATTATGCCTTCAATTGGAAGTTCTAAAATTTACATAGTAGTTATGTATGAATATGAACTATATGTATGAAATTGATACTTGTTTTGCATGTTAATTTGTTAAATTGATGACTAATTATGTTTATGCATGTAAAAACGAAAAAAACAAAAGTTAGACGGATTGATTTGGTTAAGAAACGAATTCAGAGTGATTAATTACATTAACTGTATCAAAACATGTTAATAAAGTATGAACAATGAAATTTTTAGCCTTTAATTGGTTGTTTAGATTGTCTGTGATGTTAAAATCAATGTGTATGTAATGGGTTTTGATTTCATAACATATATGATAAATGGGTAGTGATTTAATCGGTGAATTGTGAAAAACTTTGGCCAAATTTGGCATTTTTCTGTGTTCTTCGCGAACTGCTGGGATTGACATTTGGGTCCACCGCCCCGGCGGTGTCACCGCTCCGGCGGTAGAAATGAACTAATTTGGTTGCCCCGGCGATGACCTCGCCTCGGCGCCCAAAATGAACTGCAATTGTCGCCCCGGTGGTAGAGTCGCCCCGACGGCCTTTTGTAAAGGAAACCACCGCCCCGGCGGTGGAACAAAAAAAAAGAGTAAAAAGAAGAGAGTAAAAATTTTCTTCTTTCTTTGTGGTCATGTTATGTTATCATAGACATATCTAAAGCTTAGATTAATGTATGAAATGAATATTAAGATACTGTGATGGGTGGTAAGCATATACCCGTTGATTATCCGATATAAAATGAAATTAGATAAGAATGAATCCTAAAGTATTTATAATACTGTAACTAATTATTGTTACTGCTTTATAAACGTAATGTATAGGTTGATTAAAGAACGTGAATTTTAATTTGTAATCTACGCACGAGGCAAGTATTTTATCCTTACTTATTACTTTTACGCAAGTTCCTTAACTCAATTTTTCATTGAGCAAGTTCCAAAACCTTATCTCCCTTTTATGCAAGTTCTATATTCTACTTCATATTGATTAAGTTCTTTACCATAATACATTAAAGTTCATGAATGCAAATATGTTATTCTGATTCAATTGTGTGCCTTTTGAGATTCAATCTTTTGTTCTCGAATACCTTTTATATTTAATTATTGAACCTTGATTGAGTAGCGAACCCTTATTGATTCGACTAGTCCATAGTTGATGAGCGTTCTAAATTCTAGAAATGTTATTGAAGTAAATCCAAACCAAACTTCCTTTGGTGCGGACTCTGATGTCAAACTGAGATGAACAACCCTTTTATAGGGGATTATTTTACGCGTTAGCGTTTAGATGTTGTGCACATATATGGTACAAAGGGTTGATCCCCCTAAGTACGAGAAGTAAGGTCCATATAGTCTTATGACTGTTAAAGGTTTAAAGTAGAAATACTTGATAACTTGGGATATAGTTCGTTGTATTGTGACCCTCAGATGTTCTTTTGATTCTTATATTCTAATCTTGATTCAAAAGTTAAGAATTCGATTATCCGATATCCATTGATTATTCGCATGTTATTATTATTTTTGTTATGTTACTTGCTGGGCAATTGTTGCTCACCCTTGCATAATAACATTGCAGCTAAAGTTGAAAGAACTGACGAGCCATCCACTAGTAAGGGCAAAGGAAAAGCAAACAAGTGATGAAGACTTGTTATATTTATTTAAATGATGTTTATGTATTAGACTTATGCTATGTTTCCGCATTGATGTTTTATTAAGGTTAGACGACCTGGGATTTATTTGTTAAAGATGTTGTAACCCTTTAATAGGAGATTTCTATTTTAATTAAGAGTTTTCATTTATATTTGAATGAATAGTTAGATGTGATGTGACGTATTTGGATAGTGAACACTAAATCCTGAGGAAACGAAGTACCCAGATTTGGGGGTGTCACAGGTTGGTATCAAAGCTGTAAGTTATGAACCTTAGGTGGGGAAACTTTAGGGTAGTAGCCTTTTAAGAGATATAGAACATAGTGGTGATAAACTCTTATCGAGTTCTAAGGAATGAATTAAGGAATTTATTAAAGATAATAAAAGACTTTATATGCTATGTGCTTATGTGTTAACAACCTATGTGTTGCGACTAGTACCAAGTATTAATTAAAATTTAAACTTTGTTATCAGGATGTCGGATGTTGGAGGATTCAGTCAGCCTAGGGATGTTGAGCCCCGTGTGGCTGGAAAGGAGGAGCCCCGTGATATCTATGTTATCCGGGAGCAGTTAATACAGAGAGAGCCATCTCCATTGATCACTGTTATGAGTCAGGAGCATGAGCCTGAGATTGATTCAGAGGAGGACTCTGAGGATGTTGAGACAGAGGCTGAGGAGGATGACGAGGATCCCGAGGAGGTATCCCTTACCTCTATCGATGTTGAGATGTACAATGCATTATATGATTGTACTGTAGAGTTGCAGGATAGAGTCAGAGAATTAGAGGGACTCGCAAATAGATGTCAGACTCTTATAGATCAGAAGAATGAGAAAATTGAGGATCTTGATATACGTCTTGGAGACGTGGAGTGAAAGCTAGTTCAGGCGGAAAGTCAAAAGGAAGACCTGTTAGTTGAGAATGAGAAGATGAAACTTAAACTCGAGAAATTGAACAATGATCTGAATGAGGAGTCAGCGGAACATGCGAGAGCAGAGGATGCTTGGATGAATTCCGCTCGACGTGGAGAAATTTCTGAAGAAGGCGAACGGGCAAAGAGGGCTAAGATTGAGGAGACAGACTACACTTTTCAGATAGCGATTGATAGGGCCCAGGATCGAGTTCTCCACTATCCAGTTCAGTTCGAGGACTTGCCATGGTACATGTTAGATCGCAGGACGATGTTCCGTATCATAGAGGAAGAACGCATAAATGCGGTTCGACGCCTTAGTAGGCCGTGATAGGAGATTTGAAGTATATGTGTAAATATTTATGGTAGTTAGTAATGTAAATTCCAGCGCGATTATACACAATGGAATATAACTATTTAATCCTGTAGATTCTTTGATCTTGGGATAGTTGATGTAAATAGCAGTGATGCTATCTTTCTATGTTTAAGACTTTTGATTTAATGAAATATCAATTTTATTTGAAGACGTTATGTGTTAAATGTTTAACCTGAATTGTTTGAGTTAAATGTTGAACACTTAAGAAATTGAATGATGATCTAATAAGCGCATAGTCTTGAACAGAAAATACCGCCGAGACGCCAACCACGTCAACAAGCTCAGGAGAGCTCTACCAATAACAACAACGACGCCAATGCTAATCATGTACAGCAATTGGTAAACCTTTTGGCTGGAGCACTTACGAATCAGCCGCAAGCTTCACCAGTAACGTCATTTAAAGACTTCAAAGTGGTAGGACCGCCAGAGTTTAGGGGTTCCCTGAACCCGATCGAAGCCCAAACTTGGGTGATGGAAATGGAGAAATTATTTGACGTTGTTAGGGTTAGTGATGACCAAAAGACTGCCTTTGTAACGTTCATGCTTAAGTCAGAGGCCAGCTATTGGTGGCAAGCAAATAAAGTGCGAGGAGGTCAGGGTGTAATCGCGTGGGAGGGGTTTAAGGATAAGTTCTTTGAGATGTATTTTTCGACTAGCTCGCGAAATCAAATGGAGATTCAATTCCTGGAGCTGAAGCAGGGTACCATGACTGTACCAGAATACGCTACAAAGTTTAACGAGTTGGCTAGGTTCGCAACCTACCAGGTAAACACCGATGAGAGAAAGGCGAGGAGATTCGAACAGGGATTGAAGCCTTGGTTGTACAGCAAGGTGTCAATGTTCCAATTGAACACTTTTGCCAGAGTTTTGGAGAAGGCGATTATCGCAGAAGGTGGGAGCAATGCTCTGACTAAGTATAACCAGGAGCAGAAGAAGAAAAAGGGTGAAAATGAGAATAACAAAGCGAGTGGTAGTAACAGTGGTGGTCACAATCAGAAGAGAAAGTGGAATGATAATGGATCTACTGAAATCAACAGGGAGGTCAGAAGAAGAAGGTGGAAGTGTGTGTTACATGCGGGAAGAATCATATAGGAATTTGCCTGAAGGGGAAGAGGGTGTGCTACAATTGCGGTCAGGAGGGCCACATAGCACCGAATTGTCTGAATCCAAAGAAGGGCGCTTGTTTCACTTGTGGATCAAAGGATCATCTGGCTAGGGATTATCCCAAGAAGGCAGCAGGAGGAGCAGGAACAGGAGGGAGTAAGGGAAACAGTTGTGGTAGCACGTTAACTATAACTGGATCAACACCAACAAACCGACCTACCGCTTGGACTTTCAACATGACCGTGCTAGATCGTGCAGTCTCGCGATGTGGTGTCAGGTATCATTCCGATCAATAATATAGATGCTTATGTATTATTTGATTCGGGTGCTATTTGTTCATTTATATCCGATGACTTTGCTAAGAATCTAGATCTGCCTAAGGAGGAATTAGATTACCCTTTGAACATAGAAATTACGAATAGGGAGGTAACTACTGTTAGGTACGTACTCACAAAGTGTAGAGTGAATATTAAGGGAAACGTGATGACTGTAGTTCTTATCCCAATCAAACTTGGAGAATTTGACATTATTTTGGGAATGGATTGGCTATTCAGTTATGGAGCGATAATTGATTGCCAAAAGAAACGTATTAACCTTATGACTCCATCAAAGGTAGTATTTTACGGCAGTAAATCACCTAGGCAAGTGAGTTGTCTGACGATGATGTAGGCCAGGAAGTTGTTAAGACAAGGTTGTATGGGATACTTAGCCTACATAGTTGATACTCGAAAAGAGAGTCTGAAATTAGAAGAGATACCTGTCGTAAAGGACTTTGTAGATGTCTTTCTAGACGATTTACCAGGACTTCCGCCAGATAGGGAAGTTGAATTCGTAATCGATTTGGCGCCAGGAACTGCCCCGATATCGAAGGCTCCGTACCGTATGGCCCCAGTAGAGATGAAAGAATTGATGGTACAACTGCAAGAACTTTTAGATAAGAAGTATATTCAGCCAAGCATATCGTCGTGGGGAGCGCCAGTGTTGTTTGTTAAAAAGAAGGACGAATCGATGCGATTTTACATTGATTACAGAGAGTTGAACAAGGTCACGATTAAGAATAAATACCCATTGCCAAGAATCGACGACTTGTTTGATCAATTGAAAGGAGCTAGATATTTCTGAAGATAAATTTGAGGAGTGGGTATCATCAGTTGAAGATAAGGAAGGAAGATGTACTGAAGACAGCGTTCAGGACTCGTTATGGTCACTACGAGTTTCTGGTGATGTCATTTGGTCTAACGAATGCTCCTGCAGCATTCATGGACTTAATGAACAGGGTGTTTAAGCCGTTTTTGGACAAGTTTGTAGTAGTATTCATTGACGATATTTTAATTTACTCCAAAACCAAAGAAGAGCATGTAGAACATTTGAAGGCGACATTAGAAGCATTAAGAAGAGAGAAGTTGTACGCTAAGTTTTCAAAATGTGAATTCTGGATAGAGTGAGTACAATTTCTTGGACATGTGATTGAAAAGGATGGGATTTCGGTGGATCCGTCAAACGTTGAAGCAGTGCTTAACTGGGAGCAGCCAAAAACACCATTGGAAGTAAGGAGTTTCCTCGGATTAGCAGGTTACTACAGGAGATTCATTCAGGATTTTTCCAAAATAGCTACTCCGTTAACGAATTTGACTAAGAAGACGGTGAAGTTCGTTTGGACGGAGAAGTGTGAGGAAAGTTTTCAAGAATTAAAGAAGAGGTTGAGTACGGCGCCTGTGTTGTCTCTACCGGATAGCACAAGAAATTTTGTGGTGTTCAGTGATGCATCGCATAAAAGACTAGGCTGTGTGCTTATGCAGAATGGTAAGGTCATTGCGTATGCGTCACGACAATTAAAAGACTATGAGAAGGGGTATCCTACCCATGATTTGGAATTGGCCGCGGTAGTGTTTGCTTTGAAGATATGGAGGCGTTCTCTTTACGGGGAGAAGTGTAAGGACCGAGAATTTTATATAATTATATATGTATATTTTTACGAATAAATTTTTTTTAGAAAATACTTGGAGTATATAATTGAATATGTGGATTAAGCAAGATAGTTAATTTATTTTATTTTATGTTAACTAAGATGGATACTTAGTCAATTTGATTAAGGAAAATTAAGATAAGTTATATTGAGAATTAACATAACTTAAATATTAACCTTGAATGGTAAATAAAAGATTTATAATCTTTAAATGATTAATTAGTATTACTAATACAAAGTGATTATCTGAATGTCTAATAACCTATTAAAGGAAATAAGTATATTAAATTACTTGTAAGTGTAATGAACACTTTGTGATTTACATTGAATGAATATGTGTATAAATAGATATAATAATTATTTATTAATGATGATAAATATGTTATGACTTATGTGAAATGTATGTTACTAATTGTTAGTAGGTTTTACTAATAGTTATTTAAATTAGTGGACGAACCTAAGAGTGTTAGTATTAAACAATTGACAAGATAGTAAGTTAATTAAATATTCAATTTACTTGAATATAGCAAGTCTAATTGGGTTATGAAAATAAAGTATAATTGTCAATATAATAAAATGTGTATTAATCCTAGTAATATAAATTACTAATGGACTAATTCATTTAGTATTTAATGAAGCCCATTTAATTAGTTTATTGTAGACTTGAAGGACTATTATATAAAGTGGGTAAGTAACCCATTATAATTTAATTAAACCACATATAGGGAGCCCAATAATTTATTAAATTAGTAGCCCAAAATTGGTAGAAAGTATACTTGATTTTTCAAGTAGCTTAAACCTACTGTATTCAAGCCCAAAAAGAATTAAGTAATGGCCCAATTTTTGACCCAATAAAGGAGGGACTTTTTAGTCATTTGAGCAAGTGAATTAGTAATTAAAATAAAACCAAAACTTGAAGGATAATATCAAAGAGGGCTGCCGGCTAGGTGTACTACTTGAGGTGAGTTGTCCATCCTTGCTTAGCTTGCTTAGTAGAGTGGAAAAAGTGGTACAATTGATTATGTCATCCATCACCAAGTTGTCACATGAGAATGCTTACTAATCATGAAGAAATGGATAGATACAATGCATGTATCTATTGATTTTGTAAGTAATGAGTTGGTATAGCAAAGTGGGCTCTTATTCATCTTCATTTTCTTAGTAAGCTAGAGAGAAAAAATAGAGAGTAAAAATAATATTAAGGGGAGATAGAGAGAGAGAGGCCCACGACCAAGGGAGAGAAGAAAGAGGGATAGATTTATCAAGCTTCAAAATTCCATAGCCATCTTGGAAGGAAGAAGGAGGAAGGAAATCAAGCCTAGAAGGTATAAAAACTTCTCTAAAAATCCTAAAAACCCTAATCTTGGGTTATGTGTGTAATCTTATTTTTAAAATTTGAAGTTTATGTTTTAAATGTTTAGAATCTTGTTAAATATGTTTATGTTTGTTGATATATGGTTGTGGTATGAAATGGTATGGATTTGTGTAGAAAAATTAAACTAAAAACTTGAAAACATTTTTACCGACGAACAAACCGTAGCTTGTTCGAATAAATTGTGTATTTTGAAATCTATACATGCTATTGTTGATTTTATTTTTTCTGAGTTTTAAGGGGTAAGTTAGGAAGGGAATCTCGTTGGAATCATTGAAAAAGACGTTAAAATGAGAAAGTTATGTAATTTTTCCCAAAACACACTAACTGTTGGTGTACTGTCGAAACAGTCCACTTTGGGTCAGTTTTCCGGGAACAATACAGGTCCAAATCTGGCGTTTGATAAATGAAAAATATAGTTCGGAAAAATACGAATCCAACGAATCTGACTACACCTTGATCCGAGTTGTAGATTGTATTTTATTCGCGTTTCCGTGAAGGACCATGCGACTAAAATAGAAGAGGCAGCCTGCATGAGTTAATTAAAGTGAACCGGTCCGGTTCACGAGGGGATTCCGGCGACGGTTCAGGCCTTTTCCGGCCGGTTCCGACGACGAGTCCCGACCCAAAAATTTTCTAAAATGTGAAAAAAAAAAGAATATTATAATTATTTAATTTAGAATTGGTTTGAGTAATTAAGTAATTATTTGAGTGGTTAATGGTCTAATTCTTTTTAGCTCACTTGAATTTACTAACTAATAAATTTTAATGCTACTAATTAATAATTACACTAATTAAATATTGTTTAAGTGTAATTAACTATTTAGTTATTATTTTATTAACATTGGGTAATAATTAAATAGAGTTAATGTTAATAAGCTAACTATTTGTTATTTAGTAAAACTAAATAACAAATAGGGATAAAGAATTAATTAATTATTATTTTGTTAATGTTAAATAATGATTTAAGAATGTTAAAGCTAATAAATGAAGTATTTATTATTTGAATAAGATTAGGTAATTAATAATGATAATTACTTACTCATATGATAGTTAATTAACATAAAAAGTTATTTTGAATGTAGTTGGTTGAAATGGATATTCAATGGACTATATTAGGTTTATGGTATGCTAAAATGAGGAATCCGGGCTGCTGGATTTGGCAATTCGGATTGCTGCATTTAGCAATCCAGCTGACTGGATTTGGCAATCTAGTTTGCTGAATTTGACAATCCAGTTTGCTGGATTGGGCAATATAGTTTGCTGTATTGGGGAAAATAGTTTGATAAATTGAATAATGTGAATCTAGGATGTTGGATTAGAGGTCAGTTTGAATCCAGGGTGCTGGATTGTAATCCAGGTTGGAATCCAGTTTACTGGATTGCCATTTAGGTTGCTGGATTGGGAATCCAGTTTACTGTATTGGGTATTTAACCTACTGTATCATAAAGAAAGATTTATAAAATAAAGACTTAGTATTAATTCATAAGGTATATAATAAAATAGTGGTACAATCGTACTCTTTAATAGTTGATGTATAGTATCTGAGCTAAACGATTCCTTCAGGGAGCGAAGGTATATACGAACTAGCAACCGATCTAACTCACTGTGAAAACAGTGTAAACGAGACAGAAACTAGTTTGTTGGTTGTTTGTGGGAAACCACTCAGCATACTATATTGAACACTATTAAAGACTCGATGTGTGCTAGTTTTAGAATTATGAATGTATATGTTGTTAAAGTGCTATCTAATATTTGATTATATGCTTAAATATTAGAAGTGATATTATAAGGTATAATATGATTGGCTGATTAGAAAATCAATCTTATGACTGATAGGTCTTACGAAAGAAGTTAAATTAAATTGCGTAACAGTAGTCAACGATCAAGGCAAGTTCCTAACCCTAAACTTCTTATTTTATTGCAAGTTTCCTAACTCAAACTCGAGTTATTATATTTCAAGCATGCTAGTGGATTAATTATTAACAATTATTCCACATCTATGATTATTGATATTCGCACTTTGTGCAATTGATTTCTTGTTCTATTGTTTAAACTGAGGAATAATTATAGTTCTTTATTCATAAATTATTTATGAGCCATGTCTCAGCTAGTTGTATTAGCTGGACCAAATAACTATTTATGAGCCATGTCTTATCTAATTGTTTCGGCTAGACTAAAATTAAATTAATATCGCATGAAACGTTCTATTATTTGAACTAATTCGTTATTAAAGATATATGCCATTTGATTCGGCTAGATCAAAATTGATATAATATGTTGAACTCAAAGTATTTCTTTGAAAACTATCCAAACCATATTGATGTGGTACGGACTCATGATGTAAGACTGAGATAAACAACCCTGAAAAAAAAATTAGGGGAAACTTTATTGTCGGTAACCCGACCGCGCGCTATGTTTGAGAATTATGCATAATCTCGGGTACAATAAGGCTGATCACCTTACGTACTTGCAGAAGAGTAAAGATTAGTTTTTATAGCTAACTTTTACTCTTGAGGTAGTCAGTAATAAAATAACTGATGATTCCTCTAGCAGTTCTTGATCCATTTGTGATCACTCAGCATGAAATCTGGGAATAACCCTATGTATTAAATATTATCGCAGAATTGCTAATCCTTCATAACCAATTGAATATTATTGAATCTTCGAAAGAATTTTAACTCTTTCATTCTTGATGTATTATTCAGCTATTTTGAAATCTTTTAATTATTAGTGAAGTTCTATAACAGTTAAACTCCTCTGTTCTTGATATATATCCTTTATTGTACTCTTAACTTGCTGAGCAAACTCGTTGCTCACCCTTGCTTCAATAAAATATTTCAGCTAAAGTCGAGGTAGTAGAGGGTTCTAATAAGGACAAAGGCAAAGCGAAGGCGACCGAGTAGTATCAAGTTGTTTGATGATTATTATATTATAATTTTGCTTAAGTCTGTTGTATTAATAGACATGTAATGTTAAGGTTAGTTAACCTGGGATGACGAAGATATAATTATGTTTTAATGTATGTTTTTATTAAGGTAATGTAATGAATGATATAATTCATGCAATGAATGGGTAGTTAGATGAGATGTGTATGTTGTACCGTGAGCACCGAATCTGAGGTTCAAGGGATCCGGATTTGGGGGCGTCACAAGAAGTTTGAAATATATACAGACCACAAGAGTCTAAAATATATTTTTACACAAAAGGATCTGAACATGCATCGCGGAGGTGGTTAGAATTGATAAAAGATTACGACTACGAGATTTTATACCATCCGGGTAAAGCGAACATTGTGGCAGACACCTTAAGCAGAAAGGGTCGGGAGAAATTGTCTATGATTACCGCTCAGAAGGACCTAATTACAGCAATGGCGAAACTGGAGTTGGAGGTGAAATTTTCGGAGGAGTGTGACGAAAAATTATTTCCATTGAGAATCGGTTCAACTTTGGTGGATAAGGTTAAGGAAGCACAAATTCAGGACGAAGAATGTGAGAAAATCAAGAAAAGAATATCTGGAGGTGATGAAGTTAAATTCAAAGTGGATAATGAAGGAGTATTGAGATTCGAGGGAAGAATTTGGGTTCCGCCAGTACCACCTCGGTTAAGGAGGAAATTTTGAGCGAGGCTCATAATTCAAGATATTCGATTCATCCGGGAAGTACGAAAATGTACCAAGATCTCCGACAGCATTTCTGGTGGCCGAATATGAAGAGGGATGTTATCGATTGTGTAGCCAAGTATTTGACATGTCAGAAACTTAAAGCAGAACATCAGAGGCCAAGTGGGCTATTACAACCGCTAGAAATCCCAGAATGGAAATGTGAACATATCACAATGGATTTCGTAGTAGGTCTCCCGACGACTCAGAAAGGTTTTGACACAGTATGGGTTATCGTAGATCGACTGACGAAATCAGCACATTTCTTACCGATCAAGATCAGATTCAATTTAGATCAACTGGCAAAGTTGTACATGAAAGAGATTGTTTCGAGGCACGATGTTCCAATATCTATTGTCTTAGATAGGGATCCGCGCTTCACATCAAACTTCTGGAAATGACTACAAGAATGCATGGGAACGCAGTTACGTATGAGTACGACATATCATCCACAGACCGACGGATAGAGTGAAAGAACGATTCAAACATTGGAGGATATGTTGAGAGCTTGCATCATGGATTTCAAAGGAAATTGGGATGATCATCTACCATTAGTGGAATTTGCTTACAATAACGGTTACCACGCAAGTATTGGCATGCCGCCTTACGAAGCGTTATACGACAAAAAGTGCAGAACTCCATTATGTTGGGATGAAGTTGGCGAACGTCAATTGCTAGGACCAGAACTGGTACAACAGACCGCAGAAATAGTTAAAGTGATTAGGACAAGATTGATAGCAGCTCAGGATCAACAGAAGAAATATGCCAACCAACATCGTAAGAATCGAGAGTTTGAGTCTGGTAGCAACGTTTTCTTAAAGGTAGATTCCCTAGAAAGGGAAGATTCATTTTGGTAAGAAGGAAAAACTGAGCCCGAGGTTCATTGGACCCTTTGAAGTGTTAATGAGAGTTGGAGAGGTCGCATATGAGGTAGCTTTACCTCCGACGTTAGAACACATCCACAATATTTTTCATGTCTCGGTGTTACGACCATACAAACCCGACTACAAACATGTTATAGAGTATGAACCCCTGCAAGTTGAAAAAAATTTATCTTACGAAGAAGAGCCTGTTCAGATAATTGACAGAAAAGAGCTAGTGCTAAGAAATAAAATTATACCTTCTGTTAAAGTGATCTGGAGGAACCACAACACTGAAGAAGCTACGTGGGAACTCGAAGATCAGATGATGAGAAATTTTCCTCAGTTATTTGCTTAGTTTATGTGTAGCGATTCTGGGGACAGAATCTCTGTAAGGGGGGAGAATGTAACAGGACGGATTAATTGAGTCGTGATTCTGGGGACAGAATCCTTTTAAGGGGGAAAGATGTGACGAACGAGATTTTTTGTAATTTATTTTAAATATTTATTGAATTAAATAAATATTTTTTGATGATTTAATTATTGAATTAAATAATTAATTGATGAATTTGTGGTAGATTAATTTAATTATATGTGTTACATTAGTTAAATTAATGTGGAGAATTTTTGTATTCAAAGTATATGTTTAATTGAGTTTATTTGATTAAATGCATTATTTAAATAAGCATAAAATTATTTCTAATTAATTTAATAATTAATTAGAGATTTAATAAATTGTCATTATTAATAAAGGAGAATTTTATTTATGTGACTATGTGATTTAATATAGAATTACTCTATTTTATCTAATTGATTTAAATGAGATTATTTAATTGATTAATTATGTGACATTAACTATACTATAAGTAATTTATTAAAATAAACCAAAAAGGAGCCTATAAGGGTTAGCCAAACGAGGCCTTAATAGGGGTTGGAGTCAGTTAACCCATGATGGGTGTGACGATCGAGAATTTTGTAATTTAATTTAAATATTTATTGAGTTGAATAAATATTTTTCGATGATTTGATTATTGAATTAATTGATTAATTGACGAAGTTATGGTAGATTAATTTAATTATATGTGTTACATTAATTAAATTAATGTGGGAATTTTTATATTTAAAGTATGTGTTTAATTGAGTTTATTTGATTAAATGCATTATTTAAATAAGTATAATGTTATTTCTAATTAATTTAATATTAATTAGAGATTTAATAATTTGTCATTACTAATAAAGGAGAATTTTTATGTGACTATGTGATTTAATGTAGAATTGTTATATTTTATTTAATTGATTTAAATGAGATTATTTATTAATTTAAATATGTGACATGAACTATCGTATAAGCTATTTATTAAAATAAACTAGAAGGGAGGATAAATGTGGTTAGCCAAACAAGGCCTTAAGGGGAGTTAGAGTCAGTTAACCCATTATGGGATTAACTGACATCTATATTGCGTCAATCCTATAGTACGTGCTTTGTTGCCTCAGTTCTAAAGATTAAGCCAGAGAGAATACTTGAGAGAAAAAGAGAGAATTTTGAAAATTGAGAAGAAATCTTGACATTATCTTGCATAGTTTAAGCATCTAATTGAAGGTAATTCTTTTAATTTAAGTTTTTACTTTACATTCTTGAAGTTCATCCATGAACGTATGTTTTTGAGTTCTCTGTATTTTCTGTAATTTGAATTCTATGGCTAAATCTTTAAATAACTTGATGTTAAATATTTGTAAGCATGTGTATATGTATGTTATATGATTTATAAAAGATTTAGAGTAATTAAATTCATGAAATCATGTTTATATTAGTGTTCTGGAAGTTACAGAGTAGTTACATATGAATATAAACTGTATGTATGAAATTGATGTCTGTATTGTTAGTTAATTGGCTAAATTGATAATTTATTTTGTTTATGCATGTAAAAATGAAGGAAACAAGATTTAAACGGATTAATTTGGTGTCATAACGAACCTGTTATGTGTGATTTCATTGAATTTGAAAAAACTTTGATAAAATGATAAAAACCTCAAAATTTAATTCTTAGATTCATGGTTTATGTGATTTAAGTTGTTAGAATCATGCTAGAAGGCTTGGGTAATGATTATATGTGAACTATAGTAATTGAGTATGTTTAATTTGATGTAAGAATAAGAAGATTAGAAATTTTTGGCTTGTTTCTGCGTTCTTCGCGAACTGCAGAAACTGGAATTTGAGTTTCTCGCCCCGGCGAGCTCATTGAACTGAGTTTTCTCGCCCCGACGAGAAAACTGTGAAGGAATTTCTCGCCCCGGTGAGAAATTTTGTGAAGAAATTCTCGCCTCGGCGAGCTCAATGCAGGAAGTGTTAAAATTTTCTTTCTTTGTAGTTATGCTATGTCACCCTATGCATGTTTAAAACTTAAAGTAATGTATTGAACGAATACCAAGACGTTGAGTTTTATGAATTCTTCAGTACGATATTGCTATGATTAAGCTTACAATTCCTGAAATGAGACTGATAACCAGAAAACAATTGAGATATTAAAATGAATATTGGATGAGGATAAGTTCTGAAGTGTTTATAATACTGTAACTAATTATTGTTACTGTTTTATAAACGGAGTATATAGGTTGATTAAAGAACGTGATTTTTAATTTGTAATCTACGCACAAGGCAAGTTTTCTACCCTTAATCTTTTATTTCATCAGAAGCAAGTTTACCACTCCTAACCTTTTTATTTCGTTGAAAGCAAGTATCTTATCCTTAATTGATTATTTCTACGCAAGTTCCTGAACTTCATTCTTTTATCATGAAAGCTTTATGATGCTATTACTTACTTGAGCAAGTGCTTAATTCTAGTTCATTCAATTGTATCTTTTGTGAGATTCAGTCCTTGATTCTCAAATATCAATTACATTTTTATTGAACCTTGATTGACTAGCGAACCCTTATTGATTCGACTAGTCCATAGTTGATGAGCGTTCTAAATTCTAGAAACGTTATTGAAGTAAATCCAAACCAAACTTCCTTTGGTGCGGACTCCGAAGTCAAACTGAGATGAACAACCTTTATATAGGGGATTTTATTTACGCATTAGCGTTAAGATGTTGTGCACATACATGGTACAAAGGGCTGATCTCCCTAAGTACTAGAAGTAAGGTCCATATAGTCTTACGACTGTTAAAGGTCTAAAGTAGAAATACTTGATAACCTGGGACATAGTTCGTGGTCTTAAGACCCTCAGACGTTCTTTTGAATCTTGTTGGAAACAAGTGATGAAGACTTATTGTATTTGCTTTAATGATGTTTATGTATTAGACTTGATTATGTTTCCGCATTTGATGTTTTATTAAGGTTAGATGACCTGAGATTTATTTATTAAAGATGTTGTAACCCTTTAATGGGAGATTTCTATTTTATTTAAGAGTTTTCATTTGTACTTGAATGGATAGTTAGATGTGATGTGATTTATTTTGATAGTGAACACCAAATCCTGAGGAAACGAAGTACCCGGATTTGGGGGTGTCACAGGTTGGTATCAGAGCTGTAGGTTATGAACCTTAGGTGGGAAAACCTTAGGGTAGTAGCCTTTTTAAGAGATAGAGAATATAGTTATGATAAACTCTTATCGAGTTCTAAGGAATGAATTAAGGAATTCATTAAAGATAATAAAAGACTTTATGTGCTATGTGCTTATGTGTTTACAACCTATGTGTCGCGCGTAGTATCGAGTATCAAGTAAAATTTAAACTTTGTTGTCAGGATGTCGGAGGTTGGAGGATTCAGTCAGCCTAGGAATGTTGAGCCCCGAGTGGCTGGAGAGGAGGAGCCCCGTGATATCCATGTTATCCGGGAGCAGTTGATACACAGAGAGCCATCTCCATTGATCACGGTTGTGGGTCAGGAGTATGAGCCAGAGTCTGATCCAGAGGAGGATCCTGAGGAAGTAGAGGCTGAGGAGGATGATGAGGATTCCGAGGAGGTACCCCTTACCTTTATCGATGCTGAGATGTACGATGCATTGTACGATCGTACTGTTGAGTTACAGGATAGAGTCAGAGAATTGGAGGTACTGGCAAATAGACGCCAGACTCTTATAGACCAGAAGAACGAGAAAATTGAGGATCTTGATACGTCTTGGAGACGTGGAGCGGAAGTTAGTTCAGACATAAAGCCAAAAGGAAGACCTCTTAGCTGAGAATGAGAAGATGAAACTTGAGATTCATAAATTGAAGGACGATTTGAGTGAGGAGTCGGCAGAACGTGCTAGGGCAAAGGATGCTTGGATGAACAACGCTCGACGTGCTGAGATTTCTGAAGAAGGCGAACGGGCAAAGAAGGCTAAGATTGAGGAGACAGACTATACTTTTTCAGACAGCGATTGATAGGGCCCAGGATCGAGTTTTCTACTATCCAGTTCAGTTCGAGGACTTGACATGGTACATGTTGGATCGCAGGATGATGCTCCGTATCATGGAGGAAGAACGTAGGAAGGCAGTCCGACGCCTTAGTAGGCCGTGATAGGGACATTTCGAATTATGTGTAAATATTTATGATATTTTATGATGTAAATTCCAGCGTGATTATACACAATGAAATATGACTATTTAATCCTAAAGATTGTTTAATCTTGGGATAGTTAATGTAAATAACAGTGATGCTATCCTTCTATGTTTAAGACCTTTGAATTAATGAAATATCAATTTTATTTGAAGATGTTATGTGTTAAATGTTTAACATGAATTGTTTGAGTTAAATGTTGAACACTTAAGAAATTGAGTGATGATCTAATAAGCGCATATTCTTGAACAGAAAATGCCGCTGAGACGCCAACCACGTCATCAAGCTCAGGAGAGCTCTACTAATAACAACGACACCAATGCTAATCCTGTTCAGCAGTTGGTGAACCTTTTGGCTGGAGCACTTGCGAATCAGCCGCAAGCTCCACCAGTGACGTCATTTAAGGATTTCAAAGCGGTAGGACTACCAGAGTTTAGGGATTCCCTGAACCAGATCGAAGCCCAAACTTGGGTGATGGAAATGGAGAAAGTATTTGACGTTGCTAGGGTTAGTGATGATCAAAAGACTTCCTTCGCAACGTTTATGCTTAAGTCAGAGGCTAGTTATTGGTGGCAAGCGAATAAGGTTCGAGGAGGTCAGGGTGTGATCGCGTGGGAGAGGTTTAAGGAGATGTTCTTTGAGATGTACTTTCCAACGAGCTTGCGTAATCAGATGGAGATTCAATTTCTAGAGCTAAAACAAGGTACCATGACTATACTGGAGTACGTGGCAAAGTTCAATGAGTTGGCTAGGTTCGCAACTTACCAAGTAAATACGGATAAGAGGAAGGCAAGAAGGTTTGAACAAGGGTTGAAGCCGTGGTTGTATAGCAAGGTGTCAATGTTCCAATTGAACACTTTTGCTAGAGTATTGGAAAAGGCGATCATCGCAGAAGGTGGGAGTGATGCTCTAACCAAGTATAACCAGGAGCAGAAGAAGAAGAAGGGTGAGAATGAGAATAACAAGGCGAGTGGTAGTAATAGTGGTGGTCACAATGAGAAGAGAAAGTGGAACGATAATGGATCTACTGGAAACCAACAAGGAGGTCAGAAGAAGAAGGTAGAAGCGTGCGTTACATGCGGGAAGAATCACGTGCGGATTTGCCTGAAGGGGAAGAGGGTTTGCTACAATTGTGGTCAGAAAGGCCACATAGCACCGAATTGTCCGAATCCGAAGAAGGGCGCTTGTTTCACATGCGGATCAAAAAATCATCTAGCTAGAGATTATCCCAAGAAGGCAGCAGGAGGAGGGAATAAGGGGAACAGTGGTGGCAGTACATTAACTATAACCGGATCAGCACCAATAAACCGACCTATCGCCAGAACTTTCAACATGACCGTGCAAGACGCCGTGCAGTCTCGCGATGTGGTGTCAGGTATCATTCCGATCAATAATATAGATGCTTATGTATTGTTTGATTCGGGTGCTACTTATTCATTTATATCCGATGACTTTGCTAAGAACTTAGAATTGCCTAAGGAGGAATTAGATTACCCTTTGAACATAGAAATTGTGAATAGGGAAGTAATTCCTGTTAGGTATGTACACAAGAACTATAGAGTGAATATTAAGGGAAACGTGATGACAGTAGATCTAATCCCAATCAAACTTGGGAAATTTGACGTTATTTTGGGTATGGATTGGCTATTCAATTATGGAGCGATAATTGATTGCCAGAAGAAACGTATTAACCTTATGACACCGTCAAAGGTAGTATTTTATGGCAGCAAATCGCCTAGACAAGCGAGTTGTCTGACGATGATGCAGGCCAGGAAGTTGTTAAGACAAGGTTGTGTGGGATACTTAGCCTACATAGTAGATACTCAAAAAGAGAGTCCGAAATTAGAAGAGATACCTGTCGTAAGGGACTTTATAGACGTCTTTCCAGACGATTTGCCAGGACTTCCGCCATATAGGGAAGTTGAGTTTGTAATCGATTTGGCACCAGGAACTGCCCCGATATCGAAAGCTCTGTACCATATGGCCCCAGTAGAGATGAAAGAATTGATGGTGAAACTACAAGAACTTTTAGATAAGAAATATATTCAACCGAGCGTATCACCGTGGGGAGAGCCGGTATTGTTTGTTAAAAAGAAAGACAGATCGATGCGACTTTGCATTGATTACAGGAAATTGAACAAGGTCACGATTAAGAATAAATACCCGTTGCCAAGAATCGATGACTTGTTTGATCAGTTGAAAGGAGCTAGATATTTCTCAAGATAGATTTGAGGAGTGAGTATCATCAGTTGAAGGTGAGGAAGGAAGATGTACCGAAGACAGCGCTCAGAACTCGTTATGGTCACTACGAGTTTCTGGTGATGTCATTTGGTCTAACAAATACTCCTGCAACATTTATGGACCTAATGAACAGGGTGTTTAAGCCGTTTTTGGATAAGTTCGTAGTAGTATTCTGATGAGTAGGTTTTAACCTACGAGTTTGATATGTCTGTGGCTTAATTCTTACTTGTTTTTAAGTGTTTTTGGTATCTTTTACTTGTTTTCGTATTGCTTTTGTAGGTAGAGGCTGGCTGCAGATTCAAAAGAAGAAAAAATAGCTGGGTGCAGGGCAACCTCGTCGGGGCGAGAATGCGGCTGGTGGAAATTTTATGTTTGTCAGCGTGCAGTTATTTTGGAAAGGTTGAAGTGAACAAGGATTCTGTCTATCATTCTGATTAGGAGACTAAAGGAAGATATAAATAGGAGATAACACATTGGATAAAGTGAGATACAACATAGAGATTGAATTTTCAGAGCTGAACAAGGAGATTGAAGATCAAGTCAAGCATCGTGAGGAATTCAGATTGGAGTGCTAGAGATTATATTGAGTTTTCTTTTAATCTTTTATCTCTGATTTGTAATTAATTATGATGACTTATTTTGGTATTTTAGTTTTTATTTTCAGTATGAACTAAACCATTAGTTAAGGCTACGATTGAACCAGTTATGTTTATGAATTAATTATCTATTTAATTCCAGTTATTCAATTGATGGGAGTTATCTATCTTATTCTATACTTATTGATTAAATTGTTTGGCCGACAATTAGCATATTATTCTAGATGAATTCGGAAGATGCAATCTGGGGTTAGAATTGGATAAGATAGCATGTATTTTTAATTATTTGCATGTATTGAATAATTAGGATTGTGAAATGAATAGGGATATCTCTTTGCTGCATGTAACAATTGGAAATTGAAGTTTAATGAATTTAATTCGTTAGTTTTGCATAGGAATATCGCAGACTTAATTGAATTAGATAGATTTATTTGATCACTTGGAAAAGGGCTTATAAATACAATTGAATTTCTGTTAATAACTCCAATAAAGTGAATAATTGGAATGTATAGATATATTGGTTTATGATAAATAACTGGGGATATTGTAGTCTTAATCTTATCAAATCTGAATTTCAACTTTTGTGATAATCGTCAGTGTTAGTGTTAATTTAATTAATTTTAATCAGTATTCAAATTGCGATTGTTTAATAGAATAGTCATAATCTAAATTGATAGTTGGAGATATAAAGCATAGTAATTCCTGTGGGTTCGACACTCTATCTTATCACTTTATTACTTGTTGATCGTGTATACTTGCATGTAATTGTTGATTGTGAAATCGGACAACAAGTTTTTGGCGCCGTTACCGGGGATTATTTGTGTTTACAATTTTCAATTTCAGTTTAATTAAGTCTGTTCTAATTAAGCAAACTTATTTTTCTTTTGTTTCTTGTTCAGGTGTCTTTTGATTCGTTTATGCAAATGCGATCAAAACAACCGGAACTCGTGCAGTGTGAGGATCATCTTGAGAAAAAGCTACGTCAGTTGAGAAAATTCTGTCAAGAAATAATTGAGAAAGAGAATATGGCGAAACAAGAACAGAAATCATTGAGGGACTATGCTATGCCTAAGATAGACCAAATCAAATCGAGCATCACGAGACCAGTCATCACCGCTAATTCCTTCGAGATCAAGCCGGGAACAATTCATATGCTTCAGAATGCGGTACAGTTTGGGGGTTTAGCTAACGATGATCCGAATGAACACTTGGTTAGCTTTTTAGAGATCTGTGATACATTCAAATATCCCAATATGTCAGATAATGCAGTGAGATTACGTCTGTTTCCGTTCACACTAAGAGATAAGGCAAAGAGTTGGTTGCATTCACTTCCGCCAGGATCCATCACAACTTGGGATGATCTAGCTCAGAAATTTTTAACGAAATTCTTCCCGCCAGCTAAGTCGGCTAAGTTGAGAAACGAGATTTCTACATTTAGGCAACAACATGGAGAGTCACTATACGAGGCTTGGGAAAGGTTCAAGGAGTTATTGAGGAAATCTCCACATCATGGGCTACCCAAGTGGCTACAAGTTTAGACATTCTACAATGGGTTGAATAACGACACTCGAACATGCATTGATGCAGCTGCGGGAGGGGCACTTATGGATAAAAATTTTGAGGATGCTTTCACTTTGTTAGAGACTATGGCTACAAATAACTATCAATGGTCGACTTCCAGAATGAATCAACAAAAGGTAGCTGGAGTTTTGGAAGTAGATGCGGTCACGGCACTAACAGCTCAGATGGCAGCCATGTCTAAGAAGATTGAAGCTTTGGCAAAATCGAAAGTCCAGCAAGTAGCCTATGTGTGTGAGCTATGTGCAGGTGCACATCCGACGGAGTATTATGCCATTAATCCAGAATCGGTACAGTATTTGGGGAGTTATAACAGACCGCAACAACCATATCAGAATGCTTATAATCCGGGGTGGAAGAATCATCCGGGTTTCTCTTGGAGCAATAACACTCAAACTCAAAATCCAGCTCCAAGATCACAAAATCCCCCAGGTTTTCAGAACCAAGCTCCACAACATGCAGAAAGAAAACCGAGTTTAGAAGAATCATTGGCAAGATTCATCACAGCATCTGAGAAAAGAATGAATGATCAAGATAAGCTATTAACTCAGGTAGATTTGAATGTGAAAAGCCAGGTAGTGTCAATTAGGAACATGGAAAATCAGTTGGGATAGTTGGCTCATGTCTTGAACAATCGACCACAAGGAGCATTTCCAAGCGATACAGAGATTAACCCAAGAACGGATGGAAAAGAACATTGCAAGGCTGTCACTTTAAGGAGTGGAAAAGAGCTGCCTGATACGGTTAAAGGAAATTCTAAACCAGAAACAGTTGTGGAGAATGAAGTTGAGGAAGCTCCGGTGAAAAGTAAGTTGAACGAAGCAGAAAAGGTGAAGGATACAGGTTTGGAGGCAAAGTCAAAGGAACTCAAGTCAAATAGTGTAGTGCCTCCCGTACCATTCCCTCAAAGATTGCAGAAAGCTAAGTTAGATAAGCAATTCTCCAGATTCTTAGATGTTTTCAAGAAACTGCATATTAACATACCATTTGCAGAAGCCCTGGAACAGATGCCCAGTTATGCAAAATTCATGAAGGAGGTTTTGTCAAAGAAGAGAAAATTGGTTGATTTCGAGACGGTGGCATTAACCGAGGAATGCAGTGCAATTTTGCAGAACAAATTGCCACCCAAATTAAAGGATCCAAGAAGCTTCAATATTCCATGTGTAATTGGTAACCAGTTCTCTGGAAGGGCATTGTGTGACTTAGGAGCTAGCATCAATTTAATGTCGTTATCAGTTTACACTCAGCTTGGGCTAAAGGCACCAAAACCGACAAACATCAGCTTGCAGTTGGCAGACAGGTCAGTAACATATCTGATGGGTATTATGGAAGATATCTTGGTTAAGGTTGATAAATTCATCTTCCCGGCTGACTTCGTCATTTTGGATTACGAAGAGGATAAAGAAATCCCCATCATATTAGGTCGTCCATTCTTAGCAACAGGGAGAACGTTGATAGATGTACAAAAAGGTGAATTGACAATGAGAGTTCAAGATCAGGAAGTCACCTTCAATGTGTTTAAATCAATGAAATTCCCTAAGGAAGGCGAGGAATGCTTACGGATAGACCTGCTGGATGAAATCGTGCATGAGCGAACCAATGCAAGTTATTGTGAAGATCTATTAGAAGCTGCCCTGGTTGGGATAGACACTTTTGATGATTGTGATGAGTGGGATTATGTCACGGTTTTAGACTCATTACCTATTTCTCGGAAATTCAGCAGGCAATTTGATATACTTGACCGACTAGAAGAAGGAGAAAAGAGGTCCAAACCGTCAGTGGAAGAACCACCTATGCTTGAACTCAAACCTCTTCCCTCTCACCTAAGGTATGCTTACTTGGGAGACTCTGACACGCTACCAGTAATAGTTTCTGCTCATTTGAATGAATCTCAAGAAGAAAAACTGTTAAGGGTTTTGCGTGAGTATAAAACACCAATAGGGTGGACAATAGCAGACATCAAGGGAATCAGTCCGTCGTTTTGCATGCACAAAATTCTGCTTGAAGAAGGAGCAAAACCGGTTATTGAGCAACAAAGAAGATTGAATCCGATCATGAAGGACGTAGTGAAGAAGGAAATCATCTAGTGGTTAGATGCCGGTATTATCTATCCGATTTCAGACAGTTCGTGGGTAAGTCATGTACAGTGTGTGCCTAAAAAGGGGGGAATGACAGTGGTTCAAAACGAAAATAATGAACTCATTCCTACAAGAACAGTTACATGTTGGCGAGTGTGTATGGATTACCGCAAGTTGAACAAAGCGACGCGCAAGGATCACTTTCCACTGCCATTTATTGATCAGATGTTGGATAGGTTGTCCGGTCATCAGTTTTACTGCCTTCTTGACGGATACTCAGGATATAATCAGATAGTAATAGCTCCGGAGGACCAAGAGAAAACGACTTTTACATGCCCTTATGGAACATTCGCATTCCGGAGAATGTCTTTCGGGTTATGTATGTTGGGTTTGTATATAGCGCGAACATGCAATCAAATTACATGAATAGTGCGGAAGCGCGATAAAACGGATTTTAAAATTTTAATACAAACCATCACCATGATCAATCTATGTGCTCAATTAACGATATAAACGAAAGAGAAAGAGAATAAGAATTATACCCTCGTAGAACAAAGCTTCCTCGGGTACAAGTTCAACTCCTAGTCCTTCGTGTTCTCTTCGAATTCCACCGATTAAATTTCTTTGCTTGATCAACGTTAGCCACCCAAGTATTTGGCCTCTAGAGGTGATCCACCAAGGAAAAATAGGTATTCAAGAAGTTAGGTATTGGCAAAACCCTAGTTTCTATCTCTATAAAAATTGCTAGTACTCTCCACAATCTAATGCAAGAGTGTGTAACCCCAATCTATGATAAGACTCCTCTTATTTATAGATGTAGGAATAACCCTTCCCTAAACTATTTAGGATTAGGGTTTCTATTATAATTAAACTCCTTTAACTAATTATGCTCCTAATCCAATTAGGAATTCATGGGAAAGTACTTCTATTAATTAATTCTCAATCCCTATTAGGAATTAAATAATAGTAATAGTAATAATAATAATAAGACTCCTCTTATTAATTTATATTTAATATTTTCAAAATATTAAATAATAAATATTAAGCTATTTAATTTATTCTATCTCTATAGATTAAATTAAATACACTTAACTTATTATTACAATTATGCCATTTGCTTCTTAAATAAATATTTTCCTTTTTGCGGTGTGACCCTTTAGGTTCTCCATATTAAACCGGTTGTGAATAAATCAATTAGAACAATTCTAATCTTATTTAAATAAATAAATTAAACTATTTAATTCATTTAAATAAATAATATTTATTCTACAATAAGGGTAAGCCCCCTTAGCGATCAACGACTTTCCAGATAATATAGATTTCAACATTAATCACAAAAGAACATTTCAGTGAATAGTTACCGTACAATTCAATCCTTCTATCATACAATGTCCTAATTAAATATAAGACATGGATTTACTATCAAGTCTTATTTAATTTAATTATATGTATTTCGATTCCCAAATGCACAACTCTAAATAATGCAAATTAGAAACTCCTTTCTAATTTCATTCTGCCTTGGCCAAGGACTAATGAGTTGTCATTTATCGAATCACATAGGACATTCACATCTTTTACTAGACGAGGTAGATTCTTTGTTGATCATTTACCTATCTCCATGTACAACTTATTATACCCAATCATACCCTTTGATATACCCTAAAGGTCTTAAGGGACATGTCAAAGTATAACTCATCATACACAAGATACTATGGTGATCTCAAGTCCAAGGATCACTTGTACTACTATCACTAGAGGAATTCCTATTGACAGACGAGTAAAACTCCATTAGGTATGCCTTAGCGAGCCACATTCAGTGAACTTATTCTCCAATAAGCACCTACATACTTGCTTTAGTGTCTCCACACAAATGATTATGAGATCAATCATCCTCTTCCTAAGAGCAAGCAACATATGTACTAATCTATCCGGATTCAGTAATCCCCAATTTAGTAATCCAACGATTAGGAACAATTTTAGTTTGTGAGCTATCTTGAATTTAGATCTCATTAGCATGATCACCATCATGATTCTAAAAGCATTGCTCAAAACTATGGGTTTATCACATTTAATATAACAACACCATATAGATAATATAAAATGCCTTTTAAGAAAAACAATTCTTTTATTAATAAATGAATAAGATTACAAAGTATATGCTACATCATATCAAATATGATTGGCTTGTGTGCATACTACTTTCAATCTCCCACTTGCACTAAAGCCAATCGCCATGGTATCTAATGCCCATCTTCTCCAAGTGACGATCAAACTGCAGTTGTGTTAAAGCTTTAGTAAATGGATCTGCAATGTTGTCTTGAGAGTCCACACGCTCTAGGGTGACATCTCCTCTTTCAATGATCTCTCTAATCAAATAAAACCGCCGCAACACGTGTTTGGATTTCTGATGAGACCTGGGTTCCTTAGCCTGCACAACAGCTCCGTTGTTGTCACAGAATAAAGGTACGACTCCTCTAATGCTAGGAACCACTCCAAGTTCAGTTATGAACTTCTTCATCCAAACAGCTTCCTTTGCAGCTTTCAGTTGTAGCTATGTACTTTGCCTCTGTCACTGAATCAACAACTGTTTGCTGCTTGGAACTCTTCCAACTCACCGTGCCACCGTTTAAGGTAAACACATACCCCGAAACGGATTTACTGTCATCTTGGTCCATTTGAAAACTTGAGTCTGTATGGCCCTCTAGTTTCAATTCAGACCCATCGTAGACAAGAAATACATCCTTAGTTCTTCTCAAGTACTTTAGGATGTTTTTCACTGCCTTCTAGTGCTCTTCTCCTGGATTCGACTGATGCTCATTACACTAAGTGCATGAGCGATATCTTGGTGTGTTATTCTTTATCAGTAGTATATCAACATATAATACTAGGAATGTCACAGTGCCCCCACTGACCCTTTTGTACACACAAGGTTCATTCTCATTTTTAATAAAATCAAACTCTTTTGATTGTCTCATCAAAATGAATGTTCCATTTTTGAGAAGCTTGCTTCAATCCATAAATGGATCGTTGCAGCTTATATACATGATTTGCTTCAACCTTTGAAACAAATTCGTCTGGTTGTATCATACATACATTCTCCTCAAGTCTTTATGGAGGAAGGACGTCTCCACATCCATTTACCAGATTTCGTAATAAGCTGTAATCGCAAGTAAAATCCAAATGGACTTGAGCATTATCCGGTAATAAGGTTTTATCACAGTCAACTTCTTGACTTGAAAAACCTTTTAAACAGGTTTGGTTTTATAGGTCTCCACCTTGTCATTTGACCCAGTCTTTCTCTTAAAAACCCGTATTCACCTTCTAGGCACTATGCCCTTTTGTGGAGTAACCAGAGTCTATACTTGGTTCTCTTATATGGAGTCCATTTTGGATTTCCTGGCCATCTGCCATTTCTCTGAGTGTCTGCTACTCATAGCCTCATCATATAAAACTGGATCATCATCCTCTATGATGAATGCATACCCTCAGATATCTTCGGTACTCTTCCAGATTTACGATTCGGTTGTGGTACAATAGGTCTATCTACAGGTTCCTCGGTTCAACTTAAAGTGCTTTGTGGTTCTTGAACTCCTTCAAGATCTATTACGTACCCTCCCACTAGCTCCTTCAATGATAAATACCTTTATCTAAGAAGACAGCAAGTAGGATTATAGTAATAATACCCTAAACTTTATTTAGGATATCCTGCAAATCCGCACTTGTCAGATTTTGTCCCAAACTTATCTTTGAAATCTTTTCACAAAGCTCGACAACCAAGGATCTTAACATACTTAAGAATAGGAATCCTCCTTATCCATAATCTTTATGGAGTCTTGGGCTCGGATTTTTGAGGTTATCTTATTTTGTAGATATGCAGCCGTTTTTAGGGCATAACCCCAGATGGATACTAGAATGTCGGTAAAAATCATCATGGACTGCACCATGTCCAACAAGGTACAATTTCTTCTTTTAGATACACCAATCAATTATTGCGTATCAGGAGGTGTCCATTATAAGAAAATACCATTTTGAGATGATCTAGAAACTCATTGCACAAGTATTCCTTCCTCAACCTGATCAGAGAATCTTAATACTTTGTCAATATGTTTCACTTCTAAATTTTTTGAACATTTCAAATGATTCAGACTTGTATTTTATCAAATACACACATTCAACTCTTTGAATGACCATCTTCATTTCTTTTATTAGTTTATTCAATTTGCAAAATAATTTTCATGTAAGTCAAGTATACAAAGTCTATCAAGTAATCTTCTAGTTTCAAATAAAACATTATCATTATAAATAGAACAACAATTGTTCTTAAATATAATACCAGAACCTTCCTTGTCCAACAACGAAAGTTCTAATGTTTCTAATGAGAACTAGAACATAATAACAACTTACTAACATAATAGCCTTGCCCGTCGGCAATGTTAAACTATAAGTTCCTATGGTTAATGCAACAACCTTTGCTCCATTTACACACATAAGATTACTTACTCTTTGTTTAGCTTTTTACTTCTGCTTAGTCTCTGTATTGGATTGCATACATGAGAACTACAGCCGGTATCCAATACCTAAGTAGAACCTTGACTTACAAAAAGATTTATTTTTAATCATGAACAAATCTGTATCTGTAACCGAAGCTTCACTAAGCTTCTTCTGGTTAGCCTCTATAAGATTCTCCTTACAGTTTCCTTTCTAGTATCCAGGCTTATTACAGTGGAAGCAAACTCCTTTGCTATTTGCATCAGTCTTGTTCTTATTGTCCTTTGTTTTTGCCTTTTCATTTACCTTCTTTGAATTATTCTTCTTTTAAGAAGATCCTTTGGCCCTCTTCCGCTTCCTGGAAGAATCATCTACCAGTAAGACTTGGTCTTTCTTGGTTGGAAAGTGACTCTTTACAGTTTTCAACATGTTTAAGCAACTTAGGCAAGCTGACATATAGATTGTTCATGTGAAAATTCACAACAATTTGTGAAAAAGAGTCTGAAAGTGATTGCAAGATCAAATCTTGGATCAACTCTCCATCCATTAAAACCCAGCTTTCCAATTGTTCAATCAGATTGATCATTTTAGGACATATGTCTGTACTGTAGTGCCATCGATCATTCTAGATTGGAAAAGCTCCTTAGATATCTGATATCTAATAGTACTACTTTCCTCACCTTTCAACTCCTTGAAGGTGCAAGAGTATAGTAGGAGCATCCATAATTTCATGCTGACGCTGAAGCTTGTTACTCATAGATGCAATCATGATGCATTGAGCCAACTGTGCATCATCTTACTACTTTCTAAAAGTAGCAATGTATTCCTCAGAGGCATTGTTTGTAACCATTGCATTGATAGACATATTTAGGACATAAGATAACTTTTCAGCCTTCAGAACTATTCTCAAATATCTTAACCAGTCCGTTTAATATGGTCCGATTAATTAGCATCTAATATGCTATGCAATGATAGTGAATTAGACATCGTAAAATTCTATAAATGAATTTTAATTTAACAACATTTTAGCATACATTCAATTTAATTAATTACCAAAATAAATTAGGTCTTTATTTTAAATTGCTATCTCCCACTATTTTCATCAAACTATATTACCCTCCCTATATAGTTCGGCATATCTAATTAAAGATTTGATAGTGAGAATAAGGATCCCATTTCAAATGTATATAGTCTTGTGGTGACACAACAAACGATATATAAATAAATAGGTAGACAACTATTGTCAATTACATCACTATATAACTCCTTGTATTTTGCCTCTTAGATTATTTTGATAAACTGGTGACACATCCGAATCAAAATTATCCAAGTTAAGTCCAACCTAGCACTTCCATATATGTGAAGAGAAAAATACCGTCCTTGTGGTGACACAACAAAACAGTAATGTTCAATTCCTTAATAAGCATCAAATGTGATAAGACAACATCTTAAATATTTAATACTTGTCTTGTGGTGACACAACAAACTCATATTAAATATTTAATACTTTATCGCTTTACCATGCTAGAAGGCGACGTTCGATATTCCAAATATCTTTGAACGTTTAGGACTTAATATGATTTCCTTGATGGGTTTGTTATTATTTGTCTCATCTTGTTTAGCGCGCATGCACATATATATATATATATATATAATATATATATATATATATAAAATACGCGTCATATTATTTAATATGTGAAGCATGCTATATAATATATATTATATACATAGTAAGCATGCACATATAGAATACTATATTCTACCCGGATTGATTATGGACTTTTATTCTAGTTTGGTTTACTAGAGCCACCAAGTGAACCAAAAGGTCAAACCTAGGGTGCAAGAACAAAATTTAAATATAACTATTACATTTAAACCCAAGCTCCATTACAAACGAGTTTTCAAGCGCTCCTTGCTCCTTTGTCTCCAATTCTTCAAGTAATTCTAACTAAACCTATTACATAAACTATTTACAATAAATAGAAACCTTGATCAGCAGTCAAGGGGAGGTACATAGGAGGAAGATAGAATTTACATCAAGAAAAACTAGAGAAGACGAGGTATGCAGACCCCATTTATAAAAACTCATTCATTCAAGCATCCACTAAAATAAATCCAATCACACATTGGTCAGTAGTCCATAATCAATCCTTATTTATTATCATACATATCACTATATGTATCAATAAATAACATTCATCTCATGAATAATAAAACCATTCCATATATGCATTGATATCATTTAATGAGCAATTAAAAGTTTACTAGAAATCCAATTTTGAAACAAAAATAAACTCCTTTATTTTAATCAAAATTTAAATCATAATAAACTTATTTATTTTATTTTATCCAATTTTGAATAAAAATAAACTCCTTTATTTTTAATCAAATTTCAAATCAAAATAAACTCCTTTATTTCAATTAACATGGAATCCAATTTTAAGTTCAAAACAAACTATTTTATTTTAACTTAAAATTGTTGGAAAATAAAATATGTTGAATCATATTCCTTATCAAAATAAACATCTTTATTTTTAAAGAAACATGGAATTATATTCCATATGTGAATAAACTCCTTTATTCTACGAAACATGGAATCCTATTCCAAAATAGAATAAACTCTTTTATTCTAGTTAACGTGGAATCTCATTCCAAGTTAAAATAAAACTTTTAATTTTAATCATATTCCAATTTAAAATAAACCTTTTATCTTAATTGAAAATAAATAAAATTAAAATAAAAAAAATTTCAAATTTTGTAGACCTGCGCGGCTGTGCTCCAAATTGAACTAGGAGCGGCGCGGCCGCGCTGCACCCCCAGAAACAGTTTATGAGTTCGGGCGCGACCGCGCTCCAAAATGAACTGGAAGCAGCGTGGCCGCGCTGCGTAGCAGAGTTCGAATTTTTTTTTTCCTTTACCCAGAAAATCGATCCAATCGCATACCAATACATACATGGAATCATCATAATCGATAATTAGCACGATGTTAGGCTCTGATACCACTGTTAGGTTTGTATATAGTGCGAACATGTAATCAAATTACATAAATAGTGCAGAAGCGCAATAAAACGGATTTTAAAATTTTTCATACAAACCATCACCATGATCATCCTTGTGATCAATTATCAATTAAACGAAAGAGATAGAGATATAGAATTATACCTTCGTGAATCAAAGCTTCCTCAGATACAAGTTCACCTCCAATTCCTTCGCGTTCTCCTTGAATTCCACCGATTAAATTCCTTCCTTTGATTAACGTTAGCCATCCAAGTGTTTGGCCTCTAGAGGTGATCCACCAAGGAATAATAGTTGTTCAAGGAGATGGGTATTGACAAAACCCTAGTTTCTATCTCTATAAAAATTGCAAGTACTCTCTGATCTCTCTCTCTCCAATTCTTATGGAAGAGTAAGTAACCCTAATCTATGATAAGACTCCCCTTATTTATAGATGTAGGAATAACCCTTCCCTAAACTATTTAGGATTAGGGTTTCTATTATAATTAAACTCCTTTAATTAATTATGCTCCTAATCCAATTAGGAATTCATGAGAGAGTACTTCTATTAATTAATTCCTAATCCCTATTAGGAATTAAATAATAGTAATATTAATAATAATAATAATAAGACTCCTCTTATTAATTTATATTTAATATTTCCAAAATATTAAATAATAAATATTAAGCTATTTAATTTATTCTATCTCCATAGACTAAATTAAATACACTTAACTTATTATTACAATTATGTCATTTACTTCTTAAATAAATATTTTCCTTTTGCGGTGTGACCCTTTAGGTTCTCCATATTAACCTAGTTGTGAATAAATCAATTAGAACAATTCTATTCTTATTTAAATAAATAAATTAAACTATTTAATTTATTTAAATAAATAATATTTATTCTACAATAAGGGTAAGCCCCCTTAGCGATCAACGACTTTTCAGATAATATAGATTTCAACATTAATCACAAAAGAACCTTTCAGTGCATAGTTACCATATAATTTAATCCTTCTACCATACAATGTCCCAATTAAATATAAGACATAGAATTACTGTCAAGTCTCATTTTATTTAATTATATGCATTTCGATTCTCCAATGAACAACTCTAATAATGCAAATTAGAAACTCCTTTCTAATTTCATTCTGCTTTGGCCAAAGACTTCTGAGTCGTCATTTATCGAATCACATAAGACATTCTCTCATTTTACTAGAAGTGGTAGATTCTTTGTTGATCATTCACCTATCTCCATGTATAACTTATTATACTCAATCATACCCTTTGATATACCCTAAAGGTCTTAAGGGATATGTCAAAATATAACTCATCATACACAAGATACTATGATAATCTCAAGTCCAAGGATTACTTGTACTACTATCACTAGAGAAATTTCTATTAACAGGCGAGTAAAACTCCATTAGGTATTCTTTAGCGAGCCACGTTCAATGAACTTATTTTCTAATAAGCACCTACATACTTGCTTTAGTGTCTCCAAACAAATGATTATGAGATCAATCATCCTCTTCATAAGAGCAAACAACGTATGTACTAATCTATCCGGATTCACTAATCCCCTTTTTAGTAATCCATCGATTAGGAACAATTTTAATTTGTAAGTTATCTAGAATTTAGATCTCATTAGCATGATCACCATCATGATTCTAAAAGCATTGCTCAAAACTATGGGTTTATCACATTTAATATAACAGCACCATGTAGATAAAGTAAAATGCCTTTAACAAACGAATAAGATTACAAAGTATATGCTACATCATATCAAATATGATTGGCTTGTGTGCATACTACTTTCAAATATAAGACATGAAATTACTGTCAAGTCTTATTTTATTTGATTATATGTATTTCAATTCTCAAATGCACAATTTAGTTTAATGCAAATTAGAAACACCTTTCTAATTTCATTCCGATTTGGCAAAAGACTTCTAGGTTGTCATTTATCGAATCACATAGGACATTCTCTCCTTTTACTAGAAGTGGTAGATTCTTTTTTGACCATTCACCTATCTCCATGTACAACTTATTCTACCCAATTATACCCTTTGATATACCCTAAAGGTCTTAATGGACATGTTAAGGCATAACTTATCATACACAAGATACTATGATGATCTCAAGTCTAAGGATCACTTGTACTACTATCACTTAAGGAATTCTTATTGACATGCAAGTAAAACTCTATTAGGTATTCCTTTAGCGAGCCACGTTCAGTGAACTTATTCTCTAATAAGCACCTATATACTTGCTTTAGTGTCTCCATACAAATGATTATGCGATCAATCATCCTCTTCATAAGAGCAAGCAGAGTATGTACTAATCTTTTCGGATTCACTAATCCCCTTTTAGTAATCCAACGATTAGGAACGATTTTAGTTTGTGAGCTATATAGAATTTAGATCTCATTAGCATGATCATCATTATGATTCTAAAAGCATTATTCAAAACTATGGATTTATCACATTTAATATAACAGCATCATGTAGATAACGAAAATGTCTTTAATAAATCAATTCTTTTATTAATAAACGAATAAGATTACAAAATATATGTTACATCATATCAAATATGATTGGCTTACGTGCATACTACTTCCAATCTCCTACTTGCGCTAAAGCCAATCATCATGATATCGAATACCCTTCTTCTCTAAGTGACGATCATCCTGCTATTGGATAAAACTTCAGTAAATGGATACGCAATGTTGTTCCTGAGAGTCCATTATCTCTATAGTGACTTCTCCTCTTTCAATGATTTCTCTAATCAAATAAAAGTGTCGCAACACATGTTTGAATCCAAGATGAGACTTAGGAACTATTCCTAGTTCTGTAATGAACTTTTTATCCAAACAATCAACTTGTAGCTTCATTCATAGCTATATACTTTATCTTTGTCACTAAACCAGCAACTCTTTGTTGTTTAGAACTTTTTCAATTCATTGCACCACCATTCAAGGTAACGATTTACCCTAAAGTGGATTTATTGTCGTCTTGGTCAGTCTGAAAAACTTCAGTCTGTTTAGCCCTCTAGTTTTAATTCAGACCCATCATGAATCATGATCACATCCTTAGTACCGGTTAAGTACTTAAAGATGTTTTTCACTGTCTTATAGTGATCTTCTCTAAAATATAACTGATTAACATCAAATCTTGTACATTTCATTGCATACATGATAGTAACTCATGCGATCTCTCTTTCATTGGGGACAATTTTAGAGAGATACACTCCATAACTCATCATCATGAGACCTCTCTTGGAGTTTGCCATGCTAAACGCCTTTAGCATCGAATGAATATACGTTCCTTGGTCAAGCCGAGCATCCTTTTAAATCTATCTATATAGATTTACATCCCCAATTTATAGGATGCTCCTAAGTCATTCATGGAGGAATGTTTAGATAATTTTATCTTTACTAATTGTAGCACTGGTATATCATTCCTTATCAGTAGTATATCAACATATAATACAAGGAATGTCACAACGCTCCCACTGACCCTTTAGTACACACTAGGTTCATTCTCGTTTTTAATAAAATCAAACTCTTTTGATTGTCTCATCAAAACGACTATTCCGTCTTTGAGAAGCTTGGTTCAATCCATAAATGGATTGTTGTAGCTCATATACATGATTTACTTCAACCATTGAAACAAATCCATCTGGCTGTATCATACATACATTCTCCTCAAGTCTTCATTGAGGAAGGACGTCTCCACATCCATTTGGAAGATTTTGTAATAATAAGCTGCAATCGCAAGTAAAATCCAAATGGACTTGAGTATTACTACCGGTAATAATGTTTTATCACAGTCAACCCTTGAACTTTATTTTAAACCTTTTAAACAGGTCTGGTCTTATAGGTCTCCACCTTGTCATTTGCCCCAGTCTTTCTGTTAAAGACCCATTTTCACTCTATAGGCACTATGCCTTTCGGTGGAGTAACCGGAGTGTATACTTGGTTCTCATATATGGAGTCCATTTCAGATTTCATGGCTATATGCCATTTCTCTGAGTGTCTACTACTCATAGCCTCATCGTATATAACTGGATCATCATCCTTTATGATGCGTACCTCATCATCATCCTCTGTGATGAATCCATACCTTCTAGGTACCTTCGATACTATTCCAGATTTACGATTCGATTGTGGTACAATAGGTCTATCTACAAGTTCCTCGGTTTGACTTATATTGCTTTGTGGTTCTTGAACTTCTTCAAGATCTATTACCCTCCAACTAGCTCCTTCAATGATAAACACCTTTATCCGAGAAGGCAGCGTGTTTCGCAACAAACACCTTTTGCTTAGTAGGATTATAGAACTCTTATCCTAAACTTTCTTTAGGAAGTTTCACAAATTTGCACTTGTCAGATTTTGTCCCAAACTTATCCTTTTGAAACCTTTTCACATAAGCTGGATAACCCCTTATCTTAACATACTTAAGACTAGAAATCCTCCCTATCCATAACTCATATGGAGTTTTGGGGCCGGATTTTGAGGTTACCTTATTTTGTAGATATACAACCATTTTTAGGGTATAACCCCAAATGGATACTAGAATGTCGGTAAAAATCATCATGGACTGCACCATGTCCAAGAAGATATAATTTCTCCTTTTAGATACACCAATCAATTATTGCATATCAGGAGGTGTCCATTATGAGAAAATATCATTTTGAGATGATCTAGAAACTCATTGCACAAGTATTCTTTCCTCGATCTGATCAAAGAATCTTAATACTTTGTCAATTTATTTCACTTCTGAATTCTTTGAACCTTTCAAATGATTCAGACTTGTATTTCATCAAACACATATTCAACTCTTTGAATGATCATCTCCTTTTCTTTTACTAGTTTGTTCAATTTGCAAAATTATTTTTCATATAAGTCAAGTATACGAAGTCCATTAAGTAATTTTCTAGTTCTATACAAAACATTATTATTATAAATAGAACAACCATTGTTCTTAAATATAATACCAGAACTTTCCTTGTCCAACAACGGAAAGAAGTAATGTTTCTAATGAGAATTGGAACATAACAACAACTTATTAACTTAATAGACTTGCCTGTAGGCAACGTTAAACTATAAGTTCATATGGCTAATGCAGCAACCTTTGCTCCATTCCCCACACGTAAGATTACTCACTCTTTGTTTAGCCTTCTACTTCTGCTTGTTCTCTGCATTGTATTGCATATGTGAGAACTACAGCCGATATCCAATACCCAGGTAGAAACTTGACTTACAAAAAGATTTATTTCAATCATGAACAAACCTGATCCGTAACTGAAGCTTCATTAAGCTTCTTATTGTTAGCCTCTACAAGATACTCCTTGCAATTTCTTTTTAGTGTCTAGGCTTATTGCAGTGGAAGCAAACTCCTTTGCTATCCGCATCAGTTTGTTCTTATTGTCCTTTATTTTTGCCTTTCCTTATACCTTCTTTGAATTGTTCTTCTTTTTCAGAAGATCCTTTGACCCTCTTTCGTTTCCTGAAAGAATCATCTACCAGTAAGACTTGGTCTTTCTTGGTTAGAAAGTGACTCTTTAAAGTTTTCAACATGTTTAAGCAATTCAGGCAGGCTGACATATAGTTTGTTCATGTGGAAATTCACAACAAATTGTGAGACAGAGTTCGGAAGTGATTACAAGATCAAATCTTGGATCAACTCTCCATCCATTACAAAACCCAGTTGTCCCAATTGTTCAATCAGATTAATCATTTTTGAGGACATGTCTATACTGCAGTGCCATCGGTCATTCTAGATCGGAAGAGCTCCTTAGATATCTGATATCTAGCAATCCTACTTTTCTCACCTTACAACTACTTGAGGTGCAGGATTATAGTAGGAGCATCCATAGTTACATGTTGATGCTGAAGCTTGTTACTCATGGATGTGAGCATGATGCATTGAGCCAACTGTGCATCATCTTGTCACTTATCTGCAACCATTATAGGGATAGACATATTAGGGACATAACATAGCTTTTCAACCTTAAGAACTATTCTCGGATTCCTTAACTAGTTCGTGTAATTCGGTCAGGTTAATTAGCATCTAATATGCTACGCAGTGATAGTGAATTAGACATTGTAAAATTTTGTAAATGAATTTGTAATTTAACAACATTTTAGCATACATTCATTTCTTAATTACCAAAATAACTTAGGTCTTTATTTAAATTGGTATCTCCAACTCTTTTTCATCAAACTATATTACCCTCCCGATATAGTTCGGCAAATCTAATTAAAGATTTGCTAGTGAGAATATGTAACGATCGGGAATTTTAGATTTCCTTGTAACCCGAGTTATGTATGAATAAAATGAATTTTTATTTTTATCTATATTATTATATGTTATGTGCTTAAAGTTGTGTTGCAACCTAGAATATGTGTATGTGTTAAATTTTATGTGTTGTTGTGTCGTTGGAGTGAATAAATCGATTTTGCGAAAATTCGTAAAATCACTATTCACAGGGCACGTTTCCTGAGGTACTATTCACGAGCACTATTCACGCCCAAATATTTTTGCGTCTCTTTCGATTTCTATTAATTTTGTTAAGGCGTGTATGTGAAGGAATAATTTTTTCAAGTGTCAAAAATTTTATTGGAGCTGATACGTGATTTAATCCGTATCTGAAATGTATTATATGAGTGTTCCGAATAATTGGACAAATCCCATAATAATTATTTTTACGCGTCCCAATATTTTATGGGAGTACCCATTTTAATTTTGGGTAGAATTATTTACCAAATTTGGTACAAAAGTGGGAGTATTCGGGTATATTTATCTGTGTATTCGAATTAACTGGAGAGGCAATTAAGCCTCAACCAATTAGGAGAGAGCATTAATTGAATTAGCCAATCAAATGAGGGGTTAGACCGTCACAGTACACTATACATTGGCAACTAATTAATGGCAAACATCCTCCTCAATATTGATTCCAAGAAGCTCGGGTTAGCAAATTTTGCTCTCCTAATTCATTCCCCATTCTCCCGAAGCCACCTTATCCTTCCATCCATTCCTTCCTCTTCTCATTCAAACCATCAACATACTTCCCATGTGCAAGCAAGGATAGAGAATAGAGAGAGAGAACTATAGAGAGAGAAAGAAGAACATTTAAAGAAGAAGAAGAAGCAAGCTACGGGAAGAAGAAAAGAAGAAGAAGAAGCAAGCTACAGGAAGAAGAAGGGAAGAAAAAGAAGACGCACAGGAGCTAAAGGAAGGAGAAGAAGAATCCTAGTAGCTTCCATAACAACCTTAGAAGTAAGAGTAAGAGGTAAAATCATCTTTCCTCCATTGTTAAAGTTTTTGAGTTTTTGAAGCTTTCTTGATGGGTTTTACGTTTCTGGAGATTTTTGGTTGTTATTGTTGGTTGTGGTTGCTTAATATTATTACCAAGGCACCTTCTAAGCTATTAATACCCTTAAAGTGGAACAAAAACAAAGAGAAATCCGAACCTTGGCTTAAAGGATGAACTATGGACATTTTTGGACTTTTGGACCTCCAGACTGTTTAGAGGACTATATAGCCTGGATGGTGTAATTATTTTGATTGTTTGTTGTTATATTATTGTACTTCCATGAGTTGTGAAGATAACCTAGTTGGAATGAACCAAAAAGATGTTAAAACGAAGTCATAGTTATGATAAACGGTGATAAAAGGAGTTGTTTATTTCCTTGACTTAGATAAATTTTTACTCTTGTGAGCTATAAAGTTATTCATAGTTTTATTCATTACTATTATACTTGTGGGGCAAATTTGTTGCTCACCCCTTGCTTTCCTTAAAACATTTCAGTTAGTGCGGCACGTGGTGAGAGCTCAGGAAAAGATAAGGGAAAGGGGAAAGCTACTGATTAGTTGTAATTTGTTGTTCTAGAATTACCGTTTGTATTAAGACTTATTAATTGACGTTGTGTATTAAGACATATTTACCCTTATGTATTATGTTATGTTTTGCTGTAGTCTTGGTTTCGAAACTTGGGACAGGATTATTTATGTTATATCAATGTAAATATTCCTTTATTCCACTATAAGTTATCGATTGTATAATTCTTGTATTAAGTAGTGATGAACCAGGTCCATGGCTCAGGTGACCCGGATTTGGGGGCATCACAGAATAAGGATCCCATTTCAAATGTATATAGCCTTGTGGTGACACAACAAACGATATATAAATAAATAGGTAGACAACTATTGTCAATTACATTACTATGTAACTCCGTGTATTTTGCCTCTTAGATTATTTTGATCAAGTGGTGACACATTCGAATCAAAATTATCCAAGTTAAGTCCAACCTAGCACTTCTATATATGTGAAGAGAAAAATACTGTCCTTGTGGTGAAACAACAAAACAGTAATGTTCAATTCCTTAATAAGCATCAACTGTGATAAAGCAACATCTTAAATATTTAATACTTGTCTTGTGGTGACACAACAAACTCATATTAAATATCCAATACTCTATTGTTTTACCATGCTAGAAGACGATGGTCGATATTCCAAATATCTTTGAACGTTACAACTTAATATCTCTACTTTGAGGGGTTTGTTATTAATTGTCTCATCTTGTTTAGCGCGCATGGACATATATATATATATAAAATACGCGTCATATTAATTAACATGCGAAGCATGTTGGATAATATATATATATATATATATATATATATATATATATATATATATATAGTAAGCATGCACATATAGAATACTATATTCTATCCGGATTGACTATGGACTTTTATTCTAGTTTGGTTCACTAGAGCTACCAAGTAAACCAAAAGGTCAAAACCTAGATTGCAAGAATTAAAATTTAAATATAACTATTACATTTAAACTCGGGCTCTATTACAAACGGGTCTTCAAGCACTCCTTGCTCCTTTATCTCCAATTTTTCAAGTAATCCTAACTAAAGCTATTACAATTACTATTTACAATAAATAGAAACCTTGATCAGCAGTCAAGGGGAAGTACATAGGAGGGAGATATAATTTACATTAAGAAAAATTAGAGAAGACGAGGTACGCAGACCCCATTTATAAAAACTCATTTATTTATGCATCATCATAAAATAAAATCCAATCATCCATTGGAAGTATGTCTAACTGTCTAACCCTTTTCTATAATAAGACTTCTCATATTTATAGATGTAGGTAACCCTCCTAAACTATTTAGGAATAAGGTTTTATTTAATTAATTAAACTCTTTTAATTAATTAGTCTCCTAATTCAATTAGGAACTTATGAGAGTACTTATATTAATTAATTCTTAAACTATTTAGAAATTAAATAATAATAATAATAATAATAGTAATAATATTAATAAGACTCCTCTTATTAATTTATATTTAATATTTTTAAAATATTAAATAATAAATATTAAGCTATTTAATTTATTCTATCACCATAGATTAAATTAAATATCCTTAACATATTATTACGATTATGTCATTTACTTCTTAAATAAATATTTTATTTTGCGGTGTGACCCTTTAGGTTCTCCATATTAAACCGGCTGTGAATAAATCAATTAGAACAACTTTAATCTTATTTAAATAAATAAATTAAAGTATTTAATTTATTTAAATAAATAATATTTATTCTACAATAAGGGTAAACCCCCTTAGCGATCAACGACTTTCCAGATAATATAGATTTCACCATTAATCATAAAAGAAGCTTTCATTGAATAGTTACCGTATAATTCAATCCTTCTACCATACAACGTCCCAATCAAATATAAGACATAGAATTACTGTCAAGTCTTATTTTATTTAATTATATGTATTTTAATTCTCAAATGCACAACTCATATTAATGCAAATTAGAAACACCTTTTCTAATTTCATTCTGCTTTGGCCAAAGACTTTTGAGTTGTCATTTATCGAATCACATAGGACATTCTCTCCTTTTACTAAAAGTGATAGATTCTTTGTTGACCATTCACCTATCTCCATGTACAACTTATTATACCCAATCATACCCTTTGAAATACCTTAAAGGTCTTAAGAGACATGTCAAAGTATAACTCATCATATACAAGATACTATGATGATCTCAAGTTTAAGGATCAGTTGTACTACTATCACTTAAGGAATTTCTATTGACATGCAAGTAAAACTCCATTAGGTATTCCTTTAGCGAGCCACGTTCAGTGAACTTATTCTCCAATAAGCACCTACATACTTGCTTTAGTGTCTCCATACAAATAATTATGAGATCGATCCTCTTTCTAAGAGCAAGCAAAGTATGTACTAATCTTTTCGGATTCACTAATCACCTTTTAGTAATTCAACGATTAGGAACGATTTTAGTTTGTGAGCTATCTAGAATTTAGATCTCATTAGCATGATCATTGTAACGGACGAATTAATTGCGTGATTCTGGGGACAGAATCCTTTTAAGGAGGGAAGGATGTAACGAATGTAATTTTTGTGAATAAATAAAATATTTATTGAGTTAAATAAATATTTTTGTTAATTTATTTATTGAGTAAAATAAATAATTGATAAAGTTTTTGTGGAGTAATTCACTTTAAGTGTAATTAGGTGAATTGTTATTTGAATGTGATTTGATGTGTTTATTCTAATTTAATTTAATAATTAAATTAGATGATAAAATGATTTATTTGAATAAAGGATTTATTTGAATAAAATAATTTATTTGGTAATAGTGTTTTTGGTCAAATAAAAGTTATAATTAAATTAGTAAGGTTTAATTGAATTTATTTAATAATAGATTTAGTTAAATTGAAAGTTTGACAATTAAACTATATAGTATAATGGGTTATTAAAATAAATGGAAAAGGGGTTTTATTTTAACTAAACCAAACAAGGCCTTGTGACCCTTGGTTGGAAAAAATGGTTTATTTTGATTTGGTTCAACCAAACAAGGCCTTATGGCTTTTGAAATTTTATTTTTTTATTTGTGTTTGTCAAACATGGTATAACCCTTTGTTTTTGCAACTGATTAATTAAAATCAAGTTATGTTAAAAAAAAACTATCAGGTTTTTTCTAAGCCTAAGGAAGAAGGAACAGAGCTTTTGAGAGAGAAGAAAAATTGAGAGGATTAGTTCTCTGTGATTTAGAGAGAGAAGAATTGAGAGAATCAAGAGGAAGGAGAGGAAGCTAAGGAATCATATTTGTTTAGCTTAAAGGTATAATTTTTTTAAAAATTTGTTAGAAGTTCTTCACTGTATGTATTTTTTTTACTTCTCTGTATGTGAATTCATTTGCTCAATGCATGAATTACATGGTTGTAGTTGATAATATGCATGTATTAGTGATTATATAATGTTTACAAACCAATTTGAAGGAATTAATCCATGAAAGCATGTTTTAAAAATAGAGTTTTAGTTTTACAGAGTTTCACTTTCATATATAGATTATATGTATGAAAATTGATGTTCAATTTGTTTATTAATTGGTAAATTGACTCTTGATTGCGATAATATAATGAAAAACGAAAAGAATGCAAGTGAAATAGATTAAAATGGTTTAGAGATGAATTCGCAGTGTTCAATTTCATCAAATGGGCCAAAATATGAATATTTTGTATAAATAGTGAATGTTTGGTCTTTAATTATTTGATTATGTGTATTATAATGATTGGAATTGTTAGAAACATGTTGGATATTTGTTTTACAACATGTTTGATGTCTGGGTGTGTTTAGTTCGGGAGTCGGATGGTAGAATTTGGAAAATTTAGTATGGAATTTTATTGGTTCGCGAACTGTAGGAGATGACAGTCGAGTCCACCGCCCCGACGGTGGAAATGTACTGAAGTTAGCGCACCGACGGTAGGAATGAACTAACTTCATCGCCCTGGCGGTAGCCTCGCCCCGGCGCTGGTTTGTGAAGAAATCCATCGCCCCGACGGTGGAACAGGAAATGAAAATTTTCCTTTTCTTTTTGATTTTGCTATATAGCCAAGTGCATGTTTAAAACTTAGACCAAGATATTAAATGACTAATGAGATACCACAATGGATGATAAGCGAATACCTATTGAATATCAAATGACAATTGATATATTAAAAATGAAAATGGATAAGAACGAATTCTAAAGTGCTTATAATACTGTAACTAATTATTGTTACCGCTTTATAAACGGAATGTATAGGTTGATTAAGGGATGTGAATATTAACCTGTAATCTACGCACGAGGCAAGTTTTCTATCCTTATTCTCTTTATTTCGTTGAAAGCAAGTTCCCTAAACTTAACTTTTACTCAAGCAAGTTTCTTACTTTACTTTCATTGAGCAAGTTTATTAACATTAGCTTATTATTGTTCAAGCAAGGTTGTTATAATGTCAAATGCTTATGACTTATTCCAGTCATTTGTTAATCGATCATGAATCATTATTCAAACTTCGAATATAAACTCATCGTACAATTTTATTGTTGAATCAAATACTTTAGCGACTAGCAAACCCTTATTGATTCAGCTAGTCTATATTTGATGTGCGTTCTAAAGACTTAGAATTTCTTGAAGTGATTCCAAACCAAGTATCTTTTGGTATGGATTTTGACGACAAACTGAGATGAACAACCCTACCATAGGGGATTAAACTACGCAATATCGTTAAAATATTTGTGCATAATACATTATACAAAGGGTTGATCCCCCGGAGTACGAGATGGACAGTCCATAGTCTATAAGACTGTTAAAGGTTATAGTAAAGATACTTGTTAACCTAGGACATAGTTCAAGGCTCAGATTTACTTTTGATCCTGAAATCTAAATTCAATTCTTAAACCGAGTTTTTCATCGAGCTTTCAGTCCTTTGATTGTTGTAGATTGTTTTCAGAAAGGCTATTATACCTCAGTTGAAATCTACTTCATTGATTATTTAATTGTTGTTGTTATTATACTTGTGAGCAATTGTTTGCTCACCCTTGCATAAAATATTGCAGCTAAGACTGAGAAGTCGGATGAGTCGTCCACTAGTAAAGGCAAGGGCAAGATGCAGAAGTAGCTATCGTGCTGTTATTTGTTATGAAGTTTTTATAATAGAACTTATTTAATATTATGTTTTAATTCCGCAATGATGTAATAAAGGTTAGATAACCTGGGATTTATTTACTTAAGAGATTAGAGTTGTAACCCCCTTTTGTGGGAAGATGATTTATTTAGTTTAATTTTATTATCCTTTATTATGGGTAGTAAGTCATGAATGTATGGAAAAGTGAACACCAAATCTGTGAGATTGAAGTACGCGGATTTGGGGGTGTCACAATTATCATCATGATTCTAAAAACATTTTTTAAAACTATGGGTTTATCACATTTAATATAACAACATCATGTAGATAACGAAAATGCCTTTAATAAATCAATTCTTTTATTAATAAACGAATAAGATTGCAAAATATATGCTACTTCATATCAAATATGATTGGCTTACGTGCATACTACTTTCAGGTTGTTAGTTATTTGTTTTTGTTTTATTATTAGTGTTTTGCTTAAGGACAAACAAAGGTTTAAGTTTTTGGGTATTTGATGATTAGGTTTTATACCTACGAATTGAGTACGTTTAACTTGATAATTTGCGAGTTCTTAAGTATTTTAAGTTAGTATTAGGTATTTATAGTATTTCTATGTTATTTTATAGGAAGAAGCAAGAAAACGCAATCCGGACATCTATTAGAGTAAAATATGCAAGCTAATACAAGAAGGGAAGATTGTAGGGCTTTTAACACTAAGTTAGATGCATGTTGTTGGTTTGAAACTTAGATTTTATTGTAGATATACGTTTTAGCTTTCTGGAACATCTTGAATCGTCCCAATCGGAGTTCGGATGCGAGAGTTATGGCCTTAATATCGACAGAGATCAAAGTTTGAAGTTGTCATGTTTGAATTTACATAACAGCCACTTGAAGCCCAATTTCGACCTTGATGCAACCAGTATCTCTAAATTCTCAAAAAATGAAAGTTGTATATCTCGTAGAGATCTTCGATTTGATAGGTGGCAGGCCCCGTAACTCCTCCCGGATCAAAAGTTATGACCATTTTACCAACAGACGTCGCAACAAAATTTTGTCGAGCGCGGCCGCGCCAGTTCCTAGTATATTTTCGGCTCGGCCGCACTGGTGTGTAGAAGGAAAAACATAGTTTCTGGCATTTGGGCTCGGCTGCGCTGGGTCGGGTTGTTAAAAAGTTTGATTGTTATCCAAACTGAATGGAATAAGGATTGTAACTTCTAATTGGTTTAGGACTTTAACCAGAACCTATAAATACATGATGCGAGGCACAGAATAAAGGGATCTTGCTACTTTTTGCTAACCCTAGAATTGAAGAAAGATAGGAGGCTTGAAGCAAGAGATTATCACGAAGGAAGATCAAGATAGGAGGCTAAGGAGGATATCAAGGATTACTTTAAAAGAGTTTTTCCTTTCTTCTTTTATCTTTTTATTTTGTAACTCTTGGATGATGGTTTACTTGTGGATTATAGATTTTAATTTAATCATGAACTAATTTCTTTTTAAGATTACAATGGAACTTATTGCATAACTTTTATTGATATGCTTCCTTGTTAATTATTGTTGATTATTATCGGGTTGTCTATTATGCTTTGTGATTAATTGCTTAATTGTCTGATCAACAATTACCGTGGTAATCTATATGAACTTGAGAGATGGATTATAGATTTAGACCTGATCATAATAGCATGTGATTATGTTTTCTGCATGGTGATGGAACTTATAATTTATATCTAAGATAGAGATATACATATACGCCGCATGTAATCTGAAAGAGAACTTGTGCTTTAAATCCTTTTTAATTGTAATTCAGATAGAGATATAGTGAATTAGTTAACTAGGGTGTTTCATCTCAATTCTATCTTCTGTGGATTTAAGTTGATTCGTTTATGATGCATCGAGAGATGGTTATAAATATTGATGAGTTCTTGATTAATAATCCGGAATAATTAATATAACTTAACAGGAAGTGTATTAATTCAAGTGAAACATTAAGGAAAATTATAATCTTAAGCCTTTTTATCTGAATTTAATTCTTGGTAGTTAGTGATTAGTTAGTTTAGTGCTTTATTTTCAAAATTCAATAACTTTATCGAATTGTTTAAATAAAATTAATTTGATTATGAGTTAATATTTGGTAATTATTATTAAATAATTCTATATGGGTTTGACACTCTCTAATAATTATATTACTTGTGGACTGCGTATACTTGCGTATTTTGCTAGTATAGATTTAAGCAAACACAAACAACTATTAATACCCCCAACCACTTCATTAATTCTCTTAACCAAAAAGTCCTTATTCTCATCATTTTGTCCACCCTTGGTTAGCCTAATTGGGGATTGTTAAGTTAACTAAGGGAGTTAGTTAGCAAGAGTTGATCTTCAATGTATTATCTTTTTTGCTTTTAATATACAAACAAATTTAGCAAAAAAAAGAGTTGAGGTTTGACTAATTAAAACCCGAAGCCAAGTGACCCATTTGTAAAGCTAGGAAAAGTTATTTTATATATACTCCCTATCTATGATCCATTCTAAGCTTCTTTCATTTTATAAAATTCATTAAGTAAAAGAGCAAGAGAAAGCTATAGAGAGAGAGGGAGGGAGAATCCGGAGGTTGAAGGAGCAAGGAAGGAAGAGAGCTAGCCACTTTAACCAAGTCATCTAGCAACAAAGAGAAAGAACCAAAGAGGTAACCTCAAGCCCTAACTCTTAACATCAGCTTTTTAAGCTTTTTATTTGCTTTGATGGTGATTGTTGTTGTGTTTGTGGTGGATCATGCAGGATCCAGGAGGAATAAGGTGGTTGTGATGGTTTAAATACGTTAAAACTACCGGTAATATGCATGAAAAGTGAAACAAAAACAAAAACGTAAGCCCAAGCGTAAGGATGACCAAAGATATGTAGAAGACTGTTAATCTGACTAGCATAAATGTTTGTCCATAAGAAATTTTTCAATTTCGAAAAGAAGGAAATATGTGTATGTGAGTTACGAAGATGTTCCAATTGGAACGGAGTAAAAATATGCTATAACGAAGTGATGGCGAAAAGTTTAGTAAAATACGTCAAATGGCAAAACCCTAGGTCACGAGTGACTTTCGGGCCATTTTTACGAGTAGTTATCGCTTCTGAAAAATTATTATTTTCTAGGGGTTTGATAGAGCATAGAATAAGTGAGCCATAGGCTCAAGAACGAGCTCAATCTGACTTCGGATGACTAAGTTACGAAGAATTGAAAAATAGACGTTAAAAACACCAAGTAGCAAAACCTAGCCCACAAAGGATTTTTGAATCATTGGTTTGGATTGTTAATGAATCCAGAAAAAAATTTCGTCCAGGGGGTATTGTAGTGTATTTTACGAGCAAGAAAATGACTTAAGAACAGACTCATTCCGATATCAGATGAGCGAGTTATGAAGCTCGGAAGTAGGAGCGTTAAAAAATGAGAAATATGGAAATTAGCACTGCAAGGGCAGCGCTGCAGCACTGGACATGCAGTGTCTTAGCGTCGCAGCACTGTGCAACGCACGCGTGGGCAAGGGCCGCTGTCTTGGGGCTGCTGTGCAGCCCGGCTGTGCACGGGGTGTCATCGTGTCGTTTCGTGACGCCGTGCAATGTGTTTGACGTTAGTTTATATTGTTCCAAGTTATAAAAAGGCGAACATTATAAAATAAAAAAGATTAATGTAGACCAATGTGGAGGGTCGTTTTGTGGGCTGTGTCGTTCCCGAACGTCGCGACGCCAAGAGACGTTTTTGAAGTTTGGTCGCATTGCTTAAGTTATAAAATGTGAGCAACCTAAAATGAGTAATAAGTTAACATAAACCAATATATGGGGTCATTATGTGCCTAATTGGTGTGTTATCGTTAATGTAAATGTGTAGGACATTTGAAGAGCAAATTAACATAAACTTATAAAGGACGCTTGAGGCAAGTATCCTTAAACTTTTTTGCAAGTTTCCTAAATTCATTGGATTATGTTCTCATGGATGTTATATGATGTTTTGAAGTTCAAATTTACTCAATGCTTGCATATTGTGTAAATTCTAAAACTTATGCAAATCTTTTAGTATTTGTACAAGTTGTTTAGCTATACTATTGTGACGCCCCCAAATCTCTACACTCCCCTGTAGCAGATCTGGTGATCACGTGAAACTATACAACTATAAATATTCAATAAAATATGACTTCTATCTATCCAAGGTTCACAGTATCCCATAACAGGTATTAGTTCCGGCCAGAATGTTGTCTGTGTTTGGATACCCTCACTTAGATATATAGATTCATATCTTATGAATATCTCTTTCATATCAATATTCCCAATCTATCTGACATTGACAGTATTAATGATAAGATTGTCCATAGAACTGAGGGGCGCATTCCGGTAAAGATGGCACCTTACCGGCACTCATTAAGTGTAACCCCAGAGCTTATAGGACTCTCAACATCATTTAGATACTCTTATTCAGATGTATAATTCATATAGACATTGTATTTAACTTAGTACAACTATTCTAAAGAATTTAAAGATCAGAGTATAACGCATTCTATGACATAAAGGATCATAATATATTACATAACATTTTGTTCGGTTACATCATTCGTTATACTAAGTTATTACAACAACAAGTCTTTAAAAGACTTAAAGTATTCAACAACAGAAATTAAAGCTAATAAGCATGGCTTTTCCCCTTATCAGTCCCAGACGTGCCAGGGATATCATTTATAGCTGCAAAAGAAGATATGCGCAAGAATGAGCTACAAATGCTCAGCAAGTTCATTTAACAATGTAAACACCATGTATTTGATTGGAAAGATGTCAATGATGTATACTGAGGGTTCTGTACATGAACCATATATTTCATTTAGTTCTATCAGTCTTTAATGACTTAGAACCATTTGAGTTTTTGGATATCTGGTAGGTGATCAGCCTCACAAATATCCTAGGAGTATGCATATCATCCTACCATTTGTGGTCAATATATAATCGACATTTATTGGCCTTCCTATGAAGGCATTTCCATTTACTCAGTATAAGATGTCTCACCAAACAATTTGGTTTGACACAACAATTTATGCTCGAATCGATAATATATGAATAATGATTCATTTCTTAAGATATGCTGAACAAGAAGCAATAACTTCACAATAATTGATAGCAAGATGTATAATACTTGCATAATATAAGTTGAGTAAGGTTAGGACACTTGCTCAAAAGTAAATAAGTTCGGGATACTTGCCTTAGCGTAGCTCACTATAATTTAGTACAATCGGTCAACGCACGTAGTCTACGTATACCAATAATAAGCGTTAGCACGTATATAAACATGTATCACACTAATCTAAACAAGTTTCATTAAGGTTCGACGTTGATTCGGTATCTCGGTCGTGTCCTTAATAGCTAAACACATAGATTGTTCGATAAAACTTCATTTGGAAGTCTAATTATTAGTCTAAACAATTTAATTATTATTTATAACATTTTTAGAAGCTTTGTATTATTTTTAAATAATTTTCAGAAGCTTGGAAGTATTTTTAAATAATTTTACAAGTTTAGAAATATTTTTAAATGATTTAATTATCATTTAGAATAATTTTAAAACATTTAATATGTTATTTAAATAATTTATTTATCATTTAGAATATTTTTAGATATTTAAAATATTATTTAAATGATTTATTTATCATTTATAATATTTTTAGAAAAATAGAATATTATTTAAATGATTTATTTTATCATTTAATAATATTTTTAGAATTTATTTTATCTTTAAAATAATTTATTTATTACTTATAATAATTTTTAAAACTTAATTTAATATTTAAATGATTTAATTATCATTTAAAGTAATTTTTAAATACTTAATATATTATTTAAATGATTTATTTATCATTAATAATATTTAAATATTTAATATTTTATTTAATTATTATATATAATAATTTTATTTACCTTAATATATCATTTTTTCAATAATTAACATAATTATTTAATAATTTAATATCATTTTTAAATAATTAAAACAATTATTAAATGATTTATAATAATTATTATTTATTATTTAATTAAATTAAATAATATATTAGAATATATAAAAATATTAAAAATAATTTTTTTATAATTAAAAATGAATTTTCGGATTTATTTATTAATTATTTAATAATTATTTAATATTTATTTATTATTTTATAATTTATTTAATTAATTTTTATTTTATTTTTATTAAAAATCCGTCGCTAAAGGGTTTTAGCGACGGTCTGCATAGAATAATAGGTTTCTGGGTTTGTACATGAATTTCGTCGCTAAAGGTGTTCTTCATGAAGAACACTTGGTCAATGTCCAACAGTGACTTTTGACCTCAAATTAATCTCAGCTCGTTTGATGTTTGTGTTTGATTTTTGTTTGTTGTTATAGCCAACATGGCAGTGTACAACGACATATCAATTTTCATCTCAAATTATATCATATCATGCTAGAAATTTTATGGTCAAACTACCCCGTTCATGACTGTTCTTGAGTTTCTGGGTAACCCAAAAACTCATCCAGTCATAACGGTCAACGCAGTTTGACTGCTAAATCCGTTCGATTGATTGTTTGTTTATGTGTTTTAAGGGTTCAAGATTAAAGTCTATATAACATACAACAACTCTACATCAATAAACTACACAAACTATGTCATCTAGGCCATTTCTGGATTGATCAAAAGTCTGACATCAAACTGTCAAACATTCATACGATTTCTGGGTTACCCAGAAATCAGTCCCCCATGGTCGGTCAATGGGTTTTGACCATTAATAACTTTCAACCTAGAGATAATTTAACTATTCTACCAATTGGATCTTAAAGCTAACATGGCATACTACTGATTCATGCTTTAAAACACATCAAACAAATATTTTAAGCCGATCAAAAGCTCTGACAAAAAGGCCTGTCAGACTGTTCTTGACTACCAAGAACAGTTTGAGTTTTTGGCTTGATTTTCATATCTAGATGTTATGTAAACATGTTTTAACCGCCCAGATCACTTAATAACCTATTAACAAGTATTCTTAAACATCTAAAACACAAAAATTTTCTAGGCTTGAAGATCAAACATAAAATTAGGGTTTGCACCTTTTTCTTCAAAGTTTTAATTTCTAGCTTCTGATTCTGAACTTGGGCTTGCGGAGGCTTGTTTAGGCTTGATAATTAAGTGTCTAGGTTTATAATTTTGTAGGTTTTAACCTCGACATCTCATTCTATTTATAGTGATTTCAAATTAGGGTTTCCTAGCTAATTTCCAAACTTTTGCCTCCTAAAAAATCCTAGGCTTGGGACTTGTGTTGCTCCCATCTGATCTAATTAACCTACTTGTGCTGGAGTGTGTCAAGCACAAGCTTGCACACTCCTAACTTAATTTTCATTGGCTAGGGTTTTATTTTTCATGTATTTACTTACTAATTAAATCTAGATTTTTTGTTAATCATGATTAGGATGTTAAATTAAGTTTAGTAATACCCTAATTATGGTTATATATCATAATTAAGGTTTTACATTTCATAATTTTGGGTTATTGAACCAAATTAGGGTTTTAGGGTTTCTAATTAGGGTTTAGGGTTTTCAATTCCATAATTAGGGTTTTAATCTTTCGTTTAGGGTTTAGTTTAATCTTTATAATTCATAATTAATATTATGATTTATTATTGAAATCTTAATTATATTAATCTAGATTATTGTACAATAATTAGGGTTTTAATTGATCAATTCGGACAATTATTACTAATTAGAGTTTTCGATTTAGGGTTTCTATTTCCGCGTAACATTTTAAACCCTATTTAACTTATTTTAAAATTTTATCAATTAATATAATATTGTATTAATGTCGAAGCACGACAAAGCACTTCGTCATTTCCAAGTACGACACAGCAGCTTACAAAAATAATTTGCCGAGACACTTCTTGGTGAATTTGCCGGAAGCACGACAAATCATTTTGTCCGATTAAGCACGACACAGCTGCTTGACGAAAATTTTTTATTTGACCTAATTATTTAATAAAATACACAATCACATAATATCAAATCAGAACAAGAAATTTCATTTCATAAACACATAATTTATATTTGCAAATCTTATTAGGGTTCGGAATATTACATTCACCCCCACTAATAAGAATTTCGTCTTCGAAATTTACAGTGTAGTCTATGAAAATAAATGTGGGTAATTATCTCGCATTTTGCTCTCGAGCTCCCACGTAGCTTCCTCGATATTCTGATTTCTCCAGATAACCTTAACTGAAGGTATCTTTTTATTTCGCAAATTTTGTTCTTTCCTATCCACAATTTCAATAGGAATTTCTTCATATGATAAGTCTTTCTCGATTTGAATGGGCTCGTAATCGATAACGTGTTTATAATCAGGTTTGTACGGTCGTAACACGGACACATGAAACACGTTATGAATATGTTCTAGTTCAGGAGGTAGGGCTACCTCATAGGCTACCTCACCTATCCTCCTTAGTATTTGAAATGGCCCAAAAAATCTCGGACTCAATTTGCCTTTCTTGCCGAAACGTATTTTTCCCTTCCACGGAGATACTTTTAAGAACACGTGACTACCGACTTCGAAATCTTGTAACTTCCTGTGTTGATCAGCATATTTCTTCTGTCGATCTTGTGACGCTTGTAATCTTCCCCGTATAACTCGAACTACCTCCGTGGTTTGTTGCACTATTTCAGGTCCTAACATTTGTCGCTCTCCGACCTCATCCCAACATAAAGGCGTTCTACATTTTCTTCCGTATAGGGCTTCAAAAGGTGGCATTCCTATGCTGGCATGGTAACTATTATTGTATGCAAATTCTACCAAAGGTAATGGATCTTCCCAACTTCCCTTGAAATCCATGATGCAAGAGCGCAACATGTCTTCCAATGTCTGGATGGTTCTCTCACTCTGACCGTCAGTTTGTGGATGGTATGCTGTACTTAGTCTCAACTGAGTTCCTAAATTTTTCTGGAGACTTATCCAAAAATTTGAAGTAAATCGTGGATCTCTGTCTGATACTATAGAAACAGGGACTCCATGTCTAGAAATGATTTCATTGATGTAAAGTCTGGCTAACTAGTCTAGACTGAAGTTGATTTTAATGGGTAGGAAATGAGCTGATTTGGTAAGACTATCTACAATTACCCAAATGGCATTGTGACCCTTTTGTGTGGTTGGAAGGCCAACTACGAAATCCATGGTAATATGCTCCCATTTCCACTCAGGAATTTCTAAGGGCTGTAATAATCCACTTGGTTTCTGATGTTCAGCTTTAACCCTTTGACACGTTAAACATTTACTCACCCAATCCGCTACTTCTCTTTTCATGTTATACCACCAAAAATGTTGGCTCAGGTCTTTATACATTTTTGTTCTCCCTGGATGTACAGCGAATTTAGAACTGTGGGCTTCATTCAGTATTTCGTCTTTTAGTTCTTGTACTGAAGGTACCCAAATTCTATTTTCGTATCTTAGTACTCCATCCTTATCCACTCTAATCTTAACATTCTTTTTATGAGTTATGTCAGCCTTACACTTTTGACATTCTGCATCCGTCTCCTGTAGTCCTTTGACTCTGTCCAATAAAGTCGAACTAGCTTCCATGACAAATAACTTCTGGGTAGAGTTGACTGGAACTCTGACCTCAATCTCAAGTTTATCAAACTCTTTTATCAATATTTCGTTATTGGTCATTACATTTAATTTCTCTTGGTTCTTCCGACTCAATGCGTCTGCTACGACGTTGGCTTTCCCTGGATGATATAAGATCTCACAATCAAAATCTTTTATGAACTCTAGCCATCTCCTTTGTCTTATATTTAACTCCTTCTGTGTGAAAATATATTTCAGACTCTTGTGATCTGTATATATCTCACACTTCTCCCCGTACAAATAATGCCTCCAAATTTTCAAGGCAAATACTACGGCGGCTAACTCAAGATCATGCGTAGGATACCTCTTCTCATAATCTTTGAGTTGTCTTGATGCATATGCAATCACTTTCCTATGTTGCATTAACACACACCCTAACCCCTTGTGTGATGCATCACTATAAACAACGAGACCTCCTGTATCATCTGGTAAAGATAACACTGGTGCCATACTTAACCGCTTCTTCAACTCTTGGAAGCTTTCTTCACATTTGTCTGTCCAGACGTACTTTACCGTCTTTCGAGTCAAATTGGTTAGCGGGGTTGCTATCTTTGAAAAATCTTGTATAAAACGCCGATAATACCCTGCTAAACCGAGAAAACTTCTTACTTCTATTGGAGTTGTTGGTTGTTCCCAATTCACAACCGCTTCTATCTTGGCTGGATCTACCGCTATTCCATTCTTGTCAATTACATGACCCAAGAACTGGACTCGTTCCAACCAGAATTCACACTTGGAAAACTTTGCATAAAGTTGTTCCTTGCGTAATATCTCCAATACGCTTCTTAAGTGTTTAGCATGCTCCTCTTTTGTTCTCGAGTATACTAAAATATCATCGATGAACACTACGACAAATTTGTCCAAGCATGGTTTAAACACTCTGTTCATTAAGTCTATGAATGCTGCCGGCGCATTTGTTAATCCAAAATACATCACAAGAAACTCATAATGTCCGTAGTGTGTCCTAAACGCTGTCTTCGGCACATCTTCTTTTCTTACCTTTAATTGATGATAACCCGATCGTAGGTCGATCTTCGAAAAGTATTCGGCCCCTTTCAACTGGTCAAACAGATCATCAATTCGTGGTAAAGGATATTTGTTCTTTATTGTTAACTTATTTAATTCTCTATAATCAATGCATAACCTTAACGTTCCATCCTTCTTCTTTACAAACAACACCGGTGCTCCCCAAGGTGAAACACTAGGTTGTATGTACTTCTTGTCTAAGAGTTCTTGTAGCTGCACAAGTAACTCCTTCAACTCTACAGGTGCCATTCTGTACGGTGCCTTTGAAACTGGTGCCGTACCCGGCGCTAGATCAATAACAAATTCGATCTCCCTGTCCGGAGGTAAACCGGGTACGTCATCTGGAAACACATCCGGAAATTCTCTTACTACAGGTATTTGCTCTAGCTTTACTCCTTCTTTTCGAGTATCTACTATGTATGCCAAATAGCCTGTACAACCCTTCCTAAGCAATCTCTCTGCTTGCATTACTGTCAGACAGTGAGATCGTTTAGGTGAACAACCCCCTTTTAACACTACTTTTGATTCTAAATCAGTCACTAGATTCACCCGCTTCCGCTGGCAGTCAATTATTGCATTATAATTCCCCAGCCAATCCATTCCTAAGATTATATCAAATTCCCCTAGTTGTATAGGAATGAGGTTCACAAGAAACTTGTGTCCCTTAATCTCTACGGCACAATTCTTATATACAGTTTTGACGGGAATTATTTTATTGTTTGCGATTTCCACACTAAAAGGTATGTCTAAGTCTTCGCATGGCATTGTCAATTTCTTAGTAAAGCTATTAGACACAAATGAACAAGTAGCACCAGAGTCAAACAACACATATGCATTTAAAGTGTCGATAGGGATGATACCTGTTACTACGTCTGGTGCAGCAACAGCATCCCTTGTCGTCATATTAAACGTTCTTGCGGTTGGACGACCTGGACCCCCAGCTCCTGCTACTGTTGGTTTGGGGTTATTGTTTGGGACTTGGTTTCCTCCCCCAGATTGGTTTCTACTCCTCGGGCAATTCCTAGACACATGCCCAGTGGCACCACATGTATAACAGGTAACATTCGGGTTACTCTGACGAGTATTATCGTTACCCTTTTTAGGACAATAGGAGGAATAATGTCCCTCTTGCCCACAATGGTAACAAGTAACCACCCTCTGGCGACATAATCCTAGGTGATTCTTTCCGCATATGGCACAACGACCCACCTTATTGTTATTGTTCTGGTTTCTGTTGTTGTTATTGTTGTAATTGTTACCCCTCCTTACAAAATTTGTAGAAACAGTGGCATCCCACTTCCTTTTATTATTATTAGTACCCCCTGTACTAACTTCTCCTTTAAACTTCCCTCCTTCATTCAGACTTCTTTTCTCCTTATGAAATTTTATTAAAGCTTCATTCTCATTTTCAGCTATGATAGCTTTCTCGAGAATTTCAGGAAAGGTTTTCACTTGGAACACTGACAACTTACTACGAATTTGGGGTTTCAATCCCTCTTCGTACCTTCTGGTCTTCCTTACCTCTGTATCGACCTGGTGTGGGGCAAACCTGGCTAATTCATTGAACTTAGCCGTATACTGGGATACGGTAAGCTTTCCTTGTTTCAATTCTAGGAATCGTACCTCCATACGATCCTGCATTGATTGGGGAAATAATTTTCGAAGAATAGTTCCTTAAACCTAGTCCAAGGAATTATACCTTCACCTGCACGAATTTTAGTATTTTCCCACCAATGGTTTGCCTCACCCTTGAGGAAAAAGGTGGCAAAGATCGTCTTTTGATCTTCGCCAACATTAGTTACCCTAAAAAATTTCTCTATCTCGGTAACCCACGTTTGTGCCTCAATAGGTTCCGCGGCTCCCTTAAATTTCGGTGGTCCTACAAGTTTAAAATCTTTGAATATAGTACCCTGTGGATTAACTGGGGTAGGTTGAGGTGGTGGACGATTTTGTAAAGTTTCTAAGAGTATATCTACCAACTGTTGTGTGGGATTTGGTTCGGTGGTCTCAGTTCGGGCTTGGGCTCTTCTTCCTGATGCCATGATTCTAAAATAAAGAAAAGCAAGTATAAATACAAAGATATGCTTACATAGAACTAACAATTTGATTACATAAACACAATTTGTATATAACATGCAATAACGATTACATATTCGACTAGTAGTTATACCACTACTAGTTATTACAAGGATTTCCTATTTTACAACTCAAAATTTTGATATCGTACAAAGTACAATACATAAACTTAAACACTACTAAACTGAACTATCACGCATCCCCTTATAAGCATCTCGTATCATATGACCAACTACTGCGCTATCGATCATATAATCATCCTTCTCCTCCTCCACAGGATACCTATACACCCTTCGTTCTAGGCCATCAAATGCAGTCTTACACCTCCTGTCAGCTCTGTACGCCTGCATTTGTGCATCCTGTTTCTCCCTCTGAGTGTTCTGAAGAAGTGTCCTCAGACGCCGAGTCGTATCTCGCTCACTCTCTAGTAAACCTGCTGCTATGCCTGCCCGAGAGTTAGCAGCCTCTAGCTCCACCGTCGACTGCTGCACCAACTCAATAACTATCTCTTCGTGTCTATCGACACTCATCATCTGGCCCGCTCCAATATCCTCCTCAGAATCAGGGTCTACTAACTGTCCATCTACAGGGTTCTCTGCCTCCTCTGCATCTAATATCTCCTCGTCATGGATAAGTTCCTCCTCCTATGGGTCTTCATCTTCTAAATCTAGCTCAGGGGTAGCCGGCTCATAATCAGGCACCTCATCGGGCTCACTGTCTGATAACCATCCTATGTGTTGATTTACTCCTGCCATCCTACAAAAGAATTTTAATTTATTTAGTATTTATGGGGAAACAAATTTACACATAAGATAAAGCTTTTAAGATTATTTTATTTATGATTAAGTATTTTACGGACTCAAAGATTATATCCTAAGGTATTTCCTAACTACTTTAGAGCTATAATCTACAGCTCTGATACCAACCTGTGACGCCCCCAAATCTCTACACTCCCCTGTAGCAGATCTGGTGATCACGTGAAACTATACAACTATAAATATTTAATAAAATATGACTTCTATCTATCCAAGGTTCACAGTATCCCATAACAGGTATTAGTTCCGGCCAGAACGTTGTCTGTGTTTGGATACCCTCACTTAGATATATAGATTCATATCTTATGAATATCTCTTTCATATCAATATTCCCTATCTATTTGACATTGACAGTATTAATGATAAGATTGTCCATAGAACTGAGGGGCGCATTCCGGTAAAGATGGCACCTTACCGGCGCTTATTAAGTGTAACCCCAGAGCTTATAGGACTCTCAACATCATTTAGATACCCTTATTCAGATGTATAGTTCATATAGACACTGTATTTAACTTAGTACAACTATTCTAAAGAATTTAAAGATCAGAGTATAACGCATTCTATGACATAAAGGATCATAATATATTACATAACATTTTGTTCGGTTACATCATTCGTTATACTAAGTTATTACAACAACAAGTCTTTAAAAGAGTTAAAGTATTCAACAACAGAAATTAAAGCTAATAAGCATGGCTTTTCCCCTTATCAGTCCCGGACGTGCCAGGGATATCATTTATAGCTGCAAAAGAAGATATGCGCAAGAATGAGCTACAAATGCTCAACAAGTTCATTTAACAATGTAAACACCATGTGTTTGATTGGAAAGATGTCAATGATGTATACTGAGGGTTCTGTACATGAACCATATATTTCATTTAGTTCTATCAGTCTTTAATGACTTAGAACCATTTGAGTTTTTGGATATCTGGTAGGTGATCAGCCTCACCAATATCCTAGGAGTATGCATATCATCCTACTATTTGTGGTCAATATATAATCGACATTTATTGGCCTTCCTATGAAGGCATTTTCATTTACTCAGTATAAGATGCCTCACCAAACAATTTGGTTTGACACAACAATTTATGCTCGAATCGATAATATATGAATAATGATTCATTTCTTAAGTTATACTGAACAAGAAGCAATAACTTCACAATAATTGATAGCAAGATGTATAATACTTGCATAATATAAGTTGAGTAAGGTTAGGACACTTGCTCAAAAGTAAATAAGTTCGGGATACTTGCCTTAGCGTAGCTCACTATAATTTAGTACAATCGGTCAACGCACGTAGTCTACGTATACCAATAATAAGCGTTAGCACGTAAATAAACATGTATCACACTAATCTAAACAAGTTTCATTAAGGTTCGACGTTGATTTGGTATCTCGGTCGTGTCCTTAATAGCTAAACACATAGATTGTTCGATAAAACTTTATTTGGAAGTCTAATTATTAGTCTAAACAATTTAATTATTATTTATAACATTTTTAAAAGCTTGGTATTATTTTTAAATAATTTTCAGAAGCTTGGAAGTATTTTTTAAATAATTTTACAAGTTTAGAAATATTTTTAAATGATTTAATTATCATTTAGAATAATTTTAAAACATTTAATATGTTATTTAAATAATTTATTTATCATTTAGAATATTTTTAGATATTTAAAATATTATTTAAATGATTTATTTATCATTTATAATATTTTTAGAAAAATAGAATATTATTTAAATGATTTATTTTATCATTTAATAATATTTTTAGAATTTATTTTATCATTAAAATAATTTATTTATTACTTATAATAATTTTTAAAACTTAATTTAATATTTAAATGATTTAATTATCATTTAAAGTAATTTTTAAATACTTAATATATTATTTAAATGATTTATTTATCATTAATAATATTTAAATATTTAATATTTTATTTAATTATTATATATAATAATTTTATTTACCTTAATATCATTTTTAAATAATTAACATAATTATTTAATAATTTAATATCATTTTTAAATAATTAAAACAATTATTAAATGATTTATCATAATTATTATTTATTATTTAATTAAATTAAATAATATATCACAATATATAAAAATATTAAAAATAATTTTTTTATAATTAAAAATGAATTTTCGGATTTATTTATTAATTATTAATAATTATTTATTATTTATTTATTATTTTATAATTTATTTAATTAATTTTTATTTTATTTTTATTAAAAATCCGTCGCTAAAGGGTTTTAGCGACGGTCTCCATAGAATAATAGGTTTCTGGGTTTGTACATGAATTTCGTCGCTAAAGGTGTTCTTCATGAAGAACACTTGGTCAATGTCCAACAGTGACTTTTGACCTCAAATTAATCTCAGCTCGTTTGATGTTTGTGTTTGATTTTTGTTTGTTGTTATAGCCAACATGGCAGTGTACAACGACATATCAATTTTCATCTCAAATTATATCATATCATGCTAGAAATTTTATGGTCAAACTACCCCGTTCATGACTGTTCTTGAGTTTCTGGGTAACCCAGAAACTCATCCAGTCATAACGGTCAACGCAGTTTGACTGCTAAATCCGTTCGATTGATTGTTTGTTTATGTGTTTTAAGGGTTCAAGATTAAAGTCTATATAGCATACAACAACTCTACATCAATAAACTACACAAACTATGTCATCTAGGCCATTTCTGGGTTGATCAAAAGTCTGACATCAAACTGTCAGACATTCATACGATTTCTGGGTTACCCAGAAATCAGTCCCCCATGGTCGGTCAATGGGTTTTGACCATTAATAACTTTCAACCTAGAGATAATTTAACTATTCTACCAATTGGATCTTAAAGCTAACATGGCATACTACTGATACATGCTTTAAAACACATCAAACAAACATTTTAAGCCGATCAAAAGTTCTAACAAAAAGGCCTGTCAGACTGTTCTTGACTGCCAAGAACAATTTGAGTTTTTGGCTTGATTTTCATATCTAAATGTTATGTAAACATGTTTTAACCGCCTAGATCACTTAATAACCTATTAACAAGTATTCTTAAACATCTAAAACACAAAAATTTTCTAGGCTTGAAGATCAAACATAAAATTAGGGTTTGCACCTTTTTCTTCAAAGTTTTAATTCCTAGCTTCTGATTCTGAACTTGGGCTTGCAGAGGCTTGTTTAGGCTTGATAATTAAGTGTCTAGGTTTACAATTTCGTAGGTTTTAACCTCGGCATCTCATTCTATTTATAGTGATTTGAAATTAGGGTTTCCTAGCTAATTTCCAAACTTTTGCCTCCTAAAAGATCCTAGGCTTGGGACTTGTGTTGCTCCCATCTGATCTAATTAACCTACTTGTGCTGGAGTGTGTCAAGCACAAGCTTGCACACTCATAGCTTAATTTTCATTGGCTAGGGTTTTATTTTTCATTTATTTACTTACTAATTAAATCTAGATTTTTTGTTAATCATGATTAGGATGTTAAATTAAGTTTAGTAATACCCTAATTATGGTTTTATATCATAATTAAGGTTTTACATTTCATAATTTTGGGTTATTGAACCAAATTAGGGTTTTAGGGTTTCTAATTAGGGTTTAGGGTTTTCAATTCCACAATTAGGGTTTTAATCTTTCGTTTAGGGTTTAGTTTAATCTTTATAATTCATAATTAATATTATGATTTATTATTTAAATCTTAATTATATTAATCAAGATTATTGTACAATAATTAGGGTTTTAATTGATCAATTCGGACAATTATTACTAATTAGAATTTTCGATTTAGGGTTTCTATTTCTGCGTAACATTTTAAACCATATTTAACTTATTTTAAAATTTTATCAATTAATATAATATTATATTAATGTCGAAGCACGACAAAGTACTTCGTCATTTCCAAGTACGACACAGCAGCTTACAAAAATAATTTGCCGAGACACTTCTTGGTGAATTTGCCGGAAGCACGACAAATCATTTTGTCCGATTAAGCACGACACAGCTGCTTGGCGAAAAATTTTTATTTGACCTAATTGTTTAATAAAATACACAATCACATAATATCAAATCAGAACAAGAAATTTGATTTCATAAACACATAATTTATATTTACAAATCTTATTAGGGTTCGGAATATTACAACTATGTTATGAAGTAACAAAGCTTTAAATTTCGGTATTCATGAACTGTTTATAAAGATTGCCAATGTCATTTGATTCGCCTATACAGATGTTGAAATGTTTTATCGATTTGATTATAAATCTTTGAAAAATTATTGATGTTAAGTAGAGCTATCCAAACCAAATTGTTTTGGTGCTGATTCAGATAAGTCTGAGATGAACAACCCTAATATTGGGGTATTTTAGTCAGAAATTTTGACAGACCCGTGAGGTGATCAAAACAAACGCATATAATCGTTTAAAAAGTAGAATGTTGTACAACATAGGGTACTATAGGCTGATCACATAGACGTGCCCGTAAACAAGACGGTTTACAGTTGAAATATTATTGTTAAACCTTTTCGAAAGAAGAAAAATTCAAGATCTTATGACCGCTCAGTATGTTATTTTAAAAATGTTTTAAACGAAAGGAAAGTGTTATTCCTATTATTCGAAGTTACTTCACAACTATTGTTCAGCTGTTGAAGTGTTCAGAGTAAGAAAATATGATTCTTGATTTTGTTGTTATTACAACTATTATACTTGTCGAGCAATTGAATGCTCATTCTTACTTTAAATCAAATATTTTTAGTGAAGCCAGAACGGACTGAATGTTCCGGTAAGGATAAAGGAAAGGGAAAGATGAACGAGTAGAAGATGTGTACTAATTATAATAATTTAGTACGAATGTAATATTATGATATAATATTAGCTTTTGAAGATATATTTGAAGGTCTTAGAACCTGAAATTTAGAGTAAGACATATTATAATAATATAATAATTACATTTATGTCGTTATTATTGTATTGAATGGATAGTACCGTGGAGTACCGGACCTGGGTTTGAAGGTATCCGGATTTGGAGACGTCACAAACTCTAAGAAGAGAATAATAATTTTATATTTTGAAAGAAAAAAAGAATAAATATTCAAATACATATATATTATTTCATGATTAATAAATAGAGTTCATATTATCTTTTTAACTTTTATTGTGCACCTGTGACCTGACCTTGTGAGTGAACAAATTAGAGAACAGATTATGATAAAGCACTTAAGCTTAATCTAAAGTCACCACGTGTCAGTCTTCAAACCATACAATACTGCTCAAATTCGCAAAAAGTATCATCTTCCAACAACAGAAGTAAAGCATAGTTTCCTGTAATCAATTATAACATCTTCCACCAACAAAATTACAAAGCCATAACATCCTGCAATTAGTGTGTGTGTGTGGATATATATATATATATATATATATATATATATATATATATATATATATATTCCTCGTTATTATATACAAATGAAGAAACTGAATAGTTGATCCTGCTCATTAGCGCTTATTAGTTCTTTTTTTCATCGAGTATGTGAAGCTTTTTCTCCTCCCCATTTTCTTTTTGAAATTTGCAAGAAATGTTAAAAATTCTGATTCCAGTTGCCGGATTCTAAGAAACGAAAGTAGCAGTTCCATCACCAGTTCAAATTGTTAACCAGACCCGGTTCTCCTGTTCAACCGCCAAGCTAGCGAGTTTTTTCGGTTTTCAAAGGGTTTGATGGGCCTATTCGGCTCGTTTTATCAACCAATTCAACCGGTCGAACTGACATCTCCGATCCGGGTTTAAAAATATTGACCAGATGTAAGGTGGCACATAAGGTTCATGGTGAATTTCGGTCAATGAAGTCAGGTCGGGTGTTGGTGACTTGGCAAGGATGATTGAGTTAAGAGGGATGTTGGATATGGGACAAATGAACATCAATTAAATTACACAACAAGAAGAAGAAATACAATACTTATTAGAAAGATAGATGCACAAGTAATTGTCATCAAGTGGGCCCAGTAGTTGGTTGCTTGATCAGGAAAGGGCTCATCCCTAAGGAACAATGGGGGCATGACGATAACTCATCGATCACACAGCTCACATAGACGAAGAGTTATATGGTTATAGGATCTTAAGATGTTAACCTTGACTCACCATTTATAGTTAATGGCTTCTATATACAATGGGATGAAATCGTGTATGGGTCTTGCTTCTTTCACTAGTTTGAATATGAATCTAAGGTTAGAGAAGGATGAATAGTAATAAGGGTTCTGTGGGTATTCTCTCGCCTTAGAGTGCATACTGTCACCTCTCAACCCACCTTAAAAAACCTTCCAACCAACTCCTCTAATGTCTCACATATATATAAATTATGTGTCCCTTAGGTCCCTCTCCTATAAGTTAAGCTCATCAATTTAATACTAAATAGTCTAAAATATATAGTTACTATTCCCTAAATATCTTTGATATCTTTTCTTAGTATCTCCGTTCCCCGGTAAGCCCCCGATTATAAGGTTTAAAGAACAAGTTTGGAAGTTACTCTTCCTTAATTGGGGATAGGACACTTGCCATCATATCACAGGTCAATATCAGTTTCCTCCTCTTCTTTCCCTAGTGATCCTTGGATGTGCTCTTACATCCTCCACGATTAGAGCTTTCCCCCATTTTATCTTGCCTTAAGAAGAGATTGAGCCATGCAGGCCTCCCTCTAGGTACTTTCTGCCTTCTACCCTAGGAAAAGTAGGCTTCCTTAGGGGTAGACGTGTGAGACTCAAAGCCACCACTCTTTCCCAAGCACCAAGCCAGCCCATTGTTGCCACCCTTTGCCTAAATTGATTCAGTGAGTCATCACTTAGGACATGGTTAAGTTCACTTAGTGTGAATTCCATTCCCCACATTTTTTCCTCGAACCCAACTCATGCCACATAAGCTTGTGGGCCCACATTTGGTTGGTCAAACATTCAAAGATTCCAATTGGCATCATATTAGAGTTCCATATGGCATTAACCATTTTTTGGTACCAACAAAATGTAATATTATATAAGCATGATTACATGATATCATTGTATATTAAGTATTATTTCAAATATCACAATTAATATTAATGAAATCTTCTTCTACTAAAAGAGTAATTAATGTACGTGAGGGTACCAAATTTTTATTCATGGTAAGTGTTTTGAGCATTAGTATTATTACATTTTACAAGCTTCCAACATGTGCGAGGCACGAGTTAGCTTTCTTATATGTTCCTTTCACGTGGTGTTAGGTATTTTGTTGTTGTAATTTTTTTGTTTCACTTTTCATGTGCAATTTTTTTTTCTTTTGTAGACACTCAAAATATGCACGTATTCTTGAATTCTATGATAGAAGGGCAATAATGTAAAGTTATGACAAGTTTGGGATATCAAAGGAAAGCTCATAAAGACAAAGAGAGTAACTTGGAGGGAACATATTCACCTTGGGGTACCAAAGTGCAAAAGAGAATTACAAGGTAATGGCTAGCGTATGTAAAGAAACGATTTTTACCAATTTTCTCCCTCATAATAGATCAAAATATAATTAAATTGGGTAGCATTGCGAAGGTCTCAGAAAGAGCTTCCCAGATTAGGGTGCTACGTCTCCTAATTTTTCCCAGTTTACAAGATATGACTATTTTATTGCACAAGACAAAAAAGGAACAGGCGGGGCCCACTTGGGTGCCAACATGGTGGCTCCTAGGCGCCATCATGGTGGCGCCTGGCCTGTTTGGGTTTATATTAGGCTATTTTCTTCAAAGAAGGAAGAAAAAGAGAGAAAAACAAAGAGAGGGGGAATAATAAGGAGAGTAGGCCTACAAACGAACCGAACCATTCGCGAACATGTTCAGTTCGGTTCGAGTTTAGCTCGAGTTCGATTCGATTTGATTAACTTGTCGAGTCAAGTTCGCACATGATATCACGTTCGATTGCTCGATCGAACATGTTCGCGAACCATGTGGTTCGGTTCGACTTTATTCCTAAACTATTCGGGTTCAGTTCGGTTCGATTGGTTCGCGAGTAGCTCGTGAGGTGCTCGAGTTCGAATTGTATTTCTTATATGTTTAATGTTTTTAAATTCTACATACAAATAGTTGGTTATTTCATATTAAATTCTAAAGTTTGTCTTAACAATAATTGTTAAATTTGCAGTAATTTTCTTCTTCTTTTTTATTACTTAAACATCTTTTTATTTTTTTAATAATTGATTATAAGTAAACATTTTTATTAAATAATTAATAAATAATAATGTGCACTTCTTCACCTCTAATTTAATTAAAATAATTTTAATATTTTCATAAAATTTTTAACAATGAAAATAAGAAGTGGTCTTATAAGAAAGAATTAAAACCCTAGGTCCTGAAGGTTTAGAAAGAGGATTGGTCTATATAAGAAGTGGTCTTATGATAGATTGGGGACTAATGTTACTGTAAGTATAGAGATACTACATAACAATTCTCTGCAACCTTAGCAGTTAGGAGAGAGAGAGAGAATTAGGGCTAGCTACCCAATGTTTAGAGAAACCTAAATTTACATCTTCAATCAATAATCTCTTGGTGGATCACTTTTAGAGTGTTGCACACACTGAGTAGCTGGCGTTTGATCCGTGGATTTGAAGAAGTGCGCATAATCAAAGGATTAAAACTTGAAGATCAGATCAAAGAGTTGATTCATCTTCATAAGCTATATCTTTTATCCTTCCTCGATTGATAATACCACATCAAGGTGATCATGAGATTGCAGAAAAATTTTAAATATGATTTATGTCATGCTAACGCTTTTATATATATGTGATTGTATGTGTGTTCTTGATTCTACAAACCAACAGTGACATCAGAGTCATACTTATTCGAATTAATAATTATTTTGATTCTGTATATACAATGATATGTGTTTAGAACAATTTAATTGGGCATAATTGTTAGTATAAAATCATGTTTTATTGAAACAAAGCCAAAAATCGTGATCTGAAAACCAAAAAAATAAAAAAAAATCTGGAAGTCGCCGCAGCATAGCAGCACAGCCCACAACGCAACATGTTTGCCTAAATCTATACTAGCAAAATGCGCAAGTATACGCAGTCCACAAGTAATATAATGATAAGAGAGTGTCGAACCCACAGAGAATTATTTAATAATAATTATCAAGTACTAACTCATAATCAAATTAATTTTATTTAAACAATTCGATAAAAGTTGTTCAATTTTAAAAATAAAGTATTAAACTAACTAATCACTGACTACCAAGAACTGAATTCAAATTAAAAGGCTTAAGATTACAATTTCCCTTAATGTTTTACTTGAATTAATAAACTTCCTGTTAAGTTATGTCAATTATTCCGTATTGTTAATCAAGAACTCATCAATATTTATACTCATTTCTCGATGCATCATAAACGAATCAACTTAAATCCATAGAAGATAGAATTAAGGTTGTGACACCCCCAAATACAGGTACTTAATTCCCACTGATTTGGTGTTCACTATCTCAATCATTCACAACTAATTACCCATAATAAGAATAATTAAAATACACTTGAAGAAATATCTTCCCTCAAATGGGGTTACATCACCAATCTCTAAATGAAATGAATCCCAGGTTATCTAACCTTAAATACATCTGTGCGGAATAAAACATAATATTAAACAAGTCTTTAATACAAATAAACATCAAGTGGATAATAAATCTCTTGCTACTTTGGCATCTTGCCCTTGCCTTTACTTGTGGACGGCTCGTCCTGCTTTTCTGGTTTAGCTGCAATGTTTAGTGCAAGAGTGAGCAAACAATTGCTCACAAGTGTGATAACAATAATATTCAAATGAAATGGATTCCAACTGAGGAGTAATAGTTTTTCTGAATCTCAGTCAATAAGTGATCAAAGTCTAAAAGCTCGTTAGAATGCTCGATTCAAGGAAAAATAGACTTCAAGATTTAGAAATTATATCTGAGGGTCACAAGACCTCGAACTATGTCCTAGGTTAACAAGTATTTCTACTGTAACCTTTAACAGTCATATAGACTATGGACCATCATCTCGTACTCAGGGGGATCAGCCCTTTGTACAATGTATTGTGCACAAACATTTTAACGCTGTTGCGTAAGTAATCCCCTATATTAGGGTTGTTCATCTCAGTTTATCGTCTGAATCCGTACCAAAAGGAACTTGGCTTGGAACAAGTATAGAAAATATTCTAAGTCTTTGAAATCGCTCATCAACTAAGGACTAGCTAAATCAATAAGGGTTTGCTAGTCTAATTCATCAAATAAGTTTGCTCAATAGAAACTATACTCGAAATTTGAATAACAAACAATGATTGCAATAAAGCTTAAGTACGTAACATGATAGTAACCTTGCTTGAATATCAATAAGCTAAGGTCAATAAGCTTGCTCAATATAAATAAACTTGCTTTGAATAAATTAACAAGTTAAAAGGGAAGAACAACTTGCTATAAATAATTTTCAAGTTTAAGGGAGGAAAACTTGCCTCAAGCGTAGATTACAAATTTAAGTAATTCACGATCCTTAAACAACCTATACATTTAATTATAACATGGTAACATAATTAGTCACAAAATTAAAAGCATTTTAGGCTTGATCTTTATCTCATTTTATTATAACATCTCATTTAGCATACCATAGTCAACAAGTACTAGCTTAACAATCATCTTGGCAATTCATTGGTCACTTAATGCTTTAATACAGGCTTTAGACATGCATAAAGCAACTTAGCAAAACCACAAAATAATTTAATAATTTTTAATAATATTTTTTTTTTATTACTGTTCCACCGCCGGGGCGGTGGATTTCTTAACAAATTTGTCGCCGGGGCAAAGCTGCCGCCGGGGCGAGGAACACAGAGTATTTCTACCGCCGGGGCGGTAGACTCTGTTGTCATCTTCCGAGTTCGCGAAACAGTGAAAACTTAGGCCAAATTTGGCCAAATTTTCCGAATTCTACCATCCAATATACAAATTAAACATACCCAGACATCATATATGATACAAAACATTTACCTAACATGTTTTCTAAACATTTTAATCATTCTAACACATAAATAACCAATTTAAACCCAAGAATTTCACTGTTAAACAATTTATTCATGTTTTGGCCATTTTCCTGAAATTAAGCTCTGTAAATTCATTTTTCAACCAATTAAAACCATTCTTCTTGCATTATTCTTGTTTTTCATCATATAATCATAAACAATTATCAATTAACCAATTAATAACCAAATTAAACATCAATTATATATATATATATATATATATATATATATATACCATACATGAAATAAAACTCTGTGAAAACCAAAACTCAATTCCAAACATACATTCATAAATTAACACCTTCAATTTAACTTATAATCATCATGTAATCATCATATAATCATCATATAATCATCTAAAATATATTTTCTTCCAATTACACCAAGAAATTCATATATTAAGCTAATAAATTTTATACAGAGAACTAAAATAATGAAATACAGGAAAGAACTTAAAAAGGATTATACCTTCAATTGTTTAGAAAATTGATTAGTCTCCTTTGATGTTAGAAATCTTCTCTCCAATTCCAAACTCTTCTCTCAATCTCTCTCTTCTTCTTTCAAGACTCAAAGCTCTGCTCTCTCTTTTCTAATTCACAGAGCTCTCAATTCTATCTCTCCCAATACTCTGTTCTTCTCTCTCTTTTTTTTAACTGATAAAGCTTTTAAAAAAAATATAAATTGATAACTTAATAAAATAATAACGTATACTGATATTAATCTATCAGTTACAAAATTCAAAAAGCCATAAGGCTTGTTTGGCAATTACTAATTAAAATAATCTATTATTCTAACTAAAGGTCTTAAGGCCTTGTTTGGTAAAACAAAATTAAAATAACCCATTATTTTCAAACAAAGGTCATAGGGCCTTGTTTGGTAAAACTGAATTAAACACTTTCTCATTTATTTAATAAATCATCATAACATATAGTTCTAATTGTCACGCTTCTAATTTAATTGAATTATTAAATAAATTCAATTAAACCTTACTAACTTAAATAATAAATTTATTTAACCAATAACCATAACACGAAATGAATTATATTATTCAAATAAATCATTTATTCAAATAAACCTTTTCATCATCTAATTTAATTATTAAATTAAATTAGAATAAACATAACAAATCACATTTAAATAACATTTAACATTATTAAACTTAACATATACCCATTTCACGAAAACTTAATAAATTATTTATTTAGCTCAATAAATTAATAAAAATATTTATATAATTCAATAAATATTTTATTCAATCACAAAAATTGTATTTGTTATATCTTTCCCTCCTTAAAAGGATTATGTCCCCAGAATCACAACGCAATTAAATCGTCCGTTACATTCTCCCCTCCTTACAAAGATTCTGTCCCCAGAATCGCAATATAAAGATTAAACAAATAATTGAGGAAAATTTTGCATCATTTGCTCTTCGAGTTCCCACGTTGCTTCTTCAGCACTGCAGATTACCTTAATAGAAGGTATCACTTTATTTCTGAGAACCTGTTCTTTCCTGTCCACTATCTGTACAGGTATCTCTTCATAGGACAAATCTTTCTCAAACTGTATTGGTTCATATTCGATTACATGTTTATAATCAGACTTATACGGTCGTAGCACCGATATATGAAAGACATTGTGAATGTGGTCTAACTCAGGAGGTAAAGCTACCTCATAAGCTACCTCACCCACCCTTTTCAGCACCTCAAACGGTCCAATAAATCGCGGACTCAGCTTACCCCTTTTACCAAATCTGATTTTGCCTTTCCAGGGGGATACTTTGAGGAACACAAAACTCCCGACGTCAAATGCACGATCTTGACGATGTTGATCCGCATATTTCTTTTGCCTGTCTTGAGCAGCTAATAATCTGGCTCTTATCACCTTGACAATTTCAGCAGTTTGTTGTACCAACTCGGGTCCCAATAGGCGACGTTCACCAACCTCGTCCCAACATAACGGAGTTCTGCACTTCCTTCCATACAATGCTTCGTATGGCGGCATTCCAATACTCGCGTGATGACTATTGTTATAGGCAAACTCGACCAGAGGTAAATGATCATCCCAGTTGCCTTTAAAATCCATGACGCACGCTCGAAGCATATCCTCCAACGTTTGAATTGTTCTTTCACTCTGGCCATCGGTTTGAGGATGGTAGGCTGTACTCATTCTCAACTGCGTTCCCAAACAAGCTTGCAGACTCTTCCAAAATTTTGAGGTGAAACGTGGATCTCTGTCTGACACTATTGACATTGGAACACCGTGCCTTGAAATAATCTCCTTGACGTATAATTTCGCCAGCTGATCCAAAGTGAATCGGATTTTTATAGGCAAGAAATGTGCTGATTTCGTCAGTCTGTCCACTATGACCCACATTGCGTCATAACCCTTCTGAGTAGTTGGAAGCCCTACCACGAAGTCCATCGTGATATGTTCCCACTTTCATTCTGGTATCTCCAAGGGCTGTAACAAACCACTTGGTCGTTGATGTTCTGCTTTGACTTTCTGACAAGTTAAACACTTCGCAACACATTCAGCAACCTCTCTCTTCATGTTTGGCCACCAAAAATGTTGGCGAAGATCCTGGTACATCTTTGTACTCCCCGGGTGAATCGAAAATCTTGAACTATGAGCTTCGTTTAAAATCTCCTCTCTGATTGCCAATACTCACGGTACCCAGATTCTGCCTTCAAATTTCAGCAACCCTTCGGTATCGATTTTATATTTAAACTCTTCACCTTCAAGCACTCTTTTGCGTATATTAATACACTCCTCATCCTTGAGTTGCGCTTCCTAGACTTTGTCCACCAAAGTTGGTTGAGTTTCCATCTGGAACAATTTTTCATTAGGCTCTGCCAGACCCTTCACCTCTAACTCTAATTTAGCCATTTCTGCTACGAGTTTCTCTTGAGCAGTTAACAAAAATAATTTCTCCCGACCTTTTCTACTCAAAGCGTCAGCAACCACATTAGCCTTTCCCGGATGGTATAGAATTTCACAATCATAGTCTTTGATTAATTCTATCCATCTCCTCTGCCGCATATTCAAATCCTTCTGTGTGAAAATATACTTCAGACTTTTATGGTCTGTGTAGATTTCACACTTCTCCCCATAGAGATAGTGCCTCCAGATTTTCAAAGCAAACACCACGGCTGCCAACTCCAAATCATGGGTCGGATACCCTTTCTCATAGTCTTTTAGTTGGCGCGATGCATATGTAATAACCTTACCATTCTGCATCAACACACAACCAAGTCCTTTATGCGATGCTTCGCTATACACCACAAAATTACCTGTATCATCTGGCAAAGATAACACAGGTGCCGAACTTAGTCTCTTCTTTAGTTCTTGGAAACTCTCTTCGCACTTCTCCGTCCAAACAAACTTCACTGATTTCCTTGTTAAATTCGTTAACGGAGTGGCGATCCTGGAGAAATCCTGAATAAAACGTCTGTAGTATCCTGCCAAACCTAGGAAACTCCTCACTTCTGACGGTGTCTTCGGCTGATCCCAGTTTATCACAGCTTCCACTTTCGCTGGATCCACCGAAATCCCGTCTTTATCAATAACATGTCCAAGGAATTGAACACGCTCTAACCAAAATTCACACTTCAAGAATTTTGCATACAATTTCTCTTTCCTTAACGCCTCCAATGTCACCCTTAAATGCTCCACGTGTTCTTCTTGAGTTTTGGAGTAAACCAAAATGTCGTCTATGAATACCACCACAAACTTATCCAGAAATAGTTTGAACACCCTATTCATTAAGTCCATGAATGCTGCAGGCGTATTTGTTAAACCAAATGACATAACCAAAAACTCATAGTGACCATATCTAGTTCGAAATGCCGTCTTTGGTATGTCTTCCTTTCTCACCTTCAACTGATGGTACCCACTTCGTAGATCTATCTTTGAAAAATATCTCGCTCCCTTCAGTTGATCAAACAGGTCATCGATCCTTGGCAACGGATACTTGTTTTTAATCGTGACCTTATTCAACTCTCTATAATCAATGCAAAGACGCATTGATCCATCCTTCTTCTTGACGAATAACACCGGTGCTCCACACAGCGAAACGCTCGGTTGGATATACTTTTTATCCAGCAATTCTTGTAATTGCACCATCAACTCCTTCATTTCTATCGGAGCCATTCTATATGGGGCTTTTGATATAGGAGCTGTACCCGGTGCTAAATCAATTACAAACTCGATTTTCCTATCTAGCGGTAATCCTGGCAAATCCTCAGGAAACATGTGATAGACTCCACGGCACGCTTGCGTGAGGTGGTCGTCGCCCGGATCGTTTCTAGTAAGCAAGTTGATGGACTCTTTCGAAATCTTAACCCAACGTCTAATTTTGAAGACGAGAATCTTGATATATTCGATCAAGCAATTGAATTCGCGTAGGACGGAACACCAACAACACTTAGACCCTCGTTTAGATGGAAAACGATAATCTCCGTATGATTGTATGATGCGATAGAATAACGCCACACACAACTATGGTTTGTTGTATGATAAGTTAAATATGAATCTCAAAAGAAAAACTAAGAAAACTACTTAGAAATCCTTCAAAGAACCAAAAGTAGAGAATAGCTCTCAAATATGAATAACTCAGAATATTATTGAATCGTGTTTGAATTACAAGCATAAAACTTATTTATACTAACTATAAAACCCTAGAATCCAAAAAGGAAATAACAATTGATTTGGAATCAAAATCCTACCTTAATTACAATAGAATTATGAAAATATACTGAATCCCTGAAATTAAGGAACAAGAATCTGGTAAAAATCTTCCAAAACGCGTCGCCTCGAAAAACGCGCCAACTCATTCTGCGTGTTCTCGTCAGGGCGAGGAAATTGAACTGGGACTTCTCGCCGTGGCGAGAATGAACAGTAAGTTCTTCGCTGGGGCGGAGCAATTTGGGCCGGGGCGAACTTGAACAGTAAGTTTCTCGTCGGGGCGAGAATTTTGGCTTTGAAGTTCTCGCCGGGGCGAGAACTCTGCAACGTGGAATTCTTCGTCCTTTCTTGTTTCCAACGCTTCCAACCTTGGCATGTTTGTTTGTATCATCATGACTAAATATAAATCCTTAGAATCCGGGTCCACACTCGATCTATCCTCGCTCCATATGCCTTGAATCAACCCATTAATGCTCTCCTTAGAACGTTTAGCCCGAGTTCTCATCACGGGACCATCCGGCATACACAAAGGATCCACTTTATGGATGTCAATCGCTCCAGAGCCAAGGATGCCCTCATCATACCTCTCCTCTTGAGAAAGATTTGTCCTCAAATCGTCACCTACATCAAACGGACTAAGATCAGTAACGTTAAAAGTTGCACTAACGTTATACTCACCAGGCAAATCTAATTTGTAGGCATTATCATTGACGCATTCAAGAATTTGAAATGGACCATCTCCTCTTGGAAGCAATTTTGAACGTCGTTGCGCTGGAAATCTTTCCTTCCTCATATGTAACCACACCCACTCTCCTGGTTCAAAAATCACTTGACGTCGACCCTTGTTCGCCTGTTTTGCATATTGCTCCGTCCTCCTTTCAATGTTAAGCCTTGCCTTTTCATATATCTGCTTGACAAATTCAGCCTTTTTCTTTCCATCCATGTTAGTATATTCAGACAAAGGTAATGGCAATAAATCCAATGGTGTCAAAGGATTAAAACTATAAACAATTTCAAATGGTGAAAATTGTGTAGCAGAATGAACAGATCGATTATATGCAAACTCAACATGTGGTAAACACTCTTCCCAAACTTTAATGTTCTTTTTGATAACAGCTCTTAACAATGCAGATAAAGTTCTATTCACTACCTCAGTTTGACCGTCAGTTTGTGGATGACAAGTAGTTGAAAATAACAGTTTAGTACCTAACTTACACCACAATGTCTTCCAAAAATAACTCAAAAATTTAGAATCTCTATCTGAAACAATTGTTCTAGGCATGCCATGCAAACGCACAATTTCTCTAAAGAACAAATCAGTAATATGGGATGCATCATCAGTTTTGTGACATGGAATAAAATGTGCCATCTTAGAAAATCTATCCACGATCACAAATATAGAATCATGACCACGCTTAGACCTAGGTAAACCCAATACAAAATTCATAGACAAATCAATCCAAGGTTCACTAGATATAGGCAATGGTGTATACAATCCATGAGGTTGAACACGAGACTTAGCTTACTTACACGTAATGCATTTATCACAAATCCTTGCCACATCTCGTTTCATATGAGGCCAATAAAAATGTTCTTTCAAAACAGATAAAGTCTTTTCAACACCGAAATGACCCATTAGACCTCCCCCATGTGACTCTCTAATCAACAATTCACGCAAAGAACATGCAGGTATACATAACTTATTTTCTCGAAACAGAAAATCATCCACTTTAAAGTATTTACCTACAACATTCTTTTCACATGATTTAAACTCTTCACAAAATTCAAGGTCATTAGCATACAACTCTTTAATTCGTTCAAACCCAAGCAATTTTGTATCAAGAGTATTCAACAACACGTACCTTCTCGAAAGAGCATCAGCAACAACATTCTCTTTACCTTGTTTGTATCGGATGACGTATGAAAATGTCTCAATGAACTCCATCCACCTCGCGTGTCTTTTGTTCAACTTATGCTGTCCCTTCAAGTATTTCAACGATTCATGATTCGTGTGAATCACGAACTCTTTAGGCCAAAGGTAGTGTTGCCACGTCTCCAACGCCCTAACTAACGCATACAGCTCCTTATCATAGGTCGGATAGTTCAAGGCTGCTCCATTCAGCTTCTCGCTGAAATACGCTACTGGCTTCCCTTCCTGCATCAACACAGCTCCAATTCCCAAACCTGAAGCATCACACTCAATTTCAAAGGTTTTAGCAAAGTTAGGTAAAACAAGCAAAGGAGCATTAGTCAATTTATCTTTAATCAATTTAAACGCTTTTTCCTGCTCTTCACCCCATTTAAACCCTACACTTTTCTTGATCACTTCCGTTAAGGGTGCTGTGATGTCGCTGAAGTTTCTCACGAACCGCCGGTAAAAACTAGCCAATCCATGAAAGCTTCGAACTTGGCTCACATTTGTTGGACTCGGCCATTCTCGGATTGCACGTATTTTCTCCTCATCCACTTGAACTCCCTGTGAACTCACAACAAATCCAAGAAAAACAACTCTATCCGTACAAAACGTGCACTTATCCATGTTAGCAAACAACTTTTCTTTTCTAAGAACATCTAAAACAGATTTCAAATGCAATGCATGCTCTCCCAAGTTTTTGCTATATATCAAGATATCATCAAAATAAACTACCACAAATTTGCTAATGAATGGTCGCAAAACATGGTTCATCAATCTCATGAAAGTACTAGGAGCATTAGTTAAACCAAAAGGTAACACTAACCACTCATAAAGACCATATTTTGTTTTGAAAGCAGTTTTCCATTCATCACCCTCTTGCATTCTAATTTGATGATAACCACTTTTTAAGTCAATTTTTGAGAATATACAAGACCCATGCAATTCATCTAACATGTCATCTAATCGAGGAATAGGATGTCGATATTTTACCGTAATATTATTTACTGCTCGACAATCGATGCACATCCACCATTTTCCATCCTTCTTCGGCACTAATATCACCGGAACTGCACATGGACTCATACTCTCCCTCACAAACCCCTTCTCCATCAATTCTCCAACTTGCTTCTGCAACTCCTTTGTCTCCTCTGGATTACTCCGATAAGCTGGACGATTTGGAATGGATGCTCCAGGCACGAAATCAATCTGATGCTCAATTCCCCGAATAGGTGGTAATCCTTGTGGAAGCTCCTCGGGGAACACATCCTTATAATCCTGCAAAAGAGATGAAACAACACTAGGCAAAGAAGAATCGTTAGCGTTAGAATTCAAAAGCGCCTCCTTATACCGAAGTATAATCATCGGCTGTTTAGCATCTAAAGCTCGCCTCACATCGCTCTTTTTTGCATAGATATTTGTTTTTCGCTCCTCATCTTTTCTTTTCTCTCTTTCTTTTTCTCTCATAGTTTTTCCCTCATTATTTTTTTCCTCATGATTTTTCTCTTTTTCACTATCTTTTCTTTTTTCATGATCTTTCTGCAAATGAAGCTGATCCTCATGCACCTGTTGTGGTGACATAGGACATAAAGTAACCTTCCTTTTATTGTGAACAAAAGAATACTCATTTGAAAACCCGTCATGCTTCACACGTCTATCAAATTGCCAAGGTCGACCAAACAATATGTGCCCCGCCTGCATTGGAACCACGTCGCACAAAATTTCATCCATATACTTTCCAATAGTAAATGGCACCAACACCTGTTTAGTCACTTTAATCTCATTACTATCATTGAGCCATTGCAATCAATACGGTTGAGGATGTTTGGTTGTGGAAAGTCCCAATTTCTCTACCATAACCTTACTTGCCACATTCGTGCAACTTCCCCCATCTATCACGACACAGCAAATTTTCCCATTCACAAGACACCTAGTATGAAATAAATTTTCACGCTGCTCGCTACTTTCCTCCTTCACTTGTGCACTAAGCACCCTTCTCGTCACCAAAACTTCCCCAAATATTGCCACTTCCCTGTCTTCTATCTCCTCCAATGGTGGCATAGAATCAGTATCACTATCTTCCCCCTCGGTCTCCACCTCTCCATTGTCAAGTAACAACATCGTTCTTTGATTCGGACATTGATTCACAATATGTCCCCTACCTTGACATTTAAAACATTTAATATCTCGATTACGACTAAAAGAAGTAGGGTCAGTTTTACCTTGTACTCCTCTATTAGTCGTTTCCGGTTTTGGCTCAAATTTGGGTCTACCCACGGCTGGCTTCTCCTCTCGCTTCCCAACATTAGACTTCCATGATGATCCCGAATTAGGTATCGAACGTTGGCTACCTCTCCTCTTAAGCTGTTTCTCAATCTTGATAGCCATGTGAACCATATCCTCCAATACCAAGTAATGTTGTCGTTCCACTAAGTCGGCAATCTCCCAATTTAATCCCGCCGAAAACCTGGCCATTGTTGATTCGCCATCCTCATTGATGTTTGCCCTAGCCATCAACATCTCCATTTCTTTGTAGTAATCTTCTACGCTCCTACTTCATTGCCTCAAGCTTTGCAAACTCCGAACTAGCTCTCGGTGATAGTAATCTGGAACGAACCTCTTTTTCATCACGGTCTTCATTTCTTCCCAAGTTTCAATCGGACGCTCCCCACATCTCCTCCGACTGATCATCAACTGATCCCACCAAGTAACAGCATAAGCTGAGAATTCTGTGGCGGCGAGTTTCACTTTCTTTAGCCCCGAGTAGTTATGACATTTAAATATCCAATCCATCTTCTTTTCCCACTCTAGATAGGCCTCCGGATCACTTCTTCCTTGGAAAGTCGGAATTTTCATCTTTATACTATCCAAGTTGTTGTCCTCTCTATTTCGACCCCCTCTATCCCTAGCTCCTCGCCTCCTATGGAGAAAGTCAGATTCACGATCCTCTTCTTCACTAAATCCCCATTCATAGTAATTTTCCTCTTGTCTAGCTTCTCTTTGATGCGTTCTTTCGTGCTGACGTGCCCTATGAGGATGTTGAAACTGGGGTCCTTGGGACGCACTCATTTGGTCGAAACGCTCATTCACTTGCTCCATCGCCATATCCAACTTTCTAGTGAATTCTTTCATCATAGCTTCCATCACAAATTTTGGATCGAACTTTGGTGAAGAATCTTCCACAACACTTTTATCTTTTGAACTAGACATTTTCCTGCAATACAGAGGTTAGTAGCAAACTATTTTCCTCACCACTCCCTTACGTGTTTCACTCGGTCAATGTTTCGCTCGTGTATCACTCAATAGGCTTTTCCCCTCAAATGATCTCACAACTAAGCCTTTTACCTCTAAATATTCTCTCTAATAGGTTCTTTTCGAATTCACCTAGCAAAAATTCTCGGTTTTACTAATCAATTCAAAAATAACTTATCACGAACAATATAGTCGGTATGAAAAGAAGTAGCAACAATCTTGATTATGGAACTGAAAATCGAATTGTACGAATAATTTGAAATAACTGAAATAAAATTTTCTATACTTTTTTTTTTTTTTTTGCTCACAACTTCAACGAAAACAATAAAGATAGATACTTAGCTAGAAAACGCAGCTTTGATACCAAATGATAGACTCCACGGCACGCTTGCGTGAGGTGGTCGTCGCCCGGATCGTTTCTAGTAAGCAAGTTGATGGACTCTTTCGAAATCTTAACCCAACGTCTAATTTTGAAGACGAGAATCTTGATATATTTGATCAAGCAATTGAATTCGCGTAGGATGGAACACCAACAACACTTAGACCCTCGTTTAGATGGAAAACGATAATCTCCGTATGATTGTATGATGCGATAGAATAATGCCACACACAACTATGGTTTGTTGTATGATAAGTTAAATATGAATCTCAAAAGAAAAACTAAAAAAACTACTCAGAAATCCTTCAAAGAACCAAAAGTAGAGAATAGCTCTCAAATATGAATAACTCAGAATATTATTGAATCGTGTTTGAATTACAAGCATAAAACTTATTTATACTAACTATAAAACCCTAGATTCCAAAAAGGAAATAATAATTGATTTGGAATCAAAATCCTACCTTAATTACAATAGAATTATGAAAATATACTGAATCCCTGAAATTAAGGAAAAGAATCTGGTAAAAATCTTCCAAAATGCGTCGCCTCGAAAAACGTGCCAACTCATTCTGCGTGTTCTCGCCGGGGCGAGGAAATTGAACTGGGACTTCTCGTCGGGGCGAGAATGAACAGTAAGTTCTTTGCTGGGGCGGATCAATTTGGGCCGGGGCGAACTTGAACAGTAAGTTTCTCGCCGGGGCGAGAATTTTGGCTTTGAAGTTCTCGCCGGGGCGAGAACTCTGCAACTTGGAATTCTTCGTCCTTTCTTGTTTCCAACGCTTCCAACCTTGGCATGTTTGTTTGTATCATCATGACTAAATGTAAATCCTTAGAATCCGGGTCCAAACTCGATCTATCCTCGCTCCACATGCCTTGAATCAACCCATTAATGCTCTCCTTAAAACGTTTAGCCCGAGTTCTCGTCACGGGACCATCCGGCATACACAAAGGATCCTTTTTATGGATGTTAATCGCTTCAGAGCCAAGGATGCCCTCATCAACACGTCCGCAAAATCCCTAACTACTGGTATTTCCTCCAGCTTCGCACTCACCTTTCGGGTATCGACTATGTAGGCTAGATATCCTACACATCCTTGTCTCAACATCTTTCTGGCCTGCATTATCGTCAGACAACTCGTTTGTCTAGGCGACTTGCTGCCATAAAATACAACCTTCGACGGAGTCTTAAGGTTCACACACTTCTTTTGACAGTCAATAACTGCCCCATGGTTGAACAACCAATCCATACCCAAAATAACGTCAAACTCCCCAAGACGAATTGGGATTAAGTTTACTGTCATCACATGACTCTTGATATCTATTTGACAGTTCTTGTAGACAAACCTAACAGGAATCACTTCCCTATTCGCAATTTCTATATTCATGGGGTAATCTAATTCTTCTTGAGGTAACTCTAATTTCTTAGCAAAATCATCGGATATAAATGAGCAAGTAGCACCCGAATCAAATAATACATAAGCATTAACATTATTGACTGGAATGATACATGACACTACATCCTTTGACTGCACAGCATCCTGCACCGTCATGTTGAATGTTCGAGCGGTAGGTCGATTGGGCTGTGTTGGTCCTGTGATGGTCAGATTACCTCCACCATTACTTCCCTTTCCTCCGCTTGCACTCCCTGCAGCTTTCTTAGGGCAATCCCGTGCAAAATGATCCTTTGACCCGCAAATAAAACATGAGCCTTTCTTCGGAGTAGAGCAATTTGTTGCAATATGACCCTCCTGTCCGCAGTTATAGCACACCCTTTTTCCCCTCAAGCAAACACCCACATGGTTCTTTCCGCAGATACCGCAGGCCTCCACCTTTTTTTTCTGATTACTCTGCTGACTTCCCGCAGAGTTATTATCACTCTACTTCCTCTTCTGACCGCTGCCCCCATGGCTACCACTTGCCTTGTTTTCACTTTCATTCTTCTTCTTCCTCTGCTCCTGATTATACTTGGACAGAGCATCACTGCCTCCTTCAGCGATAATTGCCTTTTCCAGAACTGCCGCAAATGAGTTCAGTTGGAACATTGAAACTCGGCTATACAGCCAGGGTTACAGTCCCTGCTCAAACCTCCTAGCCTTTCGCTCATCCGTGTTGACTTTGTATGGCGCAAACCTCGCCAACTCGTTGAATTTTGCAGCATACTCAGGCACCGTCATTGTACCTTGCTTCAGCTCTAGAAACTGTACTTCCATTTGGTTATGCGCTTGCCGGAAAATAAGTCTCGAAAAACATCTCCTTAAATCGCTCCCACAGAATAATCCCTTGGCCACCTCGAGTCTTATTTGCTTGCCACCAGTAACTTGCTTCTGACTTGAGCATAAAAGTTGCAAATGCCGTCTTTTGGTCCTCATTGACCCTAACAACATCAAACACCTTCTCCATCTCCATGACCCACGTTTGAGCTTCAATTGGATTCATAGAGCCGTGATATTCCGGAGGTCCGATAGCCTTGAAGTCTTTAAAAGTCGTAGCCTGAGCTTGGGGTTGATTCGCAAAGGCTCCCGTTAACAAATTTACCAACTGCTGCATTGGATTAGCGTTGACTTCTTCGTTGTTATTGGTAGATCCCTCAGGAGTTTGTTGACGGGTTTGTCTTCTTGGCGGCATTTTACTGTTAAAAATTCGCGTTATTAGATTATTGCTCAATTACTTAAACATTTAAGTCTTAACTTAAACATTTATAAACAACATTTAACACATAGCACATCTGATAAACTTTCGCACTTTTATTCATTTACTGCTTCAAAACATAGTAAAAATAGCATCGTAGTTATTTACATCATCTATCCTGAAATCACAAAGTTCCAGGATTACATCATTATTCTATCCCACTATATAGAACTGGGATTTACAACTTATTAACTCATAAATTTTCATACTAGCATATCTAATCATAATCTACGATGACATCCCACGGCGCACAGCTTCCTTGCGTTCCTGCTCCATAATGCGAGTCACCATCCTTCGATCCACCATATCTGGATGACGATGAACTCGATCCTGAGCTCTATCTACCGTGGTGTGAAAAATATACTCCATCTCATCAATCTTGGCCTTATTTGACCGCACCTCACATTCAACACGATCTGCGCGGTTAGCCTCCCTCAACCAAGCAGTCTCAGCTCTCGCCCGCTTAGCTGACTCCTCTTTCAACTCATCTCGTACAATTTTATTCCTGGCTATCAACTGTCCTCGTCGATACTCAGACTGTGCTAGCCTTTGCTCAACCTCTGCAAGACGTGATGAAAGGTCTTGGATCTCAGTATCCTTCTGCTCTAGAGCGGCTTGACGTTCCACAACCTGCTCTCCTAACTCCTCTTTTTCGCTCTCAACATGAACCAACTTCCACTCCACGTCCCCAAGACGTATGTCTAGCTCCTCAATCTCACTGTTCTTCTGCTCCAAGACAGTCTGTCGCTCAGCCAGCTGCCTCTCTAACTCCTCCACTCTATCTTGCAACTCAATGTTGCGATCATACACCTGCTCATACATCTGAACACCTAAGGAAGATAGTGATATCCCCTCAGGGTCTTCCTCCTCCTCCTCAACCTCCTCTGGATCCTCCTCGGGATCAGTCTCAGGCTCGTACTCGTGACCTGTAACTGTAATCAATGGGGATGGCTCCCTCTGCACTAGCTGCTCATGAACTACGTGAATATCTCGGGGCTCCTCCTCCCTAGCCTAGCTGGGCTCTCCTCTATCAGTCATCCTGACAACAAAATTTTAAGTTTTAATTACTAATCGATAATACTCGCGAGCACATAAGTTTGTTATCAAATAAGCACATAACACATAATCATTTTATTATCTTTTATGAATTTCCGTAATCCATTCCTTAGAACTCAATAAGAGTTTATCTTCACTATATTCTCTATCCTCTAAAAGGCTACTACCCTAAGGTTTTCCCCACCTAAAGGTTCATAACCTATCAGCTCTGATACCAACCTGTGACACGCCCAAATCTAGGTACTTAATTCCCACTGATTTGGTGTTCACTATCTCAATCATTCACAACTAATTACCCATAATAAGAACAATTAAAATAAACTTAAAGAAATATCTTCCCTCAAATGGGGTTACATCACCAATCTCTAAATGAAATGAATCCCAGGTTATCTAACCTTAAATACAGTAAACCTCTTTAAATGATCATGTGAGCATGCAAACCTCTTTAACATGTGTACATAGTAATTGTTAATGTATTGGTATGCTAGATAGTGGACTAAAACCAGGAAGGCAAAAGCTCAACCCTGGTCTGGGCAGGGGACAGCGCAGCTGCGCCATCCCTAAGCTTAACCAGGGCGCAGCTGCGCCCTCCTGCAGAGTGGTCAAGTGATTCTTTTTATAATCTGATTCTTGTGGATTGCTTGCCTTGTTATTCTAAAGTATAGAGCAGAAGTTGTAGTAATATTTTTGGTATCCAAATATTATGTAGTGTTATTGATGTATGAAATTGTATGACTAATGGAATTCTTATATATAACTATTATACAATAGGATTGCAACGTGTCATTAAGCTTTAAATTCGTAGACTACGCTAAAGGCAAGTTTCCCTAACCTTACTCAAACTTATATTGAGCAGGTTCCTACCATGAGCCTCTTACATATTGCAAGTTCCCTTTTTCCGAAACTTTATTTTGTGCAAGTTTCCTTTAAACCTACTCAATTTACATTCGAGCAGGATGTAGTATATTGTGCTAGCTTTCGAACCCTTTCTCTTTATTGAGCAAATATGTAAACTTATATATTCATGTATCGTACAAGTATGTGACAATGACTCTTATGCTTTATAAACTGTCATTCATATTCTAAGGATTGGTTTAAGATTAGTATCCCTTAAACCCTATTGCAAGTATTGGTATTCAGTAAATCATTGAATATGATTATAAAAGTTGTCTAAACCATTGTTTCGGTTAGACTATTATGCATATGTTAGAAAGCTATTCCAAACCAATTATCTTGGTAAGGACTCTTATCTACTGAGATGAACAACCCTCATAAAAGGGGAAAAATTGTATATTGTCGGGGGACCGACGTGCACACTTATAAGCATGTGACAGTTATGCATAATCTGGAGTACTATAGGCTGATCACCTGTGTACTCGTTTTTATTGGATTTTCAGTATAATAACTGTTAATTCTAGCAGGAGTTCTTAGTCCTTTAGTGACTACTCAGTATTCATATTCTTGGACTTGAAATGATTAGATGCAAGAATCCTATTGATATTCTTCAGTCCATAGCATTTTTATTGGATTTTTAGTATAAAAACTATTAATTCTAGCAGGAGTTCTTAGTCCTTTAGTGACTACTCAGTATCCATATTCTTGAACTTTGAAATGATTAGACGCATGAATCTTATTGATGTTCTCCGGTCCATAGCGACTCTTATAATTAATTCTCTTTATTTTCCTTGAGCTATTCCTTACGGCCATACTTTTGAAATTTGAACTTTATATTGTTCACCCTCCTCGTATATACTTGTTGGGCAAATTTGTTGCTCATTCTTGCTTTCTTTAAACCTTTCAGTTAAGGCAGGGCGAGGTGAACCTTCAGGCAAGGATAAGGGAAAGGGCAAAACTACGGAGTAGCTCTGTTCTCCCTTAGGAAGGAGATTACTCACTATGATGTTTAAGTTTCTGAATTCGGTTATGTAATAAGCTTAGGCAGGGATCATGTGTTAGTAATATGTTTCAGTTTAAATTAAGACTTTTGGATAGCATTGTAGTATCGGTTGCGAGACCTTGGGACGAGAATAATTATATTAAATCAATGTAATTTATTCTATCTTTTCCGCTGCATTAGTTTTATGTCATTATTGTGTTAGAACGTGATGAACTAAATTCGAGACAGTGACGTCAGAATTTGGGGGCGTCACAGGTTGGTATCAGAGCCTTAGGTTATAAACCTTAGGAGCGAGAGTCCTTAGACTATAACCTTAGAAGAATTTAAGAACTAGGAGGAGATAAAACTCATATAGAGTTTCGTGAGACTTAGTAGCATTATGAAATATATTTTCATTTCATACAATGAACTTATATTTTGTTTGACCTTCTGATGGAGTTTGTTGTTTTGTCTTCTGTTTGTGGCTGTAGGATGTCAAGTGTGGGAGGAAACGGTTGGATTGTCGAGGAGGAGCCACGTGATATACATGTGGTATACGAGGCACCTTTGATAGAGGAAGAGGTGGAGTCTGACCCTGAAGAACCAATAGAGATAGAGTCTGACCCGGAGGAAGAGCCTGAGACAGACCCTGACGAGACTCCTATCGAGGATCGCATATTGGGAGAGTACGAAGAGCGGATCTTAGAGCTAGAGACTGAAGCCCAGGATCGAGAGGCAGAGATCCAGAAGCTGAGGAAGGAAGTTCAACAGAGGAACCTTAGGATGCAGGAGATGGAGGTGGAGCTTGCACAACGCAAGGAAGCCGGTATTCAGATGGGAGCCCTTTTCCACCGTTCGGTAGCTAGGAGCGTAGAATTGGTGGGAAAGCTGGAGGAGTCCGAGCAGAGGGAGTTGTCTGAGAAGACAGAGAAGGAAGCCCTTCGCATACAGCTAGAGATGGAAGTGATGGATAGGATCCACTTTCAGGAGAAGTGGGAAGAAGCCAACGATAGAGCTAACGACCTAGAGGATGAGGTGAGGTGTAAGAAAAGGAAGACAAATAAGATGGGCTATGTCTTTCGCACAGCTATGGAGAGACTAGTGGATGGTGTGTACCACTATCCGGCAGAGCAGGGGCAGACACGATACACTGTGAGTCAGGATTTGGTGGCGCATATCACGCAGCTAGAGTACCCGAGCGCAGTGGAGCGCGAAACGATGGGTTAAGACTTAGTAATCAGTAGTCTAGTAGTAACAGTATGTTTAGATGTGCGTTGTTATGTAGACTCTAATCTATGGTGTGAGATACGGAGTAGTTTTGTGAACCCTTTTGATGTTAAGGGTAATATGTTGATGTTTTCCCCACCTTTTGTAATATTAGGGGATAGAGGTAACATTTATAGCAGTATGCAAGAAATCTGTTAGGTTTGTACATAGCGCGAATATGCAATCAAATTACATAAATAGTGCGGAAGCGCGATAAAATCAGATTTTAAAATTTTATACAAACCATCACCATGATCTTTCTTTATGCACAATTATTAATTAAACGAAAGAGATGGAGAATAAGAATTATACCCTTGTAGAATTCTAGCTTCCTCAGGTACAAGTTCACCTCCAATTGCTTCGCGTTCTCCTTGAATTTCACCGATTAAATTCCTTCCTTTGATCAACGTTAGCCACCCAAGTGTTTGGCCTCTAGAGGTGATCCACCAAGGAATAATACTTGTTCAAGAAGATGGGTGTTGGCAAAACCCTAGTTTCTATCTCTATAGAAATTGTAAGTACTCTCTACAATTCTTATGCAAGAGTGTGTAAATTGTCTAACCCCGAATCATAATAAGACTCCTCTTATTTATAGATATAGGGAACCCTCCTAAACTATTTAGGATTAGGGTTTTTATTTTAATTAAACTCCTTTAATTAATTGAACTCCTAATCCAATTAGGAATTCATGAGAGAGTACTTCTATTAATTAATTCCCAATCCCTATTAGGAATTAAATAATAGTAATAGTAATAATAATAATAAGACTCCTCTTATTAATTTATATTTAATATTTCCAAAATATTAAATAATAAATATTAAGCTATTTAATTTATTCTATCTCCATAGATTAAATTAAATACACTTAACTTATTATTACGATTATGCCATTTACTTCTTAAATAAATATTTTCCTTTTGCGGTGTGACCCTTTAGGTTCTCCATATTAAACCGGTTGTGAATAAATCAATTAGAACAATTCTAATTTTATTTAAATAAATAAATTAAACTATTTAATTCATTTAAATAAATAATATTTATTCTACAATAAGGGTAAGCCCCCTTAGCGATCAACGACTTTCCAGATAATATAGATTTCAACATTAATCACAAAAGAACCTTTCAGTGAATAGTTACCGTACAATTCAATCCTTCTACCATACAATGTCCCAATTAAATATAAGACATGGAATTACTGTCAAGTCTTATTTTATTTAATTATATGTATTTCAATTCTGAAATGCACAACTCTAATTAATGCAAATTAGAAACTCCTTTCTAATTTCATTCTGCTTTGGCCAAAGACTTCTGAGTCGTCATTTATCGAATCACATAGGACATTCTCTCCTTTTACTAGAAGTGGTAGATTCTTTGTTGATCATTCACCTATCTCCATGTATAACTTATTATACCCAATCATACCCTTTAATATACCCTCAGGGTCTTAAGGGACATGTCAAAGTATAACTCATCATACACAAGATACCATGATGATCTCAAGTCCAAGGATCACTTGTACTACTATCACTAGAGGAATTCCTATTGACAGGCGAGTAAAACTCCATTAGGTATTCCTTAGCGAGCCACGTTCAGTGAACTTATTCTCTAATAAGCACCTACATACTTGCTTTAGTGTCTCCACACAAATGATTATGAGATCAATCATCCTCTTCATAAGAGCAAGCAACGTATGTACTAATCTATCCGGATTCACTAATCCCCTTTTTAGTAATCCAACGATTAGGAACGATTTTAGTTTGTGAGCTTTCTTGAATTTAGATCTCATTAGCATGATCACCATCATGATTCTAAAAGCATTGCTCAAAACTATGGGTTTATCACATTTAATATAACAGTACTATGTTGATAAAGTAAAATGCCTTTAATAATCGAATAAGATTACAAAGTATATGCTGCATCATATCAAATATGATTGGCTTGTGTGCATACTACTTTCAATCTCCCACTTGCACTAAAGCCAATCGTCATGGTATCTAATACCCTTCTTCTCTAAGTGACGATCATCCTGCTGTTTGGATAAAGCTTCAGTAAATGGATATGCAATGTTGTTCTTGAGAGTCCACTATCTCTATAGTGACTTCTTCTCTTTCAATGATTCCACTAATCAAATGAAAGTGCCGCAACACATGTTTGAATCCAAGATGAGACTTAGGAACTATTCCTAGTTCTGTGATGAACTTTTCATCCAAACAATCAACTTGCAGCTTCATTTACAGCTATATACTTTGTCTTTGTCACTAAACCAGCAACTCTTTGCTGTTTGGAACCTTTCCAATTCACTGCACCACCTTTCAAGGTAACGATTTACCTTAAAGTGGATTTGTTATCGTCTTGGTCAGTCTGAAAAAACTTGAGTCTGTTTAGCCCTCTAGTTTTAATTCAAACCTACCATGAATTATGATTACATCTTCAATACCGGTTAAGTACTTAAAGATGTTTATCACTGTCTTACAGTGATCTTCTCCAGAATATGACTGATCAACATCAAGCCTAGTATATTCATTGCATACATGATAGTAACTCATGTGATCTCTCTTTCAATTGGGGACAATTTTAGAGAGATACACTCCATGGCTCATCATCATGAGACCTCTCTTGGAGTTTGCCATGCTAAACGCCTTTAGCATCAAATGAATATACGTTCCTTGGGTCAAGCCGAACATCCTTTTAAATCTATCTATATAGACTTATATCCCCAATTTATAGGATGCTCCTCCCAAGTCATTCATGGAGGAATGTTTAGACAATTTTATCTTTACTGATTGTAGCATTGGTGTGTTATTCCTTGTCAGTAGTATATCAACATATAATACCAAGAATGTCACAGCGCTCCCACTGACCCTTTTGTATACACTAGGTTCATTCCCGTTTTTGATAAAATCAAACTCTTTTGATTGTCTAATCAAAATGAATGTTCCATCTTTGAGAAGCTTGCTTCAATCCATCAATGGATCGTTGTAGCTTAAAACACGATTTGCTTCAACCTTTGAAACAAATTTCTCTGGCTGTATCATACATACATTCTCCTCAAGTCTTCACTGAGGAAGGACGTCTCCACATCCATTTTGCCAGATTTCGTAATAAGCTGCAATCGCAAGTAAAATCCAAATGGACTTGAGCATTACCCGGTAATAAGGTTTTATCACAGTCAACTCCTTGACTTGAAAAACCTTTTAAACAGGTCTGGTCTTATAGGTCTCTACCTTGCCATTTGCCCCAGTCTTTCTCTTAAAAGACCCATATTCACACTCTAAGCACTAAGCCCTTATGTGGAGTAACTAGAGTCTATACTTGGTTCTCATACATGGAGTCCATTTCGGATTTCATAGCCATCTACCATTTCTCTGAGTATCTTATACTCATAGCCTTATCGTATATAACTGGATCATCATCCTCTATGATGCGTACCTCATCATCATCCTCTATGATGAATCCATACCTCCCAGGTATCTTCGGTACTCTTCCAGATTTATGATTCGGTTGTGGTACAATAGGTCTATCTACAGGTTCCTCGGTTCGACTTAAAGTGCTTTGTGGTTCTTGAACTCCTTCAAGATCTATTACCCTCCCACTAGCTTCTTCAATGATAAACACCTTTATCTAAGAAGGCAGCGTGTAGGATTATAGTAATAATACCCTAAACTTTCTTTAGGATATCCCACAAATCTGCACTTGTCAGATTTTGTCCCAAACTTATCTTTGAAACCTTTTCACATAAGTTGGACAACCTCTTATCTTAACATACTTAAGAATAGGAATCCTCCCTATCCATAACCTTTATGGAGTATTGGGGCCAGATTTTTGAGGTTACCTTATTTTGTAGATATGCAGCCGTTTCTAGGGCATAACCCAGATGGATACTAGAATGTCGGTAAAAAATCATTATGGACTGCACCATGTCCAACAAGGTACAATTTCTCCTTTTAGATACACCAATCAATTATTGCGTATCATGAGGTTTCCATTATGAGAAAATACCATTTTGAGATGATCTAGAAACTTATTGCACAAGTATACTATTCCTCGATCTGATCTAAGAATCTTAATACTTTGTCAATTTGTTTCACTTCTGAATTCTTTGAACATTTCAAATGATTCAGACTTGTATTTCATCAAATACACACATTCAACTCTTTGAATGACCATCTCCTTTTTCTTTTATTAGTTTGTTCAATTTGTAAAATATTTTTCATGTAAGTCAAGTTTACAAAGGCTATCAAGTGATCTTTCAGTTTCAAACAAAACATTATCATTATAAATAGAACAACAATTGTTCTTAAATATAATACCAAAACCTTCCTTGTCCAACAACGGAAGTAATAATGTTTCTAAAGAGAACTGGAACATAATAACAACTTATTAACTTAATAGACTTGCCCGTAGGCACTGCTAAACAATAAGTTCCTATGGTTAATGTAGCAACCTTTGCTCCATTACAACATATAAGATTATTACTTTGTTTAGCTTTCTACTTCTGCTTAGTCTCTGCATTGGATTGTATACGTGAGAACTACGACCGGTATCCAATACCCAAGTAGAACCTTGACTTATAGAAAAATTTATTTTTAATCATGAACAAATCTATATCTGTAACCGAAGCTTCATTAAGCTTCTTCTGGTTAGCCTCTGTAAGATTCTCCTTACAGTTTTCCTTTCCAGTATCCAGGCTTATTGCAGTGGAAGCAAACTCCTTTGCTATCTGCATCAGTCTTGTTCTTATTATCCTTTGTTTTTGCCTTTCCATTTACCTTCTTGAATTGTTCTTCTTTTAAGAAGATCCTTTGGTCCTCTTCCACTTCCTGGAAGAAACATCTACCAGTAAGACTTGGTCTTTCTTGGTTGGAAAGTGACTCTTACAGTTTTCAACATGTTTAAGCAACTCAGGCAGGCTGACATATAGCTTGTTCATGTGAAAATTCACAACAATTTGTGAGAAAAGAGTCTGAAAGTGATTGCAAGATCAAATCTTGGATCAACTCTCCATCCATTAAAACCCAGTTGTCCCAATTGTTCAATCAGATTGATCATTTTAGGACATATATCTGTACTGTAGTGCCATCGGTCATTCTAGATCGGAAGAGCTCCTTAGATATCTGATATCTAATAGTCCTACTTTCCTCACCCTTCAACTCCTTGAAGGTGCAGGAGTATAGTAGGAGCATCCATAGTTTCATGCTGACGCTGAAGCTCGTTACTCATGGATGCGAGCATGATGCATTGAGCCAACTGTGCATCATCTTGCCACTTTCTAAAAGTAGCAATCTCTTCCTCTGAGGCATTGTCTGCAACCATTGCATGGATAGGCATATTAAGGACATAAGATAGCTTTTCAGCCTTGAGAACTATTCTCAAATTCTTTAACCAGTCCTTTTAATACGGTCCGATTAATTAGCATCTAATATGCTCCACAGTGATAGTGAATTAGACATTGTAAAATTCTATAAATGAATTTGTAATTTAACAACATTTTAGCATACATTCATTTATTGATTAATTACCAAAATAAATTAGGTCTTTATTTTAAATTGGTATCTCCCACTATTTTCATCAAACTATATTACCCTCAATATACAGTTCGGCAAATCTAATTAAAGATTTGCTAGTGAGAATAAGAATCCCATTTCAAATGTATATAGCCTTGTGTGACACAACAAACGATATATAAATAAATAGGTAGACAACTATTGTCAATTACATCACTATGTAACTCCTTTTAATTTGCCTCTTAGATTATTTTGATCAAGTGTGACACATCCGAATCAAAATTATCCAAGTTAAGTCCAACCTAGCACTTCCATATATTCGAAAGAAAAACACTGTCCTTGTGTGACACAACAAAACAACATCGTTCAGTCTATGTATAAGCATCAAATGTGATAAAGCAACATCTTAAATATTTAATACTTGCCTTGTGTGACACAACAAACTCATATTAAATATTTTAATACTCTATTGCTTTACCATGCTAGAAGGCGACGTTCGATATTCCAAATATCTTTGAACGCTTAGGACTTAATATTATTGCTTTGAGGGGTTTGTTATTATTTTTCTCATCTTGTTTAGCGCGCATGCACATATATATATAAAATACGCGTCATATTATTTAACATGCGAAGCATGTTGTATAATATATAATATATACATAGCAAGCATGCACATATAGAATACTATATTCTACCCGGATTGATTATGGACTTTTATTCTAGTTTGGTTCACTAGAGCCACCAAGTGAACCAAAAGGTCAAACCTAGGGTGCAAGAACAAAATTTAAATATAACTATTACATTTAAACCCGGGCTCCATTACAAACGGGTCTTCAAGCGCTCCTTGCTCCTTTGTCTTCAATTCTTCAAAATTAATTCTAACTAGTCCTATTACAAAAACTATTTACAATAAATAGAAACCTTGATCAGCAGTCAAGGGGAAGTACATAGGAGGGAGATAGAATTTACATTAAGAAAAATTAGAGAAGACGAGGTACGCAGACCCCATTTATAAAAACCCATTCATTCAAGCATCCACTAAAATAAATCCAATCACACATTGGTCAGTAGTCCATAATCAATCCCTATTTATTATCATACATATCTCCATATGTATCAATAAATAACATTCATCTCATGAATAATAAAACCATTCCATATATGCATTGATATCATTTAATGGGCAATATTAGTTAGTATAAAATTTAATTTCAACTCCAATTAGTTATCATGGAATCCAATTCCAACTCTAATTAGTTATCATGAAATCCAATTTTAATTAAAATAAACTTCTTTATTTTAATCATATTCCAAATCAAAATAAACTCTTTTATTTTAATTTATCCATTTTTTTTTTGAATAAAAATAAACTCCTTTATTTTAATTAATATGGAAACCAATTTCAAGTTTAAAATAAACACCTTTATTTTTAACTTAAAATTGTTGGAAAATAAAATATGTTGAATCCTATTCCTTATCAAAATAAACATCTTTATTTTTTAAGGAAACATGGAATCCTATTCCATATGTGAATAAACTCCTTTATTCTAGGAAACATGGAATCATATTCCATATGTGAATAAACTCCTTTATTCTAGGAAACATGGAATCCTATTCCATATGTGAATAAACTCCTTTATTCTAGGAAACATGGAATCCTATTCCATATATGAATAAACTCCTTTATTCTAGTTAACGTAGAATCCAATTCCAAGTTCAAATAAAACTTTTAATTTTAATTATATTCCAATTCAAAATAAACCTTTTATCTTAATTGAAAATAAATAAAATCAAAATAAAAAAAATAATAATTTTACACAAACAATTATGCCCAATTAAATTGTTCTAAACACATATCAATGTATATACAGAATCAAAACAATTAATAATTCGCATAAAGTTTGGCTCTTTGATACCACTGTTAGGTTTGTACATAGCGCGAATATGCAATCAAATTACATAAATAGTGCGGAAGCGCGATAAAATCAGATTTTAAAATTTTATACAAACCATCACCATGATCTTTCTTTATGCACAATTATTAATTAAACGAAAGAGATGGAGAATAAGAATTATACCCTTGTAGAATTCTAGCTTCCTCAGGTACAAGTTCACCTCCAATTGCTTCGCGTTCTCCTTGAATTTCACCGATTAAATTCCTTCCTTTGATCAACGTTAGCCACCCAAGTGTTTGGCCTCTAGAGGTGATCCACCAAGGAATAATACTTGTTCAAGAAGATGGGTGTTGGCAAAACCCTAGTTTCTATCTCTATAGAAATTGTAAGTACTCTCTACAATTCTTATGCAAGAGTGTGTAAATTGTCTAACCCCGAATCATAATAAGACTCCTCTTATTTATAGATATAGGGAACCCTCCTAAACTATTTAGGATTAGGGTTTTTATTTTAATTAAACTCCTTTAATTAATTGAACTCCTAATCCAATTAGGAATTCATGAGAGAGTACTTCTATTAATTAATTCCCAATCCCTATTAGGAATTAAATAATAGTAATAGTAATAATAATAATAAGACTCCTCTTATTAATTTATATTTAATATTTCCAAAATATTAAATAATAAATATTAAGCTATTTAATTTATTCTATCTCCATAGATTAAATTAAATACACTTAACTTATTATTACGATTATGCCATTTACTTCTTAAATAAATATTTTCCTTTTGCGGTGTGACCCTTTAGGTTCTCCATATTAAACCGGTTGTGAATAAATCAATTAGAACAATTCTAATTTTATTTAAATAAATAAATTAAACTATTTAATTCATTTAAATAAATAATATTTATTCTACAATAAGGGTAAGCCCCCTTAGCGATCAACGACTTTCCAGATAATATAGATTTCAACATTAATCACAAAAGAACCTTTCAGTGAATAGTTACCGTACAATTCAATCCTTCTACCATACAATGTCCCAATTAAATATAAGACATGGAATTACTGTCAAGTCTTATTTTATTTAATTATATGTATTTCGATTCTGAAATGCACAACTCTAATTAATGCAAATTAGAAACTCCTTTCTAATTTCATTCTGCTTTGGCCAAAAGACTTCTGAGTCGTCATTTATCGAATCACATAGGACATTCTCTCCTTTTACTAGAAGTGGTAGATTCTTTGTTGATCATTCACCTATCTCCATGTATAACTTATTATACCCAATCATACCCTTTAATATACCCTCAGGGTCTTAAGGGACATGTCAAAGTATAACTCATCATACACAAGATACTATGATGATCTCAAGTCCAAGGATCACTTGTACTACTATCACTAGAGGAATTCCTATTGACAGGCGAGTAAAACTCCATTAGGTATTCCTTAGCGAGCCACGTTCAGTGAACTTATTCTCTAATAAGCACCTACATACTTGCTTTAGTGTCTCCACACAAATGATTATGAGATCAATCATCCTCTTCATAAGAGCAAGCAACGTATGTACTAATCTATCTGGATTCACTAATCCCCTTTTTAGTAATCCAACGATTAGGAACGATTTTAGTTTGTGAGCTATCTTGAATTTAGATCTCATTAGCATGATCACCATCATGATTCTAAAAGCATTGCTCAAAACTATGGGTTTATCACATTTAATATAACAATACTATGTTGATAAAGTAAAATGCCTTTAATAATCGAATAAGATTACAAAGTATATGCTGCATCATATCAAATATGATTGGCTTGTGTGCATACTACTTTCAAAATCATCATGATGTAACAACTTGGCATATGAATATAAATGTTTTGTTTCATCACTGTGTTATTAAAATTCTGCATTAGGGAAATACCTGGGTTATATGCTTAGAAAATAAGAGTAAAATCTTGTGTTGCAGAAAATGCCGCCCAGACGTAGAATCGCCGAGTTGGATGAGTCGGTCAATAACGAAAGGAACCAGGCGGACCCCATTCAACGATTAGTAGACCTGCTAGGAGAAGCCCTGCGGGGAAGGAACAACGAACCAGTACACCGCAACCCCCTAGCTGCACCAGTAACAAACTTCAAAGATTTTAAGAGTGTAGGACCGCCCGAGTTTAGGGGAACTACCGATCCCATCGAAGCACAAACCTGGATTAAGGAAATGGAAAAGGCGTTTGCTATTGCTCGAGTGGGGGAAGATCAGAAGACGATATTCGCCACGTATATGATGAAGGGTGAAGCGAATTACTGGTGGGAAGCCAATCAACAAAGAGCAGGTGAAGGAGTGATAGCCTGTGATAGGTTTACCACTCTGTTCTTCGAGAATTACTTCCCGAAGAGCATGAAGAATAAGATGGAGATTAAATTCTTGGAACTGAAGCAAGGTGATATGACAGTAGCTCAATATGCGGCAAGATTCAATGAGCTCGCACGATTCACTACACACTATGTCGACACCGAAGAAAGGAAGGCTAGACGCTTTGAGTTAGGGCTGAAACCTTGGTTGTTCAACAAGGTGTCAGTTCTTCAAATTGATTCGTTCGCCACATTGTTGGAAAAGGCGATCATTGCTGAAGGAGGTAGTGAGGCATTAAGTCAGTACAACAAGGAGAAAAAGAATAAAAATTTAGTAGGAGAAAGTCGTGGGGGAAGTAGCAATGGAGGAAGCAATTTAGGAAAAAGGAAGTGGGACAACAACAACAACCGAAGAAACCAGTCGGGAAGTTATCAGGGAGGATTTAAGAAAAGGGCTGAGGTATGCCCTAAATGTGGAAAGAACCATCAAGGGGAATGCTGGAAAGGGCGCAGTGTCTGTTTCAACTGCGGCCAAGAAGGGCATATTGCACCCCATTGTCCAAAGCCGAAGAAAAACCGAGGATGTTTTGGTTGCGGCTCGACTGAACACCAGATCAAGGATTGCCCGAAGAAAGGAAACACTGGGGGAAACGACAATCAAGGGGGAAGCAAGCTGATGATAGGTGGACCAACACAGCTCAATCGCTCGACGGCCCGAACTTTTAACATAACCGTCCAAGACGCAGTTGCTGCAAAGGACGTGGTGTCAGGTATTGTACCAATCAATAATATAAATGCGTATGTATTATTTGATTCGGGTGCTACCTGTTCCTTTGTATCTGAAGATTTTGTTACACGTTTGAACTCACCCCTAGAACGTTTAGAGAATCCTTTGAACATAGAGATTGCAAATAAGGAAGTAATTTCCGTAGAGTTCATTTACCGGAATTGCTCTGCAAGCATTAGAGGTCACGAACTAAGTGTGGATTTAATTTCGATAAGATTGGGAGAGTTTGACGTAATATTAGGAATGGATTGGTTATCCAGCCACGCTGCGATGATCGATTGTCGAAAGAAAAGTGTGAACCTTCAAACTTCAAATCGGTCTAAGGTGGTGTTTTATGGTAGCTCATCGCTTAAGCAATCCTGTTGTCTTACGATGACGCAGGCCAAGAAATTGTTAAAGAAAGGATGTGTGGGTTATTTAGCCTATATTGCGGATACTCAAAAGAAGGGAGTAGAAGCGAAAGATATACCGGTAGTAAGGGATTTCCAAGATGTGTTTCCTGATGATCTGCCTGGCCTTCCGCCAGACAGAGAAATCGAATTCGTGATAGACTTAGCACCAGGAACTGCACCAATATCGAAAGCCCCGTATCGTATGGCACCGGTGGAAATGAAGGAATTGATGATACAATTGCAGGAACTATTAGATAAGGGTTATATTCGGCCGAGTGTGTCTCCATGGGGAGCACCAGTGTTATTTGTTAAGAAGAAGGATGGATCGATGAGGCTTTGTATCGACTATCGAGAGTTAAACAAAGTAACGATCAAGAATAGATACCCATTACCGAGGATAGATGACCTTTTCGATCAATTGAAGGGAGCAAAGTGGTTCTCTAAGATAGATCTACGAACGGGTTATCATCAACTAAAGGTACGAGAGGAAGACATTCTAAAGACGGCGTTTCGAACCCGATATGGACACTACGAATTTTTAGTAATGTCGTTCGGTTTGACCAACGCCCCAGCAGCATTCATGGACTTGATGAACCGAGTTTTCAAGTCATACTTGGATAAGTTTGTGGTAGTTTTTATCGATGACATCCTAATCTACTCAAAGACCAAAGAAGAACACGCCGAACATTTGAGGATGGTGTTGGAAGCACTAAGGAAGGAGAAGATGTACGCAAAATTTTTCAAGTGTGAGTTTTGGATGGAGAAGGTCCAATTCTTGGGACACGTGATAGACAAGAATGGGATTTCAGTGGACCCTGCGAAGGTGGAAGCTGTTAGTGGTTGGGAACAACCAAGGACGCCGACGAAAGTAAGAAGTTTTCTAGGGTTAGCTGGGTACTATCGAAGATTTATCCAAGATTTTTCTAAGATAGCAACCCCGTTGACCAATCTAACGAGAAAGATAGTGAAGTTCGTATGGACGGATAAATGCGAAGAAAGTTTTCAAGAATTGAAGAAGAGGTTAAGCGAGGCACCTGTATTATCCTTACCAGATGATACGGGAGGATTTGTGGTGTATAGTGATGCGTCGTATAAAGGACTCGGTTGTGTGCCTATGCAACACGACAAAGTTATTGCTTACGCGTCACGACAATTGAAGGATTACGAGAAACGATACCCTACCTATGACTTGGAGCTAGCGACAGTAGTTTTTGCATTAAAAATTTGGAGGCACTACCTGTACGGAGAAAAATGTGAGATATATACAGACCACAAAAGTCTGAAGTATATTTTCACACAGAAGGAGCTAAATATGAGACAAAGGAGGTGGTTGGAATTAATCAAGGATTACGACTGCGAAATTCTCTATCACCCAGGAAAAGCCAACGTGGTAGCTGACGCGCTGAGCAGGAAAGGAAGGGAGAAACTGTTCACATTGACAACTCAGGAGGAGTTAATAAGAGACATGGAAAAATTGGAAATAGAAGTTGGGGAACCTCGAAGGCCCAGTGAAAGGTTATTTGTAATGGAAGCTCGTCCAACATTATTGGATCAAATCAAAGAAGCACAAGAAACGGATGAGGAGTGCGAGGAAATAAAGAAGCGGATAACAGGGAGTGAGGAAGAAAAATTCCGAATGGATAAGGATGGTATTTTAAGATTCGAGAATCGAGTGTGGGTGCCAGCTATTGCTGAACTAAGGGAGGAAATTTTGCGCGAGGCACATAGCACGATATATTCTGTTCATCCTGGAGGAACGAAGATGTACCAGGATTTACGACAACATTTTTGGTGGCCCAATCTGAAGCGAGAGGTTGCAGAGTACGTCAGTAGATGTCTCACTTGCCAACGAGTCAAAGCAGAGCATCAGAGGCCGAGTGGTCTACTTCAACCGCTGGAAATACCAGAGTGGAAATGGGAGCACATTACGATGGATTTCGTGGTGGGACTTCCAGTCACACAGAAGGGTTTTGATGCCATTTGGGTTATCGTGGATCGACTAACAAAGACAGCTCACTTTTTACCGATCAAGATTCGTTTTAACCTGAATCAATTAGCAAACTTGTACGTAAAGGAAATAGTTTCGCGACATGGAGTGTCGGTGTCAATAGTTTCCGATCGAGACCCGCGCTTCACGTCAAATTTCTGGAAGAGCCTGCAAGAGAGAATGGGAACACAACTGAGGTTGAGTACCGCGTATCACCCTCAGACAGACGGACAAAGTGAAAGAACCATACAGACACTAGAAGATATGCTTCGAGCTTGCGTAATGGATTTTAAGGGAAACTGGGATGACCATTTACCCTTAGTAGAATTCGCTTACAATAATAGTCACCATGCGAGTATCGGTATGCCACCGTACGAAGCTCTCTACGGGAGGAAGTGCAGAACACCGTTGTGTTGGGATGAAGTCGGAGAACGACAACTTTTGGGGCCGGAAATGGTTCAACAGACGGCCGATGCGGTGACCACAATAAGAGCCAGATTAGTAGCCGCTCAGGATCGTCAGAAGAAATATGCAGATTTGCATCGTCAGGACCGAGACTTTGAAGTCGGTAGTTTCGTATTCTTAAAAGTATCTCCCTGGAAAGGAAAGATCAGATTTGGCAAGAAAGGAAAATTGAGTCCGAGGTTTATAGGACCGTTCGAAGTTTTGAAGCGAGTGGGCGAAGTGGCATATATGGTAGCTTTACCGCCTGAGCTAGAACACATCCACAACGTGTTTCACATCTCCGTGTTACGTTCGTACAAACCCGACTATAAGCACGTGATTTCCTATGAGCCGATTCAAGTAGAGAAGAATCTAACTTATGAGGAAATTCATGTCCAGATACTAGATAGGAAAGAGCAAACCTTGAGGAATAAAGTCATATCTTCTGTAAAGGTAGTTTGGCGAAACCACAACGCCGAGGAGGCAACGTGGGAGTTAGAGAGTAAGATGAGGAGGGAGTATCCCCATTTGTTTGTGTAACCTTGTATCAATTCCGAGGACGGAATTCTTATAAGGGGGGAAGATGTAATACCCGAGAATTTTGAATAATATTAATATTGACCTTTCAATTTAAGTTGAATATTTATTCGATTATGAGTATACGTGATCTACCATTTTGGTAGTGGTGTGATAAAGTGACTTCTTGTTTATTTATTAAAGGAATGATTTATTAAGAAAAGAAATTATTAATATTAATTAATTATTGTGTGACTAATAGTCTCTATTAAATTATTTAAGTGTTATATGCCATGCTACTTGAGGTATAACCGTGTGATGAAAGGTGTATTATTTGTAATAAAGTATCGATATTCATTTAATAATATAAAGGAGATGTGTGACATTTAAATTGCGTAAACATTCTATATGAGATATTGATGTGCAATATGGACTATTAAATGTGCATTTTAATTACAGGAGGTAATAATGGAAGTAAACTAATAATTGTTAGATAATAATTATTTTTAATACTAGAATGTTTATTGTAATAATATTCTATTATAGAAAGCAATGGAATAATAATGTACATTTAAATACTGAGTGTTAGTAATTTATTAGATTTTACTTAATTAATGTGCATGGATTATGTGATATGTGTACATGTGACTTTATTAATGCAATGTGGTGGCATTTAATTATTTAATACATCTTGACCTAAGTTACATTTTAAATCAAAGTGTGCTAATAAGCCTTGTTGGAATGTCTGAGTTCTTTGTCCCAAATTGAGAGTCACCTCCTTGCCCAATTGGAATTTACGTGAAGAACAAAAAAACTACAAGCCTAGCTTTTCTTCTTCTCCTTATAATCAGCCATGCAATCTCAGATTAATGATGAAAGGGGGAGTGGTGCTAATAGTGCAATTCACCAACTTCCCCATTAACCACTAGCTTCTATCTTCTTCCTTTGGTTCACGAAATTGGTTAATGGCTTGGCATGGATAATATTTTCTCTATAAATTAGAAGCCTTACTTCACAAAGAATTGAGTTGTAAAATCTGAGTTTTAGTCCATCAGGAGTGATAATCTGCTATTAGCTTCAAGAAGGTAATAATATTGTTTTAGTATGTTTTAATTTCAAGTTTGGCAAATTCTTAGAAATGCATGAAAATCTCTTGTTAATTAGTTGGTAGTTGATGCTATGTTGTTATGTGAGTCAACATGTATGCTAAGAACACAATGTGATTGGGTTTAGCTGCGTCCAGGAAGGTTTAGCCATGTGCATTGTAGGATTCTGCTGAAACAGAGTCAATCTGGGCACTAAGTCGAAGTGGCGCAGCTGCGCCACTTCTATAGTACAAACCCGCGCAGCTGCGCCGTGCACCAGACAAGGATACTTGATTCTGCTATTAGATGTTGCTTTCTAACATGGTTAATGAACTTAGACATGCCTGAAAATATGTTAAACATGTAGTGTAAGATCCCTTTGCAAAGCATGAGCATCCTAGCTTCGGTTCGCATGTGTTTTTCGAAGGAAAACTTATAGTTTTAAAACTAGACCTTACCGAAATTTGCAAGGTGCAAGTTCTGATCATACGAACATGCGTATAAGGTCTGATTATGCATGACATAAGGTTCCAAGATGCTTCATGTGTGCTAGATGACCACGACCTAGTTCTAAACGACTTTTAAAGGTAACCTTGGACATTTTAAAGCAAACATGCATGATTATAATGATAATTTCAGCAAGAAATGTTGAACATGCATGTTAGTACTCTAATATTTCTCAGGCATGATATATATATGTGTTTACCCTAGTATGTTATAGCATTTCGTCATTCAAGCATGAATTTAAGCAAATTCCCAAGTTGTGAACTATGTAAACTAAGTATATATGATATGAACACATGAGCATGCGTATTCCGATGTTATAACCTTTGTATATGAATAAGTACTTGGTATGGTAAGTCACGTGAATTCTTAAACTTGCCCGACATTATTTTACCAAAGTTCTAGACTAAGAAATTATAGAGTAGTAGTATAAACTTGAAATGATCATGTGAGCATGCAAACCTCTTTAACATGTGTACATAGTAATTGTTAATGTATTGGTATGCTAGATAGTGGACTGAAACCAGGAAGGCAAAAGCTCAACCCTGGTCTGGCCAGGGGACAGCGCAGCTGCGCCATCCCTAAGCTTAACCAGGGCGCAGCTGCGCCCTCCTGTAGAGTGGTCAAGTGATTCTTTTTGTAATCTGATTCTTGTGGATTGCTTGCATTGTTATTCTAAAGTATAGAGCAGAAGTTGTAGTAATATTTTTGGTATCCAAATATTATGTAGTGTTATTGATGTATGAAATTGTATGACTAATGGAATTCTTATATATAACTATTATACAATAGGATTGCAACGTGTCATTAAGCTTTAAATTCGTAGACTGCGCTAAAGGCAAGTTTCCCTAACCTTACTCAAACTTATATTGAGCAGGTTCCTACCATGAGCCTCTTACATATTGCAAGTTCCCTTTTTCTGAAACTTTATTTTGTGCAAGTTTCCTTTAAACCTACTCAATTTACATTCGAGCAGGATGTAGTATATTGTGCTAGCTTTCGAACCCTTTCTCTTTATTGAGCAAATATGTAAACTTATATATTCATGTATCGTACAAGTATGTGACAATGACTCTTATGCTTTATAAACTGTCATTCATATTCTAAGGATTGGTTTAAGATTAGTATCCCTTAAACCCCATTGCAAGTATTGGTATTCAATAAATCATTGAATATGATTATAAAAGTTGTCTAAACCATTGTTTCGGTTAGACTATTATGCATATGTTAGAAAGCTATTCCAAACCAATTATCTTGGTAAGGACTCTTATCTACTGAGATGAACAACCCTCATAAAAGGGGAAAAATTGTATATTGTCGGGGGACCGACGTGCGCACTTATAAGCATGTGACAGTTATGCATAATCTGGAGTACTATAGGCTGATCACCTGTGTGCTCGTTTTTATTGGATTTTCAGTATAATAACTGTTAATTCTAGCAGGAGTTCTTAGTCCTTTAGTGACTACTCAGTATTCATATTCTTGGACTTCAAATGATTAGATGCAAGAATCCTATTGATATTCTTCAGTCCATAGCGTTTTTATTGGATTTTCAGTATAAAAACTATTAATTCTAGCAGGAGTTCTTAGTCCTTTAGTGACTACTCAGTATCCATATTCTTGAACTTTGAAATGATTAGACGCATGAATCTTATTGATGTTCTCCGGTCCATAGCGACTCTTATAATTAATTCTCTTTATTATCCTTGAGCTATTCCTTACTGCCATACTTTTGAAATTTGAACTTTATATTGTTCACCCTCCTCGTATATACTTGCTGGGCAAATTTGTTGCTCATTCTTGCTTTCTTTAAACCTTTCAATTAAGGCAGGGCGAGGTGAACCTTCAGGCAAGGATAAGGGAAAGGGCAAAACTACGGAGTAGCTCTGTTCTCCCTTAGGAAGGAGATTACTCACTATGATGTTTAAGTTTCTGAATTCGGTTATGTAATAAGCTTAGGCAGGGATCATGTGTTAGTACTATGTTTCAGTTTAAATTAAGACTTTTGGATAGCATTGTAGTATCGGTTGCGAGACCTTGGGACGAGAATAATTATATTAAATTAATGTAATTTATTCTATCTTTTCCGCTGCATTAGTTTTATGTCATTATTGTGTTAGAACGTGATGAACCAAATTCGAGACAGTGACGTCAGAATTTGGGGGCGTCACATCCTTAGCCTCATATCTTGATCTTCTTTCGTGATAATCTGTTGCTTCAAACCTCCAAGTCTCCTTCAATTCTAGGGTTAGCAAAAAGTAGCAAGCTTCCCCTTAGTCTATGCCTCACATCATGTATTTATAGGTTACAAGTCCAATTTATAAGCTTAATAGGTAAAAAAAATTAATTTGGAGTCAAAAACATGCAAAAACGCGTTAAAACTCAGTCTGCCGCGACCCAGGTGCCGCAGCGCCAGAATAGTACTAGAAATTGGCGCTGCCGCGCCAGGCAATCTGCTGGAATTTTCTGCTCTGACGTCCTTTGGTGAAATAGTCATAACTCTCTCATCCAAACTCAGATTGGGACGATTCAAGATGTTCCGGAAAGCTAAGAAGTAGATCTACAACTTGTATTCTTTACGAATTGAGAGATTCTGTCTGGATCAAGGTGGAAATTGCGCTTCAAGTAGTTGTTATGTCAATGGCAACTCCAATCTTTGATCTCTGTTAATATCAAGGCAATGGCTTCTATATGCAATGGGATGAAATCGTGTATGGGTCTCGCTTCTTTCACTAGTTTGAATATGAATCTAAGGTTAGAGAAGGATGAATAGTAATAAGGGTTCCGTGGGTATTCTCTCGCCTTAGAGTGCATACTGTCACCTCTCAACCCACCTTAAAAAACCTTCCAACCAGCTCCTCTAATGTCTCACATATATATAAATTATGTGTCCCTTAGGTCCCTCTCCTATAAGTTAAGCTCATCAATTTAATACTAAATAGTCTAAAATATATAGTTATTATTCACTAAATATCTTTGATATCTTTTCTTAGTATCTCCGTTCCCCGGTAAGCCCCCGATTATAAGGTTTAAAGAACAAGTTTGGAGGTTACTCTTCCTTAATTAGGGATAGGACACTTACCATCATATCACAGGTCAATATCAGTTTCCTCCTCTTCTTTCCCTAGTGATCCTTGGATGTGCTCTTACATCCTCCACGATTAGAGCTTTCCCCCATTTTATCTTGCCTTAAGAAGAGATTGAGCCATGCAGGCCTCCCTCTAGGTACTTTCTGCCTTCTACCCTAGGGAAAGTAGGCTTCCTTAGGGGTAGACGTGTGAGACTCAAAGCCACCACTCTTTCCCAAGCACCAAGCCAGCCCATTGTTGCCACCCTTTGCCTAAATTGATTTAGTGAGTCATCACTTGGGACATGGTTAAGTTCACTTAGTGTGAATTGTGACACCCCCAAATCCAGGTACTTAATTTCCACTGATTTGGTGTTCACTATAACATACATTCAAATCTAACTACCCAATAAAAAGACAATTAAATAAACTTAATGAAACATCTTCCCAAAATGGGTTACATCACCAAACTATTAAACATTCAAATCCCAGGTTATCTTAACCTTAATACATCAAATGCGGAATAAAACATAATTTAAACAAGTCTTTGATACAAATAAACATCAAGTGGATAATAAATCTCTTGCTACTTTGGCATCTTGCCCTTGCCTTTACTCGTGGACGGTTCATCCTGCTTTTCTGGCTTAGCTGCAATGATTAATGCAAGAGTGAGCAAACAATTGCTCACAAGTACGATAACAATAATATTTAAATGAAATGGATTTCAACTGAGGAATAATAAGTTTCTGAATCTCAGTTAATAGATGGTCAAAGTCTAAAAGCTCGTTAGAATGCTTGATTCCAAGGAAAATAGAATTCAAGATTTAGAAATTATATCTGAGGGTCACAAGACCTCGAACTATGTCCTAGGTTAACATGTATTTCTACTGCAACCTTTAACAGCCATATAGACTATGGACCAACATCTCGTACTCAGGGGGATCAGCCCTTTGTACAATGTATTGTGCACAAACATTTTAACGTTGTCGCGTAGTTAATCCCCTATATTAGGGTTGTTCATCTCAGTTTATCATCAGAGTCCGTACCAAAAGGAACTTGGCTTGGAACAAGTTTAAAATATTCTAAGTCTTTGAAATGCTCATCAACTAAGGACTAGCTGAATCAATAAGGGTTTGCTAGTCGCTAATACATTCGATTCAACAATAATAGTAACATAGAATATCAACCTTGCTTGAATATCAATAAGCTAAGGTCAATAAGCTTGCTCAATATAAATAAACTTGCTTTGAATAAATTAACAAGTTAAAAGGGAAAGAACAACTTGCTCAACGTAAAAGTAATAAATTGAGATAAGGAACTTGCCTCAAGCGTAGATTACAAATTAAATATCTCACGATCCTTAAACAACCTATACATTTAATTATAAGATGGTAACAAAATTAGTCACAAGACTAAAAGCATTCTAGGCTTACTTTCTATCCCATTTTATTATAATATCTCATTTTATATATCATAATCAACAAGTACTAGTTTAACAACCATCTTGGCAATTCATTAGTCACTAAATACATTAATATAAGTTTTAAACTTGTTTATAGCATCATAGTAAAACCACAAAGTAAATAAAAAATTTTAAAAATTTCAGTACTGTTCCCTCGTCGAGGCGAGGATTTACTGAACAAATATCTCGCCGGGGCGAGACCTCGCCGGGGCGAGCTTTTCCTTAATAAAATTTCTCGTCGGGGCGAAGATTTACAGCACATTTCTCTCGCCGGGGCGAGAGACTCGGCAGTTGTCTTCCCCAGCTCGCGAACCGGTGAAAACTTAGACCAAATTTGGCCAAATTTTCCGAATTCTACCATCCAGTATACAAATTAAATATACCCAGACATCATACATGATACAAAACATTTACCCAACATGTTTTCTAAACATTTTAATCATTCTAACACATAAACAACCAATTTAAATCAAAAATTCTCTGTTAAAACCAAATATTCAAGTTTTAACCACTCTCATGAAATTAAACTCTGTAAATTCATTTGTCAACCAATTAAAACTATTCTTCTTGCATTATTCTTGTTTTTCATCATATAATCATAAACAATTATTAATTCACCGATTAATAACCAAATTGAATCATCAATTTTCATACGTATATACAATTCATGAAATAAACTCTGTAAAAACTAAAAACTAAATTCAAAAACATGTTTTCATGAATTAACTCTTCAAACTAGTTTATAGTCATCACATAATCTCTAATACATGCTTACTTAAATTATAACCAAGTAATTCATGTATTTAGCATAAAATTTATATACAGGAAATTAAAAAAATCACATACAGAGAAGTATAGTGAAGAACTTTTAGAAAAGGATTATACCTTCTATTGCTTTGATTAATCTCCTTGGGTTTTAGAATTTCTACCTTCAATTTCCAAACTCTTCTTCTCAATTCTCTCTTTTCTCTCAACTCTCAAATTCACAGAGTTCTCTCAACTCTGTTCTTTTCTTTCTCTTCTGTTCTTCTTTTTACAACTGACGTAGTTTAAAAAAATAAAACTGATAGAATAAAAATAAATAAAAAACTGATAATTGAATCAAATAATAACGTATACTGATATTAATCTATCAGTTACATAATTCAAAAAGCCATAAGGCTTGTTTGGCAAACTAATTTAAAAATAACCCATTATTCTAACTAAAGGTCATAAGGCCTTGTTTGGTAAAACACAAATAAAATAACCCATTATTTCCAAACAAAGATCATAGGGCCTTGTTTGGTAAAACTGAATTAAACACTTTCTCATTTATTTTAATAAATCATTATAACATATAGTTTTAAATGTCACGCTTCTAATTTAATTGAACTTATTATTAAATAAATTCAATTAAACCTTACTAAATTAATAATTTCATTTAACAAATAACAATAATACCAAATAAATTCTCTTACTCAAATAAATCATTTATTCAAATAAACCTTTTCATCGTCTAATTTAATTATTAAATTAAATTAGAATAACATAACAAATCACATTCAAACAACATTTAACATTATTAAACTTAACATATACCCATTTCACAAAAACTTAATAAATTATTTATTTAGCTCAATAAATTAATAAAAATATTTATATAACTCAACAAATATTTTTATTCAATCACAAAAATTGCATTCGTTACATCTTTCCCTCCTTAAAAGGATTCTGTCCCCAGAATCACAACGCAATTAAATCGTCCGTTACATTCTCCCCTCCTTACAAAGATTCTGTCCCCAGAATCGCAATATAAAGACTAAACAAATAATTAAGGAAAATTTTGCATCATTTGCTCTTCGAGTTCCCATGTTGTTTATTCGGCACTGTGGTTCCTCCAGATTACCTTAACAGAAGGTATCACTTTATTTCGAAGTACTTGCTCCTTCCTGTCCACTATCTGTACAGGAACCTCTTCATAAGACAAATCTTTCTCGAATTGTATCGGTTCATATTCTATGACATGTTTATAATCAGACTTATACAGTCGTAGCACCGATATGTGGAATACATTATGAATGTGGTCTAACGCGGGAGGTAAAGCTACCTCATAAGCCACCTCGCCTATTCGTTTCAGCACTTCGAAGGGTCCAATAAACCGCGGACTGAGTTTACCCTTTTTACCAAATCTGATTTTTCCCTTCCAGGGAGATACTTTGAGAAACACAAAGCTCACGACGTCAAACTCGCGATTTTGTCGGTGTTGATCAGCATACTTTTTCCGCCTGTCTTGAGCGGCTATCAGTCTGGCTCTTATTACCTTGACAATTTTAGCAGTTTGTTGTACCAGCTCGGGTCCCAATAGTCGTCGTTCACCAACCTCATCCCAGCATAACGGAGTTCTGCATTTTCTGACGTACAGTGCTTCATAAGGCGGCATGCCGATACTAGCGTGATGACTATTGTTGTAAGCAAACTCGACCAGAGGTAAATGATCATCCCAGTTGCCTTTAAAATCCATGACGCACGCCCGAAGCATATCTTCCAACGTCTGAATTGTTCTTTCGCTCTGGCCATCGGTTTGAGGATGGTAGGCTGTACTCATTCTCAACTGCGTTCCCAAACAAGCTTTCAAACTCCTCTAAAATTTTGAGGTGAAACGTGGATCTCTGTCTGACACTATTGACACTGGAACACCGTGCCTTGAGATAATCTCTTTGACGTATAATTTCGCCAGCTGATCCAAAGTAAATCTGATTTTGATAGGCAAGAAATGTGCTGATTTCGTCAATCTGTCAACTATGACCCATATTGCGTCATAACTCTTTTGAGTAGTTAGAAGCCCTACCACAAAATCCATTGTGATATGCTCCCACTTCCATTCTGGTATCTCCAAGGGTTGTAGCAAACCACTTAGTCGTTGATGCTTCGCTTTGACTCTCTGACAAGTTAAACACTTCGCAACACATTCAGCAACCTCTCTTTTCATGTTTGGCCACCAAAAATGTTGTCGAAGATCCTGGTACATTTTCATACTCCCTGGGTGAATCGAAAATCTTGAACTATGAGCTTCGTTCAAAATCTCGTCTCTGATTGCCAATACTGACGGTACCCAAATTCTGCCTTCAAATCTCAGCAACCCTTCGGTATCGATTTTGTATTGAAGCTCTTCACCTTCAAGCACTCTTTTGCGTATATGAATACACTCCTCATCCTTGAGTTGCGCTTCCTTGACTTTGTCCACCAAAGTTGGTTGAGTTTCCATCTGGAACAGTTTTTCATTAGGCTCTGCCAAACCCTCCACCTCTAACTCCAATTTAGCCATTTCTGCCACGAGCTTCTCCTGAGCAGTTAACATAAACATTTTCTCCCGACCTTTTCTACTCAAAGCGTCGGCAACCACATTAGCCTTTCCCGGATGGTATAGAATTTCACAGTCATAGTCTTTGATTAATTCTATCCATCTTCTCTGCCGCATATTCAAATCCTTCTGTGTAAAAATATACTTCAGACTTTTATGGTATGTATATATTTCACACTTCTCCCCATAGAGATAGTGCCTCCAGATTTTCAGAGCAAACACCACAGCTGCTAACTCCAAATCATGGGTCGGATATCCTTTTTCATAATCTTTTAGTTGGCGCGATGCATATGCAATAACCTTACCATTCTGCATCAACACACAACCAAGTCCCTTATGCGATGCGTCACTGTACACCACAAAATTTCCTTTATCATCTGGTAAAGACAACACAGTTGCCGAACTTAGTCTCTTCTTTAGTTCTTGGAAACTCTCTTCACACTTCTCCGTCCAAACAAACTTCACTGATTTCCTAGTTAAATTCGTCAACAGAGCGGCGATCCTGGAGAAATCTTGAATGAAACGCCTGTAGTATCCTGCCAAACCTAGGAAACTCCTCACTTCCGAGGGTGTCTTCGGCTGATCCCAGTTCATGACTGCTTCCACTTTCGCTGGATCTACTGAAATCCCGTCTTTATTAATAACATGCCCAAGGAATTGAACACGCTCTAACCAAAATTCGCATTTTGAAAATTTTGCATATAATTTCTCCTTCCTTAACGCCTCCAATGTCACCCTCAAATGCTCCACGTGTTCTTCTTGAGTTTTGGAGTAAACCAAAATGTCGTCTATGAATACCACCACAAGCTTATCTAGAAATAGTTTGAACACCCTATTCATTAAATCCATGAATGCTGCAAGCGCATTCGTTAGACCAAATGACATAACCAAAAACTCATAGTGACCATATCTAGTTCGAAATGCCGTCTTTGGTATGTCTTCTCTTCTCACCTTTAACTGATGGTACCCACTTCGCAGATCTATCTTCGAAAAATATCTTGCTCCCTTCAATAGGTCAAACAAGTCATCGATTCTTGGCAACGGATACTTGTTTTTAATCGTGACCTTGTTCAACTCTCTATAATCAATGCAAAGACGCATTGATCCGTCCTTCTTCTTGACGAATAACACCGGCGCTCCCCACGGCGAAACGCTCGGTTGAATATACTTTTTATCTAGCAATTCTTGTAATTGCACCATCAACTCCTTCATTTCTACTGGAGCCATTCTATATGGGACTTTTGATATAGGGGTTGTACCCAGTGCTAAATCAATCACAAATTCGATTTCCCTATCTGGCGGTAATCTTGGCAAATCATTAGGAAACACGTCCGCAAAATCCCTAACTACCGGTATCTCCTTCAACTTTGCACCCACCTTTCGGGTATCAACTATGTAGGCTAGATATCCTACACATCCTTGTCTCAACATCTTTCTGGCCTGCATCATCGTCAGACAACTCGTTTGTCTAGGCGACTTGCTGCCATAAAACACTACCTTTGACGGAGTCATAAGGTTCACACACTTCTTTTGACAGTCAATAACTGCCTCATGGTTGAACAACCAATCCATTCCCAGAATGACATCAAACTCCCCAAGACGAATTGGGATCAAGTTTACGGTCATCATATGACCCTTAATATCTACCTGACAGTTCTTGTGGACAAACTTAACAGGAATCACTTCCCTATTCGCAATTTCTATATTCATGGGTAATCTAATTCTTCCTGAGGTAACTCTAATTTCTTAGCAAAATCATCGGATATAAATGAGCAAGTAGCACCCGAGTCAAACAATACATAAGCATTAACATTATTGACTGGAATGATACCTGACACTATATCCTTTGACTGCACAGCATCCTGCACCGTCATGTTGAATGTTCGAGCGGTAGGTCGATTGGGCTGTGCCGGTCCTGTGATAGTAAGGTTGCCACCACCGCTATTTCCTTTTCCTACACTGGCTCCACCTGTCGTTGCTTTCTTAGGGCAGTCTCGGGCAAAATGATCCTTTGACCCGCAGATGAAACATGCGCCCTTCTTCGGATTAGGGCAATTCGGTGCGATATGACCCTCCTGCCCGCAGTTAAAGCATACCCTCTTACCCTTCAAACAAGCACCCATATGGCTCTTTCCACAGTTACTGCACACCTCCATCTTCTTCTTCTGATTACCCTGCTGATTCCCCACAGAGTTACTATCATTCCATTTCCTCTTCTGGCCACTTCCCCCGTAACTACCACTTGTCTTATTTTCACTCTCATTCTTCTTCTTCCTCTGCTCCTGATTATACTTGGACAGAGCATCACTGCCTCCTTCAGCGATAATTGCCTTCTCCAGCACCGCCGCAAACGAGTTCAGTTGAAACATTGAAACTCGGCTATACAACCAGGGCTTCAATCCCTGCCCCAACCTTCTGGCCTTACGCTCATCCGTGTTGACCTGATATGGCGCAAACCTCGCCAGCTCATTGAACTTTACAGCATATTCAGGTACCGTCATGGTACCTTGCTTCAGCTCTAGAAACTGCACCTCCATCTGATTCTGAGCACTTGTTGGGAAATAGGTCTCGAAAAATATTTCCTTAAATCGTTCCCACGGAATAATCCCTTGGCCACCTCGAGTCTTGTTCGCCTGCCACTAGTAGCTGGCTTCTGATTTCAGCATAAAGGTTGCAAATGCCGTCTTCTGGTTCTCACTGACCCTGGCGACATCGAATACTTTCTCCATCTCCATGACCCAAGTCTGTGCTTCAATCGGATTCATGGAACCGTGAAACTCCGGAGGTCCAACAACTTTGAAGTCTTTAAAGGTCGTAGCCCGAGCTTGGGGTTGATTAGCGAATGCTCCAGTTAATAGATTCACTAACTGCTGCATTGGGTTAGTGTTGGCTTCTTCGTTGTTTGTAGATCCCTCAGGAGTTTGTTGACGGGTTGGTTGTCTTCTTGGCAGCATCTTACTGTTAAGAATTCGCGTTATTAGATTATTATTCAATTTCTTAAACATTTAAGTCTTAACTTAAACATTCATAAACAACACTTAACATACAGCACATCTGATAAACTTTCGCATTTTATTCATTACTGCTTCAAAACATAATAAAGATAACATCGTAGTTATTTACATCAAATCATCTATCCTGAAATCATAAAGTTCCAGGATTACATCATTATTCTATCCCATTATATAAGACTGGGATTTACAACTTATTAACTCATAAATTTTCATAATAACATAACTAATCATAATCTTTGATGACATCCCACGGCGCACAGCTTCCTTACGTTCCTGCTCCATAATACGAGTCGCCATCCTTCGATCCACCATATCTGGATGATGATGAACTCGATCCTGAGCTCTATCTACCATGGTGTGAAAAATATACTACATCTCATCAATCTTGGCCTTCTTTGACCGCACCTCACATTCAACACGATCTGCGCGGTTAGTCTCCCTCAACCAAGCAGTCTCAGCTCTCGCCCGCTTAGCTGACTCCTCTTTCAACTCATCTCGTACAATTTTATTTCTGGCTATCAGCTGTCCTCGTCGATACTCAGACTATGCTAGCCTCTACTCAGCCTCTACAAGACGTGATGAAAGGTCTTGGATCTCAGCATCCTTCTGCTCCAGAGCGGCTTGACGCTCCACAACCTGTTCTTCTAACTCCTCCTTCTCACTCTCTACATGAACCAGTTTCCACTCCACGTCTCCAAGACGTATATCGAGCTCCTCAATCTCACTACTCTTCTGCTCCAAGGCAGTCTGTCGCTCCGCCAGCTGCCTCTCTAACTCCTCCACTCTGTCCTGCAACTCTATATTGCGATCATATACCTGCTCGTACATCTGAACACCTAAGGAAGATAGTGATATCCCCTCAGGATCTCCCTCCTCCTCCTCGACCTCCTCAGGGTCCTCCTCAGAATCAGTCGCAGGCTCATACTCATGACCTGTAACTGTAATCAATGGGGATGGCTCCCTCTGCACTAGCTGCTCATGAACTACGTGAATATCTCGGGGCTCCTCCTCCCTAGCCTGGTTGGGCTCTCCTCTATCAGTCATCCTGACAACAAAATTTTAAGTTTTAATTACTAATCGATAATACTCGCGAGCACATAAGTTTGTTATCAAATAAGCACATAGCACATAATCGTTTTATTGTCTTTTATGAATTTCCGTAATTCATTCCTTAGAACTCGATAAGAGTTTATCACCTCTATATTCTCTATCTTCTAAAAGGCTACTACCCTAAGGTTTTCCCTACCTAAAGGTTCATAACCTACAGCTCTTTTACCAACCTGTGACACCCCCAAATCCAGGTACTTAATTTCCACTGATTTGGTGTTCACTATAACATACATTCAAATCTAACTACCCAATAAAAATACAATTAAATAAACTTAATGAAACATCTTCCCAAAATGGGTTACATCACCAAACTATTAAACATTCAAATCCCAGGTAATCTTAACCTTAATACATCAAATGCGGAATAAAACATAATTTAAACAAGTCTTTGATACAAATAAACATCAAGTGGATAATAAATCTCTTGCTACTTTGGCATCTTGCCCTTGCCTTTACTCGTGGACGGTTCGTCCTGCTTTTCTGGCTTAGCTGTAATGACTAATGCAAGAGTGAGCAAACAATTGCTCACAAGTACGATAACAATAATATTTAAATGAAATGGATTTCAACTGAGGAATAATAAGTTTCTGAATCTCAGTCAATAGATGGTCAAAGTCTAAAAGCTCGTTAGAATGCTTGATTCCAAGGAAAATAGAATTCAAGATTTAGAAATTATATCTGAGGGTCATAAGACCTCGAACTATGTCCTAGGTTAACAGGTATTTCTACTGTAACCTTTAACAGTCATATAGACTATGGACCAACATCTCGTACTCAGGGGGATCAGCCCTTTGTACAATGTATTGTGCACAAATATATTAACGTTGTCGCGTAGTTAATCCCCTATATTAGGGTTGTTCATCTCAGTTTATCATCATAGTCCGTACCAAAAGGAACTTGGCTTGGAACAAGTTTAAAATATTCTATGTCTTTGAAACGCTCATCAACTAAGGACTAGCTGAATCAATAAGGGTTTGCTAGTCGCTAATACATTCGATTCAACAATAAAGTTTGTTCAATAGAAACTATACTCGAAATTTGAATAACAAACAATAATTGGAATAAAGCTTAAGTATGTAACATAATAGTAACCTTGCTTGAATATCAATAAGCTAAGGTCAATAAGCTTGCTCAATATAAATAAACTTGCTTTGAATAAATTAACAAGTTAAAATGGAAAGAACAACTTGCTCAACGTAAAAGTAATAAATTGAGATAAGGAACTTGCCTCAAGCGTAGATTACAAATTAAATATCTCACGATCCTTAAACAACCTATACATTTAATTATAAGATGGTAACAAAATTAGTCACAAGACTAAAAGCATTCTAGGCTTACTTTCTATCCCATTTTATTATAATATCTCATTTTATATATCATAATCAACAAGTACTAGTTTAACAACCATCTTGGCAATTCATTAGTCACTAAATACATTAATATAAGTTTTAAACTTGTTTATAGCATCATAGTAAAAGCACAAAGAAAATAAAAAATTTTAAAAATTTCAGTATTGTTCCCTCGCCGAGGCGAGGATTTACTGAACAAATATCTCGCCGGGGCGAGCTTTTCCTTAATAAAATTTCTCGCCGGGGCGAAGATTTACAGCACATTTCTCTCGCCGGGGCGAGAGACTCGGCAGTTGTCTTCCCCAGCTCGCGAACCAGTGAAAACTTAGACCAAATTTGGCCAAATTTTCCGAATTCTACCATCCAGTATACAAATTAAATATACCCAGACATCATACATGATACAAAACATTTACCCAACATGTTTTCTAAACATTTTAATCATTCTAACACATAAACAACCAATTTAAATCAAAAATTCTCTGTTAAAACCAAATATTCAAGTTTTAACCACTCTCATGAAATTAAACTCTGTAAATTCATTTGTCAACCAATTAAAACTATTCTTCTTGCATTATTCTTGTTTTCCATCATATAATCATAAACAATTATTAATTCACCGATTAATAACCAAATTGAATCATCAATTTTCATACGTATATACAATTCATGAAATAAACTCTGTAAAAACTAAAAACTAAATTCAAAAACATGTTTTCATGAATTAACTCTTCAAACTAGTTTATAGTCATCACATAATCTCTAATACATGCTTACTAACAATTATAACCAAGTAATTCATGTATTTAGCATAAAATTTATATACAGGAAATTAAAAAAATCACATACAGAGAAGTATAGTGAAGAACTTTTAGAAAAGGATTATACCTTCTATTGCTTTGATTAATCTCCTTGGGTTTTAGAATTTCTACCTTCAATTTCCAAACTCTTCTTCTCAATTCTCTCTTTTCTCTCAACTCTCAAATTCACAGAGTTCTCTCAACTCTGTTCTTTTCTTTCTCTTCTGTTCTTCTTTTTACAACTGACGTAGTTTAAAAAAATAAAACTGATAGAATAAAAATAAAAAACTGATAATTGAATCAAATAATAACGTATACTGATATTAATCTATCAGTTACATAATTCAAAAAGCCATAAGGCTTGTTTGGCAAACTAATTTAAAAATAACCCATTATTCTAACTAAAGGTCATAAGGCCTTGTTTGGTAAAACACAAATAAAATAACCCATTATTTCTAAACAAAGATCATAGGGCCTTGTTTGGTAAAACTGAATTAAACACTTTCTCATTTATTTTAATAAATCATTATAACATATAGTTTTAAATGTCACACTTCTAATTTAATTGAACTTATTATTAAATAAATTCAATTAAACCTTACTAAATTAATAATTTTATTTAACAAATAACAATAATACCAAATAAATTCTCTTACTCAAATAAATCATTTATTCAAATAAACCTTTTCATCGTCTAATTTAATTATTAAATTAAATTAGAATAACATAACAAATCACATTCAAACAACATTTAACATTATTAAACTTAACATATACCCATTTCACAAAAACTTAATAAATTATTTATTTAGCTCAATAAATTAATAAAAATATTTATATAACTCAACAAATATTTTTATTCAATCACAAAAATTGCATTCTTTACATGAATTCCTTTCCCCATATCTTTAAGAGTCATTCTAAAACTAATGACTCTTTCATGAATGGGATAATATAGGATCCTTTGACCTTAATTTTTTCCTTAGGACAAATTTTGCCTCAATTATGTGTGGCTTCTTTATATTATTTGTTAGAGAATATTGCCCAGATTTAACATTCCTTAGGGCGTAATCCCACTCTAGATTTCATTTATTCGTGCCAGGGGGGAATCATTGTCCATTAAGGCCCATTAATTCTCTTAAAACACATTTTTTCCTCGAACCCAACTCATGCCACATAAGCTTGTGGGCCCACATTTGATTGGTCAAATATTCAAAGAATCCAGTTGGCATCATATTAGAGTTCCATATGGCATTAACCATTTTTTGGTACCAACAAAATGTAATATTATATAAGCATGATTACATGATATCATTGTATATTAAGTATTATTTCAAATATCACAATTAATATTAATGAAATCTTCGTCTACTAAAAGAGTAATTAATGTATGTGAGGGTACCAAATTTTTATTCATGGTAAGTGTTTTGAGCATTAGTATTATTACATTTTACAAGCTTCCAACATGTGCGAGGCACGGGTTAGCTTTCTTATATGTTCCTTTCACGTGGTGTTAGGTATTTTGTTGTTGTAATTTTTTTGTTTCACTTTTCATGTGCAATTTTTTTTTCTTTTGTAGACACTCAAAATATGCACGTATTCTTGAATTCTATGATAGAAGGACAATAATGTAAAGTCATGACAAGTTTGGGATATCAAAGGAAAGCTCATAAAGACAAAGAGAGTAACTTGGAGGGAACATATTCACCTTGGGGTACTAAAGTGCAAAAGAGAATTACAAGGTAATGGCTAGCGTATGTAAAGAAACGATTTTTACCAATTTTCTCCCTCAAAATAGATCAAAATATAATTAAATTGGGTACCATTGTGAAGGTCTCAAAAAGAGCTTCCCAGATTAGGGTGCTACGTCTCCTAATTTTTCCCAGTTTACAAGATATGACTATTTTATTGCACAAGACAAAAAAGGAGCAGGCGGGGCCCTCTTGGGTGCCAACATGGTGGCTCCTAGGCGCCATTATGGTGGCCCTGGCCTGTTTGGGTTTATATTAGGCTATTTTCTTCAAAGAAGGAAGAAAAAGAGAGAAAAACAGAGAGAGAAGGAATAATAAGGAAATTAGGCCTACAAACGAACCGAACCGTTCGCGAACATGTTCAGTTCGGTTCGAGTTCAGCTCGAGTTCGATTCGATTTGATTAACTTGTCGAGTCAAGTTCGCACATGATATCACGTTCAATTGCTCGATCGAACATGTTCGCGAACCATGTGGTTCGGTTCGACTTTGTTCGCAAACTATTCGGGTTCAGTTCGGTTTGATTGGTTCACGAGTAGCTCGTGAGGTGCTCGAGTTCGAATTGTATTTCTTATATGTTTAATGTTTTTAAATTCTACATACAAATAGTTGGTTATTTCATATTAACTTCTAAAGTTTGTCTTATCAATAATTGTTAAATTTGTAGTAATTTTCTTCTTTTTTTTTACTTAAACATCTTTTTATTTTTTTAATAATTGATTATAAGTAAACATTTTTATTAAATAATTAATAAATAATAATGTGTACTTCTTCACCTCTAATTTGATTAAAATAATTTTAATATTTTCATAAAATTTTTAACAATGATTGTTTAATTATTACAATTTACATCACTAATAATTTAATAAATTATAATCCATGTCATAAATCACATAAATAAAGTCATTAATCATCACTAATAACCTAAAGGGTCACACCTAAAGTGTATTTAATTTATACCAAGGTAGAATAAATTAAATAGCTTAATATTTATTATTAAGTATTTGGAGAAATACTAATTATAAATTAATAAGAAGTATTCTTATTGTTATTATTATTATAATTAATTTAGTTCCTAAATAGTTTAGGAATTGAATTAAAACCCTAGGTCCTAAAGATTTAGAAAGAGGATTGGTCTATATAAGAAGTGGTCTTATGATAGATTGGGGACTAATGTTACTGTAAGTATAGAGATACTACATAACAATTCTCTGCAACCTTAGTAGTTAGGGGAGAGAGAGAATTAGGGCTAGCTACCCAATGTTTAGAGAAACCTAAATTTACATCTTCAATCAATAATCTCTTAGTAGATCACTTTTAGAGTGTTGCACACACTGAGTAGCTGGCGTTTGATCCGTGAATTTGAAGAAGTGCGAAGGATCAAAGGATTAAGACTTGAAGATCAGATCAAAGAGTTGATTCATCTTCATAAGCTATATCTTTTATCCTTCCTCGATTAATAATATCGCATCAAGGTGATCATGGGATTGCAGAAAATTTTTAAATATGATTTATATCATGCTAACGCTTTTATATATATGTGATTGTATGTATGTTCTTGATTCTACAAACCAACAGTGACATCAGAGTCATACTTATTCGAATTAATAATTATTTTGATTCTGTATATACAATGATATGTGTTTAGAACAATTTAATTGGGCATAATTGTTAGTCTAAAATCATGTTTTATTGAAACAAAGCCAAAAATCGTGATCTGAAAACCAAAAAAAATTAAAAAAAAAATCTGGAAGTCGCCGCAGCATAGCAGCACAGGCCATAACACAACATGTTTGCCTAAATCTATAGTAGCAAAATACGCAAGTATACGCAGTCCACAAGTAATATAATGATAAGAGAGTGTCGAACCCACCAAGAATTATTTAATAATAATTATCAAGTACTAACTCATAATCAAATTAATTTTTTTTAAACAATTCGATAAAAGTTGTTCAATTTTGAAAATAAAGTATTAAACTAACTAATCATTAACTACCAATAACTGAATTCAAATTAAAAAGCTTAAAGATTACAATTTCTCTTAATGTTTTACTTGAATTAATACACTTCCTGTTAAGTTATGTCATTTTTTCCGCATTGTTAATCAAGAACTCATCAATATTTATACTCATTTCTCGATGCATCATAAATGAATCAACTTAAATCTATAGAAGATAGAATTAAGGTGAACACCTTAGTTAACTAATTCACTATATCTCTATGTGAATTACAATTAAAAAAGATTTAAAGCATAGGTCCCCTATCAGATTACATGCAACGTATAAGTATATCTCTATCCTAGACACAAATTATGAGTTCCATCACCATGCAGAAAACACAGTCACATGCTATTATGATCAAATTTAAACCTATAATCCATCTCTCGAGTTCATATAGATTATCATGGTAATTACTAGTCAGGCAATTAAGCAAATCAACACAAATCATAATAGACAATCCCATAATAATGAACAATAATTAATGAGGAAACATATCAATAAAAGCTACGAAATAACTTCCATTGTAATATTGAAAATAAATTAGTTCATGATTGAATTAAAATCCATAATCCACAAGTAAACCATCATCCAAGAATTATAAAATAAAAAGATAAAAGAAGAAAGAAAAAACTCTTTTGAAGCAATCCTTGATATCCTCCTTAGCCTCATATATTGATGTTCTTTCGTGATAATCTCTTGCTTCAAACCTCCAAGTCTCCTTCAATTCTAGGGTTAACAAAAAGTAGCAAGCTCCCCTTTATTCTATGCCTCACATCGTGCATTTACTGGTTACAAGTCCAATTTCCAAGCTTAGAAGGTAAAAAAATCTAATTTGGAGTCAAAAACATGCAAAAACGCGTTAAAACTCAGTCTGGCCACGACCCAGGTGCTGCAGCGCCAGAATAGTACTAGAAATAGGCACTGCCGCGCCAGGCAATCTGCTGGAATTTTTTGCTCTGACGTCCTTTGGTAAAATGGTCATAACTCTCTCATCCAAACTCCGATTGGGACGATTCAAGATGTTCCGTAAAGCTAAGAAGTAGATCTACAACTTGCATTCTTTACGAATTGAGAGATTTTGTCTGGATCAAGGTGGAAATTGTGCTTCAAGTAGTTTTTATGTCAATGGCAACTCCAAACTTTGATCTCTGTTGATACCTAGGCCATAACTTTTGATCCGTGAGGAGTTACCGGACGTCTCACCTATCAAATCGAAGCTCTCGACGAGCTCTACAATAAAATTCAAATCCCAAGCCATGAACATGCATCCAACTTGTCATTGAAAACCCTTCAATCTCCCCTTCTTGCATTTACTTGCATATTTTACTCCAAAAGATGTCATGATTGCGTTTCCTTGCTTCTTCCTACAAAATAACATAAAACACTATAAATACCTAATACTAACTTAAAATACTAAAGAACTCACAAATTAGCAAGCCAAACGTACTTAATTCATAGGTATAAAGCTCACTCATCAAATACCCTCAAACTTAAATCTTTGCTTGTCCTCAAGCAAAACACTAAGAACAACAACTATAACAACTAATTGATTATCTTAATTTCTTACAGTATCTTAATTTTTTTTTTTTTTTAATTCCCGCCGGGGCGAGAAATTCCTTCACAAAATTTCTCGCCGGGGAGAGAAAACTCAGTTTGATGAGCTCGCCGGGGCGAGAAACTCAGTTCATTGAGCTCGCCGGGGCGAGCTCCCGCCAGGGCGAGCTTCCGCCGGGGCGAGAAACTCAGTTCATTGAGCTCGCCGGGGCGAGAAACACGAATTCCAGGTTTTGCAGTTCGCGAAGAACGCAGAAACAAGCCAAAATTTTCCAATCTTGTTATTCTTACGTCAAATTAAACATACCTAGTTACTATAATTCATACATAATCGTTACCCAAGCCTTCTAGCATGATTCTAACAACTTAAATCGTACAAACCATGAATCTAAGAATCAAAATTTGAGATTTCTATCGTTTTATCAAAGTTTCTACAATTTCCTTAAAATCACATATAACAGGTTCATTATAACACCAAATTAAACCGTTTAAATCTTGTTTTCTTCATTTATACATGCATAAACAAAATAAATTATCAATTTAACCGATTAACTTGCAACCCAGACATCAATTTCATACATACAGTTCATATTCATATGTAACTGCTCTATAACTTTCAAAACTTCAATTAAAACATGATTTCATGGATTTAATTACTCTAATTCACGTATAGATCATATAAAATACGTTTATACATGCTTTCAAACATCTAATCATCAATTTATAAAAATTAGCCATAGAATTTAGTTTACAGAGAATATAGAGAACTCAAAACATACATTCATGGAAGAACTTCAAGAGTATAAATTAAAAACTTAAATTAGAAGAATTACCTTGAATAATGGTTTTAGATAATGCAGCTAAAAGACTGGAACTCTTCTAAATTCTCTAATTCCTCACAAAATTCTCTCTTTTTTTTTCTCTGTGTTGGCTATTAGGAACTGATGAAACAAAACTCGTATAACATGAAACAGGCAGCATGGGTGTCAGTTAATCCCATAATGGGTTAACTGACTCCAACCTCCCTTAAGGCTTTGTTTGGTTAACACATTTATTCCCCCTTTCTAATTTATTTTAATAAATAGCTTATAATATAGTTCATGTCACATATTTAAATTAATTAAATAATCTCATTTAAATCAATTAAATAAAATATAATAATTCTACATTAAATCACATAGTCACATAAATAAAATTCTCCTTTATTAATAACAACAAACTATTAAATCTCTAATTAATATTAAATTAATTATAAATATCATTATACTTATTTAAATAATGCATTTAATCAAATAAACTCAATTAAACACATACTTTGAATATAAAAATTATTCACATCAATTTAATTAATATAACACATATAATTAAATTAATCTACCACATATTCATCAATTAATCAATTAATTCAACAATTGAATCATCGAAAAATATTTATTTAATCAATAAATATTTAAATTAAGTTACAAAATTCCCGTTCGTCACATCCTTCCCCCCTTAAAAGGATTTTGTCCCCAGAATCACGACTCAATTAATTCGTCCCGTTACAGATGAGTTGTCCCATCTGGTTCTCAAGATTTTGAATCGACATCTCCTGACTATTCGCATGCTCCTCAATCAAAACCATGTACTTGGAGAGAAGTTCCTCTAAGTTTGACATCCTTTCTTCTTGAGTAGGAGCTTGATCCTGAAATTCTGGAGTGTATGATTAGATTAGAGTAAATGTTTGGACTTGATTACTATGGCTCCATGAAAAATTTGGATGATTCCCCCAACCATGATGATACTCATTGAGATAGTCGTCGAAGTTACCACCATACTGTACCGACTCGAAACTGATGGCGCGTTAATGACTCGGATGGTTTCCAGCACAATACTCACAAATTACCGCTACACTTTGAATAGATTTTGCTGCTAAAGCGTCAATCTTCATTGAAAGTGTCTCTATCTGTGCTAACAATTCATCGAGTCCATAACTCCCTGCCGCTCTTCGCTGAGTCATTCTCATATAAGGTTACTGATAGTCATAGTTGGTCATGGTGTACCAAAAAAGGAAGTAAAACAGAAAAAGAAATAAATAAAAATAAAAACAAAACGTTTAAATTAAGATTAATTTGATTGAAATTAATATTGGCAAAAAATATTAAATTAATTCCCCGGCAACGGCGCCAAAAATTTGTTTGCCTAAATTTATACTAGCAAAATACGCAAGTATACGCAGTCCACAAGTAATATAATGATAGGAGAGTGTCAAACCCGCAAAGAATTATTTAACAATAATTATCAAGTACTAACTTATAATCAAATTAATTTTATTTAAATAATTCGGTAAAAGTTGTTCAATTTTGAAAATAAAGTATTAAACTAACTAATCACTAATTACTAAGAACTGAATTCAGATTAAAAGGCTTAAGATTACAATTTTTCTTAATGTTTCACTTGAATTAATACACTTCCTGTTAAGTTATGTCAATTATTCCGTATTGTTAATTAAGAACTCGTCAATATTTATAATCATCTCTCGATGCATAATAAACGAATCAACTTAAATTCATAGAAGATAGAATTAAGGTGAACACCCTAGTTAACTAATTCACTATATCTCTATGTGAATTACAATTAAAAAAGATTTAAAGCATAGGTTCCCTATCAGATTACATACGGCGTATAGGTATATCTCTATCCTAGACATAAATTATGAGTTCTATTACCATACAGAAAACACAATCACGTGCTATTATGATCAAATCTAAACCTATAATCCATCTCTCAAGTTCATATAGATTATCACGGTAATTACTAGCCAGGCAATTAAGCAAATCAACACAAACCATAATAGACAATCCCATAATAATCAACAATAATTAATAAGGAAGCATATCAATAAAAGCTACGCAATAAGTTCCATTGTAATCTTAAAAAGAAATTAGTTCATGATTGAATTAAAATCTATAATCCACAAGTAAACCATCATCCAAGAATTATAAAATAAAAAGATAAAAGAAGAAAGAAAAAACTCTTTTGAAGCAATCATTGATATCCTCCTTAGCTCCTATCTTGATCTTCCTTCGTGATAATCTCTTGCTTTAATCCTCCAAGTCTCCTTCAATTCTAGGGTTAGCAAAACGTAGCAAGCTCCTCCTTATTATATACCTCATATCATGTATTTATAGGTTACAAGTCCAATTTCTAAGCTTAGGAGGAAAAACAATCCAATTTGGAGTCAAAAACATGCAAAAACGCGTTATAACTCAGTCTGGCCATGACCCAGGTGCTGCAGCGCCAGAATAGTACTAGAAATGGGCGCTGTCGCGCCAGGCAATTTGCTGGAATTTTTTGCTCTGACGTCCTTTGGTAAAATGGTCATAACTCTCTCATCCAAACTCCGATTGGGACGATTCAAGATGTTCCGAAAAGCTAAGAAGTAGATCTACAACCTGCATTCTTTACGAAGTGAGAGATTCTATCTGGATCAAGGTCAAAAGTGCGCTTTAAGTAGTTGTTATGTCAATGGCAACTCCAAACTTTGATCTCTGTTGATATCAAGGCCATAACTTTTGATCCGTGAGGAGTTACGGGACGTCTCACTTATCAAATCGAAGCTCTCGACGAGCTCTACAATAAAATTCAAATCCCAAGCCATGAACATGCATCCAACTTGTCGTTGAAAACCCTTCAATCTTCCCCTCTTGCATTTGTTTGCATATTTTACTCCAAAAGATGTCCTGATTGTGTTTCCTTGCTTCTTCCTACAAAATAACATAAAACATTATAAATACCTAATACTAACTTAAAATACTAAAGAACTCACAAATTATCAAGCCAAACTTACTTAATTCATAGGTATAAATCTCACTCATCAAATACCCTCAAACTTAAATATTTATTTGTCCTCAAGCAAAACACTAAGAACAACAACTATAACAACTAATTCTCCTATTTTGGTGCACTTGAGGTCAAAACGCGTCCTTTTCGATCCAAATAGGTGTAATCGCGAAGAAAAATACACTTTTAAAGCCTAAAACATCATTTACGGGCAATGACGGTTACGAGAATCTAAAATCTGACGATGGCAGGTCTTAAGATCTGAAAGCAAGAAATAGGGTAAAAAACGGGTCAAAGAAAAAGAAAAATCGTCAACTAGTGAAGAAAGTGTGACATGTCCATTGGAGACGATACCCAACGATGGCATCGAAGATGATACTCGGTGATGTGTCCGTTGGAGACGATACCCAGCGATGGCATTGAAGATGATACCCAGTGATGTGTCTGTTGGAGATGACGATACCCGGTGATGTGTCTGTTGGAGACGATACCCAGTGATGGCATCGAAAACGATACTCGGTGATGTGTCTGTTGGAGATGATACCCAATGATGGCATCAAAGATGATATCCGGTGATGTGTCTGTTGGAGACGATACCAGCAATGGCTTCGGAGACGATACCCGGTGAAATGTCCGTTAGAGACGATACCCAGCGATGGCATCAGAGACGATACCCGGTGATTTAGCCGTTGGAGACGATACCTAGCGATGGCATCGGATACGATACCCGGTAAAGTGTCAGTTAAAGACGATACCCCATGATGGCATCGGAGATGATACCTGATAATGACCATACTATTACAACTTTCCCTAGCAAAGCAACATAATATTAAGTTTTGATATTTGCATCCTCATATCATTTTGATTTAAATCACATCATTAACCCATATCATCGATATCTTGTCATGCATCAGGTGTCTATATCGTTGTCATGTTCATTTCATTACATTGCATAAACATGATAAAGAGGGGCATTTATAGACACCCGAAATCTTGTATTTGTTATCTAACCCTGGCAGGAGGGCAAAAGCGTCATTTCATCCCGAAGATGAGACAGCCAAATGAAGGATTATAAGTCTCAGAATAGATACACAACGATGATCACTGAGTGAAGAACTATGCAAAACATGACGTTTGACTGACTGGTGGCTATGGGAAGATCCGTTTTCTACATTCTGCTTTATCTTCCAGGATCCGAAATTAGCCAAACTTTATGGCATTGCATAGCTCTCGGAAAGAGCTTTTTGGAATGGTATAGTACGTCTCCCAACTCTTCCCGGATTAAAAGTTACAAACATTTCAGCAAACATGACAAAAAGCCAACTACACGACACAAAAACCGAGACAGGTACAGCTGCGGCCAGCCCTGGAGCCTATATAAGGTAATTTTTAGCTGTTTAGAAAAAGGAGAGAATTTTGGGGAAAAAAGAAGAGGATTTAGAGAGAAGTTGGAGAAATCTTAGAGAGAGAAATACTAGCGTCAATCTAGATCTATTAAATACCATTATACTTGCAGCTACATTGTTGTAAGATCTCTCAATTCAAAGCTCAATGAGGTATTATTCCCTCACCCCAGGGTAAAATATTCAATCTTTTTGTGTTTATAACATAGATTTGGCTTAGATCTAATTTATATTGTATTCTTCTTGTAATTTGAATTCATTTATATTGTAAAAATTCAATCTTTTGAGATCCTTATAGTCCATTAGAGCTTGATCCTTGGACTAGGGTGGCTAGAGGGGATTTCTCACAAATGCAATTTCCTCCTAGCCACCCGATAATGTACCTTTGTAATTTATTGCGTTTACTTTCAAGATTGACTCTCTTGTTTTCTACTGTTTTATTGAGAGTTGATTATTTTAACTATGGTTTATCCCGTACAATCCTAGATTTATATCTAGTGATGAGGGGGTCCCACCTTTTGGCCGTTAAGGGATTCTAACAAATTGAATCGCCTGATAGCTAATTTGGGTAATATTGTCGGTAAAATCCCGCCTATGTCATCAACAGATTTATAGGAATCTAAGTCTATGGATCTCGTCTCCATAGATCTTGGATCTTTTTGGCTAAATATCGATGATGCATAGTTGTCCCTCGATTTGTTGGCTTCAATCGTTCAATTAAAAGATTAGGGTCCTCAGGAGCCCTTTTCTGAAGTTATCGTTATATATATATATATATATATATATATATATATATATATATATATATATATATATATATATATATAAATATTATCGTGTTGGGATTTTGAGTATGTGAGCCTAGGAATGGAGTCAAGGCCTTAAACCTTACGTTTAATGCATCTTGACGTAATTCCCACGATGGACGTTTTTTGATTGTAATATTGTGATGCGATCCTATATATATATATGTAATTTTGGGCCTTAAAACGGTATCGAGGGTTTCATTCTAAGAAAATCCGATTTAAGGCCCTGTGATACTGAAAATTGTGATTGCGGGTGTACGAGGTTATTGAGATGGCTTCCATGCCCATAAGTGATGTGACACCCTCAAATCCGGGTTCCTTACCCTTGGCATTTGGTGCTCACGATCCAACATTACTGTACACATTCTATAAACTATTGCGGAATAATAAACATACATTGTTCATTACAATTAGGTTCTACATCACTCCCAAAATCTAACAACCTTAAATCAATTACATGCCCTTACAATCCTAAAAGATTTACATAAGTATTTCTACATAAGTTATCAAATTAAGAAGCGTGCTCATTAACTATTCTTGAACCTTTCCATTGCCTTTGTCCTTCTTTGAGCGCTCGGGCTTAACTGAAATGAATATCATGATATAGCAAGGGTGAGTAACTAATTTTCTTAGCATGTTTAAATACAAAAAGTATACATATACCATGATTGAAGAGAATTTAACTTCGAATTTTCAACAATATAATAATTGTGAAAGGACGAGGATTCAAGTTTCCAAAATATGAAAGAATGAATCGGAAATGCTGAGTGGTCAGAATTGACCCTGAACAAATTCGGAGGTTTACCAGTAATTACACTGGACCTCTTAAAAGTTTTGGTAATCGAGGGGATCAGCCTCTCATACCCGGTGAATATGCATATCACTTAAAGTCGGGCAATTAATTGCTTTTTCCAATTTACTGCCTTAATAAAATGTTCTTTTCTCAGTCGAAGAGTCTTTACCAACAATTGGCTTGGAAGCTGCTTTTAAAACTTAAGCGAATCTAAACAAGTTCGGTCTAGCTGATACAACTAGCTTAGACTTAACAGTTCATGAATAGTAGAACTTCCATTTTTGAGCATAGTTCTAGTAATCGAACAAGTTTTAAGGCACACGAGTGCAATGAGCAATCAGAACAGTAAGGTGGAATAATTTTTAATAATTATACCACTGGATACTTTTCCAATAATTACAAATCTGAATACAAGAACTTGCACTTAGTGCGGATAACAATGCTTATCATGGATATGGAGCAATCAATAACTAACATGCTTTGAAATAATAGTTTAAGTTTTAATCTTGAGATTTGCATTATATAACAAAAACTGGCACGCAATATATGAGGTGGTGCGAGTTAAGGAACTTGCCTTCCACGTGCGTTAATATCTTGATGTTAATCGTCCTTCAAATATATCATACATAGTTTATTAAAGTCGTCACAATGATTAGTCACATAAGGACTGTAACGACCGTGAATTTTGGATAGCCTTGTAATTTGAATTTATGTATATTAATGAATACTATGAATTTTAGTAACATTATTTTGTGTTACGTCTTTAAAGGTTGTGTGACAACCTGGATTATGTCAATGCACGAAATTTTACGTGTTATAGTTTTGTTTAAGTGAATAGTTGATTTCGCGTAGCGTCGCTAAATCACTATTCACGGGGCACGTTTCTCGAGGCACTATTCACGCCAAAATATTTTTGTGTCTTTTTCGATTTTAATAAATTTCATTAATACGTGTGAGCGAAGTGATAATTTTTTTAAGTGTCGAATTTTTATTTTGAGCCCATTCGTGTTTTATTCGATATCCAAAATGTATAATATGTGTGTTCCGAATAAATGGGCAAACCCCATATTAATTATTTTTATGCATCCTAATATTTTATGGTAAGACCCATTTTAATTATGGGTAGAGACTTTAGCATTTTGGCTATTAAATGAGGGAGTATTCGGGTAATATTGTAAGAGAGAGACCAAAATGGGTGTATTAATTATTGCATGTTGCACAAGTGGGAAGCAAGTAAACATTTGCTAGCCAATAGAAATCAAGAAAGAAACATGTTAGGCAATGGGAGCTTAGTAAGGGAGAGGGTGTCGGCCAAATGGCCTTGAGCCAAGAAAATGCAAGTCTCCAATGGAGACATTCTTATCTAACATCCTCCTTGGTTGCCTCATTTGCACTACCCGGAGCCTTCACTCTCTAAGACCATTTCCATTTCTCTCTTGCAATTCCATTTTCTCCTCATTCATTCCATTTCCTCCAAGTTACTGTAGAGATAGAGAGAGAGAAAGAGAGAGAGAGCTGAAGAAGAAAGGAGCTAGAGAAGAACAAGAACAAGAACAAGGAAGAAGAAAAATAAAAGTGCACGGGTGAGGAGGAAGAAGTAACCAAGCAAAGGAAGGAACTCAAGCAGGGAGCCTAGCTGATTATCTTAGTTTCTAGAAGAGATTTATAGACGTAAACAATCAACCAAAACTGACTTCATTTGATTTTGTGAAGATTTTCGAGTTTTGAAGGTTTTTGGAGCTCTTAAGCTTGTGAGATGATTTTGTTGAGATTCTTGTTGTTGTTATTTGTTCTGGATGTTTGTAAATGTTATTAAGAGTTTATGTAAGCCATTAATAACATCAAAGTGGAACAAAAATGGAAGAAATCCTTATCTTGGCTTAATGGAGCAAGAACAATGAACTGTTGAACAAGAACATGAACGTTTGGACGGTTTAGCGGACTTTGTAGCTATGATTTTGTGTTTGTTTAATTTGTTTGTTGTTATGATGTTGTACTTCCATGGGTTATGAATTTAACCCGATTGAAATGGAGTAAAAAGGGGTTAAAACAAAGATTTGATGATGATTTTAGTGAAGAACACTTAGAACACCTAAAACAGAGTATGAACTTATACTTTGGCTTAAGATTTAGACATGTTAATGTTAATGGGTAGCTCTGAATTTTTGATAGGTTATAGCCCCATGAATTAGGAGTCCATAGAGTCCGAAATGGACCAATTTGAACGTGTATAGAAGAAGTTATGAACATCGGAGTCAGAGAGGGTCAAAATCGCGAAGCTGAGCAAGCAAGCACCTTAATTTCCTGGATCCCCGCATCAGGGCGCTGGTATTATGCTTGGTTTCAGCACTGGGGCGCTAGGCCTCAGGTGGTGAAAATCAGTTTTGACGTCCTTTAGTATAATAGGCATAACTTTCTCATACGAACTCGGAATTGGATGATTCAAGATGATTCGGAAAGAGGAAGAGTAGACCTACAACTTGATTTTAATAAGTTTTAACATTTGAGCTCGGAATCAATTCCCAAATTGGCCATTTGTAGGACTGATGTGTAATTGGAGGCAATCGGAGTGTGTCGGGCATGCGCGTAAGCACATGTAATGCTCCCGACAATGTAAGATGTTATTCTAAGTTCTAAAACATGAATGTTATGAATTTTAATGATACTTAGCATTAACCAATGAGTATTAGATAAATCGAATGGGCATCCTAAGCGTACGCAAATGCGTATCGCTTGGGCATTCGGACAGGCAAGGTTGGCGTACGGACGTGCAAGCGTCGTAACGCCGTAACTAGTATGTATAATCTTATTTAATATTATGTTTCTTATAAGAATAAAACATTATAGAGTAGTATAAACCATTATTTGGTATCCAGTATGTGACTAATTGTTATGTGAATATGTACTTAATCGTGTAGGATTTTAAGGAGCGTGTGTTGTAATATTGTAGCAGGCGCACCAGGCAAGTTTCTTCTCTAACCCTTGTCTAACCCTTGTGTTGGGCAAGTTTCCTTACCCTAACTCAATTTAATATTGGGCAGATTTTCTCAACCGTACAATTTTCATTTATTGTGCGAGTTTATTTATTGATTTAGCAAATATCCTATATTATTGCAAGTTTCTTAAACTTACTCAACCTTTACATTTGGGCAAGTTTCCTATTTTATACAGATGTTGTATATTGTTGCAAGTTTCATGACTCAAATCAAGTTATTATTTTCAAATTCTATTAGTGGATTAATTATTGTCAATTACTCCATATCAAAGATAATTATTGATATTCGCACCTTGTGCATTTGAATTCATGATCTGTTGTTGGACTGTGAAACGTTTAAGTTCTTTATTCATGAACTGTTTAAGGAAACAGTCTACGCCACTTGTTTCGGCTAGACATGTACAGGTTATTATTTTAAAAGCTATCCAAACCAGTAGTTGGTACGGATTCTTAGACTGAGAGAGCAACCCTTATTATGGGATTTTAATGTGTCGGTGATGAGGGCATCCTTGGTTTGGGAACGAATGACAATCATAGAGCGGATCCTATGTGCATGCCGGATGGACCTGTGACAAGAGCTCGGGCTAAACGTTTCAAGGAGGGCCTTCATGGGTTGATACAAGGCATGTGGAGCGAGGATAGATCAAGTGTAAAGTTCGAGGAGCAGGATTATAAGGCTTTACATTTGGTCATGATGATACAAGCAAACACGTCAAGGTTGGGAACGATTGAAACAAGAGAAGACGGAAAATTCCAACTTGCAGAGTTCTCGCCCCGGCGAGAACTTCTCTGCCCATTTTCACCCCGACCTGAAATGATGCCGCCCCGGCGAAGACCTCTCTAACCATTCTCGTTCCGGCGAGGATTCCAGTTCAAACTTCTCGCCCCGGCGAGAACAGTCGGATTTGGTTGGCGCATTTTTTGAGACAGACGCGTTTTTGAAGATTTTTATCAGATTTCTTTTCCTTAATTTTAGGGATTTCAGTATATTTTCATAATTCTATTGTAATTAGGATATTTCAAGATAGGATTTTGATTCAAAGTCAATTGTTATTTCCTTTTTGGATTCTAGGGTTTCATAGTTAGTATAAATAAGTTTTTATGCTTGTAATTCAAACAATTACAATTATTCTGAGTTTATTCATACTTGAGAGTTATTCTCTACTTTTGGTTCTTTGAAGGATTTCTAAGTAGTTTTCTTAGTTTTTCTTTGAGATTCATATCTAACTTATCATACAACAAACCATAGTTGTGTGTGGCGTTATTCTATCGCATCATACAAACATACGGAGATTATCGTTTTCTATCTAAACGAGGGTCTAAGTGTTGTTGGTGTTCCATCCTACGTGATTTTAATTGCTTGATCGAATATATCAAGATTCTCGTCTTCAAATTAGACGTTGGGTTAAGATTTCGACAGAGTCCATCAATTTGCTTACTAGAAACGATCCGGGCGACGACCACCTCACGCAAGCGTGCCGTGGAGTCTATCATTTGGTATCAGAGCTGCATTTTCTAGCTAAGTATCTATCTTTATTGTTTCGTTGAAGTTGTGAGTAAAAAAAAGAGTATAGAAAATTTTATTATTTCAGTTATTTCAATTTGTTCGTAGATTTCATCTTCAATTCCGTAATTGAGATTGTTAGTACTTATATTCATACCTACTATAGTTGTTTGTGATAAGTTATTTTGAATTGATTAGTAAAACCGAGGATTTTGCTAGGTAAATTCGAAAAGAACCTATTAGAGAGAATATTTAGAGGTAAAAGGCTTAGTTGTGAGATCATTCGAGGGAAAAAGCCTATTGAGTGACGCACGAGCGGAACATTGATCGAGTGAAACACGTAAGGGAGTGGTGAGGAAAATATTTTGCTACTAACCTCTATTTTGCCGGAAAAATGTCTAGTACCAAAGATAAAGGTGTTATGGAAGATCCTCCAGCAAAGTTTGATCCAAAATTTGTGATGGAAGCTATGATGAAAGAATTCACTAGAAAATTGGATATGGCGATGGAGCAAGTGAATGAGCGTTTCGACCAAATGAGTGCGTCCCAAGGACCCCAGTTTCAACATCCTCATGGGGCACGTCAGCACGGAAGAACGCATCAAAGAGAAGCTAGACAAGAGGAAAATTACTATGAAGGGGGATTTAGTGAAGAAGAGGACCGTGAATCTGACTTTATCCATAGGAGGCGAAGAGCAAGGGATAGAGGCGGTAGGGATAGAGAAGATGACAATTTGGATAGCATCAAAATAAAAATTCCAGCGTTCCAAGGGAGGAGTGATCCTGAGGCATACCTAGAGTGGGAAAAGAAGATGGAGTGGGTTTTTGAATGTCACAACTATTCAGAACTCAAGAAAGTCAAACTTGCCGCTACGGAGTTTTCAGCTTACGCAGTCACTTGGTGGGATCAGCTGATGATCAGCCGGAGAAGGTGCAGAGAACGGCCAATTGAAACTTGGGATGAGATGAAGACGGTTATGAAAAAGAGATTTGTACCAGACTACTATCACCGTGAGTTAGTTCGGAGCCTACAAAGTGTGAAACAAGGTAGCCGGAGTGTAGAGGACTATTACAAGGAGATGGAGATGTTGTTAGCTAGGGCAAACATCAATGAGGATAGCGAAGCAACAATGGCCAGATTTTCGGCGGGACTAAATTGGGAGATTTCAGATCTAGTAGAACGACAACATTATGTGTTATTGGAGGATATAGTACACATGGCTATCAAGATTGAGAAACAGCTTAAGAGGAGAGGTAGCCAACGATCAATGTCAAATCCGAGTTCATCATGGAAACCTAATATTGGCAAGCGAGAAAAGAAGCCAGCCGTGAGTAGATCCAAGTTTGAGACAAAAACGGAGACGATTAATAAGGGAGTGCCAGGTAAAACTGACCCTACTTCTTTTAGTCGTAATCGAGATATTAAATGTTTTAAATGTCAAGGTAGGGGACATATTGCGAGTCAATGTCCGATTCAAAGGACGATGTTATTATTTGACAATGGAGAGGTGGAGACCGAAGGGGAAGATAGCGATACTGATTCTATGCAACCATTAGAGGAGGTAGAAGACAGGGAAGTTGCAATATTTGGGGAAGTTTTGGTGACAAGAAGGGTGCTTAGTGCACAAGTGAAGGAGGAAAGCAGCGAGTAGCGTGAAAATTTATTTCATACTTGGTGTCTTGTGAATGGGAAAATTTGCTGTGTCGTGATAGATGGGGGTAGTTACACGAATGTGGCAAGTAAGGTTATGGTAGAGAAATTGGGCTTTCCACAACCAAACATCCTCAACCGTATCGATTGCAATGGCTCAACGATAGTAATGAGATTAAAGTGACTAAACAGGTGTTGGTGCCATTTACTATTGGGAAGTATGTGGATGAAATTGTGTGCGACGTGGTTCCAATGCAGGCGGGTCACATATTGTTTGGTCGACCGTGGCAATTTGACAGACATGTGAAGCATGACAGTTTTTCCAATGAGTATTCTTTTGTTCACAATAAAAGGAAGGTTACTTTATGTCCTATGTCACGACAACAGGTGCATGAGGATCAACTTCATTTGCAGAAAGATCATGAAAAAAGAAAAGAGAGTGAAGAAAAGAAAAATAATGAGAAAAAAAATAATGAGGGGAAAAATAAGAGAGAAAAAGAAAGAGAGAAAAGAAAAGATGATGAGCGAAAAACCAATATCTATGCAAAAAAGAGCGACGTGAGGCGAGCTTTCGATGCTAAACAGCCGATGATTATTCTTCGGTATAAGGAGGCGCTTTTGAACACTAACGCTAACGATTCTTCTTTGCCTAGTGTTGTTTCATCTCTTTTGCAGGATTATAAGGATGTGTTTCCCGAGGAGCTTCCACAAGGATTACCACCTATTCGGGGAATTGAGCATCAAATTGATTTCGTACCCGGTGCAACCATTCCAAATCGTCCAGCTTATCGGAGCAATCCCGAGGAGACGAAGGAGTTGCAAAAGCAAGTTGGCGAACTTATGGAGAAAGGGTTTGTGAGAGAGAGCATGAGTCCATGTGCAGTTCCGGTGATCTTAGTGCCTAAAAAGGATGGGAAGTGGCACATGTGCATTGACTGTCGAGCGGTAAACAATATTACAGTAAAGTATCGACATCCCATTCCACGTTTAGATGACATGTTAGATGAATTACATGGTTCTTGTGTATTTTCGAAAATTGATTTAAAAAGTGGATATCATCAAATTCTCATGCATGAGGGTGATGAATGGAAAACAGCTTTCAAAACAAAATATGGGTTGTATGAGTGGTTAGTGTTACCTTTTGGTTTAACTAATGCTCCTAGTACTTTCATGAGATTAATGAACCATGTTTTGCGTCCGTTCATTGGGAAATTTGTGGTTGTGTATTTTGATGACATCTTGATATATAGCAAAAACTTGGGAGAGCATGCATTGCATTTAAAATCTGTTTTAGATGTTCTGAGAAAAGAAAAGTTATTTGCTAACATGGATAAATGCACGTTTTGTACGGATAGAGTTATTTTCCTTGGATTTGTTGTGAGTTCACAGGGAGTTCAAGTGGATGAGGAGAAAATACGTGCAATCCGAGAATGGCCGAGTCCAACAAATATGAGTCAAGTTCGTAGTTTTCATGGACTCGCGAGTTTCTACCGACGCTTTGTGCAGAACTTTAGCGACATCACAGCACCATTGACTGAAGTGATCAAGAAAAGTGTAGGATTTAAGTGGGGTGATGAACAGGAAAAGACATTTAATTTAATTAAGGATAAATTGACTAATGCGCCTTTGCTTGTTTTGCCTAACTTCACTAAAACTTTTGAAATTGAGTGTGATGCTTCAGGTTTAGGGATTGGAGCGGTGTTGATGCAGGAAGGGAAACCAGTGGCGTACTTTAGTGAGAAGTTGAGTGGAGCCGCTTTGAACTATCCGACGTATGACAAGGAGTTATATGCATTGGTTCGAGCGTTGGAGACGTGGCAGCACTACCTTTGGCCTAAAGAGTTCGTGATTCACACGGATCATGAATCGTTGAAATACTTGAAGGGACAACATAAGTTGAATAAAAGACACGCAAGGTGGATGGAGTTCATTGAGACATTTCCGTACGTCATCCGATATAAACAAGGTAAAGAGAATGTTGTTGCTGACGCTCTTTCGAGAGGTACGTGTTATTAAATACTCTTGATACAAAATTGCTTGGGTTTGAACGAATTAAAGAGTTGTATGATAATGACCTTGAATTTTGTGAAGAATTTAAATCATGTGAAAAGAATGTTGTAGGTAAATATTTTAAAGTTGATGGTTTTTTGTTTCGAGAAAATAAGCTATGTATACCTGCATGTTCTTTGCGTGAGTTGTTGATTAGAGAGTCACATGGGGGAGGTCTAATGGGTCATTTTGGTGTTGAAAAGACTTTATCTGTTTTGAAAGAACATTTTTATTGGCCTTATATGGAACGAGATGTGGAAAGAATTTGTGATAAATGCATTACGTGTAAGCAGGCTAAGTCTCGTGTTCAACCTCATGGATTGTATACACCATTGTCTATATCTAGTGAACCTTAGATTGATTTGTCTATGGATTTTGTATTGGGTTTACCTAGGTCTAAGCGTGGTCACGATTCTATATTTGTGGTCGTGGATAGATTTTCTAAGATGGCACATTTTATTCCATGTCACAAAATTGATGATGCATCCCATATTGCTGATTTGTTCTTTAGAGAAATTGTGCGTTTGTATGGCATGCCTAGAACAATTGTTTCAGATAGAGATTCTAAATTTTTGAGTTATTTTTGGAAGACATTGTGGTGTAAGTTAGGTACTAAACTGTTATTTTCAACTACTTGTCATCCACAAACTGACGGTCAAACCGAGGTAGTGAATAGAACTTTATCTGCATTGTTAAGAGCTATTATTAAAAAGAACATTAAAGTTTGGGAAGAGTGTCTACCGCATGTTGAGTTTGCTTATAATAAATCTGTTCACTCTGCTACACAATTTTCACCATTCGAAATTGTATATGGTTTTAATGCGTTAACTCCATTGGATTTATTACCATTACCTTTGTCTGAATATACTAACATGGATGGAAAGAAAAAGGCTGAATTTGTTAGGCAGATACATGAGAAGGCGAGACTCAACATTGAAAGGAGGACGGAGCAGTATGCGAAACAGGCCAACAAGGGTCGACGTCAAATGATTTTTAAACCGGGAGAATGGGTGTGGTTACATTTGCGGAAGGAAAGATTCCCAGGTCAAGATGGTCTAAATTGCTTCCAAGAGGAGATGGTCCATTTCAAGTTCTCGAGCACATCAATGATAATGCCTACAAATTGGATTTGCCTGGCGAGTATAACGTTAGTGCAACCTTCAACGTTACTGATCTTAGTCCATTTGATGTAGGTGACGATTTGAGGACAAATCTTTCTCAAGAGGAGAGGTATGATGAGGGCATACTTGGTTCGGGAACGAATGACAATCATAGAGCGGATCCTATGTGCATGCCGGATGGACCTGTGACAAGAGCTCGGGCTAAACGTTTCAAGGAGGGCCTTCATGGGTTGATACAAGGCATGTGGAGGGAGGATAGATCAAGTGTAAATTCGAGGAGCAGGATTCTAAGGCTTTGCATTTGGTCATGATGATACAAGCAAACACGTCAAGGTTGGGAACGATTGAAATAAGAGAAGACGGAAAATTCCAACTTGCAGAGTTCTCGCCCCGGCGAGAACATCAAGGCCAAACTTCTCGCCCCGGCGAGAACCTCTCTGCCCATTTTCGCCCCGGCCTGAAATGATGCCGCCCCGGCGAAGACCTCTCTGGTCATTCTCGCCCCGGCGAGAACAGTCGGATTTGGTTGGTGCATTTTTCGAGGCAGACGCGTTTTTGAAGATTTTTATCAGATTTCTTTTCCTTAATTTTAGGGATTTCAGTATATTTTCATAATTCTATTGTAATTAGGATATTTCAAGATAGGATTTTGATTCAAAGTCAATTGGTATTTCCTTTTTGGATTCTAGGGTTTCATAGTTAGTATAAATAAGTTTTTATGCTTGTAATTCAAACAATTACAATTATTCTGAGTTTATTCATACTTGAGAGTTATTCTCTACTTTTGGTTCTTTGAAGGATTTCTAAGTAGTTTTCTTAGTTTTTCTTTGAGATTCATATCTAACTTATCATACAACAAACCATAGTTGTGTGTGGCGTTATTCTATCGCATCATACAAACATACGGAGATTATCGTTTTCTATCTAAACGAGGGTCTAAGTGTTGTTGGTGTTCCATCCTACGTGATTTCAATTGCTTGATCGAATATATCAAGATTCTCATCTTCAAATTAGACGTTGGGTTAAGATTTCGACAGAGTCCATCAATTTGCTTACTAGTAACGATCCGGGCGACGACCACCTCACGCAAGCGTGCCATGGAGTCTATCAGTCGGTTATCCGATGCAGTCAGAGTTAAATGTTATGCATATACATAGGGTATGAGAGGCTGATCCCCTCAAGTACTACTGTCGGGGCCAGGTTTTTAAAAGAGTCAGTTAAATGATTGACTCTTGGGGTCAAAAGTTCATGGTCTATTGGACCACTCAGCAGTAAATAATCAATATTCATTGTTTAATTTGAACTTTGATTATATTGTCAGCTATTTCTTCAATTTTCTTAAATTGTTAAACTATGTGATTATTATTTTCATTCATTCATGATATATCTTCCTTATTCATTTTAAACTTGCTGAGCAAAATAGTTGCTCACCCTTGCTATATCATGAACCTATTGCAGTTAAGCCGGAGAGTTCCAAAGCGGACAAAGGCAAAAGAAAGCTTAAGGAATAGTTTTATGTATTATCCCGTTATGTAATCGTGGAATCGTTTTGTATTATTAATGTATTATGTGATGTATTTATTTAAGGTTATAGACCTTGGGACCGGAGTAAACCTTTTGTAATGAACAACATATGTTTATTTATGTCGCATTAGTTGATTTATGTTATTTAGAGGTGTATGGATGCATTTTATCGTGAGCACCAGATTTGAGGTATTGGTACCCGAATTTGAGGGTGCCATAAGGACTAGGTTCAATACAGTCATCACATCATTAAAACACATTGATTGCCACTACGACAAAGTAGTCAGGGGTCTCGCTCCCCAGTGAGCAAGCGGCTGCTCAACTCGCCGGTGAGCTGGCGGGGGTTGCAAGGGGGCAACGTGCGACACCCCCAAATCCAGGTTTCCAAACCTCGAATTCGGTGCTCACGATAATCGACGACAAACATACTATCTAACTAAATGCGGAATCATAAACATACATTGTTTATCGAATGGAAATAAAGTCTTACAATTCTGGTCCCAAGGTTCTTTAACCTTAACATAAAACGTACCCTTAATACAACAAAGGTTCACCTAATCAAACAACATTCAATGATAACTAGTACATAGGCACTATCGGGCATCTATTCCTGCACCTTCCCTTTTCCTTTGTCTCCTCTAGACGTTTCTGCCTTAGCTGAAATAAAGATCATGATATAGCAAGGGTAAACAACTAATTTGCTTAGCAAGTATATACACAAGAGATATATCATGATAGAAGGAAATTTTGCTTTCAATGTTCAACAACAGTATAAGGGTGTGAAGGAACATGAATTAGTAAACAACAGTTGAATATCCGAATAATTGAATGACAATTACTGAGTGGTTTGAAATAACCAAGGACGTTTACCAAGGTTCTCAGCATGTAAGCTGGACCTCTTAAAAAGTTTTGGTAATCGAGGGGATCAGCCTCTCATACCCCGTGATTTATGCATAAACACTTAATAACCAGCATTGATATCATGCCTTAAACAAGTTTATCATTTTCTCAGCCAAGAGTTCTTACCACAACAATTTAATAAGAACAGCTTTTAAAATACCATTGTCTTAACCAATTTAGACATACTGGATCTAGCTGATACAAATAGCATAGATCGATCTCATAAACAATTCATACTTGAAAGAACTTTAATTAAATTTATAGTTCAATCATAATAGGATGGGAATTCAATTGCACAATGTGCGAATCTCAATAATCAGTATAGATGTGAATAATCGACAATAATTATTCACTAACATGCTTCAAAAATAATAACTCGAGATTGAGTTAGGGAACTTGCAATAATGTAAGAAGTTTAGGGTTAGGAACTTGCCTGTTTGCTCAGCTACAAATAATTCTAGCTTTAACTATTTGGCCTTGAAGAACCTAACATTGATAATGTTGAGCTATCAATTAGTACTGCGTAGTTGTATATCGATACGCTTACTTATGCTATTTATTTAACAATTAAGCAATTCACATAGCACACATAAGTTAATAAACTATTATAAATCCTATAAGACACTTTAATGGATCTCTAGGTTGATGGTTTAATTAATTAACCATGTATCCCTGAAGTGATAAACACTTATTAAACCCTTAAACAATTTAATTATAATTGTTTAATTAATTAACATTACTTTTTCTTAAGTAATATTCATTTATTAAACCCTTAAACAATTAATTATAATTGTTTAATTAATGAGTTATTTAAACTCTCTCTATTTTATTAACTCTATCTTTATTTAATTACTATTAAATAGTAATTAATTAATTATCTTTAGTTATTATTGTTAATAGTAATTAATAATTAATTATATTCACTTATTATTCAATTATTAATTAAATAATAATCAAATTATAAATTTTAATTGTCTTTAATTATTATTTAAGATTAAATAATAATTAATTAGGTTTGTTTATTATTTAAATTTAATCAATTAATAAATAATTAATTAGTGCGTAACAATTATCTTTAGTTATTATTTAATAATAAATAATAGCTAATTAGATTTATTTATTATTTAAAGTTAATTAAATAATAAATAATTAATTATTAAATATGAATTATCTTTAGTTATTATTTAATAATAAATAATAACTAATTAGATTTATTTATTATTTAAGGTTAATCAAGTAATAAATAATTACTTAGTGAATAAGAATTATCTTTAGTTATTATTTAATAAATAATAACTAATTAGGTTTATTTATTATTTAAAGTTAATCAAATAATAAATAATTAATTAGTGAGTAATAATTATCTTTAGTTATTATTTAATAATAAATAACTAATTCGGTTTATTTATTATTTAATGTTAATCAAATAATTAATTAGTAAGTAATAATTATCTTTAGTTATTATTTAATAATAAATAATAACAAATTAAGTTTATTTATTATTTAAATTTAATCAAATAATAAATAATTAATTTACAAATCTAAATTATCATTAATCATTATTTAATAAAAATTAACAATAATTAATTACTAATATATTTACAAATTATAATATTTAATGCGCAAACTTAATTTTGTACATTTACTAATTTTACAAAATTAATTAAAAATATTTAAAACATTAAATTTAATTAAAATTAACCTTTGATGGCATTCTGGTAAATAGGTTGAAATTCGGACGGAGGGGCAGAACAGTAATTTTCCTGCCTGACGCCTCCCCGCGCCTTGCGCGCGAGCCTTCAACCGCGGCCCAAACGACGCCGTTTGGTACTTGGACATGACAGGCTATCGCGCCATGCGCGGCCGGTCCGGTTTCTCACAGGCGCGCGCCATGCGCGGCCCCTCTCTCTCCTGTCAGATCCGGCAGCATACAGGGAATTGGTTCCTCTCCCTTTTTTTTTTTTTTTCTTTTCACACCAAATGGATTCTAATCACCATTAAACAAGTTTTATACTCCAAATAAATTCTCAAAAATTTACTCATGACTACAAAAATATTTCTAATATTAAGATAAAATATTTATGACTTAAATCAATATTTTTCACCCATAAATTTTATACTCCAATAAATAATATTACTCCCATGTTTTAGCATACAAACCCACCAAAACATGTTATAAAAATTTTAAAACCTATATATGCTATCAATAAAGCATACAAGACCAAGATCTCTTCTTATATAGCTTTAAACCATATTTGATAAATATATTTTTGCAATAATATAGATCTAGCAAGATAAAACTTAGATCTAGCAAAATAAAACTTAGACCTATACATGCTTCATTTCTTCCATAAGCACCAAACAACAACCAAAAATTAATCCCACACACAACTAAGGTTTTAAAAGAAATGAAGATCCATACCTTGGTTTTAAAATCATGAGTTAAACAATCTTTTAGAAAAATGTAGATCTAACAAAAATAAAAACTTAGATCCATGAATACTCCCTTTATACCACCAACCCCAATCAACACACATAAAAGTTTCCAACAAAATAGTGTGTAGAAATCATAATATAATACTAGCAACAAGAAACTAGGGTTTGAAGGAATGGAGTTTATACCTAGATTTAATGGCTAAGCGGATGGAGATGGCGAGTAAAACACTTCAAGGTCTTCTTCTTCCTCTCACAAGACTTGCTCTTGCTTCTCTCTTCAAAAACTCTCTCAAGCTCACAAACTCTCTACTTGGTGAATAATAAGTGAGCCAACCCTTGTTAACTTTGGTGAGGGGTCCTATTTATAGGAAAGTAGAGACCATGGGCAAAATAGTCATTAATCATGACTAGGCAAGGGCAATTTGGTCAATTCATCAATAGTAGGAAGTTTCCTAGCAACTTCCTCAAGGGTATTTTAGTCCTTTCCCAACCTCTTTCAAGGTTAAAATAGTCTTTTCGCAAAATCTTAATTATCCATTAGTTATTACCCATTTTTCATTGGTTATTAGACATTGGTTATTATCTTGCCATCATTACATTGGTTAAACACAATGGTTATTATCCCGCCATCATTTCATTGGTTATTAACCACTTGGATATACAATGGTTATTGCCCTTACATAATTACCTTGGTTATTAACCACTCTTGGCCATTTTAGTCATTACCTACCAATTCCTACACTTGACTCACCTATGGTTATCTCTTAGCCATAGTTATATCATACCGGCCAACACGAGTATAGACACATCTTATACATCTCCCACCAATTAACCCAAGCTGGTTTAAATAGAACACAACGTTAACTCATTGAATTAAATTAGATTTAATTAATAAGGACGTTCAAAATTCACGGGCATTACATCCCTCTCCCCTTATAAAAATTCCGTCGTCGGAATTGCAAAAATAGGGTTACTCAAATAAGAACGGATAATTCGCCTTCATTTTCTCTTCGAGTTCCCACGTAGCTTCTTCGACTGCGTGATTCCTCCAGAGAACTTTGACGGAATGTATGGTCTTGTTTCTCAGCTTCTGTTCCTTCCTATCGAGAATCTGGACAGGAACCTCCTCGTACGATAAGTCCTTCTCGACTTGAATTGGCTCATAGGAAATAACATGCTTGTAGTCTGGCTTATATGGACGTAACACCGATACATGAAACACGTTGTGAATGTGCTCAAGCTCAGGGGGTAATGCTATCTCGTACGCCACTTCGCCTATTCTCCTCAATATTTTGAAAGGTCCTATGAACCTAGGGCTCAGCTTGCCCTTCTTCCCAAAGTGGATCTTCCCTTTCCAGGGAGATACCTTCAAAAATACATAGCTGCCAACTTCAAAGTCTCGCTTCTGACGATGTAAGTCGGCATACTTCTTTTGACGATCCTGGGCCGCTACTAACCGCTGCCTTATTACTTTAATGATTTCCACGGTTTGTTGTACCAATTCTGGTCCCAACAATCTCCGTTCACAAACTTCATCCCAACACAACGGCGTTCGACACTTCCTTCCATATAATGCTTCGTACGGTGGCATACCAATGCTAGCGTGATAACTATTGTTGTAAGCGAACTCCACCAAGGGCAAATGATCGTCCCAGCTGCCACCTAAGTCCATCACAACTGCCCGGAGCATGTCTTCTAAGGTCTGAATAGTTCGCTCACTCTGACCATCGGTCTGAGGATGATACACCGTACTCATTCTCAACTGTGTTCCCAGTCTCTCCTGTAGGCTTCTCCAAAAATTTGACGTGAAGCGCAGATCTCTGTCAGATACAATAGAAACCGGCACCCCATGTCGCGATACTATCTCCTTTACGTAGAGTTTCGCCAACTGCTCCAATTTGTACCTGATCTTGATCGGTAGAAAATGGGCAGACTTGGTCAACCGATCTACGATCACCCAGATGGCGTCTAGACCCTTTTGTGTTGTCGGGAGTCCTACCACAAAATCCATAGTGATGTGCTCCCACTTCCACTCGGGAATCTCTAAGGGTTGCAACAATCCGCTCGGCCGTTGGTGCTCTGCTTTGACCCTCTGACAAGTTAAACACCGGCTGACGAATTCCGCAACTTCCCCTTTCAAATGCGGCCACCAATAATGTTGACGAAGATCTTGATACATCTTGGTGCTACCCGGATGTACTGAAAATCTCGTATTATGGGCCTCCTGCAATATTTCTTCCCTTAAGTCTGGTACATAGGGTATCCAGATCCTTCCCTCGAATCTCAGCAGACCCGTGCTGTCAACCTTGAACTTCAACGTTTTTCCTTCCGATAGTTGCTTCTTAATGCCAATGCATTCTTCATCAAATTCTTGAGCCTCCTTTATCTTATCCAGTAGAGTCGGACCCACTGTCACGGTGAACAATTTTTCGTCCGTCTCTATTGGATACTTAACCTCCAGTTCCAGGCGTCCAAAGTCCTTTATCAGCTCTGCCTGAGTTGTAAGCCTCATCAACTTCTCTCTGCCTTTCCTACTCAGGGCATCTGCCACTACATTTGCTTTGCCCGAATGGTACAGAATCTCACAATCGTAATCCTTGATCAATTCTAACCATCGGCGCTGCCTCATATTCATCTCCTTCTGAGTGAAGATATATTTCAGACTTTTGTGATCTGTATATATCTCGCACTTCTCTCCATATAGGTAGTGCCTCCAAATCTTCAAGGCGAACACTACTGCTGCTAATTCCAGATCATGAGTCGGGTATCCCTTCTCATAGTCCTTCAGCTGGCGTGAAGCGTACGCAATGACCCTGTCGTGCTGCATTAGTACACACCCAAGGCCCTTGTGTGACGCATCACTGTATACTACAAAACCTCCAGTGTCGTCTGGTAATGCCAACACTGGTGCTTGGCTAAGTCTCTTCTTCAACTCCAAGAAACTCTCCTCGCACTTCTCTGTCCAGACGAACTTTACCGTCTTTCTAGTCAGATTGGTAAACGGTGATGCTATCTTCGAAAAATCCTGGATGAATCTCCGATAGTATCCCGCTAACCCTAGAAAACTCCTAATCTCCGTTGGCGTCTTTGGTTGCTCCCTGTTGATAATGGCTTCCACCTTTGCTGGGTCTACCGAAACACCATTACTGTCAATGACGTGTCCAAGAAACTGCACCCTCTGCAACCAAAATTCACACTTTGAAAACTTCGCATATAGCTTCTCCCTTCTTAATGCCTCCAAGGCAATCCTTAGATGTTCAGCATGTTCTTCCTCTGACACTGAATACACCAAGATGTCATCGATGAATACTACCACGAACTTGTCCAAATACTGCTTGAACACTCTGTTCATCATATCCATGAATGCCGCTGGTGCATTTGTCAGTCCAAATGACATAACCAGGAACTCGAAATGTCCATAACGAGTTCTGAATGCCGTCTTCGGGATATCCTCCTGCCTCACCCTTAGTTGATGATAGCCCGTCCTTAAATCGATCTTTGAAAAGTATTTCGCTCCCTTGAGTTAATCAAACAGATCGTCTATCCTGGGCAGCGGATACCTATTCTTAATCGTAACTTTATTCAACTCACGGTAGTCGATACAAAGCCTCATCGAGCCATCCTTCTTCTTTACGAACAGAACTGGCGCTCCCCATGGTGACACGCTCGGCCTGATATAACCCCTGTCTAACAGTTCCTGCAGTTGAACCATCAGTTCTTTCATCTCTACTGGTGCCATTCGGTAATGCGCCTTAGATATCGGTGTCGTCCCGGGTACCAAGTCGATTGCAAATTCTATCTCTCTATTCGGCGGCAATCCTGGAAGTTCATCTGGGAAGACATCAGCAAATTCCCTTACAACGGGTATCTGACTCAGTTCACCCTCGACCCGTCGAGTATCTACCACGTGAGCCAAATAAACTATACAACCCTTCTTAAGCAATCTCTTCGCTTGCATCATCGTCAGACAACAAGATTGTCTCGGCGATTTACTACTATAGAACACCACCTTCGACTTACCCGGAGTCTGCAGGTGTATGCACTTTTTCTTACAGTCAATGACCGCCCCGTGGCTCGCTAACCAATCCATCCCAAGGATTACATCGAATTCTCCAAGACGAATCGGCAACAAGTCCACGTTAAGCTTAAACCCTCTCACATCAGCACAACAATTCTTATAAATGTAGTTCACGGGGATAATCTCTTTGTTCGCTGCTTCTACATTCATCGGGTGTTCTAATAGTTCATTAGGTAAATTAAGTCTTTGAGCAAATTCATCAGAAACAAAAGAACATGAAGCTCCCGAATCAAATAACACATAGGCATCTATGTTGTTGATTGGAATAATACCTGACACCACCTCCCTGGATGCCACGGCATCTTGCACTGTCATGTTGAAGGTCCTTACTGTTGGCTTATTTGGCTGGGCTGGTCCTCTACTGGTTGCTCTCGAGTCGTTGCCCCTATTGCCATTTCCGCCATTCATGTTTCTCTTTCGGGGACATTCCTTGCTCCGATGTCCTATCTCTCCGCAATTGAAGCAACCTCCCTTCTTCGCCTTAGGACAATTGGGCGAGATATGCCCTTCTTGTCCACAGGTATAACAGACCATCTTCCCCTTCATACACTCTCCCGAGTGACCCTTTCCGCAATTCCCACATACCGGCCTTTTCTGTTGTATGCTCCCTTGCTGGATTTCAGAATTGCTACCCCCACTGCTCCATTGACGCTTCCTACTGTTGCTGCCACCACCGCTAACATTTACATTTCCTCCTTCTACCTTCTTTTTGTTCCTTTCCCGATTATATTTCGAAACCGCTTCACTCCCACCTTCAGCAATGAGAGCTTTCTCCAACAAGGTTGAGAACGATGTAATTTGCAAAACCACTACCTTGCTGTAGATCCACGGCTTTAATCCATTCTCGAATCTCCTGGCCTTCCTCACCTCAGTATCCACCTGATGTGGGGCGAATCTAGCCAATTCATTGAATTTTGCAGCGTACTCCGATACTGACAAATTTTCTTGCTTCAATTCTAGAAACTTGATCTCCATTTTTGCCTGCGTACTCTCAGGAAAGTAATTCTCGAAAAATAACGTCTTGAAAGCTTCCCACGCCACGACTCCAGTTCCAGCTTTGTTCTGATTGGCTTCCCACCAGAAGTTAGCCTCACCTTTCATTAAGTAAGTAGCAAAAACTGTCTTCTGCTCCTCAGCGACTCTAGCGATGACAAAGGCCTTTTCAATCTCCTTTATCCATGACTGGGCCTCTATCGGGTTCGCTGTTCCTCTAAACTCCGGAGGCCCTACTGCCTTGAAGTCTTTAAAATTGGCTAAGTGGTTGCCCGTCTGGTTTCCTGCGGTAGTCGTTTGATTCCGCAGAGCTTCCGCCATCCTGTTGATAAAATCTTGCATTGGGTTTGGTGGAGTTCCCTCTACATTGTTAACTGACTCTTCATTCCATTGGTTTTGTAGGATTCGTCTGGGCGGCATTATCTGTTTAAGCAAACCCTAACACGTTACTCGGGCTTTCTTAAAACATAAGTATTTAGCATGTAATACAATAATCACATGACTCTTGTGTGGAAGTTTTAGATTACCCAACCTCGGAAATTCTGCTTTCCCGATTAGTGATTTAAGTTACTAAGATACCGATCCAGTCTCACTGAATTAACATAATCATTGCATAAATGGTATATCAAGTAAAATTCTCAAGCACATACCATAATACTGCATCTATATTCATATACCGACTTAAGCGTCTTACACGTTTATCACAGGCATATTGTCATAATTGCTACTATCCCATTTAATATAACAAAAGGTGGGATTCACTTAAACCATTCTTTCCTACCTACATAGTTGGGAAGTACATCCTACATACGAATTACCCCGCACCTTGCTGAGGTTAATACAAACTCTAGTAATTCAAATGATAGTACCAATAACACTGCTCAAGGCATAACCACCTACTTTTACTATCCTCTAAGGGACACAAGGTGAATACAACTCAACGCTTGCCCTTGCTACTAGAGGACAGATCCATCCATCTGGCGTCGAACTGCATCCAGACGATGTCTAAGGCTCGCTCCAAATCAACTATCTTCGCATCCTTAGCCTTTACCTCATCCTTCAATTGTCCTAACTGCAGCTCCCTTAGCAACAGCCTCCCTCGCAACTCGGCTAACTCAGCCTGAGCTTGATAAGCAGCGTCCTTGTACTGCTGTTCAGAAATCTGGTGGATGTGGTTCTGCGCCTCTAATTATTCAGCCTTTACCTCTAGCTCGGCGTTCCTTGCCAGCAAATCTCCTATCACATCAGGCTCTATGGGCTCCTGGGTCACTGGACAACTATCTTGACTCTCGTTCGACATCCTACAAACATCGCACAATAAATCCATATTAGTACCACAATAAAATATATTCATTGATGAAATGAAATGATATTTTATTTGGTACGACTAGAACTCTATGAATCTCCCCGACCCATCACCTTCATACTCTATGTGAGTTTTCTACTAAGGTTATATCCTAGGTTTCTTGCTCCTAACGTTTATAACCTACAGCTTTGATACCAACCTGCGACACCCCCAAATCCAGGTTTCCAAACCTCGAATTCGGTGCTCACGATAATCGACGACAAACATACTATCTAACTAAATGCGGAATCATAAACATACATTGTTTATCGAATGGAAATAAAGTCTTACAATTCTGGTCCCAAGGTTCTTTAACCTTAACATAAAACGTACCCTTAATACAACAAAGGTTCACCTAATCAAACAACATTCAATGATAACTAGTACATAGGCACTATCGGGCATCTATTCCTGCACCTTCCCTTTTCCTTTGTCTCCTCTAGACGTTTCTGCCTTAGCTGAAATAAAGATCATGATATAGCAAGGGTAAGCAACTAATTTGCTTAGCAAGTATATACACAAGAGATATATCATGATAGAAGGAAATTTTGCTTTCAATGTTCAACAACAGTATAAGGGTGTGAAGGAACATGAATTAGTAAACAACAGTTGAATATCCGAATAATTGAATGACAATTACTGAGTGGTTTGAAATAACCAAGGACGTTTACCAAGGTTCTCAGCATGTAAGCTGGACCTCTTAAAAAGTTTTGGTAATCGAGGGGATCAGCCTCTCATACCCCGTGATTTATGCATAAACACTTAATAACCAGCATTGATATCATGCATTAAACAAGTTTATCCTTTTCTCAGCCAAAAGTTCTTACCACAACAATTTAATAAGAACAGCTTTTAAAATACCATTGTCTTAACCAATTTAGACATACTGGATCTAGCTGATACAAATAGCATAGATCGATCTCATAAACAATTCATACTTGAAAGAACTTTAATTAAATTTATAGTTCAATCATAATAGGATAGGAATTCAATTGCACAATGTGCGAATCTCAATAATCAGTATAGATGTGAATAATCGACAATAATTATTCACTAACATGCTTCGAAAATAATAACTCGAGATTGAGTTAGGGAACTTGCAATAATGTAAGAAGTTTAGGGTTAGGAACTTGCATGTTTGCTCAGCTACAAATAATTCTAGCTTTAACTATTTGGCCTTGAAGAACCTAACATTGATAATGTTGAGCTATCAATTAGTACTGCGTAGTTGTATATCGATACGCTTACTTATGCTATTTATTTAACAATTAAGCAATTCACATAGCACACATAAGTTAATAAACTATCATAAATCCTATAAGACACTTTAATGGATCTCTAGGTTGATGGTTTAATTAATTAACCATGTATCCCTGAAGTGATAAACACTTATTAAACCCTTAAACAATTTAATTATAATTGTTTAATTAATTAACATTACTTTTTCTTAAGTAATATTCATTTATTAAACCCTTAAACAATTAATTATAATTGTTTAATTAATGAGTTATTTAAACTCTCTCTATTTTATTAACTCTATTTTATTTAATTACTATTAAATAGTAATTAATTAATTATCTTTAGTTATTATTGTTAATAGTAATTAATAACTAATTATGTTCACTTATTATTCAATTATTAATTAAATAATAATCAAATTATAAATTTTAATTGTCTTTAATTATTATTTAAGATTAAATAATAATTAATTAGGTTTGTTTATTATTTAAATTTAATCAATTAATAAATAATTAATTAGTGCGTAACAATTATCTTTAGTTATTATTTAATAATAAATAATATCTAATTAGATTTATTTATTATTTAAAGTTAATTAAATAATAAATAATTAATTAGTAAATATGAATTATCTTTAGTTATTATTTAATAATAAATAATAACTAATTAGATTTATTTATTATTTAAGGTTAATCAAGTAATAAATAATTACTTAGTGAATAAGAATTATCTTTAGTTATTATTTAATAAATAATAACTAATTAGGTTTATTTTATTATTTAAAGTTAATCAAATAATAAATAATTAATTAGTGAGTAATAATTATCTTTAGTTATTATTTAATAATAAATAACTAATTCGGTTTATTTATTATTTAATGTTAATCAAATAATAAATAATTAATTAGTAAGTAATAATTATCTTTAGTTATTATTTAATAATAAATAATAACTAATTAAGTTTATTTATTATTTAAAGTTAAGCAAATAATAAATAATTAATTTACAATTCTTAATTATCCTTAATCATTATTTAATAATAATTAACAATAATTAATTACTAATATATTTACAAAATATAATATTTAATGCGCAAACTTAATTTTGTACATTTACTAATTTTACAAAATTAATTAAAAATATTTAAAACATTAAATTTAATTAAAATTAACCTTTAATGGCATTCTGGTAAATAGGTTGAAATTCGGACGGAGGGGCAGAACGGTAATTTTTCTGCCTGAAGCCTCCCCGCGCCTTGCGCGCGAGCCTTCAACCGCGGCCCAAACGACGCCGTTTGGTACTTGGACATGACAGGCTATCGCGCCATGCGCGGCCGGTCCGGTTTCTCACAGGCGCGCGCCATGCGCGGCCCCTCTCTCTCCTGTCAGATCCGGCAGCATACAGGGAATTGGTTCCTCTCCCTTTTTTTTTTTTTTTTTTTCTTTTCACACCAAATGGATTCTAATCACCATTAAACAAGTTTTATACTCCAAATAAATTCTCAAAAATTTACTCATGACTACAAAAATATTTCTAATATTAAGATAAAATATTTATGACTTAAATCAATATTTTTCACCCATAAATTTTATACTCCAATAAATAATATTACTCCCATGTTTTAGCATACAAACCCACCAAAACATGTTATAAAAATTTTAAAACCTATATATGCTATCAATAAAGCATACAAGACCAAGATCTCTTCTTATATAGACTTTTAAACCATATTTGATAAATATATTTTTGCAATAATATAGATCTAGCAAGATAAAACTTAGATCTAGCAAAATAAAAACTTAGACCTATTACATGCTTCATTTCTTCTTCCATAAGCATCAAACAACAACCAAAAATTAATCCCACACACAACTAAGGTTTTAAAAGAAATGAAAGATCCATACCTTGGTTTTAAAATCATGAGTTAAACAATCTTTTAGAAAAATGTAGATCTAACAAAAATAAAAACTTAGATCCATGAATACTCCCTTTATACCACCAACCCCAATCAACACACATAAAAGTTTCCAACAAAATAGTGTGTAGAAATCATAATATAATACTAGCAACAAGAAACTAGGGTTTGAAGGAATGGAGTTTATACCTAGATTTAATGGCTAAGCGGATGGAGATGGCGTAAACACTTCAAGGTCTTCTTCTTCCTCTCACAAGACTTGCTCTTGCTTCTTGTCGACGCCGGGTTTTCTCGTCTCTTCTGGTCTTTTCCAATTTTTAACCTTTTGGTTTAGATGATTTTTGGAAAAGGTCGGCATTGATGTCGACGGGGTTTTGAAAGATCGTGTTTTATGATGAGCCAATTAACCAGAGTCGCCAGTTGGTATATTTAAAATGGATGTACCAACTCATCCGAGTTTTCGTTTTTTATAAATCGCTGGCTCATGTGTGACTCCGATTTAAATGGTCTGCGAACCGAGATTTATAGAGTTCGGGGGCTTGCTTAAGCGAGGGGAAGGTGTTAGGCACCCCCCGACTTCCGTGAAACACGGTTACCGCAATCTCGATGCTTTCCTATCCATTAATTCATGCATGTGTGTGTATGTGCGCGTGTGTGTGTGTGTGTGCTTATGTGAATGTTGTGGTGAGTTTGTATGAAAGAATGATTTGGATTTTTAGGGAAAGTCGTGCTTCAATTTGAGAGTGCTTTGGAATGTCCTTCGGCTTCTACGAGAAAGCTTTATTCTTTATTAGGAAGGTTTGATTTTAATTGTCAAAACTACAAGGTTTTTATTAGGTGTTGTTTTGGCAAACAAGAGTTTTAAACCTTCGTCAAAATAGGAATCGAGATCTATACGTTGCTTTCGTAACTCAAATGATGGGCAACTTCTAGAATCTCTTTAACCTATGCACAACGGTTTAATAAAACGTTACTTATTTATAAAATCATTTTGTGTGATGTTGTGGAAAACGATTTTCTTTAGCTTTCTCGTTTACATAGAATTCGCCATTCATTAGCACTTCCATTTTTAAGCCTCGTGATGCTAATAGCCTAGTTTGATTGATTTTATGAAAATCTTAATCTTTTAGCTTTGAAATCAATTTTAGGTCGCAAATCAAATCAAGCATTTAAAATGCATTGGGGCTATTCATGGGCATGTAAGCCATCCGAATAACCCCAACGCCAACAATCACATATTTCACTATTACGGGGCCTTAAACCCGATTCTCGCCTTAGCGTCGATTTAAGGCCCGACGATTACATGTTACAATGAAAGGTGCATCGAATTTATTACATCCATCAAAAGATGTCCATCATCGGATTTGGACCACGGGGTCGCGCTCCTAGGCTCACATCCAAAATCGCTACACACACCCACAAGATCCTAAAAATAGCAATCTAAAAACAATCTATGCACAATACATCATTACAACGAGCTAAAAAAATTTCACCAAATGGATATCATCGGGCCATTAAGAGGAATTTCGTTCCATTTGGAACCCTCACTAATAGCCCTCAATCCATAGATCCACAACAATACACAAGGAAACTACATTTAATATAATTTGGATGACAAAAGCTTAACAAAAATGGTAAAACAAAATGCTAAAACAAAGGATTTTTCACCTTGCAGATAATCCCAACAATATGTATGAATTTGTGTATTGAATAGAGTAGAAAATATGAGATGTAATCTCACAAAATGGGTACAATTTCTCTCTTCTTTTCTCTCTTTTCTCTCTATTTTTCTTGCTGTTTTCTCCTTCTTTTTCTTTCTTTTTCCGCCGCTGCTGCTGCTGCTGCTAACTCCCTGGATGAAATGAAGAAACTGAGCTGAAATAAGCTGGTTTAGGGCAGCCGCAGATTGATCTGCGGCTGGCCGCAGATTGATCTGCGGCTGGCTGGCCCACCCCCCATCGCACTCAGCTGGTTTCCTGGTTTCGAGTCCCGTGCGCACCACCATTATTTTAATCGTTTGGCCGCAGATCAATCCGCGGCTGGGTGGGCTGATTTTGTCGATTTTCGTGCCACGCCTCGATTTCCATGTCGTGACGTCGGTTTTCGCCGACAGGCTTGTATTTTACAGTCCGGGAATCATTGGGAGGTGTGCCACACCTTCCGGGAATGTCAAATTCGGGTAGCCTTATTGTCACGTCAGCTTTGACTGCCAATCATTGCGGTGGTGCCGGGCGCTTGCACTTGGGCCTACTCCTTCGCTCCCGCAAGCCGGTTCATTTGACGATTTTCCCCTCCTATCACGGTTAGTATACGAAGCGCAAAATTTGGGTGTCTACAGCTGCCCCTCTTTATCATGTTTATGAAATATTAAATGAAATGAACATGATAAAGAAGTAGACACACGATGCATGAATGACAGTGCATAAGAATGACAGTGCGTGCATGATGCAACACATACCACTTATGGTGCAACGCAAGATGTAAGGCATGCGACACATTCGTGAAGGTGTCAATGCATCAATTCCTGACCTGTCGCCCGTCTCGTAATCGCCGGATCTCGTATCCGGTCAATTGTCCTGTGAGTGTCGGGTCTCGTATCCGGTCACCCCTCTCGTAATTCCATCCCATTGTCATCAAAGGAAGTTATTCTCCTGACTAGCTTTGAAGGGAAATCCTTGGAGTTTGTCCTAGTACTTAGTTCTTTGCAACCATCGCTTTTGACTGGGATAGGCTAGTACCTTGACACCTATCCTGCATGGATCACGTACAGTATTTTCTTTTATTGATTGCATGTGAGACAACATTTAAAATGCAAATTTGATGAAAAATGACCCCTGTACAGTTCTCTTGATACTGTTCTACAGATGTCATCATTTGTCGGGGTTTGCTTGGATCTCAGCCCTTCCCAGGGGTCGTTGATTGTTTGGATTACCAGCCCTTCCCAGGGATTCGTTGATCAACCGGTTATCGTCGCCGGTCGATCGTCTCGTCGGGGCCGGTTTTTCGTCGCCGGACACCCATCTCGTAACCCCCGGTTATCGTCGCCGGGTTGGTTATCTTCGTCGGAAGCCGGTTTTCGTCGCCGGACAATCCATCTCGTAATCGCCGGTTATCGTCGCCGGTTGATTGTCTTGTCGGGGCCGGTTTTCGTCGCCGGACACCCCATCTCGTAACCCCCGGTTATCGTCGCCGGTTGGTAATCTCATCGGAGAGCCGGTTTTCGTCGCCGGACATCCATCTCGTAATCGCCGGTTATCGTCGCCGGTCGATTATCTTGTCGGGGCCGGTTTTTCGTTCGCCGGACACCCATCTCGTAACCCCCGGTTATCGTCGCCGGTTGGTTATCTTGTCGGAGCCGGTTTTCGTCGGCCGGACATCCATCTCGTAATCGCCGGTTATCGTTGCCGGTCGATTATCTTGTCGGGGCCGGTTTTCGTCGCCGGAACACCCATCTCGTAACCCCCGGTTATCGTCGCCGGTTGGTTATCTTGTCGGAGCCGGTTTTCGTCGCCGGACATCCACCTCGTAATCGCCGGTTATCGTCGCCGGTCGATTTGTCTTGTCGGGGCGGGGCCGGTTTTCGTCGCCGGACACCCATCTCGTAACCCCCGGTTATCGTCGCCGGTTGGTTAACTTGTCGGAGCCGGTTTTCGTCGCCGGACATCCATCTCGTAATCGCCGGTTATCGTCGTCGGTCGATTGTCTTGTCGGGGCCGGTTTTCGTCGCCGGACACCCATCTCGTAACCCCCGGTTATCGTCGCCGGTTGGTTATCTTGGATCTCAGCCCTTCCCAGGGTTTCTTTTTGTGGATATCAGGCCTTCCCAGGGGTGCTCACCATCTTGTTGTGGTTCGCGTGGATCTCAGCCCTTCCCAGGGTTTGTTGTTTTTTGTCTTTTTTCTTTTTGTGGATATCAGCCCTTCCCAGGGTTGCTCACCATCCTGTTGTGGTTCTCGTGGATCTCAGCCCTTCCCAGGGTTTGTTGTTTTTTGTCTTTTTTCTTTTTGTGGATATCAGCCCTTCCCAGGGGTGCTCACCATCCTGTTGTGGTTCGCGTGGATCTCAGCCCTTCCCAGGGTTTGTTGTTTTTTGTCTTTTTTCTTTTTGTGGATATCAGCCCTTCCCAAGGGTGCTCACCATTCTGTTGTGGTTCGCGTGGATCTCAGCCCTTCTCAGGGTTTGTTGTTTTTTGTCTTTTTTCTTTTTGTGGATATCAGCCCTTCCCAGGGTTGCTCACCATCCTGTTGTGGTTCGCGTGGATCTCAGCCCTTCCCAGGGTTTGTTGTTTTTTGTCTTTATTCTTTTTGTGGATATCAGCCCTTCCCAGGGGTGCTCACCATCCTGTTGTGGTTCGCGTGGATCTCAGCCCTTCCCAGGGTTTGTTGTTTTTTGTCCTCTTTCTTTTTGTGGATATCAGCCCTTCCCAGGGGTGCTCACCATCCTGTTGTGGTTCGCGTGGATCTCAGCCCTTCTCAGGGTTTGTTGTTTTTTGTCTTTTTTCTTTTTGTGGATATCAGCCCTTCCCAGGGGTGCTCACCATCCTGTTGTGGTTCGCGTGGATCTCAGCCCTTCCCAGGGTTTGTTGTTTTTTGTCTTTTTCTTTTTGTGGATATCAGCCCTTCCCAGGGGTGCTCACCATCCTGTTGTGGTTCGCGTGGATCTCAGCCCTTCTCAGGGTTTGTTGTTTTTTGTCTTTTTTCTTTTTGTGGATATCAACCCTTCCCAGGGGTGCTCACCATCTTGTTGTGGTTCGCGTGGATCTCAGCCCTTTGTTGTTTTTTGTCTTTTTTCTTTTTGTGGATATCAGCCCTTCCCAGGGTTGCTCACCATCCTGTTGTGGTTCGCGTGGATCTCAGCCCTTCCCAGGGTTTGTTGTTTTTTGTCTTTATTCTTTTTGTGGATATCAGCCCTTCCCAGGGGTGCTCACCATCCTGTTGTGGTTCGCGTGGATCTCAGCCCTTCTCAGGGTTTTGTTGTTTTTTTGTCTTTTTTTCTTTTTGTGGATATCAGCCCTTCCCAGGGGTGCTCACCATCCTGTTGTGGTTCGCGTGGATCTCAGCCCTTCTCAGGGTTTGTTGTTTTTTGTCTTTTTTCTTTTTGTGGATATCAGCCCTTCCCAGGGTTGCTCACCATCCTGTTGTGGTTCGCGTGGATCTCAGCCCTTCCTAGGGTTTGTTGTTTTTTGTCTTTTTTCTTTTTGTGGATATCAGCCCTTCCCAGGGGTGCTCACCATCCTGTTGTGGTTCGCGTGGATCTCAGCCCTTCCCAGGGTTTGTTGTTTTTTGTCTTTTTCTTTTTGTGGATATCAGCCCTTCCCAGGGGTGCTCACCATCCTGTTGTGGTTCGCGTGGATCTCAGCCCTTCCCAGGGTTTGTTGTTTTTTGTCTTTTTTCTTTTTGTGGATATCAGCCCTTCCCAGGGGTGCTCACCATCCTGTTGTGGTTCGCGTGGATCTCAGCCCTTCTCAGGGTTTGTTGTTTTTTGTCTTTTTTCTTTTTGTGGATATCAACCCTTCCCAAGGGTGCTCACCATCTTGTTGTGGTTCGCGTGGATCTCAGCCCTTCCCAGGGTTTGTTGTTTTTTGTCTTTTTCTTTTTGTGGATATCAGCCCTTCCCAGGGTTGCTCACCATCGTGTTGTGGTTCGCGTGGATGCCTTCCCAGGTTCACTTCTTGTTTGGATACCAGCCCTTCCCAGGGATCACTGATTGTTTGGATACCAGCCCTTTCCCAGGGGTCGTCTGTTGGTTGGATAGCAGCCCTTCCCAGGGGTCGTCTGTTGGTTGGATACCAGCCCTTCCCAGGGGTCGTCTGTTGGTTGGATACCAGCCCTTCCCAGGGGTCGTCTGTTGGTTGGATACCAGCCCTTCCCAGGGGTCATTGATTGTTTTTGATTAAAATTTTTTTTTTTTTTTTTTTTTTTTTTTTTTTTTTTGGGATGTGTGATCGGCTTCATGTCCTGGATCACCCACCAACATCGTCCACGTATCATGCCGCAAAAGCCATCACAGTCTGATCATTTGTGAGGTTGAAAGCGACGTGCTTGTACTTTCCTGAGATTTTCATTTTGATCGTACCTGCATGCATGAAAAAGATGTTATGCAGGATCTGGCAGACATGTTATGGACAGCATGTGCACAACATATGTTTAGATAGAAATGACCCCTGTTCAGTCAAATGATACGATTCGACAGTCGTCGTTGTTGCCAACATTTGATTGGATCACGCCTCGTCGTGAAGTGTCATTTCTAGACTTCAACCCTGGTCTGGTACTCTGTCTGTTCTTGGTTGTCTTCATTTCATCGAGTTGAGGGAGTCTGTTTCGCTCTCTATGATGATCGGTAACTATGTTGGGCTCTTTTGCCTTTTGATCATTTCTGCATGGCCGATGTGTTGTTGTCCCGCATTATATCAACCTTGTATATGCTCATGCACGTGGATCATTCGGACGTCGAGGCAGTGATAGTCAGGATTGGGGAGAGGCCCAATGAGAAGTTCTGTGCAGCCTCAGCTTCCTTCCATTTCACGATTCTTAACTGCCCCAGCCTTGGCGCGTGTTGTTACCAAGAATTTCTATCGAAAACTCGCGATGCCGACCGTGCTGAATTATCCACAGCTCCGCAAGATCCTGCATATCAGATGACTAACAAATGCCAAAACCTGAAGGCTCGGCCGTTAGTGTTAGTTCAACACAAAGATACTATAATCTCGACAAAAATGCAGTTAAAGCACATGAAATTGAATATCTGTTGATCGCACAATCTAGCAAGTTGTGAACCGTGAATGTACTAGATTGGAAGTTTTTTTTTTTTTTTTTTTTTTTTTTTTTTTTTTTAAATCCCTCGTGAGTTGATGATTTTCTATTTGACGAGTTATAAAATCGTAAGAACACCTTCAAACATTCATGGTCATTGTACGTGAGTAAGGTCGAATTCAAAAGAACTACCTTCCCTCGTCAAAAGTATTTTGTCTCCATTCTCGACAACGTCCTTAGCAGGATTGGCGTCATATGACAAATGCACTGTGCGATGCAGCACTCAGTAGGGGTTTCTCTTCCATGACTCATTATTTAAGGCCGAGAGTTTTTTTTTTTTTATCTTTTCTTTTTATTAGTCCACTTCACTTGTCTCGTTTTCTTAGGCTATTCAAAGTTACCCATTTAACGAGTTTTGGACCAATGACTCCCGAACCAGACGGTTTTGGGGCATTAGGTGTACAGACACCCCTTCGAGTTTATTTACTCGAGTAACAAAGGCCACGGTTCGAGACAAGCTGGTGGTCTGCCCCATTCATTCTTTGCTTGACCTTGCGCAAGATTCGTTTTCTTAGGCTTGAGTTACCCATGTAGCGAGTGTTAGGCCGGTGACTCCCAAACCAGACGGCTTTAGGGCACCAGATGCAGAGACACCCTTTAGGCTTAATTACTCGAGTAGCCCATGCCACGATTCGAATCTGCTCCGGCCTCCCCTACTGTAATGCTCGTTTTCTTAGGCTCTGAGTTACCCATGTAACGAGTGTTGGGCCAGCGACTCCCAAACCAGACGGCTTTAGGGCACCAGGTGTAGAGACACCCCTCGGGCTTAATTACTCGAATAACCCAGGCCACGATTCGAGACATTAGCTTGATAATCATTTATCGTCTGACTTCTTGATATTAGCTTGATAATCATTGACTGTCTGACTACGTGTTAATTGCTATCAGCGTCGTCATAGTTTTATACCCCACAACTGAAAGTTTGTGCAAATGCAAAGTGAAGGCTGTCACATGAGGTCGATTCTGTCGCAAACATTGCTTTGAATTAAGGCTTTGTACCCGATCAAAAGGTTGAATAGCCTTCTTCGTCTAATCATACTCACGATCGTGCTCCACGGTTGCTTGTCAGAATTAATTCGATTCCTATCAAGCCAAATAAAATCCCCCTTCACGCGGATCATCGCATCCCGGGAAAACTATGCTTGACAAATGCCAGATGATCGTACCGTTGAAGATTAAATTGACATGAGGTAGCATTTGATGATGATGGTGCATGTTGATGGGATTGTTGCATGGGTGCCAATTTACACGTCATCATTTCCTGGGTATTTGACAAATGCCCCAGTGTTAAGTTGGTTTTCTTGTGATCTCCCTCGTACTGGTTGCATTGACATCTCGCTGGGCTAACAAAAGATCCGGTCCTTTGACTTGTTGAAAGGTTTGGGGGATTTTTTTGATTTTTGAAATTTTTTTTTTTTTTTTTTTTTGATTTTTTTTTTTGTGGTCGAATATGCCCCTACTCCGGGTTCTTTGTGATCGTTAGGGGTTCTGATGTTTGCTGGCGATGGTTTGGTCTAAGTCGGGTTTGGGTTTTTATTAGAACCATCCCTTGATCTCCGTCAGGCGTATTGTCGATATCTGTCTTGCCCTGCTCAATCCCCATCAGATCGAAATCTAGCTCTATACCAAAATCGTGATCCCCCTCCAAATTTGGCTTATTGCTTGTCCGGCTAGAATGCCTCAAGTCGGGGTACTCAGAATTTTAAAACCCATTGATCTTCTACTGGCCGGGATTCACTGCCATACTCCTGGATTTACCCCTTCCTGGATATCACCTGCTGCACGGTCCCACTGGCCACGATGAGGTCAAGCAATGGAGCTCATTAGGAGGTGCATGGATCGCATTGGCATGGATCTGGCATTGATGGCATTTCTTGACATGAGTATGGCAGTCAGTTTTCGTGGTTAGCCAGTAGTGACCCGTTCACATGATTTTCTTTGCCAAAAAAAAACTCTGCTCATATGGCACCGCACACATCGCCATGTACTTCGTTCATTAATCTGTGGGCTTCTTCAGCTTCCAGATATCTCAGCAGTCCCGTAGCTAGTTTCCATTTATGCAAATCGTCTCCGCTTAGGGAGAATTTCACTGCCCAATCTTTGGATTCTCCTTTCTCGGTCAGATCTGCATTTTCGGGAGAGCAGCTGTCTCGAAGGAACTCCTTAATGTTTTGATACCAAGCCCATTTATGAGGGGCGTCATTATGGGAGATCTCTCCGATCTGATCCTCATAGGCCGGACAAGTCTGTACTGTAATTTTCCCCTTAAAGCTCGTCTCGTACCTCGATGTGTGAATCAGGGAAACCAGTGCTGCCAGAGTATCCGCGAAGTCATGTCGCAAGGCAATATCTTTGAATTGTTTTGGCAAGTTTGATGATGAGGCGATGGTAGGGCCATAGCCAAAGCCTTTGGTGCTGTATATTCCCATGGCCTGCCTGATGATCAATTCGGAGTCTCCAACTACCATCATCCTTTTGATTCCCATTCCCAGGGCCAATTTCAATCCTAGGATGCATCCCTCGTGTTCGGTCGTATTGTTGGAGTGGCAGAACTGTAATTTTATGGCTACCGGCTTCCGTCATTTGGATGGATGCCGTATGGATTTTACGGCCTCTCAGTTGGGCCCTAGGGGCAATCTCACAAAACAAACAAGGGCCGTAGTTTAGTACTGGGCCAGTTACAAGTTGGCAGATGCATGTCAACACTTATGCCTGATTTTTATTCATTCATTTTTTTTTTTCGGTTCTCTAATCTTATCCTGCAAAACAAGGTCAGTGTTTGATGACAGGATAGTATTCAGAAGTTTTTTAGAAAACCTTGGTATGTGGCACGGATTGCCTTCCTGCAAAAACCATGTCAGTATTCTCTTTATCTGCGCAGGTGATGTAATCACATGAAACATGACATATTTATTATGATGATGCCGGTATGACAGTTGTATACCATTTACATGACATTTATTTATTTGACTGAATGATAAAAGAGCATGAAGAAGCTTTCCTTTCGTTAGGTTTATCAGAGGCTGACCTACCCTAGGGTTACTCTCGCGGGCTTTTCGGCATGAAGGTCCCCAAATCTTCGCAATCTACTCGTCTGAATCCTTTCGATTGGAGCGGATTTGGGTGGTGCGTTTCCTGAGCCATCTCCGGGGAGCAGCCCCTTCGAGTCCAGTAATAAGCAACCGACAGGTTCGCCTCAGGAGGAGGTACTCTCTCAACATACATTCACATTCATCGTCCTCACCGTATGCAAATGATTACTTTAAAGTAAAACAAATCCATTCAATCATTCATTCATTGGACAAAAGGCACACATTCACATACAATAATAAGTAAAACAAGTCAAAATATCGCACGTACATACACATTTATGAATTTTAGGGGATAGGATAGCATCAAGATTTGAACGCGGCTTAAGCCCTCTAATGGTCCCCAGCAGAGTCGCCAGCTGTCGACGCCGGGTTTTCTCGTCTCTTCTGGTCTTTTCCAATTTTTAACCTTTTGGTTTAGATGATTTTTGGAAAAGGTCGGCATTGATGTCGACGGGGTTTTGAAAGATCGTGTTTTATGATGAGCCAATTAACCAGAGTCGCCAGTTGGTATATTTAAAATGGATGTACCAACTCATCCGAGTTTTCGTTTTTTATAAATCGCTGGCTCATGTGTGACTCCGATTTAAAATGGTGCTGCGAAACCGAGATTTTATAGAGTTCGGGGGCTTTGCTTAAGCGAGGGGAAGGTGTTAGGCACCCCCCCCGACTTCCGTGGAAACACGGTGTACCGCCAATCTCGGATGCTTTCCTATCCCTTAAAATTCATGCATGTTGGTGGTGTATGTGCGCGCGTGGTGTGTGTGTGTGTGCTTAATGTGAATGTTGTGCGTGAGAGTTTTGTATTGAAAGAATCATTTGGATTTTTTAGGGAAAGTCGTGCTTCAATGTTGAGAGTGCTTTTGGAATGTCCTTCGGCCTTTCTACGAGAAAAGGCTTTATTATTCTTTATTAGGAAAGGTTTTGATTTTTAATTTGTCCAAAAACTACAAGGTTGTTTATTAGGTGTTGTTTTGGCAAACAAGGAGTTTTAAACCTTCGTCCAAAAATAGGAATCGAGATCTATAACGTTTGCTTTCGTAAACTCAAATGATGGGCAACTTCTTAGAATCCTCTTTTAAAACCCTAATGCACAAACGGTATTAATAAAACGTTAGCTTATTTATAAAATCATTTTGTTGTTGATGTTGTGGAAAAACCGATTTTTCTTTAGCTTTTCTACGTTTACCATAGAATTCGCCATTTCATTTAGCACTATCCATTTTTAAAGCCTCGTGATGCTAATAGCCTAGTTTGATTGATATTTATGAAAAATCTTAATCATTTTAGCTTTTGAAAATCAATTTTTAGGTCGCAAATCAAATCACATAGCATTTAAAATGCATTGTGATTGGGCTATTCGTATGGGCATGTAAGCCATCCGAAATATACCCCAACGCCAACAAAATCACATATTTCCACATATTACGCGGGGCCCTTAAAAACCCGATTTCTCGCCTTAAGCGTTCTGATTTAAGGCCCCGACGATTACATGTTACAATGAAAAGGTAGTGTCATCGAATTTATTTACAATCCATCAAAAGGATGTTCCTATCATCCTCGGATTTGGGACCACTGGCGGTCGCGCTGCCCTTTAGGACTCCACATCCAAAATCGCTACACACCCACAAAGATCCTAAAAATAGCAATCTAAAACAATCTATGCACAATACATCATTGACAACGAGCTAAAAATTTCACACAAACATGGATTATCAATCATCATCGGCCATTAAGAGGAATTTCGTTCCATTTGGAACCCTCAACTAATAACGCCCTCAATCCTATAGCGATCCACAACAAATTACACAAAGGAAAAAACTACCATTTAATATATTAATCTTGGGATGACAAAAGCTTAACAAAAAAATGGTTTAAAAACAAAATGCTAAAACAAAGGGATTGTTTCACCTATGCCAGGATAATCCCAACCAATATGTATGAATTTGTGTATTGAATAGAGTTAGAAAATATGAGATGTAATCTCACCCAAAATGGGTTTACAATTTTCTCTCCTTGTCTTTTCCTCTCTTTTCTTCTCTATTTTTCTTGCCCTGTTTTCCCTCCTTCTTTTTCCCTTTTCTTTTTTCTTTTCCGGCCGCTGCTGTGCTGCTGCTGGCTAGCTGCTAACACAACCCTGGATGAAAATGAAGAAAAACTGAGCTTTGAAATAAGCTGGTTTAGGGCCAGCCCGCAGATTGATCTTGCGGCTGCGCCGCAGATTTGGAATCTGCGGATGGCCGCAGATTGATTTGCGGCTTGTGCTGGGCCACCCCCCATCGCACTCTGCTGATTTTCCTGGATGTTTCGAAGTCCCCTGTGCGCACACACCCCATTATTTAATTAAATCGTTTTGGCGCAGATCCAATCCGCGGCTGGGTGGGCTGATTATTGTCGATTTTTTCCGTGCCGACAGCCTCGATTTTCCCATGTCGTGAACCGTTCGGTTTTTCTCGCCTGTGACCAGGCTATGTATTTTTACACGTCCGGGGAATCAATTGGGAGGTGTTGCCACCAACCTTTCCCTGGAGAATGGCAAAATTCGGGGTAGGTCGCCTGTATTGTCCAACGTCAGCTATTTTTTTGACTGCCAATCATTGCGTGTGGGTTGCCCGGGGACGCTTGCACTTGGGCCCTACTTTCCCTTTCGCTCCCGCATAGGCCGGTTCATTTTGACGATTTTTCCGCCTCCCTATCACGGTTCTTAGTATTACGAAGCGCAAAATTTGGGTGTGTCTACACTTTCTTCCTCTTTCTCAAAACCTCTCTCCAAGCTTCACAAAACTCTCTACTTGGTTGAAATACATAAGTGAGCCCTAACCCTTTGTTTACTTTTGGTGAGGGGTCTCTTAATTTTATAGGAAAACAATTAAGACCATGGGCAAAAATAGTCCATTAAATCATGACTAGGCAAAGGGCAATTTGGTCAATTCATCAATAGTAGGAAGTTTTCCTAGCAACTTCCTCAAGGGTAATTTATTAGTCCTTTCCCAACCTCTTTCAAGGTTTTTTAAAAATAGTCTTTTTTTTCCCGCAAAAATCTTAATTATCCATTAGTTTATTAACCCCATTCTTCATTGGTTTATTAGACATTGGTTTAATTATCTTGCCATCATTAAAAATTGGGTTAAAAACACAATGGTTTATTTATCCCGCCTATCCCATTTCATTGGTTAATTAACCACTTGGATATACAAATGGTTATTGCCCTTACATAATTACCCTTGGCTATTAAACCACTCTTGGCCATTTTCAGTCATTACCACACCCAATTCCCTACACTTGATCTCACCTATGGGTTATCTCTTAACCCATAGTGATATCATACCGGCCAACACGAGTATAGACACATCTTATACATCTCCCACCAATTAACCCAAGACTGGTTTTAAATAGAACACAACTGTTAAACTCATTGAATTAAATTAGATTTAAATTAAATAAAGGACGTTTCCAACAATTCAACGGGCATTACACCAACGACCCCCTTGAAAGCCCAAACGGGTACAGGTGGTAATTAAAACTATGGAGGGTCATTCGCTAAATGGCCCTGCCCTATGACAACTCTCTGTATGATCAGGTTTAAAGTTTGTGCCAACACTACTGGGAGTTCACTCTGACGACCAATAAAGATGACTCTGTACGATCAGTAACGTCCTTTCTGACTTAATGAAGGTTTATGCCAAAGGTTTCTTGGGTGGAAGCCTTCATAAAAATGATTTTAGGAGCGTATTGTGAACCCTGGCTACACTTACCTCTCACGATCGCTGATGAAGTAGGTTTTAATCTACGGAGTTTGATATGTTTATTATTGGGCTTACTCTTTACTTTGTTTTTAAGTGTTTTTGGTAAGCTTTTTTATTTATTTGTTTTGTATTGCTTTTGTAGGTCATGGTTTGGCTTGCTTGGATTCAAAAGAAGCAAAAAATGGCTGGGTTTTTCAGGGCAAACTCTCGGCCGGGGTTGGTGAGAACTTATGCCTTGTACCTTCTCGCCGGGGGCGAGGATCTTTAAAGGAGAAACTTCTCGCTCAAGGGCGAGGAGGAGCGGCAGAGAAGCCAATCCTGATTTATTGCTGGAATGCTGTTGTTTACTTTGGAGAAGCGGACTTGTTATGGGGAAGTAGGGGGGGATCCTTTGGGAAGTGGATCTAGGAACTCTTGCCTTAATTAAATCTGACATTGAGGGACTAAAGGAGGATTATAAAATAAAAGTATCAAGACTTAGATTAAAATAATACACAGAACTGTACTTATTCAGATATTGAATTTTCAAGAGGCTGATTACAAAGGAGATTGGAGAACAAGGTCCAAGCATCGTGAGGAATTCAGATTGGAGAGCCAGAGATTATATTGGAGTTTTTCTCTTTTGATCTTTATTCTCTCCAGATTTGTAATTAATTAATGAAAAAATGACTTATTTTGGGTATTCTAGTTTGTTTTATTGCCTAGTATGAACTAAAATTCTTAGTTCATGCTACGATTGAACCAGTTAATATTTAATGAACTAACTAGTTTATTGGATTCTAGTTTATTTAATTGAATGGGAGTTGTCTATCTTAATTCTATGGCCTTATTGATTTAATTTGTTTTTTGGTGCCGACAATTTAGCGGATTACTTTTAGAAATGAATTCGGGAGAATGGAAAATCTAGGGTTAGAACTGGATAAGATTAGCGTATATTTTTTAAAAATTATATTGCATTGTGAAAATGAATAATATAGATATTGGTGAAGTGAATAGGGATATCTCTTTTGCTTGCGCATGGGTGTAGAGATGTAAACAATTGGAAATTGGAAACTAAATGAAATTTAATCCTTTTAAACTTTGCATAGGAATATCGTTAGAGTAATGAGGGAGTTAGATAGATTTATTTTGATCAACCTTGGAAAAGGGCCTGTATAAATACAATTGACTTTCTGTTAAAACAAACTTCCCATTGAAGTGCATGTGAAATAATTGGAAGACATAGATAGATTGGTTTATGATAAATAACTGGGGATATTGTAGTCCTAATCAAATAATAATATCTGTAATTTTAAAACCTTTGTGATAGTTGTGTTGTTAGTATTTAAAATTAATTTAGTTTATCATTCATATACTCAATTTGCGAATGTTTAATAGAAAAGGCCCATAATTTCGATTTTTGACAGTTGGAAATAATTAAACATAAATAATCTCTGTGGGTTCGACACTCCTTTTTCTTATCACTTTATTACTTTGTTGATCGTGTATACTTTGCACGAAATTTGTTTGATTTGTCGAATTCGGACAACAATTTTTAAAAAATTTTAATTAAGCGCCGTTGCCGGGGATTATTTGTGTTTTATAATTTTCAATATCAAGTTAATTAAGTCCTGATCCTAATTTAGGCAAACATATTATTATCTTTTTTGTTTTTCTTGTTTCCACAGTTGTCTCTTTGAATTCGTTTATTCAAATGCGATCCAAAACATCTGGAACGCCGTGCAGTGTGAGGAATAATCTTGAGAAAAAGCCTTCGTTCAGTTTAGAAAAAATTCTGTCATGAGACACCTTGAGAAAAGAGAAAAAATGGCTAACGAAGAGCAGAAAACAATGAGGGAATATCCTATGCCCTAAGATAGACCGAGATCATATCGAGCATACACAAGAACCTAGTCCATCCACCGCTTATTACCCTTCGAAATCAAGCCCGGGAACAATTCCATAATGCTTCAGAATGCGGTACAGTTTTGGTGGGGGGTTTTTAGCTAAAACGATGATCCCAAATGAAAATACTTGGTTAGTTTCTTGGAGATTTGTGATACCTTCAAATATCCCAATGTGACCAGATGAATGCAGTGAGTTTACGTCTATTTTCGTTCACACTGAGAGATAAAGCAAAGAGCTGGTTTGCAGTTCACTTTCGCTAAGGTCCATCACAACTTGGGGATGAATTCTTAGCTCAGAAATTCCGAGCGAAATTCTTTTCCCCGACAGCTAAGTCGGCTAAGTTGAGAAACGAGATTTCCCTACAATTTGGGCAACAACATGGAGAGTTCACTAATACGAGGCTTGGGAAAGTTTCATTCAAGGAGTTTTTAATTGAGGAAATGTCCCACATCATGAGGCCGACCCCAAGTGGCTACAAGTTCAGACATTCTACAAATGGGTTGAATAATGACACTCGAACATGCATTGAAGCAGCTGCGGGAGGGGCACTTATGGATAAAAAATTTTTGAGGAAGCTTTCCACTTTGGTTAGAGACAATGGCTACAAATAACTATCAATGGACGACTTCCCAGAAATGAATCAACAAAAAGGGTAGCTGGAGTATTTGGAAGTAGATGCGGTCACGGCACTAAACAGCTCAGATGGCAACCAATGTTCAAGAAGATTGAAGCTTTGGCAGAATCGAAAAAAAAAAGGAAAAAACAAAAAAACCAAAAAACAAAAAAAAAAAAAAAAAAAAAAAAAAAAAATCAAGTGCGGGGGGGGGGGGGGCTCCATGCAAGTAGCCTAGTGTGTGTGAGCCTATGTGCAGGTGAACATCCGACGGAGTATTGTGCCATTAATCCCGAATCGGTACAGTATTTGGGGAGGTTTATAACAGAACCGAACAACCAGCCCATATCAGAATGCTTATAATTCGGGGTGGAAGAATCATCTGGTTTTCCTTTCTCTTGGGAGCAATAACACTCAGACTCCAAAATCTTAGCTCCAAGATCACATAATCCCCCAGGTTTTCAGAACCAAGCTTCCACAACATGCAAAATAAAAACCGAGTATTAGAAGACCCGTTGGCAAGATCCATCACAGCATCTGAGAAAAGAATGAATGATCAAGATAAGGCTTGTTAACTCAGGTCGATTTGAATGTGAAAAGCACAGGCAGTGTCCCAATTAGGAACTTGGAAAATCAACTGGGACAGTTTATTTTTGGCTCCATGTCTTGAACAAATCGACCACAAAGGAGCACTTCCAAGCGATAGAGAGATTAACCCAAGGACGGATGGAAAAAGAAACATTGGCAAGGCTGTCACTGTTAAGGAGTGGAAAAGAGCTGGCCTGATACGGTTTAAAAGGAAATGATAAAACCAGAAACAGTTGTTGGAGAAATGAAAGATGCAAGGAAGCTCCGGTGAAAAGTAATTGAACGAATCATAAATAGGTGAAGGATACAGGTTTGGAGGCAAAGTCAAAGGAACTCCAAAGTCAAAATTAGTGTTAGTGCCCCCCGTAACCATTCCCTCAAAGATTTGCCAGAAAGCTAAAGGGGTTTAGATAAGCCAATTCTCCAGATTCTTAGGAATGTTTTCCAATAAACTGCATATTAACATACCATTTGCCAGAAGCCCTGGAACAGATGCGCCCAGTTTATGCCAAAAATTTATGAAGGAGTTATTGTTCAAAGAAGAGAAAATTGGGTGATTTCGAGGATGGTGGCATTAACCGAGGAATGCCAGTGCAATTTTGCAAGAACAAATTGCCACCCAAATTAAAAAGGAAATCACCAGGAAGCTTCAAATTTCCAATTGTAAATTGGTAACCAGTTTCTCTGGAAGGGCATTGTGTGACATAGGAGCTAGCATCAATTTACTGCCGTTATCAGTTAACAACTCAGCTTGTGGGCTAAAGGCACCAAAACCGACCAACATCAGCTTGCCAGTTGGCAGACAGGTCAGTAACATATCCGAAAGTAATTGTGGAAGATAACTTGGTTAAGGTTGATAATTTCATTTTCCCCGGCTGACTTCGTCATTTTGGGGAATTACGAAGAGGATAAAAAAATCCCCCAAACATATTAGGTCGTTCATTCTTAGCAACAGGGAGAAGGTTTCGTTGATAGATGTACAAAAAGGTGGAATTGACAATGATGAGTTTCAAAGATCAGGAAGGCCCACCTTCAATGTGTTTAAATCGATGAAATTCCCTAAGGAAGGCGAGGAAATGCTTACGGATAGACCCTTGCTGGATGAAATCGTGCATGAGCGGAACAGTGCAAGTTTTATTGTGAAGATTCCATTAGAAGCTGCCCTGGTTGGGATAGACACTTTTGATGATTATGATGAAATGGGAATTATGCAAGGTTTTAGACATCATTACCTAGTCCCTTCCTCGAAAATTTAAGCAGGCAAATTTGATGTACTTGACCGGCCAAACGAAGGAAAAAAGAGGTCCATAACGTAAGGTGGAAGAGCCAAAACCGTGTGCTTGAGCTTAAACCTCTTCCATCCCAATTACGGTATGCTTATTTGGAACTCGTCGGATACACTACCAGTAAAATATTTTTTCCTGCATCATTTGGGAATGAATCTCAAGAAGAAAAACAATTAAGGGTTTTTGCGTGAGTAAAAAAACAGCAATTGGGTGGACAATAGCAGACAATCAAAGAACATTAAGTTCCCAATCGTTTTGCATGCATAAAATTCTTGCTTGACGAAGGAGCAAAACCCGTGATTGAGCAACGAGAAGATTGAATCCGATCATGAAGGACGTAGTGAAGAAGGAAAATCATCAAGTGGTTAGATGCCGGGTATTATCTATCCGATCTCCCGGACAGTTCTTGGGTAAGTCCCCGTCACAATGTGTGCCTAAAACAAGGGAGGAAAGACAGTGAATTGAAAAACGAAAAAAAAAATGAACTCATTCCTACAAGAAAACAGTTACCAGGTTGGGCGAGTGTGTAATGATTACCAGCAAGTTGAACATAGCTAAAACGCGCAAGGATCACTTTCCCACTACCATTTATATTGACCAGATGTTTGGAAAGGTTGGTTCCGGTCCCCCAATCAGTTTCCTAATACCCTTCTTGACGGTTATTCAGGATATAACCAGATAGTCATAGCTCCGGAGGACCACGAGAAAACGACTTTCACACGTGCCCTTATGGAACGTTTCCGCAATTTGGTAGAATGTCTTTCGGGTTATGTAATGCACCAGCTACATGCCCAGCGATGGCATGATGGGCTAATCTTCTCCAGATATGGGGTGAGCCAGAAGTTGGAGGTATTTATGGAATGACCTTTTCTTCGGTATTCCCGTGACAGTTTTTGGAATTTGTGCATTAGCACTTCTCATCTTAGTGCTGAAGCGTTTGTGTGGAGACCAAAACTAGATCTTAACGGGAAAAAATGGCCCCTTTATGGTGTAAGAAGGTATTATTCTGTGGCATAAAGTGTCCCGAAATCCAGGTTATGAGGTGGATTAGAGCGAAGATCAAAAACTATTGAAAAAGTTAACCTCCACCGACAACTGTGAAAGGTTGTTTAGAAGTTTCTCTCGGACATGCAGGATTTTAAACCGTCGTTTCATCAACGATTTTTCAAAAATTTCAAAACCATTGTGTTCACTTCCTTGAGAAAGATCCTCCCTTTTAAGAAATGGATACAAAGCTTGCCATCGAAGCCCCTTTGAAGTGCTGAAAAAGAAGCTAATTCACACGCCCAGGTCATAGTTGCTCCTGATTGGACTTATAACCTTTGAGTTTATGTGTGACGCAAGAGATTAATGCAAGTGGGAGCTATGTTAGGTCAGCGAAGGGACAATATATTTAATCACACCAATCTACTACTCAAGAAAAGATACTTACCCGAGGCTCAATTGAATTACACACCTACAGAGAAAGAGTTGGCTTGCAGTAGAATTTGCCTTCGACAAGTATCGAGCATATTTGATTGGAACTAAGGTGATTGTCTACGCTGATCATGTAGCTTAATCAAAATACTTGATTTGCAAGAAAGGATGTCAAAAACCTAGGTTAATTCGATGGGTCCTCTTGTTGCAAGAATTTTGACTTGGAGAATTCGAGATAAGGAAAGGGTCACGGAGAATCAAGTGGCTGATCTATCTTTCAATGTTAGAGAATGCCCGAACAATGTAGAAAAAGAAAATGATGTGGTTAATCAATGAGCTACGTTTTCCAGATGAAACAATTGTTTTGAGTCATCAACACCGAAGTCCCTTGGTATGCTGATTATATAAATTTCCTAGTCAGTAATGTTCTTATTCCTCTTCCGCAAGATTTCAACTTTTCAGCAAAGAAAGAAATTTCTCCCATGAATGTCAAACAGTACTTCTTGGATGAGCCCATTCCTCTTCAAAACTTGGCGCGGATCAAATGATTCGACGTTTGTGTGCCACAGGAAGAAATGGAGAGTAATTTGACTCAATTGTCATTCAATCAGAATATGGAGGCACATTAATGGAGGAGAAAGAACTGCAACAAAGGTGTTACAGTCGGAATTTTTCTGGCCTTCGATGTTCAAGGACGCCCATCTTTTTGTGCTTAAGTGCGATAGATGTCAAAGGGTTGGAAAATTATTTTCGAAGCGGCACGAAATGCCCTTCAACATTATTCTTGAAGTTGAACTATTAGATGTGGACCTTTATGGGGGCCCCCCGTTTTCCTCCGTCATCCATTCAATAATCAGTACATACTTTTGGCGGTAAGATTACGTGTCAAAATGGGTCGAAGCACTTGCATTAACCCACCCAAAATGATGCCAAAGTGGTTCTAACGGTTTCCTGCACAGACAAGAATATTTTTACTAGATTCGGTAAACCTCAGAGCCATAATTAGTGACGAAGGTACTCATTTATGTAACAAGCAATTCACTAAGGTTTGTTAGCTAAGTAAACGGAGTCAAACACCAGATTGGCTACAGCTTAATTCACCCCCAAAACGAATGGTCCAAGCCAGAAGTGTCCCGAAACGCGAAATTAAAAAGCAAATTCTGGAGAAAGTGGTAAAACCGACTCGTAAGGACTGGGCGAATGAATTAAGATGATGCTTTAATATGGCATAAACCGCACTGCTTATGAGAATCCAATTGGAATGTCCGCCGTAATCCGAAATGGTCTATGGAAAAGCCTGTCATTTAACCTCCTAACCGGTCGAACTTGAGCACAATGCCTATTGGGCGATTCAAAACTTGAACTTTGATCTCCAAGCAGCTGGGGAGAAACGGTTGCTTCAATGAAACGAGAATGGAGGAATTTTCGTCATCATGTGCCTATGAGAAATGCTAAGTTGTACAAAGGAGAAATCCAAAAGGTGGCATGAAAAACGGATAGTGGGATCGGAAGTTCGAGCCGGGACAAGCTGTGCTATTAATTCAACTCCCAAGACTAGGCGTTTATTTTCCTGGAAAGCTGAAGTCTAGATGGCCAGGCCCCTTTCATTATCACTGCTGTAGGTTCTCACGAGCAATTGAAGTCGCAGAACCCGGATTCAAAAGCGCATATTCAAAGTCAATGGTCAGCGACTAAAACATTATTAGGGGAGGCAATGGTGATCCGACAAGTATCAGTGATTCACCTCTCTGCTCCTCCCGAGCAAGCTGAAGCCTAATACCGCTGAAAAAGTCCGGCTGACGACCTATCAACCAAGCGCTTGAAGGGAAGGCAAAACCCGGCAATCATGATATTTTTATTGCTTTCATAGATTTTTAGTATAGTTTTTATTAGTTTGTTTTTTGGTTAATAGGAGTAGTTTAAGTTGTTTTTTTTTGTTTGAATTATACTTTTATTCTTCAATCTTCCGTGATTGGGTTCTCATTTATGCTGTTCATTTCACTGGAACAGGGATGAAGACTATGGGAATGCATTAGAAGGAGGACACACATGTTCATTGGGATGGTAAAACAAGAAAAGACAAGGAGGATTCAGCAGGAACAGCGAAAAAAAATTTTTAAGGGTCTGAGGATTCTTCTCGCCCCGGCGAGAAACTTGTACTGAGGAATTCTCGCCCCCGGCGAGAACCTCTTCTGTTAAAAAAACCGCGCCTTCACATCCAGGATTTTCCTCAGCCCCACAAGCCCCCAACTTCTCTATTCATTCTCGCCCTCGACGAGGTGCAACAAGCCTAACTTTCTCGCCCCCGGCGAGAATCGCGGTTTTTCCCAAATTTTTTAAATATTCCGATTCAAATTTTTGAGTTTTTACAATTCCCACTCCCATGCAAACTTCTCCAAAACACTATTTCAAACCTTCACTAATTACCGACCCAACCCAAATTTCTACTATCCAATTTCCTCTTCTAATTTCTTTCCTAATTTTTTCTTTTCATATTTGGATTCCTACCAACAAACCCTAAATCAATTCTACTTAAAAAAACAAACCCCCAGCCTCTTTCTAATCCCACTCTCCCATTCAATAGAAGGAATACTCTGTGGTTTTTCCAAGATTTCTATTTGCTTTAATCGTTGCCAAATACAAGTCTTCTAGGGTTTTGCTCCTCCAATCTATTCCATTGGACTGTGCTTCTAGTCTAAATCACTTTCGAGTTTAGAAAAGTTGGAGTTTGGGGGGAGTTGTTATTGCGTAAAGCAGATTGTAGTGTTTAGGTTTTGTTTTGTCAAGAGATCAAAATGGCTCCAAAGAAGCAATCGTGGTGAGGGATCCATCGTCTACTCCATCCCAGGCCACATTGAACGAAGAAAGTTTTGTCAGTGCAGAGGCGTGCTAAAGAGGTATGAATCAAATATATCATCGGGTAAAAGCTCTAACTCCCGAGCGCAGGTCCCTCAACACACTGATGAGGTGGTTTGAATGGTGAATTGATGCATCAGATAGTAGAGGAGGGGATGGGAGACATATCCACTGCCCATCCGGAACCTGCATGTATAGCCATTGGTCCCAAAGAATTATATGCTAATGCCAGAGGACGCGGCCTCCATGTGAGGTTACAATAACGGGCAAGAAAAATGTCATTGTGACAAACCCAGAATTTTTTAAAATAAATAAGAATTTAATATAAAATAAAAATTCTTATTAATGTGGACGTTTTGAGTTTTGAGTATGTGAAAATGTGAGATATATATTGTGACAATATATGTTTTTTAATGTGAAGAGAATTATAAGTACGTGGTATTTGAGAAAAGAGGTTTAATAGTTTTAATCTAACTATTGAATAAAATGAAGGAAATTGTTAAAAAAAAATATTTTACTGAATATTTAGTAAGTTTGAAAAATTATATTATAAAAGAAAATAATATCATTGTTTATGTTTTTGGTGAACAATGGAAATAATTGTGAATTAAATTTTTCAAATATATAAAAGTGAGTGATTTTAATTTAATTTAAAAATAAGGAATTAATGAGAATTAAAATTAGTTTAATAAAATGAGAGAGTAAATATGTGATGCATATAAATGTAACATGTTAATGTAGTATGAATTGTGAATTTTCATGTTAGGTTTGTACATAGCGCGAATATGCGAATCAAATTACATAAATAGTGGCGAAGCGCGATAAAACGGATTTTAAAAAATTTTTCATACAAACCATCACCATGATCATCCATGTGCTCCAATTATCACTTTAAACGAAAGAGATAGAGATTAAGAAATTATACCCTCGTAGAAACCGTGCTTTTCCTCGGGTACATAGTTCACCTCCAATTCCTTCGCGTTCTCCCTTGAATTTCACCGATTAAAAATCCTTCCTTTGATCAACGTTAGCCCAACCCAAGTGGTTTGGCCTCTAGAGGTGATCCACCAAGGAATAAATAGTTATTGTATCAAGAAGATTAGGTGTTTGGCAAAACCCACTAGTTTTCTATCTCCTAAAATAGAAATTGGCAAAAATGTAACTTCTCACTCTCCAATTTCCCCTCATGGAAGAGTGTGGTAATTGTCTAAAACCCTAAAATAATGAAATATAAAGACCCCTCCTCTTATATATATTAGATATAGGGAACCCCCCTTCCCTAAAACCTATTTAGGATTAAGGTTTTTTTATTATTCTAATTAAAACCCACCTTTAATTTAAAATTTGAACAATCCTAATCCCAATTAGGAATTACAAAACGTGAGAGAGTAACTTCTATTAATTAAATAACCCAATCCTCTATTTAAGGAAATTAAAATTAAAAGTAATTAGTAAATAATTAATAATAAGAAACTCTCCCTCTTATTTAAGTTTTAGATATTTTAATAATTTCCAAAAAAAATATTAAAATAATAAATATATAAAGCCTATTTAATTTAAAAAAATTCATATATCTCTATAGACCCCCCCTAAAATTAAAAAATACACCTTACCTTAATTAAAATTACCGATTAAATTGTCCCAATTTTTTTACTTCTTAAATTAAAATATTTATATCCCCTTTTTTGCCGGTGTGGAACCCCCTTTTTAGGTTCACCCTCCATATTAATTAAAACCCGGTTGTGAATAATCAATCCAATTAGAAAAATTTCCCTAAAATTTTTAATTTAAATAAATAAAATTAAAAAACTAATTTTTAATATACATTTTAAAATTAAATAATATTTATATCCATACAATAAGGGTGAAGCCCCCCCTAAGCGATCAAAACGAACTTTCCCAGATAATATAGATTTTCCAAACCCATATAAATCACAAAAGAACCTTTTCAAGTGGCAATAGTTTATCCGTAAAACAATTCAATCCTTCCTAACCATATCAATTGTTTCCGAAAATTAAATAATAAGACAATGGAATTAAAACTGTCCCCAAGGTCTTTATTTTTATATTCAATTTAATATGTATTTCGCATTTCTGAAAATGCCACCAACTCTAAATTAATGGCCAAATTTAAGAAAAACTCCCTTTTCCCAAAATTTCAAAAATTCACTTTTTTGGCCCCCAAAAGACTTCCTGAAGTCCCCCCCCCCTCGTTCCCATTTATTAATATCGAAATCACAAAGGCCATTCCCTCTTCCTCCCCCCTCCATTTAAACTAGAAGTTGGTAGGATTTCCTTTATATGGTGTTGAGTCCCCCCCCAACATTCTCCAACCTATCACCCTGTATAACTTATTATAACCCCATATCATACCCTTCTGATTATATCCTCAAAGGTCCCCTTTAAGGGAACATGTCCCAAAAGTATAACCTCATCAAAATACACCAAAGAATACAATGAATGAAAAGCTCAAAGTCCAAGGATCACTTTGTAGTAACTAACTAATTCCACCTAGAGGTAAAATTTTCCTATTGAACAGGCGAGTAAAAACTTAACCTCATTAGGTTGAATTCCTTAGCGAGCCAAACGTTTCAGTGAAAACTTTGATTCCTTCGTAATATAAGCACCTACCATACTTTGCTTTTAGTGGCTCCTCCACAAACAAAATGATTATGAAAAAGAATCAATCAATTCCTCCCTTCATAAAGAGAGCAAGCCACCAACCGTATTGGAAGTACTAATCTATCCCCCGGAAATTTCACCCTAATCCCCCTTTTTTAGTAAATCCCATCCGATTAATGGAAAAAAAAAAACTATTTAATAAAGTTTTTGTGAGCCTAATTATAGAATTTTTTAGATCTCCAATTAGCATTGATCACCAACAAATGATTCCTAAAAAGCATGTGCTCAAAAACAATGGGGTTATTATATCCACATTTTTAATAATAACAAGCCAACTATGTATATTTAATGGTAAAATGAATGCCATTTACAACAATCCGAATAAGATTAACAAGTTAATAATGCAAACAATCATAATCAAAAAAAATATGCTTTGCTTGGTGTGCATACTAAAACTAACATTCAATTCCCTCCCCACTTGGCACTAAAGCCCCCCAACCGTCATGGTTAATCACTAATACCCCTTCTTACCTCCTAAGTTGACGATTCATCCTGCTGTTTGGATAATAGCTTCAGTTGAAAGATGATTATTGCAATGTTGTTC